>CM019067.1:227320860-228520860 GCA_009667805.1 Leptobrachium leishanense | reverse complement strand
ACATTTGGGGCATTTGTGGTACTGATTTTGTACCTTGCAAACTTGATTTATGGACTCTCGCATGGAGCATGCCCCAGGTGCCCAAGCACCACCAAGAAAGTGGATATCTCCCATATCTGGAATGGTACGCACCCGGTGATGGAGAATCGTACTATGTGGAGACAAAAGCGAGAGGCGACGTCCGAAATTTTGCCAAGAGGACATTTACTTGTGCAATTTAAATATGACTATGCTAAAAAGTCTGGGCAAACCGCATGCTGGGTGTGTAGTAGGTTGCTCCCAGAGACAATCCACATACCATTTGCCTCTGTTCCAATGAATTTGAGTATGTTTGCGTCAGGGAATGTCACAATACATGCTTTCGATACACCAAGGGAAAAAACAGAATCATTCAGTCCCGGGTACCCCATACCCCATAATAAGGCCAGTATACCCACCAGAATGGTGTTTCCAACTAGGACCAGATAGAGATTCAAATAATGAGGGTGGAGGGTGCTATTCAAGCAAGTTCAACTGGACATCATACATCTACACATTTAACACAAAGGAGCAATCAAATTTTCTATACATACGATGTAGAAAGCTCACAAGTGATCAGGAAGAGGTGATTGCGAATGTGACAAATGGAAGGCAGAGTGCATTGGATATGACGAAACGACTGAGACAACTGATGATAGAAATAGCAAAAGGAACACTGCATCTGTCACCATTTATACTGAAAGGGGGTATCAGGTGTGTTGTGGAAAGGTGTGTTACACATGGGTGCCACCAACAATAACGGGAATGTGTTATTTGGCTAAACTGATTCCAATACAGAGAGTAAGGGGAGATAACACGGATACAGACACAGCACTTCACCCTAGGTACCCACTGGTGTTTGAGAAACAGAAGAGAGAGTTGTTTAGAAAGGCGGATCGAATATGGGCATGGCTGCCGGCATGGACTGGATGGGGAAGAGAGTTGATGGTAACAATGAACAGTTATGCCAGTCTGATGGACGAGATTCTGAATAAGACTAGTATGGACATTCAGTTGCTGAATCTGGAGGTACGTGAGATACGGAAGGTGCAAATGATACATGATATGGCACTAGAACAGATCAGTGCGGCTCTGAATGGAATGTGTGAGATGACAATGCATTATGAATGTTGCACCTTCATCAGGAACACCACACATGACGTCCCTGACTATTACCAGGTAATCCAAGATCACCAGGAGAAGGTAGCACAGTTGCAGAACACAGCAAGGAGGATCGCTGCTGAAGGCTGGAATCCACTCCGTGGGTTCGGAGCAATCGGAGAGTGGTTCGGATCCATTCTGAAATTTATCTCACAGATTGGATCCATGATTCTGATGGTGGTGGTGATCCTGGTCGTAGGGACACTAACGTACCGCATAGGGCTATGTCTATGGCCACTATGCAAGAGAGCACTGACACCCACACAAACACAAAATATACCACTGATTATCCCACAAGACATGTTCCCAATGAAAATAGGTCCCCTAAAGTATGAGGAACTCAAGAATAACACTAGTGGGGTGTGATGGCTACAAGCATCAGGAAAAGAACCTGAGGCTTGAGCCAAGGGGGGAATGAAGTGGAATCAGGCTGGAAGATGGTCGCCATTATGAGCCAGGCGGCCATCTTGTTCAGAATATTGGTTCACTTGAAAATAACTAGGTAGATTTCAGTAGAAACTAGAATGAAGCTTACATAGAATTTTAGGAATGTGTTAGATTAGCAGAGAAGCAATTAAAATTGAGGAAGATCCGGGCCGCTCTTGGCACGGAGGGACAGGATGACAAATGGATACATCAAGGTCACAAAGGCCTGCAGAGAGACAAAGAGAGCGTAGAAAACAGACCATGTCTTATCTGTGACAAATAAACATAGGCTCTGGGGAGGTGGGCACGGCCCGGATTGAGTGCCGCAACAAATCACGAACTGTCAGACTAACATGAAGTTTTCCAATTTACGGCCAATGTATGGAATGCCTTTGTAATTAACCAAGGGAGGTACTAACCCACGTGGGGTGGGATAGTGTCACCGGGAGGTGGGCTAATTGGGATGCACCTAAATTATGTTTGGGGTATAAAACCCCTTGTCGGGGTGAGTTCGGGGCTCACTCTTTGCGATTTAATCCTGTGTGAGCATTGTGTGACGACACAAATAAAGTTTGCCTTTCCTGAAGAGACTCGTGTTCAGACAATCCTTGCTCGTGTCCGGTCCGGCTTTGTCCTGAGTGAACCTTGCAGATTCCGGTAACATTAACAAGAAGTGGCTAGCCAGGCCCCTGAGTGTGACGCGATCAGGGAAGGACACCGCCAACAGCAGGCCCCTGAAACACATCATGGGCTGTAATACCTTGATGGCAGTCCTCTCACTGACCCTCTAAAAATGAACCACTGCAAAAATCTACAGAGCTGACAGCAAGGTTGGCTTTTTCACTCTAACTTACCACTGCATGGCAGCATAGAGATCGACTCTGTAATGTTTGGTTTTTGTGCTGCTGAGGAATTTGTGCAAATGACTCTCGGATGCAGAAATAACTATAAACGTGGTGCTGTTTTATTACAATATATCAGGCTGCTGAATGACCATTGCTCACAGAGGCCAACTACCAACTGACTCCACCAATTCAACAGTCACCAGACAATTTGAACACTGGCCTATGATTGGCTAGTAAATGCATATGCAAATATTACAGACCTTTATGCCAATGGAAGTGAATTATTTGTGTGTGCAGCATATTTGAAAGTAACATGTAAAATCATATATGGTTGCCAAAGTTTTCCCAAGTACAGTGCATAGATAAGCTTTAATATGCTTTTGATTGAACCAGTGTTATGTGAACCATGTTGGGGTCATTTAAACTTCTTATATATAGTACACAGGGAAGAGGAGAGCGGGAAGACCCTGATTACACTACAAAATGTTATTTACAGGCCTCAAAACTAACTTAAAATTACTTGTGCAGTCCTTATGCTTGGCTTTACTTCACCTTGTATATGTGGACATTGTGTTCATCTTCTGTCTGTATGTTCTGGTTGTAATTTTAAGATATTTTTTTTGGTTGATATTTTAAGATATTACAAAATTGGATTCTTTACAAAGGCCCTAGAGCCATGATGGTGAACCTCGGCACTCCAGATGTTTTGAAACAGCATGTCCCATGATGCTTTGACAGTCCTAACACTGACTGTGTGTCATGGAACATGTGGTATTGAAACAGCAGGTGTTCCAAGGTACCATCAGTGCCCTAGAGCTTGACCATATTTATTTATTCCTACTGTCAAACTCCTGTATGAGACAAAAAAAATATTTCTGTTTCCATGTTACACACCTTGAAATATCCTTACTCATACTAGAAATCATACAAAGCTTTTTTTTGTACTCCCACAGATATCTCTACCTCAGGGATCTCAAACTCTGGCCCCCCAGGTGGTTTTTGTCTAAAATTTCCAAAATCCCTTGAATACAGTAAATGTCCAGAGACTCATGGAAGGTGTAGTTCAGATACATCTGTGGGGGAGGGGGGTCAGAGTTTGAGATCCCAGCCCTACGTTGTAGGCGATTAAGTGTAAATAATAATGACTCTGAGGAAATTCTGCCTGAGCCCCGCGGTAAGAAAGCAGATTGTACAGCAAATGCTTATGCCAGCTATTGAATATGGAGATGTAGTGTATGCAGCCGCCCCGCATATATTTATTTTCTGTTAATCTGTATATTTGTGCTATTTTTTTTTTTAATATCTTGCATTTTATTACTTTGTATTTCTGTAACAACTGTAACAATTTAATGTTGCTGAACCCAGGACATACTTGAAAACGAGAGAAATCTCAATGTATCCTTCCTGGTAAAATCCTTTATAAATAAATAAATTTACAGAAATTTAATATTTTTGTTTTTTCCTGAACTAGCATCAATACTCAAAATTGCTCTTTCTTCTTAAAAATATATTTACATGTTCTATACTTGTTTTGTATTATCTTTTTATATCAGTAACCCAGTTGTTAAGATTCACACAGTGATCACACTAAGCAAAATGAAAACCCAATGCTATCCGTTCATATGAAATGAAACCATTCTATTTTACAAAATGTTTTAAAAATTGTAGGATTAGACAGTGTTACAGAGGGAGGAAATAAAGAGAGATAAGGCCCTAGAGGAATGGATACCGTAGATACTCAAGTATACTGCTAGATTTTTCTGAATTTTTTTTCCTAAAAAATGGAGGGGTAACGGTATATTCGAGACATCTGCAAAGAATTTGTAAAAAAAGAAACTTGATTTTCTTGGCTGCTGTCAGACGAGTGCACTAAGTGCGTGCGTACTAGCCCACCTCCTGGCGTTTCTCGTCAGGGCAGGCCATAAGCTACGACACGCATTCAACTGGACTACAAAGCGCAATCCTCCATAGGAGGACTGAGTTTTGTAGCTCTGAGCGCACTAACATCAGAGTAGAAGGAACGTCCACTCTCACAGACGTTCCTTCCACTCTCAAGTGTGCTCATGTGAACCCGACATCGATTTAATTAGGCCGGGGTCACATGACTGCACTTGAGAGCGGAAGGAATATCCATGAGAGTGGACGTTCCTTGCATTCCTGACGTCCATGTGGCCACCTCGATGAGCACAGTTAGTGTGCTCAGCGCTACAAAGCTTAATTCACTTTAGCTCCTCGCGTTAAATTTGAGGCTCAAGTTCAACACATCTCAAAAATAAATTTCTATCCATCGTGTTATACTCGAGTATCTATGATAACTCAATTTTATAACGGAAACAGTCGGCTCTGCGTCCGCACCTTTTCACTGCCAACAATACTACAAATTGAATATGACTTTGCCTAAGATTGAGACAAGACAAAGTACAAAATAAATCCTTGTCTCAACTATTTTTTGTAACTAGCAGACTGGTGGGCCTGTTCATGATGACTTTTACTCTATAGGGGTTATTCAAAGAGAGCTTAACTGCCCCGAAATTGTACCAAACGGTGAATTTCCTCGTACGGTGCAATTTCGGGGCCTTTTCGGCTATTCAAAACCTGGCAATTCAACAAATATTGAAGAATTGTCAGCAAAATATGGTGTCTGTTCGATGGCAGTTAAATCCCCATAGAGAAGCAATGGTTAATCTATTCAGAGAACACCAAACAGCAGAGAAATGTCAGTGAAATGCCCTGATGTTCGGTGGTTTTATTCGGCAGGTTTAATCAGGCAAACTCGTTTTTATTAAATATCTATTAAACCATTTATTCTTTTAATTTGCAGCAAAAATACTCATTTATTTTTATTTAGGATTTCTTTAGTCATTTTTCATGATTTTTTCAGGAAAGTTTTTTCCGATAATCTTTTTTTTTTTAGTTTTTTTTTTTTCTGTAACAGGCCTTTTTTATTATTATTCATAGGACCTTATATGTTAATTCCAGACATTTTTGAACACGTTTGTGTTTTTGGCAGCTTATCAGATCAGATCCGATGTTTGCCGGTGGGTTCCCCAAAGTGCGGGGAACGAAAGAGTACTGAAATGTCTGTGACATTTCTGTGCTGCCTGACTAACCTCTTATCTCTTTGCAAGCCTAACTGCTTGCTGTCAGCATGAACATAGCGCTGTATGGGTTTGATCATGAACTCAGCCGCCAAATGAAATTTACTGTGACCATATTGTTCTGATGTTTTGCAAATTTTGAATAATTCTTTGCTTTCTCTATACTTACTTCTTTAAAGAAGGGGATTTGTAGTTTAAGCAGCAACTTAAACTCTTTTTATTGTGAATAATAGTAACATTTACTCACCTTTTTATGACACTTAGATATCTTGATTTTGATTTTTACCCTCTCTGTTACCATTGCTTTGTACACTCTTGTTGAACCATATATTGGTCCATATATGATATGTTGTTTGATGTATGTGGATGAGTGCTTCCTTAGGAAAAATATAATAATTATTTCTTTACCATTCGTTTGCTCGTTCTCTGATACAGTCCGCTTTTACTGTGTAGAGCAGATTTAAAAATTCTCTTTATTTATGATTGTGGCTAAACCCTTTTAATCCTTTAAAGAAAACAGTTTTCATTTCCCCTGCACTCATCATGCCTGCTCAGTTGATGCTATTGGCACCAATAACAAAGGCTTGTCACTGCCATATGGGGATTTGCCGTTTGAGTATCCATTAAAAGTAATGCCATGTCTAGCTGTGTGGGAAGCATTGTCTCTGTTCAGGTGTTTCCTTAGCTGTGTGTGTGAAATGGATCACTCCACATCTTTATTAACCTCCACGCCAATCTGAAATAAACTATTTCCTGTTTTCCAGGGAGTTCTGGATGAACGGGTCACTTTAAATGGCGACAATGGATACAATGCACACTTTGGAGAAAGCATGGCTAGCCTCGGAGATATCGATGACGACGGATACCCAGGTCATTTTAATGTCAGGTTATTTGCAGTATACATGTGCTGTATATTTGTTACCATTCTATAAAAACTAAAAGGGGATGATATACACGTTAGAACGTAAACCTTCCCATTCAAAGAAAAAAAATGTGGATACAAAGGGGGTAAACTGTCATTTAACTACGATCTTTTTCCTAGTTTTATCTATTCAGATGTCAAATCGTTTTAAAGAAAGACGTTTTTTATTTTATTCTTCATACGTGACAAGTAAACTCTATCAGGGTTATTCAGAGAGCGTGAAAATCAGGAGAATGACTGGAGAATGAAAAATTCTAGGTCAAAATAGCCGATTTGGAAAGTGAGATGAAAGGGAGAATTTTTTTGTTTTGTCTATTTTAACCTAGAATTTTTCATTCTCCAGTCATTCTCCTGCTTTTCACCCTCTCTGAATAACCCTGTATATATTTCTTCCACTCTGCTAAGTGACCAGTGACCATGCCTTCAAAAAAGAATGGTCCAATTAAGCCCTTGGATGATAGTCCACACCAGACATTGAGCCCCAGTAAATTGACTGCTTTGTCCACATGAATGTGAGGATTTTCTGGTACCCAATAAAAACAATTATGATGGTTTACTTTTAGTTTGAACTGCGCTTCATCAGATCAAACCATTGTCTGTAGAAAGTAGAAAGTCCTCATCTTCATGTGCCATTTGTCGAAACCACTCACAGTACTCCATTCTCAGGGTCATCTTCAATCATGGTGTGTAACAGTCTCAGGATGTAAAATTTCCAATGTGCTCTCTTCAGAATACGGTGTATGCTTGATCTGCTAATTCCTGTCTCACGTGCACATTGTTTGACAGACTATTGCGGTGAGCGTGTAGACTGTTGCAACTCTGTATCCGAGGAAGCAGGACTTGTTGCTGTGCATTTCCCTCCAGATCTTTGCTTGTGCACATCACGCACAATGACATTGGTTTCATACAAATCACAAATCCGTGCGATTGTTAGTCGTGTAGGTGGTTCTGTTCCAAACTCACATCGCCGTTGAACTTCCCACACATTTTCAAATTTACAATACCACTTTATTAATGTCTTGCGTTGCTCAAAAGTCAAGCATGCCTCCACCATTTTTTTTTTTTACTCTCTCTTGATGGTCACGTGATGATATCAACAATGGTGCGACTACTGATATCTTTAAAGGAAACATAATACTGCACATTTCTGCCATAATTCAATGCGGGTTTTAAAAAAGGGTATAGATAACAACTGTTAAAGTGTATAAACATTTTTTTGGTCCCCTCTGAAGAACCAATTATTCTTCTGGCTTCTCCATATCGCATCTCCTGATCTCATCTTCTAATAAAGTCCCAAGCCTACAAATAATGGGAATGCTATTTTGCAGTTTCATTACAGCACACTATATAATCAGCAATGCTTGAATCTCAAAAACGTCAATTTAGTTTAACTCAACCTAGAACAAGAATAGCCTATAATCAACCATTGCCTGTTTATATTAACAGAAGTAGCCATTGGAGCTCCCATGGAAGATGACTATGCTGGAGCAGTTTACATCTATCATGGTGATGCAAATGGAATTGTGCCACAGTATTCTATGGTTAGTACCGTATTTAAATAAATATTAATTCTAACAGAATTAAATCTGAATTTTATGTGATGAAAGCATTGGAGATTATCTTTATTTTATCTGTTCAGTAGGTTGCACTGCCTGAAATAAGAGTTAATATTCCCAGGGCTGCCATCAGGGGGTTGACAGCCCACAACATGTTCAGGGGTCTACTGGCTCCAGGGGGCCAAACCCTGTACATCTTGTTTTAGTGTCACGGATGTAACTGTCCCATGTCACCCAAGGCCGGCCCACTAACATACCAACAGATTGCCCAGTGGCCTGAAGTATCTGGATGGCAGTAAGTGCACTCGGACTGATCACTGAGGGAGTGATTAGTATGGTCTGCACCAGATAGTCACTCCCTGTGAAATGAGGTTAGTAGAAGAGGTAGAAATCACTATTTATTTTCAAATAATTTACTGAAATGGGTGGCTGAGGGAAGAGGGGCCCCGACCAGTGGTTCAGTAAAGGGCCTCAAGGTTTCTGCTTGCAGCCCTGAATATTCTTAACATTAGGTTAGTAGACTAGTTCACACATGCACTTGATTAAACAAGACATGAGATGGTTTGGCCCTCACAGTTCCAAAATGAATCACAAAACTTTAGAAAATTTAGCAAAAATCCTGAAAGAACTATAGCTTAGTGACATAAAGATAACACCACACCCCTCTCATATATAATTTTAGTGTAGTATGAAGTACAGTTTTGAATGTAATGCAGAAGATATTAAATATTGTATTGAATTAACTAGTATTGATGTCATGGTCCTCGCCACCGCTACCGCAAGAAGGCCCAAGTTGGTGCTATACCCTGATTACCATAACAGCACCTTTCCTGTAATGGCCTGTTTTCATCTGGCCTTTCCTTGCTACTGATCACCTGACCCTCACCTATCCACAATTTATATATAGAGAAATGTAAGCGGATACGCTAAAAGGAAATCATCATCATCATCACAGAACTCAATACTATTTAATTTAGGATATAAAGAAAATAGGAAACATCATTGACAACTACGTGACTGTTCCACTGCCTACATGGCTAAACATTGATTTAAATTTCCTATTGCATACCTTATGGAGCCTTCAAACCCAGGAGACTGGCCAGATAAACAATGGGAAATTAAAACATTGGGGATTTTTCAGCAGATTCTTTATATTCTGTAGTTTTAAAATTGACTACAAAGCCAGACTGCTTGGAAATGCAATATAACTGTCAACCTTCCTGTCGTTGTTCTCCAATTAGAGACTTTCTGGACGAAGCATAAATCCAGTGCTGAGGATGTTTGGTCAGTCTATTTCAGGAGGTGTTGATATGGATAAGAACGGGTATTACGGTAAGTTCAGAAATTATGACTATTTTACTCTGGTTTTTTAATGACTCAGATATCAGGTATTAAATAAATACATGCAAAGTTTAAAAATATTAAACAGCAAAAATAAGCTGTACAAAAAAACATTCTCCAGAAAATAGAAAACAGTAACAATCACCCTTTAGTGTGTTTTCTTTTTATTTCTTGAAGAGCTCGAAAAATAAAACATTTAAGCTTTTTTGTTTGTCACTTTGTGTTTTCCTTGTCACTTAGCATTGTCCCAGCCACAGCCCATGGCTGAAAGAAAATCAAACACTTTCAGTTGGTCATTCAAAGAATTAAAACGCGTTCAAATATACATCGTAAAGTTACACATAAAATTAAGCACTTGTGATCATTTGTAAGATGCTTCTGAGCAATCTAAATGAGTAAGAAAAAATACATGCACAGGCTGCAAGTAAATAAAAATACACTAAAAAGGAAAAAAGACAGCAACATCTTCAACCTTTACTGAAGTAAACTAAACGGCAAGCCAAAAACTTCACATCAGGAGACTAGGGAACTATTTCCTAGTTAACTCTAATGTGAGCGTCTGGATGTGTAAGCATTATCGCTATGATAATTTGTTTAACGTATGCCACCCATATTACATTCCTGAAACTACCCCCATTGGCACATCGGTTTTTGGCGCTAGTTTGCGCGAGCTTCCTGTACTTTGCGAATCCTATCCTTAACATGGGAGCGCAATCAATAATTAGCATTTCGATGACTAAGGTATTGCAAAGTGTTAAAGCTAATTACCGGCGGGACATGCAAGCCGAAATTTTAGCACCTCCTAAAAGCTGGTGCTAAATGATTTTGCAAGTGCAAAATCATTTAGACCCCTCTAAAAAACAGCCCAATAAATCCGTTACTCGCCTCTCATCTGGCGGTGAGAATAGTGGCCTGATCCGCTGCTTCTTCTGTCCGCGAGCACAGTGAGATTGGAAAGAAATAGTTCCCAGTCTCGCTCTGTGATCACTCCACAGCACTATGCAATCCCGCAGCCCAAAAAAACAACCCTCCATGGAGTCCTATGGACTCCAGGAGGCGACACTAACGGCAGTGCAGAAGCGCTACTGTGAGTATCCCAATGGTTAGCGCTGCATCTTGGAGCAAGGAGCTGTGGTAGCACCTGCCCTAGGAATATCTTATTTACATGGGGACACTACAGGAAAATCTTCAGGTGGAGCTTTTGCACATTAGCTTCCCCATGTTGGGTCGAAGAAGGGAATATTGCCCTAGGTGTACTGTGAAGCTAAATTTCTTGCATTGACCATGACTGCCAAGCCTCGCTGCTCAAACTCGTCCCGATGAAGCTTGCCCAATTAGGTGTATGAGCGCCTAGTTTAACATCACCTTTCAAAATAACATTTCTTTTATAGAAACATAGAAACATAGAAACATAGAAAAATGTCGGCAGATAAGAACCTTTCGGCCCATCTAGTCTGCCCAATTACATGGATACTTTACCTGGATTTATCTTTTGTTTAGGATAGCCTTATGCCTATCCCATGCCTGCTTAAATTCAATTACTGTTTTGGCCTCTACCACTTCAACTGGAAGACTGTTCCATGTATCCACCACCCTCTCAGTAAAATAATGCTTTCTGATGTTACTTTTAAACCTTTGCCCCTCTAATCTAAGACTATGTCCTCTTGTTTTGCTACTTTGTTTCCTTTTAAATATACTCCCTTCCTCTACCTTGTGGATTCCCTTTACGTATTTAAATGTTTCTATCATATCTCCTCTCTCTCGTCTTTTTTCCAAGCTGTACATGTTAAGATCATTAAGCCTTTCCTGGTAACTTTTCTCCTTCAAGCCGTACACCATTTTAGTAGCCCTTCTCTGAACTCTCTCTAAGATGTCTATATCCTTCTGGAGATACGGTCTCCAGTACTGCACACAGTACTCCAAGTGAGGTCTCACCAGTGCTCTGTACAGTGGCATGAGCACTTCCCTTTTCCTACTGCTAATACCTCTCCCTACGCAACCAAGCATTCTGCTAGCATTTCCTGCTGCTCTATTACATTGACTACTTACCTTTAGATCCTCTGCAATAATAACCCCTAAATCCCTTTCCTCAGATGTTGAGGTTAGGACCGTATCAAATATTCTATATTCAGCCCTTGGGTTTTTACGTCCCAGGTGCATTATCTTGCACTTATCCACGTTAAAACTCAATTGCCACAGCTCCGACCATTTTTTTAGTTTACCTAAATCATTTATCATTTGGCTGATCCCTCCAGAAACGTCAACCCTGTTGCAAATCTTTGTGTCATCAGCAAAAAGACATACTTTTCCATTAATACCTTCTGCAATATCACTAATAAAAATATTAAATAGAATGGGTCCAAGTACTGACCCCTGAGGTACCCCACTGGTAACAAGACCTTGCGCCGAATAAACTCCATTTACCACAACCCTCTGTTGCCTGTCACTCAGCCACTGCCTAATCCATTCAACAATATTGGAATCCAAGCTCAAAGATTGCAATTTATTGATAAGCCTTCTATGCGGAACAGTATCAAAAGCCTTACTGAAATCTAAATAAGCAATGTCTACTGCACCACCTGTGTCTATTATTTTTGTTACCCAATCAAAAAAATCAATAAGATTAGTTTGGCATGATCTCCCTGAGGTAAACCCATGTTGTTTCTGATCCTGTAATGTATGTGTTTTTAGATGTTCAACAATCCTTTCCTTTAACATGGTTTCCATTAATTTCCCCACTACTGACGTAAGACTAACTGGCCTATAGTTCCCAGATTCCTCCCTACTACCCTTCTTGTGAATGGGCACAACATTTGCTAATTTCCAGTCTTCTGGGATGACTCCCGTTAGCAAGGATTGGTTAAATAAATCTGTTAACGGTTTTGCTATTACATCACTGAGCTCTTTTAATAATTTAGGGTGGATCCCATCAGGCCCCATTGACTTATTTGTCTTTACTTTAGACAGCTGCTGTAGAACCTCCTCCTCTGTAAACTGATATGTAATTGCCTCGTTAGTGTTTCCTCCTAACTGAGGTCCCTTTCCTTCCTTTTCTTCTGCAAAGACTGAAAAAAATATTCATTGAGGCAGTCAGCGAGACTTTTATCCTCTTCTACATACCTTCCTTCCTTTGTTTTTAATCTAACTAATCCTTGTTTTACTTTTCTTTTCTCGTTTATGTATCTAAAAAATGTTTTGTCCCCCTTTTTTACTGACTGAGCTATTTTCTCTTCTGCGTGTGCTTTGGAAGCTCTTATAAATTGCTTTGCCTCTTTCTGCCTAATCTTATAGGTTTGCCTATCTTCTTCACTCTGAGTTGTTTATGTGTTTTCTAGTGCATCAAAAACAAATTTAGCAAAATACTCAAATCCAATCCTTCAGTCAAAACAGAGCAGGGCCTACTGCCTTCTCTTACTAGTTCCTTGGTCTTCCACTTCAGATGCAATCTTGTTGTAACAGTGGCGTTCTATGGATCTGGAGTGAACACCCCTATTAGTGTTATTAGTGATAGGTATTAAATGCAAACTACTTAACTTAGAATTTGATTGGTGAGCTGCTAGCAGTAGAGGATTAACCAGTGAAGTTTTTGTTGGGGGCAGGAGCTTGTATGTGACATCTCAGCTCTTTAAAGGTACTGCAACTTTAGGAATCATAGTAGCACCTCAGTTATGCCAACAAAGAACATTCTGCTGAAGCGTTTTTCATTTTAAGTGATGTAACCATAACCATCTGTGATTAAATTTTCAATGAGTAAATTCCAAAGATCATAAATTAATATACATTGTAAATACCTGTGTAACTTTGCTCTTTAATGTCGGGCTCCATTAGTATGACCTGCTTTAACACAGCCAAAGCCCATAATACACAGATGTCACAGAGGCATCCACAGCTATTAGGAGAGTCTGGAAACTTTCCATTTGTCCATGTTATTTATATGCTGTGCCACCCAAGAATGCTTTGCAAAGACGCTGTCACAAATTAATTGATTACTCAACAGATTTACAGTTAAAGGGAGCATGGTCATGTGTAGTTTGAAATGATTCCCTTTGTCTATATTCATGTCTTCCAAAAGCTCAACATGGACATAAAAGGTGGTATTAGGGTAGATAACCCTGAACAAATAACTAAAATAAAAACATTTATGTCATTTTTCAATTAATGTATGTGGAGTTAATGCATCCTAACTTTTCAATATAGATATACAGTATAATACTGTTGAATTGGCATTATTTAAGCTCTATATAATCTTGTACATATTTATATATGTTTTTAATAGTTTTATACTCGCACAGACATATGGAGTAGATATTATTTGGATTTCTTTTATGTATATTCTTTTTGCACACCAGTCCAGAACAGCCCTGTAAAGATCCAGCAACAGGTATCATTTGACCTCAATACCTGTGCCAGTACCATTGCAAATAACAATAAAGAGTAAATAAACCAGCTGGTGTGAAGAAAAAAAAAATCTACAATAGTTTGCTTATTTATTTATATTTGTTAAAACTTGGATTAATCAAAAAATTGTAAGAACTCTAATGTTTTCTAAGAATAATTCATATTCCTCTTGCTGTTGCTAAATTTTATGTTATTTTTGATCAATTAAGATGAGCAAGGATTTCAAACTAAAGCTCCATGCACTTGGTAGGCTACATATCTTATAATTATCAACTACGTGGAATTATGTGCACCGTAGGCAGTTGGAGGGCACATTACAACTGCCTGTTTTTCCAGGGTCACAAAATTTTTCACCGATAATTAATACAAAACTTATTTAGTATTACCCTATGCACTTGCTATTGTGCTTTCAAACATAAGATCATGCATCAGAGACTTTTCTATTCCATTTCTTAAATGGACTTCATAGATATAAATGCTGCAATAGTGATACGTTTAATACACAAAATTTTACTTGTAGATTGTAATGTGTTTGATAAATGTGTTTAATATACAGGAACTCCACATGGGTAAATGCATTGACGTTTGCAGAATGATTTATGATCCCCTACTGATGGGGTCACGTAGCTTTTAGCTCATGACACTGCACATCTCATATGGGTGATCATTTGTTCTTTCAGATCTGACCATTGGGGCATTCATGTCAGACAGTGTGGTGTTACTAAGGTAAGAACACATATTGCTCTTTTTTTCCGTGTTTACCACAGCATATCAAGAACCATAAGACCCATAAGAACAGAAATAATATACTTTAGAATAGAGGCTTTTGTAAAGTATCAGGACATGTTGGCCTCAAAGAAAACAAACGTTTTATAACTTTTGCTTTTGATAATGTACCTATACAACAGTTAATAAACAAAATAGGTTATGATACTTTTTGACTGCAGTTTCCAACAACGCTAAACGTTTGGAGGATAACCCAGAGAGTTTGTAGAAATACTAAAACCGTAAAATCAACAAAGTATTTGGTGGATAATCCTAATAATTTATTGATGTAGCCTAAAACTGTTGACAAAAACTACATCGAACTATATTCAGTTCTTGAATCCTTTAATTAATCTCAGACCTACACTGCAATAAAACTCACAGCAATGCGCAGTGTGTATGAGCACATCTCAGAGATACACAGCAATTAAACTCATGAGGTATTATCATGTGCCCTGCGCTACAACAGGGACGCTAAAGGGGATTTGATCTTAGTGTCTCAGTTTTAACACAATATCACGGGGCAGGTGCTGATTCAGCAGCCTGGTCCGTAACGCAGCGCTAAGCTCCTGGATACTCGTGGCAGCGCATTAGCGCATAGGACTCTATGGAGTCTTGTGTTGCCAGGCCACGTGACCTGCACAATCTCCCTCTCACAAGATTGTGCAAGGCCGCGGAGTGGTTCGCGAAGGGAAACAAGAGACTTTTTGTCCCCAGTCTCACGCTGCTCCCGTCGGCCAGAAGCGGTGGATTGGGCCACCATTTGCACCACGGGATGAGAGGTGAGTGTCAGATTTTTTTTGGAGGGTCGCTGGCTCCATGGTGCAGGATGGGTGGCCCCTGTTGGCTTCTTTAGGGAGCATTGTGTTCCATTATTCGCCTGCTCCTGATTCGGCAGAAGAGCTCAGACCTGGTGCCAACTTTTTAGCGAACCGCAGTGTTGCGGTAATTAGTGTTAGGACTTTGTAATCCTAGCGCTAATAACTCTTTGTGCTCCCCATGTTAAGTATAGGGAGTTCAAAGTACAGTAAGCTTGTGGCATAAAACGCTATCACCGATGCGTTAATGAGTTTCTTAACCCGTTAGCTTTCAGGATGTGATATGGATGGCATGCGGTAACATAATTTTACCCAGCACTAATGTGAGCGCTAGCGCTAGCTTTAAGGTAGTGATATGGCCCATGGTGTGGTGTGCATGATTGTATCTAGAGCTGTGCATTCGTTTCTGAAAAATTCTGAATTTGGAATGAAATTTGATAATTCGTATTCGGAAGTACTTCCGTATAACGAATCGATACGATACGATTTTGAAACAAAATGGTATATAACAAATTTATTTCATTTACACTGTGTCATCATCATAAAAGAAAAATTTTAATAACTGATATCAAAAATTGAATTTGAAATGAACTATCTAATTGATATCAACTATCGAATTTGAAATGAACTATTAAATTGATATCAACTTTTTGAAGTGAACTATCAAATTGATATCAACTATCGAATTTGAAATGAACTATCAAATTGAAATCAACTATCGAATTTGAAATGAACTATCAAATTGATATCAACTATCGAATTGATCTTAACTTACAATACAAGTAATAGGAAGCAAAGGACTTAATGAAACAAATAAATTTTGTTTCACTCTTTAATTTGACTCAAATACCATATCTGTGACACAGCTTAAAATTTAACCCTAGCTTTTCTTTTAACAGCAAAATTTAATTAATTGGGGTTTTATTTAATGATCCAAAATTCGAATCGATATCAACTATCGAATTGATATATGAAATTCGAATCGTTTCGAAATTTCAAATCGGTTGGAAACTAAACGAAACGAAATACAAAACGAAATTGTTTACGAAATTCTGAAAACGAAATGATTTATAAACGTAACAAAACGAAACGAAACAAAAAAATTTTTCAGCCATGCACATTGCTAATTGTATCACTTACCGCCACAGCACTAAAACTCATAGTAATGTGTGGAGCGTGCGAGGGTCTCAAAGAGCTGCACAGCAATAGAATGCCAGAGTAATGTGTGGTGAGCGTGAGTGTATAGCAAAGCTCGACAGCACTAAAACTCACAGCAATGTGTAGGGCCCTATTACATTATTCGCGCATACGTTTGCGCCCGTGCAAAACGTATTAACGCGAGGGACAAAACCCTTTGCGCCGAACGTCATATTACAATGTCAGCGCAACAAACGCGCGTATACGTCTTATGCGGGTGATCCTGCGCGAACGCTGCGCGAGCTTACTGTACTTTGCGCATCCTATACTTAATATTGTGAGCGCAAATGCGTTTGTGCGCCGGTACACGGATGGTATTACAATCTATGCGCAGTTTGTAACGCATAGACGTTGCGCGCATAATTTTAGCAACTCCTAAAAACTGGTGTTAATGGCAAATTCTATCAATCTGGCCGAAATCAAATACACCAGCCCAAAAAAAAATGCAGCAAAGTATAGTTACACATTCTAAATATACCAAACCAATAACTTTGAGAAGTTGTGTGTGGGTTTTTTTGCTGCAGTATATATGCGTAGATTGACTTTGACAGGCGTAAACGTTGCTGCGCGCGCGTTTGTGCACGTCTGTTTTCCGTTCGTTATTTTTTGACGGATGAAAAAATGCGTGAGGATTGTAATACCAGTGTTCATTTATGCGCGTTAACGTTTAACGCTTTGCGCAAAAATTCACGCGTTGCGTGTCATCGCAGCGTGAAAAATGTAATAGGGCCCGTAGTGTTTTAGACTGTATCACAGAGCTCCACCACAATAAAACTCAAAGTAATGTGCAGTGTGTATAGCCGTTTATAATCAGGGTTCATCAAAAAACTTGATGTATGCAATAATTTACAATGAAATATGGTTAATGCAGTTCTGTTTGTAGAATTGCAGTCATAACTACAATAGCTGGCTTGTAAATTGTTTCCAGCATGCTGACAGAAGCATGCAACTACTGAAATCCAATTTCCTGCATTTTCAGACAATACAGATGTTATTAGCTGAAAGCTCACTGATCAGATCTAACCCACAAAGGACTGGGCAATATTGTAACATGATTGCATTTCTAGCTGGTGAGGTCACCTTTCATCTTTCCAAGGTTGTTTTAACAAGTAGCATAGAGTTTGGTAAAAAGGATAATTATATCCCAGGATTTTACAGCCAGAGATAAAAATACCCTTTCTAGTAAAACAGTTATTAATTGAGTTAACCACACATCTCTCTGAAGTACTATAACCTGTTTAAGCGGCCATCATCCTTCATAAATGTTTGCATCAGTAGCCAAACTAGACATTTTCTTTTCTATCGATTTACCTTTCATATTTGGTTTTCATTTAGTTGCATGCATAAACAGAAATATTTACAGCACACATCAACTATGTATCCAAATATTTAAAATGTGCTTCATTTAAAGAGTGCGTTTTTCTTTATCAACTAAATATTGAAAAGGTTAGCAAACCTGGGTAGGCATTAATGTATTTCAGAATGATTATAAGAGCTGGATTAATTGCTTAACAGGCCTGGAGCTAAAGGATTTTAGTATGTATCTACCCATCCCTCTTGCCCCCATTGTGCTCCTGCTCTTCCCTTTCCAAGACCCATTGTGTCACATTGTGTATTCCTCTCACCCTTTTGTACCATTGTCCTATTATTCTTCTTACTCACTTTTGTTCTCTTGTCGTGTTCCACTCACTTGATACCACAGAAGAGGTCTACCATTGTCAAGTGGCCACCTTATGGCCGGTGATTGTTATCAGCGTATCACAAATGTTGCATAACTGTAGATAATATATATGGTTTCATGTGTTTATTGAACAGATCATGTAAACATTCACAGTGCAGTGTGGAAAAAGTATGTGAACCCCTAGCCTAATGACTTCTCCAAGAGCTAATTGGAGCCAGGAGTGAGCCAACTTTGAGTCCAATCAGTGTTATATTATTGGATGTGTTGCTGAAAGCTGTCCTGCCCTTTAAAAACACACACCAGTTTTGGGTTTACTGGTTTCAAGAAGCACTGCCTGATGTGAACCATGCCTCGCAGAAAAGAGCTCTCAGAAGACTTACGATCAAGAATTGTTGACTTGCATGAAGCTGAAAAGGGTTACAAAAGTATCTCCAAAAGCCTTGATGTTCATGTGTCCACGGTAAGACAGACTGTCTACAAATGGAGAAAGTTCAGCACTGCTGCTACTCTCCCTAGGCGTGGTCGTCCTGTAAAGATGACTGCAAGAGCACAGCGCATAATGCTTAATGAGGTAAAGAAGAATCCTAGAGTGTCAGCTAAAGACTTACAGAAATCTCTGGCACATACTAACATTTTTTTTGACACATCTACAATAAGGAAAACATTAAACAAGAATGGAGTAGATGGGAGGACACCACGGAGGAAGCCATTGCTGTCCAAAAAGAATATTGCAGCACGTCTGAAGTTTGCAAAAGAGCACCTGGATGTTCCACAGCACTACTGGAAAAATATTCTGTGGACAGATGAAACCATAATTGAGTTGTTTTGAAAAAACACACAACACTATGTGTGGAGAAAAAAAGGCACAGCACACCAACATCAAAACCTCATCCCCACTGTAAAACATGGCAGAGGGAGCATCATGGTTTGGGGCTGTTTTGCTGCCTCAGGGCCTGGACGGATTGTTGACATTGATGGAAAAATTAATTCCAGAGTTTATCAAGACATTTTTCAGGAAAACGTAAGACCATCTGTCCGCCAACTGAAGCTCCGCAGAGGATGGGTGATGCAACAGGACAATGACCCAGAGCATACAAGTAATTCAACAAAAGAATGGCTTCAATAAAACAAAATACGCCTTCTGGAGTGGCCCAGTCAGAGTCCTGACCTCAACCCGATTGAAATGTTGTGGCATGACCTTAAGAGAGCAATTCACACCAGACATCCCAAGAATATTGCTACACTGAAACAGTTTTGTGAAGAGGAGTGGTCCAAAATTACTCCAGATCGTTGTGCAGGTCTGATGTGCAACTACAGGAAACATTTGGTTGATGTTATTGCTGCCAAAGGAGGGTCAACCGGTTATTAAGTCCAAAGGTTCACATACTTTTTCCACCCTGCACTGTAAATGTTTACATGTTCTGTTCAATAAAAACATGAAAACCTATAATGTTTGTGTTGTATTATTTTAAGCAGACTGTGTTTTTCAAATTGTTGTGACTTAGATGAAGATCAGAGCACATTTTATGACCAATGCATGCAAAACTCCACGTAATCCCAAAGGGTTCACATACTTTTTCTTGCAACTGTATTTCCGAATACACACCTTGTACTAGTTTCGCAAAATATATTTCTAATTTTCTAGATGAAGGTAAAGTAATCACAGAGATTAAATTGAACATTTCTTGTGTGTGTGCACCCTTGACACACAATCTTTATTCCTTAACCCCTTAAGGACCGCTGACGTACCCTGTACGTCCTGTCCACGGGTCTCCCTTAGACCCGCGGACGTACAGGGTACGTCAGTGGCGCCTAATCCCCCTCCCGCCCGATACTTACCTCCCTCGCTGGATCCCTCTGCGATCTGGCAGGGAGGAAGCCTGCCCATGTGATTTACATGGGCAGGCGAGGCTGATGACGTCGCCACGCTTCGTGGTGACGTCATCAGCAGGCGTCCCCATGCAAATCAATGGAGGACGCCTTCTATCTCCCTAACCATTGAAGCTAGGGAGATGCTTTTTGCACCGCTGAAAAGGGGAGAGTCTCCCCTTTGCAGCGATGTATATCATTAACGGTTTCGCCGCTGAATCGCATTTCGGCGCTAATTGGCGCCAAAACGCGATTCGAACCTGGAGGGGGGCTGACATCTTGGATGTCAGCCAAGCCTCCAGGTCCCCCCACCCACTGACAACCTCACCAAATGTGTGAGGATGTCAGTGGGCCAGTTAACCATCTAGCTGCCATGTAGAGATAAGGGGATCCTAAGGATCCCCCTATCTCCCTATCCATGGCAGCTAGATGGTCATATTTGACATCATTTGAAAGGCCTGATCATGGCCTTTCCAATGATACCAAACATGACCAGGTTTGGTTTAAAAGTTTTTTTTCTTAAAAAATAATAAAAAGATTAAATTAAATAAAAAAATGTTTTTTTAAAAAAAGTTTTTTTTGTCTGGGGGGGGGGGTTAATTAAATAGGACCTAGGCTGTCATCTCAAAATAATTAGCACAAAATGGTCAGAATGAGCGCAGCGCACCTAGGTGAACTGGCTCAGCAGTGAAGGGGTTAAAAAGCAAACACATATAAAAATTGGGTATTTGTAGTCTCGGGACAAAATTTTTAACCTATTTAGCCGAGGTCTTTTTTGGTGGTTGTAGATTTTGGGGATTAAATTACGAAAAAGTGTGTTTTTACCATTTTTTCATCATATTTCATATTTTTTTTATAGTAAATTATTCGATATGATGGAAATAATGGTATTTCTAGAAAGTCCATTTAGTGGCGGGATAAAGGATGTATAATATGTGTGGGTTGAATAAACGAGTAAGAGGAAAATTTGACCTAAACACTAACAGCGCAGAAACGTAAAAACAGCAGCGGTCACTAAAGGACGGATTTGTGTAAAACCGCCCGGTCACTAAGGGGTTAATAAAGCTGTAGATGCCATGAATATAGCTGAATCAACAAAATGTTCTTGTCATAACAGCATCACAGTTTAAGGGGACACTCTATCCACCAGGACTTCATCCACCTTTTAATTGGTCACATTGACCGGAGTCTCTTTAGCTATCCCTAGCAGTTGTGACAATCTTCTTAAAGGGGGGCCTTCCCTGCACCTGGAAGACTGTCGATCAGCTCTAGCTGGACAAGCCTTCTTGGTCTTTGATCAAGTTGTGAGTAGTTGAGTGGCATTGCATTAAGAGGCATCTGATTGGCTGCATACGTGCTAGTTGTGCAGCCCAGAAGAGTTCCAAGGAAGACTGAGTCGCTGGGGAAAGGGTTAATTTGTTAACGCCCTTATCCTAAAACTGCAGCTTGTGTGGGGACGTGGTGCCTCATAGGTTTTAAGAGAAAATTGGTTTCAGAGTCAGAACGGGTAAATAATTAAGCCCACTGGTTTACTTTACCCTCCCCTATTATATGTATTTTATAAGAAACAGGTGGTAAGGATTTTTTTATTCTTTTCCTCTTAGAAGTTTAGTTGGATGCTTATGATGTTTGATTTACATGGCATACACAAGGTTGTTATCATCAGTACTACAATTTGTAAAGTATTTCTTTATTCTGTTTTGTAAGCTACAGAGGTGCCTGTATTTAAACCTTGCTCATTAGATTGATTCAACTCCATTTCCTTTGTGTTTATAGACCAGGGAATTAAATTGTTTGTGGACTAGCCAGGAATCACTTTAGTCCTTCTCTTGAGAATACTAAGTGAGTTTGGTTTTCCCAGGAAAAAAAACAATTATGAAAATTGAGTTTCATTAATCTTAAGTGGAAATGTTGGAAAAGTTCCAGATTCCTTGTCATTAATACACTGAACCTTCTGGTGTGAGACACATGGGAGTATTGCTGGCTACTGTATCGATTTTTAAAATGCGACTGTAGGTACATGTATTTAAAGGGATATTCTAAGGTTAAGGGGGGTTAAATAAAATATTCCCCTCCTGTTTTAAGCCTTTAAACTCACAAATGCACCTGGAATTCAGCATCGGGCTAGTAGGGATGTGGTATTCTGTTGATTTTCTTTAGGCTGCAGCATGTCACATGACCACGGGGCGGCAGCCAATCCGATGGCTCACAAAAGCTGAATGCATTGACAGCCACTGGATGGAGCTAAATACTTTAGATCCCAAAACTAGGAATCTATGATCAACACTCACATTCTGTGTGAGACTCATCCCCTACACTCAAAGGGCTGAATCAGCATTTTTTTTGTTTTTTTTTAAAAACACGGCCTCTACTATTCATCTTTATTCGTTTACTTTACCTTTGTTTGACAATAATTATGTACAATATTGACATCATCATGATAATAATAGTCTCTCTAATGACAGCTGTTCTAAGTCTTATTGAATCGTAGACACTGGGGTCTTATGGCCTTCCTCCAGCTGTCATATCCTAATCAGCAGTGCTTGGGTTAAATTTTTCAGTGATGTCACCATGTACTTATGTGATGATGTCACCAGTCATCTGCCCTTTCTCTGCAAGGCTGACAGTCTACAGACTGTTTCGCCAGTCTAGAAGACACTGCTTGTCATGGGACTGGGAGGACAAATACATGTGGTGGAGAATGTGTGGTAAAGTCTCTTGCATTCCAAAATGAATGCACCCATTTACCAGGTGTCCTTTTCATTCCAGCAGTTAATTATACTCCAAATAATAACATTTTTGGCAAGATCAGGTGATTATCGTTTCAAAAATATGTCTTTAGTTCTCCAAAGCATTCAGGAAACAGAGAAATGGGGTTTTTAATGATACACTGCTTCTCTGCAGAATACAATTCAACAGGGTGGTGCTTAAAAACTGCTTCTCTGCAGAATACAATTCAACAGGGAGGTGCTTAAAGAGTTTAAATGACCTCGGGCCCTATTCCCTAGTGTACCCTAAAATGGGGATGCTGACAGGGAAAATCTGTGTAAGCAGGTTTCCCCGTAGCGTTCCTATTTTAGTGAGACATTCCGGGGCAGGCGCTATCTCGGCTACTTGCACGCAGCGCTAACCGCTGGGATACTTGCAGTAGTGCTTCCATAGGACTCCATGGAGGTTTGCGCTTCCAAGCTGCGAGCCCTGTGTGCTCTCGCAAGATCACGTATGATTGCGCTCCCAATGATAAGTATAGGATACGCAAAGTACAGTAAGCTCACGGAAGCTAGCGCAATCTCCGATGTGCTAAGTGATTTCTTACGGTTTTAAGGTCAGAAAGGTAATATGTGAAGCATGCGTTAAAGTCACTTATCCTAGCGATAACACTTACAGATTACAGAACGGTAACATTAGTATCAATTAGGGAATAGTGCCCTTCCAGCATGAGAAATGAGAAGGCAACTAATGGAGAACCAATTTTTCATGTTCTAAGTGGACACTGGTACAGTATTCATTTAATTAAAAAAAATATTATTATTTAGTTTTTCTTTCTATATCTAACATAGCCATACAATGACCTTTCTAATGATACCTCATGTGACTTATAAAACATATAGAGGTAAAGACTCGGGTCTGATGGACCACTTTGTCCACTTCTAAATACAATCTAAATCTGCAGGGGTTAATCGATTTTTCTAACGTCAATGCACTGTAGGGTTTCACTAAGCCTGGCCTGATTACCTGTAGGCCAATCAACTGAGTAAAAGAAGGCAAATGCTGAGGGGGCAAGGGTAATGTGAGTATGATGGAGGGGTTTTGGACACGTCTTCTGCACTCAGGAAGGAAAAACCTTTATGTGTATCATATGTCCACCGCAGAGAAGTTGCTCAAAGGAGATTCTAGCGTCTTGTGAACCTTTTTAATTCAAGATGGTAAAGCAAACATTTTCCTAATTTACATCCACAATTAAATAAACACTAACTTCTGTTGTTTAGGGGTTGTTGCAACAACACTTAACAATAGTGAAAATAATTGTTGTTGCATGAACAATAAACTCCAGAAAGGGAAATTCAAAGAACAGCAGGTGAAGTTTCACTGGAGAAACTTTGCCTGCCATTCTTTGTTTTCACTATATAAACACCAAAGTTTAATGAGGTTGCAACAACACTGACTTTCACCATTGTTTGCAACAACACTAAACAACAGCAGTCAGTGGATTACTCCCTATGTTATATTATATCCCCCCATTTATGCTTTTTTTTGCTTTGTTTCATAGGACGAGGCCTGTCATTACAGTTGACGTCTCAATACGACTGCCAGCCTCCATCAACATTACAGCTCCACAGTGCCATGATGGCACCCAACAAGTGAACTGTGCCAATATCACTGTATGCTTTCGATTTCGTGGGAAACAGGTTCCTGGGGAAATAGGTAAATGAATTCCTAAAATAAATAATATCATACAAAATATGTTATGCTTCTAACTAGGTTTTTATCTGTAGTAAACGAGTAACTAGACACTTAAAGACTATAGCCACGAGTTTACTATCACTCATCAGGCCTTCTTGGAATCGTGGCCAATCTAAAACTCAGAGTGACTATAACATGATATCATGAAAGTGTTTGATAACCGGCTGGGTGGAGTAGAGGTAACATCACTGCTCTGCGTGGAGAGAGCATGTGGAGTCATGGGTTTGATCCCAATGAGCACCTCTCCAGTAAGTGTCCTTGGGGAAGACACCTAACGGTACATACTCGCCACCCAGGACATACTTGAAAACGAGAGAAATCTCAATGTATGCTTCCTGGTAAAATCCTTTCTCCAAAAAAAAAAAATTCAACCATAAAATGACCTGAATAGTTTTGTATTAACTATAGCCTTTTGCCCCTGAAGTGTCATTTCTGCTGTTTTACGTAATGATAAGTCATAGTTGATCCAGGTGATAGATTTAGAAACAGGGTAAGTACCATAATAATCAGGGTCATTTATTGATTACTGATTATTAAGGTTTTCATAATAGTTATAATTTAACTATTCCTAGATTTTCAATTAGGCAGTATTTTTTCTTGTTTTATTATGTATTGTGTGCTGGGATGAAACATTAGAAATTTTGTTTCTTGTTTCCCTCTTTTGGGGTTTTATTAATTTCAAAGGAAAAGAAGTGTAGACTTGCAACAACAGGGACTCTATCACCTCCTTCAAGCCAACACTAGTGTCAGAGTTAGCATTAGCTTAAAGGAGGTCATAGTGCTGCGCCTGCCTTCGAATCGCTAACGGGTTAAAAAACCCATTAGCACTCGTTAATTAGTGATTTGTAGCACGAGTTTACTGTACTTTCCCCTTTGCGCCCCTGTTTTAGGAGGGGAAACATGATAGTACCCCAGAAATTTATGGAATAAGAGTCGCTATGTCCAATAAGGTGGATTCAAACAATGGTTTGATGTCTATCCATACTTCAATCTGGTTTGCTATAAATCAAACTTCTGGAATAAAGGTCAAATTGGCATAAACAAACTTTTAAACTCATTTATTACTTGCCTGCATTTTTCTTTCAAATGTGCAAAACATAAAACTACTGGTATAGTGTTAAAATTTGTATTTCTTTGTTCTGTGGTTATATTTTTCCCATAGGCCCATGAGGACAATATCAATATAGTACAATATTTACACAGTTTTCACATTTTTCTTTCCAACCTTTTGTAGTTTTCATGTAAGATAATACTTGCAGTCACCTGTAATAACATAGTATAGTTTTTATGATAAAATTTTACTTTACCAACTTTTTAATGTATTATTGTCACACATGTCAGTCTGCACTCACTACAACAATATTTTTTAGGTTGGTGCCAGTTACCAGAATGTGTCAGTTTTCACTGTAAATATTTTGCACACACTGCTGAAGAGTTTATTAAGGTTTATTATCTGTTTATTTAGCAGGCTTTCATTCAGATAACCTTACCATGACCTATTGCCTTAAAAGCATTTTTATTGATTTTTACTGTCATCGTAATGGCTGATATGGGGATGGTTTTGTGTGTGGCTTTTAGAAAGTAGGTGCTTTATTAGATACTAAGTTAGTGATGATATAAATCTACTTTTTGTTCTGTTCAATTGAATCGGTTTAAACAGGGTAAGAAATCTATTCTCCAGTGCGACATCTCCTGCTAAATTGACTGAGCACAATAGACAGAAGACTTGCGTGGACATTGACTTAATACTCTCAATATCGTTGATGGTTAGGGATAAATAGGGGCTAATAAACTAAATTCCCCACATTGAGGGGTTTAAAAGAATAATGTATATTTTTGCAACAACAGTGAAAGATGACACTAAATAACCCCTATATTATTTATTTTACAAATATTTATATATAGTATATATCAGGGCTCAAAATTTCCACTCGCCTACTTGCATTTGGCGAGTAGAAATTAAGTGAGGGCAAGTGGAAATGCACATACAGGCAGCACAATAAATTATTTTGTGCTGCGTATTCTGGCGGTGCCACTGTGCAGCCCCCCCTTCCCCAGGCTGCATGGTGGCAGGAAACAGCTGCCTAACCTGACCCAGCTCATCTCTGTCACTGGCAGGGGGGTGGAGAGGAGCTTTCATGCCTCCTCGCTCTGCTCATACTGGGGTCTGATGACTGGGTGTTAATGTTATTTTTGTAACTTTATTATAAATATCTGGAGTCTGATGTCTGGGTATTAATGTTATTTTTGTAACTTTATTATAAATAAAACCTTTAACAGTGTAATTTCATAAGATAATTTAAGAGGGTGTGTTTAGGGGCAGAGTTAAGGGCTGGGTAGAGGTTAGTAACTCTTATGGCCTGGTTAGTAGCCTGGGACTTGAAATTTTGAGCCCTGGTATATATCGTACATATTTTTTTCAAATTGTACATAATATCTGTACACACATAAATTATTACACAACAGTCAATTGCAGACCACGTTAATACCATGTTTATACGCTCAAACCTACCATTCACCTTTAATCCTGCTCTAACCCTATAAAACATTTCTGACAATGAACTGGTTACACTTCACTCATATGACTTTTTCATGGAACCAGATTCCTTATTTGTTCCCCCCTGTGCTTTTACTTAAAATGGATTAGTCCACTCTCCCTGTCTAACCCACATAGTTAGTTTAGTCCAGCCCCATTTCCTGTTTTAGCAAGGCTTACTTCCTGTCAGTCTAACCATAGAGGCATGTGAGGAATGGTCCTGTCTATACTGGGTAATTGCATTCTGTTTTACCATCCTCTGACTAGAAAACACACCAGAGAAGCTCTCCCTATCTACAAGACGCCTTTTATTTGCTGTTACGTTCCCTATAAAGTGAAGAAAATATTAAGGACTGACTATCTGACTTCGATCATATCCTACATGTGACATTCACTTCTTGCATATGGGGTTCCACAATAGACTGTTTATTGGCTAGCCAGAATGATTTTGATGGTGTTTTTATGTAGGAATGAAAATACATCAGAGATGGTTTGCTTTGCTCTAGTTTACTGATTTGTTATCACGGTAACTCTGTTCCAGGCTTGTTGTACAATCTGACTGCTGATATCGCCAAGAAGGAAAAGGGGCAGCAACCAAGGGTGTTCTTGGTGTCATCCGGGGAAACCGTTGCTCAAATTAGTGAGAAAGTTCAGCTCACCCACTTAGAGGAGAAATGTGAACAGTATCTTGCGTATGTTAAGGTAAGTAGAAGATTTGAGATTGCAGATGCATAAAGTAAGGTTATGTTGGCTTTACTGACTGGAATATAGTAGAGATACTGAGCCAGTCAAATCCAGGCTCAAATTAATGTGAGTGGTAATCTGAAAACCATTATATCATTAGTTGTATAGGATGTACTATGCCATTAATTTTCTTCATAAGTTTTTGAGCCGTATACTGCATAATAAAGTAGGACAGTGTAAAGAAAATTATTGGAGATCGAACAACCTTTTGTATTGAGCACGATCTTGTGATGAATTAAATATGAATTGTGTGTATACATTCACGAAAGGGTGATTTATGATATCTGAACCCATTTAACTACGCTTTGATTGTATATAAGATTTAAAAACGAGCCATATCCAATGGGATCCAAGGATGGCAAAAACTTTCATTATGGCCCAGGGGAGATGTTTGAAAAGAGACAGCGCGAGATGAGATATAAAACCTCAGGCTCATTATTGCACACTTTATTAAATATTTGTTTAAAACTAATCAGTAGCCTCAAAGCACGCAAACATACAGGGTTATTCAGAGAGAAGTGAAAACCAGGAGAATGACTGGAGAAGTGAAAATTCTATGTCATAAAAGCCAAATCAGAAAAATTCTCCCATTTATCTCACTTTCCGAATTGGCTGTTTGGTCTACATTATTCTCTTGTCCTGCCAATTCTCCTGTTTTTCACCTCTCTCTGAATAACCCTTATACAGTAGGTGGGACTCCTCTTCCCCCAATACCATACAACTGTGTCCAGTGAGTGAGGGGTTAAATCAAGCAGCCTATCCACTCCTGACCGAAATTCCTGGTCTGTGGGTTTGGGACGTCATAAATAAAGGGAATACTCATTTGTTCCAGTATACCCACTTGTCTATCATAACAGTCCTCCTGCTCTGATTTAACCCATTACTTGCTAGGCTTGGAAGGAAAAGGGGTCAGGAGTGGTTGGTTGCAAAGCAGCTCACATAATGTTTTCAGTCCATTCCCCCAGATTTTCCAATATCTTTTCTTAATGTTTTAGAGAGGTGATACATTTCAGGAGTTCGACACTGATGCGCATGTAAATTCAAAGAGTACTTTTTAATATATTTTTTTTTATAGAGCCCTTTTGTTTGAATAGTTAGCGCCTGCTTAAGGAAATGTTACATGTCTCCAGATACTCACACTTCATTATTATGCGGAGATACTAGCATTCCAACTTCTACAACTCACTTAATGCTCTAAATTCATTCATGGATATGTAAAGATGAAGGAAATCATTGTCTGATAAAGCACTTTAATGTGTGGCATTTTGTGTACATCACGTCATGCACTGTAACTCATGTGACATGTCCTGTCACATCAAAGAGTTACATTCTAAATATGTATTTGTGAGTATGTGTGTATACACACTATGCGAGTCCAGCGTCCAAAATAAAGAGGATTCTGTTAGTGGAATAGATATTGTCACTGGTGGGACAGGGACATAGCTGTATTCTTACAGATTGGACTGGAAGTGGACAATCTAATGCAAGCATCTGTTTGATTGTTAGAGACTGTGATACAGTAATTCAAACAGTACATAATGACTGTGTGAATTTGAAATGCTTGCAGGCTGAGGAAATGCTAGCTGTCTGTTTGAAGGAAGTGGCAGCTGATTTGTTAGATGTGATGTAGTGAGCTTGCGGGGTGCTGGTGGCAAGTGAGAGTTAGCACTTTCAAGCAAGGAAAATGTGTTTTGTATTGGAGAGGGTTTTAACTGTCAGGCAGTAACAAAGTCAGGTACAGAGTAAATGCAAGTTAATTGTTCATTCCTGTTTACACTGCAAAACACGACAAAACATGACAAAACAAGGGTTTACTCGTGGAAATTTTTGATCCTGTTGTGAGGAACAAATATCTAAAGCAGGACCCAACACTATCCTTCTCCATCTATGTCTCTCTTTTGACTCACTGTTGGCGAAAGTCAAAAAGAATAAATGCACCTACCACATGCAGATAGTCTGCATTTTGTTTAGACAATGTAAATGTCTTTTAGCAGTTTATGTTACCATGGTATTATAAATGTATGTATACACACCATTTATTATATGCACAATAGTGTTTCTGTATATACAGTATATATTACCTAGAGGTCATTGTCTATAACAGTATAATCTTTTCCAATACTATCTCTGTAAATATACGCTACCCACCCAGCCTAATAGATTCTGAATTTTTTAAACTGTATTCAGAGTATATTGCGTGTCAGCTGTCTATTGGCTCCATTAAATAGTACCGGCTGGGTGGAGTAGAGGTAACATCACTGCTCTATAACTGTGGAGAGAGACTGCGGAGACACAGGTTGGATTCCGGCAAGAACACCTCTCCAGTAAGTGTCCTTGGGCATGACACCTAACAGTACATACTCGCCATCCAGGACATACTTGAAAATGAGAGAAATCTCAACGTATCCTTCCTGGTAAAATACTTTTTAAAAAAATAAGATCCTATTGGCTCACTCCATGATCTCCCCACTGTCATTTCCTGCTCCTCTGCCCAATCAGCCCTCATGCAACTCGCTACTTCACTTACACTATTCACCCTCACCTAATGGGTCACCCCTCTCCTCCTGGATTGTAACTCTCGAGAAGGGTCCTTTTTCTTTCTGTTCCGTGTGTGTAACGTGTATGTATATTTGTTATTCTGTCTCTCCCATTGTACAGCGCTAAGGAATTTGTTGGCGTTTTATAAATACTTGTAACTGTAATTGCAACTCTAAAACAAAGTTAAAAAATAAGTAAAACCCATTCAGTGACTGGCTTTGATCATCCTTGTGTAAATAACAGGAGCAGTGATGGCACCTTTTTGTTACTAGATGTGCATGTCATAAACTTTATGGACATTACCTAGATAGGTGATCTGAGTGTAGGAAATTTCTCTGGTCTGTGTTTGCATAACATGATTACATTGCTCTGACACTTAGCAGTCGGGAGTTTTAAGATCACTGGTAGAGACCGCTGTGTTCCACAGTAGTAAGCGTGGGCAGATGTTTCTGTCAGGAAGAAGAATTAGTGATTATATAAAGAAACAAAAGCATAGGACAATAAAATGATTTTGGTATCCATTGTAAGTGGGCAACAAGGCAGCAGTTGTGTGAATAATACCTTCAATGGACATGGCCTTATTCTGTTGGAATGTCCTTAGTTAACCTTTATTACTGTTTTCCACAACTCATGAGATGTTTTATTAGAAAATATGATTGAAGTGTATTTCTGTGACCTTTCCATTCTGTCCTGTCATTCTAATTCTTATACTAAGTAACCTGAAAGCATAATTTTTTAGAAAAATATATTTATTATTCAGGATAAAATTTTTCTATTATGCATTTTATTTATTTTCAGCAGAGAGGAATAATCTCACGCATTGAGCTGTATACTGTGACACTTCTGACACATCCTATTCCGACCACAATAATGATAGTGTTATCCTACTACATCTATCAAATATCAAACTATTCCTTAAAGTCAACCCTTTGTCCTTGTGTGTTGTGTCTCACAGGTCAACTTTAAACCTAATTGGTTTTCAGAAAAATCAGGATGATAGTGATCCATAGCTTTATTCAGAAGAGAAAAATGTTGCAAAATAAAGAAAACCTTAACCTGCTGACATAAAAATGTGAGACCCATGACACAAGACTTGGTACTTTGTATTCATAGAAATAAATGAAACTTGCTCATCCCTCTGATTTGCAATATTGTAGCCAGGATCTGCTCGGCAGCAGTGACAGTGACATGAGCGGTCTGCCTAAATTCCTCTTGAGTTTATTATAAAGAATACCTAATTAGGTATGTCCGACCAGCTGCAGTCGTTTGATACATTATAATTTCTTCATGTTATTGATTAGGATGTGAGGTAACGCTAAGGACAAAGCCACTCGGAACATAATTGAATGCATTTGAGATGGTCTGACCAAAAGCCGCATTTAATCAAGTACAAGATTATTGGATTCTTCGGCGAAAGTACATTATGAAAAAGCATCGTTGTCCAAGTAAAAAAAAAAATGAATGAGATCCATTAACTAGTTTAAAACTACGCATAATGAATAGTGGTTTTTTTTTTTTATTATCTTACAGGGTTATTCAGAGAGTGGTGAAAAGCAGGAAAATGGCTGGAGAATGGAAAATTCTAGGTCAAAATAGCCAAACCAGAAATATTCTCCAATTTATCTCACTTTCCAAATCGGCTATTTTGACCTAGAATTTTCCATTCTCCAGTCATTCTCCTGCTTTTCACCTCTCTCTGAATAACCCTGTTAGAGTCAAGCGTCATGAAAGAATTTGCAGAACACAATTTTTGAGATTCTCTTATTTTACATGGTATACCACTAACATGGTTGACTTCAAAGGAAGAAACCACGACGTTCCTCCTAATCCTTTAATTGTCACCAAAAAACCTCAGGCAACGCCTTACCACACAATTCCACAAAAGACTTTAGCACAGTAACCACAACAGCAAAGTAAGGTTTAGTTGGCTAATTTTATGATTTAAAGACCAACAAAGAAACAACTCTGAGGAAGAAAATGATTTTGGTCTGGATTGTTTATACTGTGCCATTTGCCAGACTGATTTATTATTTACATCAGAGTGCAGAACTTTTAAGGGATACTCTATTAAAAAAAATTGTGTTCCCTTTTTTTGCCCTTAAATAATTGGGCAGATGTTGCTGACAGCTGCTGCCCAATTATTTTTTGATTCTTTCTTTTATAGATGATCTTACTCAACATTTGTTCCTCGCAGCACACTGCTCTTCCGCCATGGCTCAGGGACTCCCAAACCCAGAAGTTCCTGAAGCTTTCTGAGGCAATTTGTGCTGCTAACCCACTTGCGTAGCGTAGAAGTCGCAAATTGCCCAGTACAACAGGTCTTATGTGCTTTACGAATGCAAGTTCTGTAGTGCCTGTGCAGACGATGGATCGGGGCTGCGCGCATGTGTGGATCCGATCCATAGGCTGCCTCCCAGCTGCTGGTGACGATGGGTGGGATGGAGCAAACTTCTCTACTTCACCCAGAGATATCTCCAGATTGGGGGAACTGGGAGGGAAGATGTAGCACTCCTCAAATCCTGACCACTTTAAAAAGATGAAGTGGTTTGGATGAGTAGAGTTTCCCTTTACAGAACATGTAAAAAAGAAAGCACACATTTAGCTTTAATGTCTGTCAATCCTTTATTAAAATGCCTATATTGTATGATAATATTAGGTTTCATTACACCATTCCTTTTGACTACTCGGGAATATATAGGAATATCATTATCAGACTTATTGTCATTTCATTCATATACAACTTGTACACAATGGGTGGAGTAGAGGTAACATCACTGCTCTGCATGGAGAGAGTCATGGATTCGATCCCAGCGAGCACCTCTCCAGTAAGTGTCCTTGGGCAAGACACCTAACGGTACATATTCGCCACCCAGGACATACTTGAAAACGAGAGAAATCTCAATGTATCCTTCCTGGTAAAATCCTTTCTCAAAACCCCCCCCAAAAAAACAGAAACGAGAGAATGTTCCTCTTGGACCATAGGTCTATGTAAAACAACACAGTAGTAACTATACTATACAGAACATGGAACAAAATGAATCCATCTAACTGGATGACATCAAAAACTCCTCTATCACTAAGCCATGTCTGAGTGAAAATCAAGATGTAGCAGTCTCTAAACTCATGCCAAGTAGTCTGTTGGAGACAATTATAATCCAGTTTATTATGTAGGAAGAGTACATTGCAAAACAAGAAGGGAGAGCTTGCCAACCTGAATTTGCTTTTAGTATATATACAAAGCAAATATACAAAGCATATTAACCAGTTCATATACAGTACAACTCCAAGTGTGGGTGCTCCAATGCAGGGCCGCCATCATGCCATTACGCCCCATGCTGCCGTAAGGGGCCTGGGCCCGGTGGGGGCTCGGGCTGCCGGGGCCTGGGGGGGTTCCCGGGCCCCCGCAGCAGCGGCGTCGCTCCTTAACAGCTCCGGTATCGGACTCGATGAGTCCGAATCCGGAGCTGTGTCCCTGCTGCTGCTGCAGGAGCCGGAGGAGAGTGAGACACTGTGTCTCCTCCGGCACCTGGCAGCTTCACTTCCTGGCTGGGCGGGGCCAAGCAGCGTGTGAGGGCCTCCAAAGCACGTTGCTTTGGCTCCGCCCCTCCACTCACTCAGTGAAGCTGCGCGCCGGAGCTGGAGGGGCCGGGAAGAAGAAGAGAAGAAGATTAAAGAAAATGTGAAGAAAAGAAGAGCTGAAGAGCAGAAGAAAAGAAGATAGAAGATAGAAGAAAAGAAGATAGAAGATAGAAGAAAAGAAGACAGCGGAGTGGTGAGCCAGGGCCCAGACCCCAGACCCTAAGACCCAGACCCTAAGGCCCAGACCCAGGGCCCAAACCCAGGGCCCAGACCCCAGGACCCAGACTCTAAGGCCCAGACCCAAGGCCCAGACCCAAGGCCCAGACCCCAAGGCCCAGACCCAGGGCCCAGACCCCAAGGCCCAGACCCCAAACCCAGGGCCTAGGCCCAAACCCAGGGCCCAGACCCCAAGGCCCAGACCCCAGGGCCCAGACCAAGGCCCAGACCCCAGGGCCCAGACCCCAAGGTCCAGGACCCAGACCCCAAGGCCCAGTGCCCAGACCAAGGCCCAGACCCTAGGGCCCAGACCCCAAGACCCTAAGGCCCAGACCCAGGCCAAGACCCCAAGGCCCAGACCCTAGGGCCCAGACCCCAAGGTCCAGGACCCATACCCTAAGGTCCAGGGCCCAGACCCCAGGGCCCAGACCAAGGCCCAGACCCCAAGGCCCAGACCCTAGAGCCCAGACCCCAAGACCCTAAGGCCCAGACCCAGGGCCCAGACCCCAAGCCCCAGACCCCAAGGCCCAGACACAGGGCCCAGACCCCTAGGCCCAGACCCCTAGGCCCAAACCCAGGGCCCAGACCCCAAGGCCCAGACCCCAAGACCCTAAGGCCCAGACCCCAAGGCCCAGACCCCAAGACCCTAAGGCCCAGACCCCAAGCCCAGACCCCAAGGCCCAGACCCCAGGGCCCAGACCCCAAGACCCTAAGGCCCAGACCCCAAGGCCCAGACCCCAGGGCCCAGACCCCAAGACCCTAAGGCCCAGAGCCCAAGGCCCAGACCCCTAGGCCCAGACCCCAAGGCCCAGACCTTAAGGCCCAGACCCAGGGCCCAGACCCAGGGCCCAGACCCAGGGCCCAGACCCCAAGGCCCAGACCCCAGGGTCCAGACCAAGGCCCAAACCCCCAGGGCCCAGACCCCAAGGGCCAAGGCCCAGACCCCAAGGGCCAAGGCCCAGGGACCAGACCCAGAGACCAGGGCCCAGGCCAGACCCCAGGCCCCAAGGCCAAGGGACCAGAGCCCAGACCCAGGGACCAGACCCCAGGCCAGACTCAGGGCCCAGAACCCAGGCCAGACCCAGGGACCAGGCCCAGCCTAGACCCAGGGCCCAGACCTCAGGGACCAGACCCCAAGGCCCAGTCCCAGGGACCAGACCCAGGGCCCAGACCAGACCCCAAGCCCAGGGACCAGACCCAGACCCAAAGGCCATCATACACAGCCCATTTCTGTGAGATTTATTGATGTGGATTCTGTGATACGTTCAGACACACCACTCATTACTGTGAGTTTTATTGCTGTGGATACTGTGATACGCTAATACACACTGCACATTACTGGGAGTTTTATTGCTGTGGTGCTATGTTATGTCCTTTTTTTTTGAAGGGGGAGAAAAGCTGTTAGAGGTTGAGGGAGTGCCAGGGGGGCCCTGGGGGCCCCATCGTGAGTTTTAGTAAGGGGCCCCATCATTTCTGATGGCTGCCCTGCTCCAATGAAACCCTGGGCAACCAGCTCCTATATCCAGACTAAGAAGAAAAGAAGGGGAATCCAGGCACTCCTCTTGTGATAAGAACATCAGCTTTATTAACCCTTTAAGGACAGGCGGCTGGCACCAGGGGCCTCTTCTTCAGCCCACCAACGCAACTGATGCACGACGCACGCCATTGTCTGCAGGGGGTGGCCTGATCTCCTGCTGTCTCGCAACAGCCAATGGCAAGCGGTGCGCTCGGGCTGCAGTGAGGAGCTGTGGCAGCCAATAGAAGTCAACGGGGCGTACTAGTACACCCCGCGTCTTCTAAGCCCGCCTGCCGCAGGGATGGCATGCTACACCCTGCGGCGGGAAAGGGTTAAGATGACATGAACAGTCCATTTAGGCAATGAAGTGGTCTTTTTTAGCTTGACAAAGGTAAATTAGATGGCTGAAATATTGCGGTTCACTTTGGTTTATGATGTCCCATCCCGTGACCACTGACATCAGTAGACTCCAACAGCTGGAGGCCTGGTCCATGCAGCAAGCCAACACCACACCTTTTCTCCAAAAAATATCATCCTGTACCTTGATTATCAGGTCATTTTTGAATATTAACGGAGCATGGCAGTGGTAGACCTGAAAATCTATTACTGCAAATTCAAAGTATCATAAAAAGAGAAAAAAATCTGTTAAAAAACGTTTAAGTCCACATAAAAATATTCACTATTTGAAAAGGGTGTTTTTTGTATAATCTTTAAAGATTTTAAATATGTATCATATATATAGTTTACATTCTATGAGTTTTCCATAAACCCTTTCACAACCTGGTCTAGATTCTCGAATGGAATTTTCATGATTTTCGAATGTAAATTTACATGATTGCGTGCATGATCTCACAGCTGGTAAACCATTATTACTTATGTTATAGTTATATTAAATCCACTTGTATGTTGTTACAGAAATTTCTTTCTGTGACTCTGGTAACTTATGTGCCGAAAAGTGACATATGCTGCGTATTTAGCTTGCTCAGAACACGCGCCAGTTTTTCTCGTTCAGGATTGCGGACACAGATTTACGTTGCACAATTTGCAATGGATGGTCATGGAGTTGTAGTATAGCAACAGCTCGGGATCCTTGGCTTAAACCAAACAACACGGTCCTCTAGGGAAGAAACAGCCGCAGACTTGAAGCTTGTGCAAATGGGAGGCCTTTTATTCCACCATACACAAACAAACACCACACTTGGCTTTGGAATCACTATTGCAGGTGATTCAGAAAAAAAAACTACAAAAGAAAACCGAACTCAAATGAGAGTACTAACTATACATCCAGCACTCCTAGCTATTGAGAAACGATAATCTCATGAACAAAAGGAAAAAACACAGCATCTCTTTAGAAGTGCTACTGCTCCACACCCTGCTCTGAGCAGTCTGATTAAACACACTTCTGTCCAGCAGTCAGCAGCCTGGGACTTTACCTGTGGCTTAATTGGTTAATTGGCAACAAGTTTGTGAGAGGGTAGAGGCTGTGCAGGAGACTGGGCCCTAAATACCTTCCCTCAATTACTCTCCCAGACATTCTGTTACCCAACTCATGCACCCCATCAAAGAGTTTAGAGTGACCCTTTATCTGCTGCACCATAATATCAGTTAGAATTTTTTTTGGTGATGCTGCCTATTTTATTAAGCTTTTTAAGTATTGCCATCCCAGTATGTTAATATGTGCATGCACATGACAGCCATATATCTCAAGGACAGCTCTGGTCCTATGGAATGACTTGCCTCGACATATCAAACTCTCCCCTGACCTTCAGGCTTTCAAGAAATCCCTCAAAACCCATCTCTTCAGATTAACGCACCACATCACTGATGCTGCTTCTATGGTCCCACCATTCCCAAACCACTGGCACGAATAATCCTGTCGTCCAGTAAAATTACTCTTGTCTTCCTCAACTCCAATACCTCTAGACTGTAAGCTCCTATGAGTAGGGCCCTCTACACTTCTTGTTTCCATCATATGTTCGTTTAAATGTATCTCGCTTTTTTTGGTTATTATGAAGCGCTGCAGAAACTGTTGGCGCTATATAAATGATAATAATAATAATATAGCTCTTAGTGCATTTACATGCTATTTGAGTTTTGCTATTCCTGATTGTGCATAGTATAGTCTGGTATTTTGATAACATTTATAAATAAGAACTAATAAAAAAATTTAATTACTTAATGTAAAGAAATTATAGCGGTTTTATTTTTCACCTATAGTATAATAATCTTAAACCTTTAGCAGTTGTTATGAGTTTTTATATTAGGAATAGTAATTTTCTATGACAGTAGAAGTTTCAACTTGATCACAACAAATGCGTTACAACACCTACTTTGCAATGTTTAAGAGTTGTTTCCTGATTTATGATTTGTTTAATAGCTGTGCAGTGTAGAGCCAGTGAACTATAACATTTTGAAAGGCAATATCAAACTGCTCAACTATAAAGTACATACCATTTGTAGAGATGTCAGTCTGTGTTCTGTTAAAGGGATTGTCAACCTGAGATGGAAAACTCTTACTTTAACCTTTAAAAGACTAAAGCGCAATGTTGCTAACTAGTGATGCACTGATACCATTTTTTTTAAGTACCGATACTTTTTGCCCCAGGTACTCACCGATACCAAATACCGATACTTTCATTGAATGTCATGTGACCACTTTACAATAAATAATTTAGGATTTTCCTGAAAGTCTGTCCAATTTATGAAAATATTGAAAAGTATGGCCAGTCGCCCCATTTAACCACTGCACTGGCCTTCACACGCCATGACCACACACACAGACACCAGACCTTAGATATATATATGTGTACACACACACACACACACAGACATATGCGCACCAGACCTCAGATGCCCCAGCCCTTCAGATACCACCCGACAAGCCAGCCCAGCGTTGGCTTCCGGTATCAGTAGATGTATCAGTGGCATTTGGACCAATACCGGCACTGGTATTGGTGCATCCCTACTGCTAATTGTTGTATAGTTCACAATGTTGCAGACTACTAATAGGGATTAATACCACAAACTTAATTGTAATGTTTTTTTTGCAGCAGAGCACAAATGAATTACTGCACCCTATGGGGTGATATTGTTTTGGAATCTGTTTATTACGCTTGAGTAGATAATAAAACAAGCCTAGGGGCTAGATTCAATAAGCCTTGATATTGTTGGAAGGTGCAGTAGGGTGCACTAAAGAATAAGCATGTACTAACCTCAGTGATAAAGTCATGCCTTGTCTACAAGTTGTAATGGAGCCTAGATGGAGATTCAGGTTCTTGGAACCAGTAGCAATGTCACCAGGCATAAGTTCAGATGCGACATTATTACAAGAGGCAACAGCCGTCTTTTCACTTCTTGCCTGGTTTCCATTGGCCATTGTATATAATAGGTCCTAACTGCAGTTTAAAGCACAGGCTGAAGGTTTATTACAAACACCAAAAAAATGTCAATACAGGCACACTGTACATATTGTAGTTGGAATGGTGGAACCCAGGGCTAGAGTATGAGCATATCCAAGTAACTGCAAAGTAAGTAATTAACAGCCACTCCTGAAACACCCAACCCCAATTATAGCTAAAAATGGGTTTACAAACCACCTTGTTTCAAGTACTGGGGTCCCCCTTATATTATGACAGTGTCTACTTCAGGAAAAAGCAGACTCTGTTTGTGTTCAGAGTGGTCAGCCAGTCTCATGCTTCTCAATGCATATGCACTGAGAGGCAATGGCCATTCCAGTCTAGTTAACTCTGGAAAGATTTCCCAGCTTGAGTTTATTGACAGCCTTCTTGGTGGAGGGAAGTCCTCTTCATTGGAAAAATGTGACAGAACAGGGGAACCCAAGGCCACCCAAAGAGAAGAGGTGGGGACAGGCATTTAGCGAATCTTGACCAATTAAGTAAAGAATCTTTTGTTTATGCGGTGACTAAATTATGTGATTTTGTTTGATTAGAGCAGTTTTATCAGAGTTTGGGGGACTAGAAGCCAGCTCATGATGGACCGGAGACACATTTAGGGTCTTAGAAGAAATAGATTGTACATATGTGTTTATAGATATTATCCAGGTTGCATTAGTATGATGGCATACTATGACATGAGTCACTTAATGCATTTGAAGTAATGAATTGATTGTTTCAAAAAAGGTTTGGGTTTGTTCATCCATGAAAAAAACTACACTACAGAAACTTAACATGATTGAGTGATGACTATCAGGGTAATTCAAAGAGATTTGAAAAGTCACCGCACGTTCGGTGACTTTTCGTTCTCTTCAATTTGGTTCCTTTTGCCGATCCCATTTCGGTGACCCTGCGTTGTATTCATCAAGCACCACAGGGCCCCCGAATTGCAGGGAAAAGCTGCCGCAAACCTGCCGAAAACTAACCGCAAAACCCGGCGAATACACGCCGAAAACCCGCAAAAACATCTGGATTAACCTGCCGAAAACCACAGAAAAACCCGAGCAGGAGCCGATCGCAGCCTCCGGAAAAAGCCGACACTGCAGAAAAGGCAGTGAATAAATTAGCAAAACAGTTTGCATGAATGATTGAAAAGTGAAACGCTGTTTGCAAAGAAACTACTGAGGGAAAATGTTGGAAATTTGCATATGAGGTCCAGGGAATGATACTAAAAAGGGCTGTTACAGAAAAAATAAGTAAACTTATAAAAAAAAAAAAAATCGGACTTTTAAAAAAAAATCCAGAAAAATGCTTAAAAGATCCTACAAAATCTATAAATAAAGAGACTCTTTACTGCAGAATTTTATAATGAACGGTTTATTAGATATTGAATTAAAACGGGAATATTTTTAACATTGAAGCCTATGGGATTCTCCTGAATAAACTTGCCGAATTAAACCACCGAATGGCAGGGCATTTCGGGAACCTTTCACTGCTGGTTTGTGTTCTCTGAATAGCTGAAGCAGTGCTTTTTAATGGGGATTTCACTGCCCTCGAACAGGCACCGTATGTGCAGGCAATTTGCCAGGATTTGGCGAATTGCCTGGTCTCTGGATAGCCGAATGGTCAAGAAAGGTAACCGAGCGCTGATTTTCAGTGTTCGGTTACCTTTCTCAAGCAATTCGGATCTCTTTGAATAACCCTGTATGAAATGCTAGCTAAACCTTATGCACACTATGAAGCACTATTTAAAACATGCATACCTTGGTTTACTATCAAAACGATGCCACATTGTGGACACATCTAAAAATGACTCCATAAAAACACTGCTGCTCCTATTCAGACACTTCCAAGGTTTGCTTAATTTTTTTATACAATAAATTCTACTTCTTCTTTTGATACGAGTGCAAGATGTTGGGGTTAACCCTAATGCAAACCCTAGAAGTAACTTTAACCCTAAAATAAGTACAAACAGTAACGTAATCGTAATACTAACCCTAATTCTTACTAACCCTCAACATAAAACTTACCCAAATCCTGAAAATTCAATAGCTGCCAAAAGCTCTGAAAATCAGTGTTCGGTTACCTTTCCTGACCATTCGGCTATCCAGAGAGCATGCAATTCGCCAAATCTGTTCGGTGCCTGTTCGAGGGCAGTGAAATCCCCATGAAAAAGCACTGCTTCGGCTATTCAGAGAGCACAAACCAGCAGTGAAAGGTTCCCAAAATGCCCTGCCATTCGGTGGTTTCATGCGGCAAATTTATTCAGGAGAATCCCATAGACTTCAATGTTAAAAATATTCCCGTTTTAATTCAATATCTAATAAACCATTCATTATAAAATTCTGCAGCAAAACGTCTCTTTATTTATAGATTTTTTAGGATATTTTAAGCATTTTTTTTTTTTTTTTTTTAAGTTTACTTCTTTTTTCTGTAACAGCCCTCTTTATTATCATTCCCTGGACCTCCTGTGTAAATTTCAGACATTTTCGCTCAGTAGTTTCTTTGCAAACAGCGTTTCATTTTCACAGATTCATACAAATGGTTTTGCTAATTTATTCACTGCCTCCTCTGCGTCTCAGCGGCTCTGTGTGATTCGGCTCCTGTTCGGCTGCTTCGCTGCGTGTGATCGGCTCCTGCTAGGGTTTTTCGAAGGTTAACCCTTTCGCTGCTGAGGCTTTTCCCGCCCCTGTGCTGAGGTCATTTTTTACCTGTTTTGCGCATCATGCTTAAACGTGTTTTTAAGGCTTATTTTAGTATATGACACCGACATATTATATATCGTTCTTTCCGTCAGACTCGGTAGATTCATAATATGTCATTATTATATGTATACGTTATGTCATGTCTGTATATTATAACAAAAAATGCAATAAAATATGTATTTTCAATAATTTACAATGTGTAAAGTGTTTTTTTCCACATTTTAACATGCGAGCAATTGCGGTTATATTTTGTATGGGGTGCGCTTGTTAAAAAAATTAGAGATGGGGTCTCGTTACATTTTTTTTGGGGAAAATGACACTATTTTTAACAAACGCACCGCATACAAAAATCGTTAGTGCAGCATCATTGTTCACATTATAATTGAAATGGGAACAATATTGCTACACTAACAAACCAAAAAAAATAAAAAAAAAGTGTTTATTTTTTTTTTTTAATTTTTTTTTTAATTTTTTTTTATTTTTATTTTTCTTTTTTTTTTTTTTTTTACAAAATTTTTAACTTTCATGTTTGGTATCGTTGGAACGGCCATGCTCTGGCCGATCCAACCATATCAAAATTTAACCCCTAACTGCCACGGATCGGGAGATAGGGAGTTCATTGGAACTCCTATCTCCACACTTGGTGGCAGTTAGGGGTTAATGCTAGGACTGGCGTCATCGTGCTACGCACGATGACGCCAGTCCTCTGGGGGAGTTCCTGGAAGCTTGGCCGACATCCAAGATGTCGCGCAGCTCCGGGAAGGGATCGCGAACCGGCGCTTTTTCAGCGCCGATTCGCGATCCAGCTCCCCAGGGGTTAATGCCAGGCATCATTTGGAAGGGCAGGCTGTGCCCTTCCAAATGATGCCTGGGTTAAGCCCCTGTGCGCCGCCGATCGGGAGGGAGAGAGGTCCGAAGGACCTCCCCCCCCTCCCTTTCAGGCGCCTCCTCCGCACATGCGGGGGGGGCGCCTGAATTAGGTGTCATCGCGCCCCCGCGATGACACCTAATAATGGCGGCTGCTGGTCGGATGCCGGGCTGACATCCAGGATGTCAGCCCGCACCGGAGGGGCCAGCGATCGGCCGGAACCGGCCGAACGCTGACCCCGATGCGAGGACGCGCTCAGCGCGTCCTCCGCATACCAGCGGGAATGCTGAGGACGCGCTGAGCGCGTCCTTAGCATTCAAGTGGTTAATCCAGATGTTTTTGGGGGTTTTCGGCATGCATTCGGTGGGTTTTGCGGTGAGTTTTCGTCAGGTTTGCGGTAGCTTTTCCCTGCAATTCGGGGACCCTGTGGTGTTTGCTGAATACACCGCAGGGTCACCGAAATGCAATCGGCAAAAGGAACCGAATTGAAGAGAATGAAAAGTCACCGAACGTGCGGTGACTTTTCGAATCTCTTTGGATAACCCTGATAGAATTACAAGCGTCCAAACTAGAGAATCTTTTTCGAACGAGCACCATTTTTGTTGTGTCAATTCTGGATGCACCTATAACGTAGCAACTTTGTCATTGGATGGCGCATACCTGTCAGTAAGCAAATAATAAGTGTTTTCCAACATATTATTATCATACTAATTCTGTGCATGATAATAATAATAACATAAAAAGCTAGTATTGCAAATTTGGGGAAATATTGTACGACAAAGGCAAGTTATTAAGGAGAGAGCCAAGTATGAGCTAATGCAATTCCTTTACACAACAACGTTAATGTAATATATAGTTGTTTTCGCAGATATTTTTTCCCCATCAATGACATATTACAATTTTATTTAAGTAGGTATTTGAAAACCATTTCTTGTATGTTGTACATTTAAACAGTCTATTAACTGCCTCTAGAGATTTCACCATTGACTAACTGGTGGCTCCAGTGGCGATTGGTGTCAAGTATGTTGAATATTATTTTTCAAGCTTGAGAAAGGTCTTGTGATAGAAATTTAATTTTGCTGTGCCTGATTTCTTTAATGCTTCGCTACTGGGGAAATCAAAGAAAACCTCTTATTATTTCAGTGGCATATGGAAAATAGGGAATAATTGATATGGAATAACAGCAACAAAAAATCCTTTTGACTTTACTGGCTGAAACGTACTCGCTCTCTCTCTCTCGCAGAGTTTGTATACATGTATTTATATCTCAAGATTAGAAATCCCACACAGCATGTGATGAATCAAACATTCTCAGAGCAGAGCTGCAATTTGTCCAGAAACTGATACATATAGCATATGATTTACATGTAAATAGTCATTTTATAACCCAAACACTGTGAATCTGATCCCTGAAATAATGCAGATTTTATAACAATATGTCTTTTATGGAAAGACGTTTTTCATACATTACCACCTGTTAGCTGTCTGCACTGTGTTAGACGACCCCCAAACAACATTTATAAGAATGTCTGCATAATGTTATCGCTTTAAAATCTGGGACGGGTACAGGTTTTTTTACATAAATTAAATTACATGCAAGTCACACAGGAACTAACTGTAGAAGTTGTGAGGTTAAATGAGGCCTTATTTACCAAGTATCTGGAAAAAAAATTAGAACTGTTCTGAAACGTCATGAATATGAGACAGAGAAAGCTAAAATTTGTCTGGGAATAAAAAAGATTCTTAGTTTATCTGAGAAGATGGAGCTTTCTCATAAAGACATCCTTGAAATTATTGCTGGTGTTTAAGCCTGGATACATAAAATGGTGAAAACTCTTCGTAATTATTCTTCTGAAAACAAGCCAAGTAGCCTTTTCACATAGCAGCTAGTTATGATGGTAACCTAATGTTCTTTTTGAAATTAAGGCTGAAATATCAAGAAGAAGAAACATTTATTTGGATGAATTGTAGACTTGTCACATGATCTGTTCTTATTCGTTTTTTGGGTTATTCACTGAGCATCTGTGTTCATATTAAAATATTGCTTTATTATTGGCAAGTTGGACATTCTCAAATTAATGCAATTAATTAAAAAGATAGAGTGTAGATAGATGAAAATGTACATTTATAGAAGATAAGCTGTTATATTCAATGGGAGTTTATTATAGTAACAAAAACTAGAAGAGGAAATGTTAAACATGACATCCAGAAGCAATTCTTTAATTTGCATATAATTCTTTCCTTATGGTAAAGTTTGATGCCCTACATTGATTATACATATTTTCTCTGTTTTTGACCCGTGATGGAAAATGTGTAAAACAATGTAATGCTTTCATTATGTTACTTGCCCAACACATGTTCCTGGAAAAATGTAATTGTATGCTGATTGGTAGGATCACAAGCCATTTATTCGCTCATATAATTTATACTTTACAGATAATGGGTCAGTTTGGGTTATTTTACAGTTACAGGTATTTATAAAGCGCTAACAAGTTCTGTAGCGCTGTAGAATGGGTGAGACAAAATAATAAATATTTATTTATTTATTTATAAAGGATTTTTACCAGGAAGGATACATTTAGATTTCTCTCGTTTCAAGTATGTATCCTGGGTTCAAGAACATGTTGAATTGTTACAGTCTTACAGAAATACATAGCAATAATATGCAAGATATACATACAAGTTAAACACATATGTGGTCCGTGAGGAAGATGGAGCAAGAAATGTACCGTGGGGGACTATGAGTGAGCTGACAGGCTTCTCTAAAGTGTTTTCAGAGACTTCTTGAAGAACTGGAGAGACGGGGAAGGCCTAATGTTACGGGGGAGGGAGTTCCATAAAAAAGGGTGCAGTTCGGGAGAAGTCCTTAAGGAGAGAGTTGGGGTGCAGGTGCGAGGAGACAATAACATCAGATCATTGGCAGAGCGAAGTGGTTGGGATGGGATGTACCTGCTAATAATGGAGATGTAGACAGGGCCGCTGTTATGGAGAGCTTTGTATGTGAGCACCAGTATTTTAAATTGGATTCTAAAGGAAACAGGGAGCCAGTGTAGAGATTGACAAAGGGGCGAAGTGTGAGTAGTGCCGGAGGTGAGGTGGATGAGCCTGGCGAAAGCTGGACTGGTGCGGGTCATATAGGGAGTTAGCAGCAAGAAAATCGGTGAGCTGGTTATAGACCAGGCATTCTAAGCTTTTGGAGGCAAAGGGGAGCAGAGAGATGGGACGGTAGTTCAAAAGGGAGGTGGGATCAAGAGGGCTTCTTTAGAATGGAGATGATCAGAGTATGTTTGAATGCAGAGGGGAAGACTCCAGAGGAGAGGGAGAGGTTGAAGATGTGAGTCAAAGGAAGGGCAATAACCAGTAGGACAGATGGTGGGTGGGATTGAGCAGACAGGCGGTCGAGCAGGAGGACATGAGAAGTGCTGAGACCTTCTCCTCTGGGACTGGAGAAAAAGAAGACATACAGTCAGGTCCAGAAATAATAATCGACACAATTCTAACATCTTACACCACCACAATGGAGTTGGAATGAAACAAACACAAGGTGCTTTAACTGCAGACTGTCAGCTTTAATTTGAGGGTATGTACAGGGTGAGCCAGTCAAACCTGCATTTTTGAAAAGGGCGGGAGAGCCGTGAAAGTGGGCGGAGCGAGTTAGCAAGGTTACCATTGTGTCCCCCACAACTAAGCATTTCAGTCGTCATGGAGCAGTGGTCTAAACAACAACGTTCATTCGCTGTGAAAGCGTTTTACCAAAGTGGTAGTTATGCAGCCGCTCAGCGTCGTTTCCGGAAGAATTTTCAAATTAATCGAAATAAGCCAGTGCCGTCTGTTAATTCAATCAAATTGTGGGTGACAAACTTTGAAGCAATTGGTGAAACGAGAAGCAGAAGGGGTGGCAGTGCAAGATCAGTGCGAACTCCCCGCGAATATTGACGTGATGAAAACCCTCAACAACTCCATCAAACACCACTCCATTCAAGCAAGGTAACAGTTTGGTGCGCAATGTCCTCATTGGAATCATAGGCCCGTATTTTTTTGAAAATGACAGGGAGCAAGCAGTTACTGTGAATGCACAATGCTATTCGGAAATGTTGCATTCGTTCTTCATTCCTCAGCTTCGTCAACATGGAATGAACAATGAAACCTTATTCCAGCAAGACGGTGCCACAAGTCATACAGCCCGTGTGAGCATGAATGTTCTCAACAATGTTTTTCCAATTCGGGTGATATCCTGAAATGGAGCAATTTCTTGGCCTCCCCGATCGCCCGACCTCACAGTGTGCGATTTTTTTCTTGTGGGGGTACCTGAAGAGTAAAGTCTTTGAACAACGACCTCCAACGCTTGGGGAACTCAAGAGGAGAATCCGGTTGGAAATCGAGAGAATTCCTCAGCGTATGCTCCGTGATGCGATGGGCTGTTTCAGAAATCGCCTACAAGAATGTCTCAATCGGGAAGGACACCATCTTACTGGAGTTATTTTTAAACAGTGAATGTTGTTTCTTAAATGCTTTTTAATGTACATTAAGATAGTAACAATAAAATTTTGAAATATCCATCCGTTTATTTTTTACAGTCATTTCAAAAATGCAGGTTTGACTGGCTCACCCTGTACATCCAAAGAACCCCATTCTTGCAACTGTATTTTATTTTTAAATGTATTAATTTCTGTCTGATTACATGTTTCAATGTTCCCTCCTTTTTACTTAAACTTTTTTACCTGGTCTTCACCTCTGCCTCTCACCCTTCGCCCTCCCCCCTCTTCCTGCTCCTCCTCCTTCCCCCTCCTGCCGTGTAGTTTTTTAAAAGCACACTTAGCAAATCTCCATTCTATTTTGCAGCATACACTAACCATCACAGACCCAAGATTCTCCACTCTGCACGCCCGGTCTATAATTTAAGGGGTCCTTTACAGCTGTTTCCACTTCTCTCGCTAATTACCTTTACTCAGCCCAACCTTTTGGTCCTTCCCATGCAACCATCACAACATTTCTTCTAGCAACCAGCTTCACCTTCCCTCTGATCCCATCTGTTTCACTTACCCCGTCCCTTAGATTGTAAGCTCACGGGATGTCTGGCTGAGCACTTGGTTAAAGTGCTGTACTTTCTAGACAAGCTATCCTTTGGACAGGGTTGTCTTTTCCTTATTTAGCATGTATGTCTCATGTTTGTGTTTCCCCATTGTACAGCGCTACGGAATATGCTGGCGCTTTATAAATAAAGGATAATAATAAAATAATAATAATCCAACTCAGGTGAACGGTGTAGGACTTACAGCAGTTTGCAGATGTGCCTCCCACTTGTTAAGGGACCAAAGGTAATGGGACAGAATAATAATCATAAATCAAACTTTCCCTTCTTAATACTTGTTTGAAAATCCTTTGCAGTCAATCACAGCCTGAAGTCTGCAACGCATAGACATCACCAGAGGCTGGGTTTCATCCCTGGTGATGCTCTGCCAGGCCTCTACTGCAACTGTCTTCAGTTCCTGCTTGTTCTTGGGGCATTTTCCCTTCAGTTTTGTCTTCAGCAAGTGAAATGCATGCTCAATGGGATTCAGGTCAGGTGATTGACTTGGCCATTGCATAACATTCCAATTCTGTCCCTTCAAAAACTCTTTGGTTGCTTTTGCAGTATGCTTTGGGTTATTGTTCATCTGCAGTGTGAAACGCCGTCCATTGAGTTCTGCAGCATTTGGTTGAATGTGAGCAGATAATATTGCCCGAAATACTTCAGAATTCATCCTGCTGCTTTTGTCAGCAGACACATCATCAATAAATACAAGAGAACCAGTTCCATTGGCAGCCATACATGCCCACGCCATGATACTACCACCACCATGCTTCACTGATGAGGTGGTATGCTTAGGATCATGAGCAGTTCCTTTCCTTCTGCATACTCTTCTCGTCCCATCACTCTGGTACAAGTTGATCTTAGAAACATAGAAACATAGAAACATAGAAAAATGTCGGCAGATAAGAACCTTTCGGCCCATCTAGTCTGCCCAATTACATGGATACTTTACCTGGATTTATCTTTTGTTTAGGATAGCCTTATGCCTATCCCATGCCTGCTTAAATTCAATTACTGTTTTGGCCTCTACCACTTCAACTGGAAGACTGTTCCATGTATCCACCACCCTCTCAGTAAAATAATGCTTTCTGATGTTACTTTTAAACCTTTGCCCCTCTAATCTAAGACTATGTCCTCTTGTTTTGCTACTATGTTTCCTTTTAAATATACTCCCTTCCTCTACTTTGTGGATTCCCTTTACGTATTTAAATGTTTCTATCATATTTCCTCTGTCTCGTCTTTTTTCCAAGCTGTACATGTTAAGATCATTAAGCCTTTCCTGGTAACTTTTCTCCTTCAAGCCATACACCATTTTAGTAGCCCTTCTCTGAACTCTCTCTAAGATGTCTATATCCTTCTGGAGATACGGTCTCCAGTACTGCACACAGTACTCCAAGTGAGGTCTCACCAGTGCTCTGTACAGTGGCATGAGCACTTCCCTTTTCCTACTGCTAATACCTCTCCCTACACAACCAAGCATTCTGCTAGCATTTCCTGCTGCTCTATTACATTGACCTTTAGATCCTCTGAAATAATAACCCCTAAATCCCTTTCCTCAGATGTTGAGGTTAGGACTGTATCAAATATTCTATATTCAGCCCTTGGGTTTTTACGTCCCAGGTGCATTATCTTGCACTTATATATGTTAAAACTCAATTGCCACAGCTCCGACCATTTTTTTAGTTTACCTAAATCATTTGTCATTTGGCTGATCCCTCCAGGAACGTCAACCCTGTTGCAAATCTTTGTGTCATCAGCAAAAAGACATACTTTTCCATTAATACCTTCTGCAATATCACTAATAAAAATATTAAATAGAATGGGTCCAAGTACTGACCCCTGAGGTACCCCACTGGTAACAAGACCTTGCGCCGAATAAACTCCATTTACCACAACCCTTTGTTGCCTGTCACTCAGCCACTGCCTAATCCATTCAACAATATTGGAATCCAAGCTCAAAGATTGCAATTTATTGATAAGCCTTCTATGCAGAACAGTATCAAAAGCCTTACTGAAATCTAAATAAGCAATGTCTACTGCACGACCTGTGTCTATTATTTTTGTTACCCAATCAAAAAAATCAATAAGATTAGTTTGGCATGATCTCCCTGAGGTAAACCCAGGTTGTTTCTGATCCAGTAATCTATGTGTTTTTAGATGTTCAACAATCCTTTGCTTTAGCATGGTTTCCATTAATTTCCCCACTACTGACGTAAGACTAACTGGCCTATAGTTCCCAGATTCCTCCCTACTACCCTTCTTGTGAATGGGCACAACATTTGCTAATTTCCAGTCTTCTGGGACAACTCCCGTTAGCAAGGATTGGTTAAATAAATCTGTTAATGGTTTTGCTATTACATCACTGAGCTCTTTTAATAATTTAGGGTGTATCCCATCAGGCCCCATTGACTTATTTGTCTTTACTTTAGACAGCTGCTGTAGAACCTCCTCCTCTGTAAACTGATATGTAATTGTCTCGTTAGTGTTTCCTCCTAACTGAGGTCCCTTTCCTTCCTTTTCTTCTGCAAAGACTGAACAAAAATATTCATTGAGGCAGTCAGCGAGACTTTTATCCTCTTCTACATACCTTCCTTCCTTTGTTTTTAATCTAACTAATCCTTGTTTTACTTTTCTTTTCTCGTTTATGTATCTAAAAAATGTTTTGTCCCCCTTTTTTACTGACTGAGCTATTTTCTCTTCTGCGTGTGCTTTGGAAGCTCTTATAAATTGCTTTGCATCTTTCTGCCTAATCTTATAGGTTTGCCTATCTTCTTCACTCTGAGTTGTTTTAGAATTATTATAATAATTATGGTCTCATCTGTCCATAGGATCTTGTTCCAGAACTGTGAAGGCTTTGTTAGTTGTTGTTTGGCAAAGTCTAATCTGGCCTTCCTTTTTTTGAGGCTCACCAATGGTTTACATCTTGTGGTGAACCCTCTGTATTCACTCTGGTGAAGTCTTCTCTTGATTGTTGACTTTGACACACATACACCTACCTCCTGGAGAGTGTTCTTGATCTGGCCAACTGTTGTGAAGGGTGTTTTCTTCACCAGGGAAAGAATTCTTTGGTCATCCACCACAGTTGTTTTCTGTGGTCTCCCGGGTCTTTTGGTGTTGCTGAGCTCACCGGTGCGTTCCTTCTTTTTGAGAATGTTCCAAACAGTTGTTTTGGCCACGCCTAATGTTCTTGCTATCTCTCTATGGGTTTGTTTTGTTTCTTCAGCCTAATGATGGCTTTCTTCACTGATAGTGACAGCTCTTTGGATCTCATCTTGAGAGTTGACAGCAACAGATTCCAAATGCAAATAGCACACTTGAAATGAACTCTGAGCCTTTTATCTGCACATTGTAATTGGAGTAATGAGGGAACATCACACACCTGGCCATGGAACAGCTGAGAAGCCAATTGTCCCATTACCTTTGGTCCCTTAACAAGTGGGAGCCACATCTGCAAACTGCTGTAAGTCCTACACCGTTCACCTGAGTTGGATGTACATACCCTCAAATTAAAGCTGACAGTCTGCAGTTAAAGCACATTGTGTTTGTTTCATTCCAACTCCATTGTGGTGGTGTATAGAACCAAAGATGTTAGAATTGTGTTGATGTCCCAATATTTCTGGACCTGACTGTAGTAGAAGAGGTGTCAGGGTTGAAGGAGTGACTGAGCTTGAATGGTTAATGGAGGAGGGCACTAAAGAGATTTCTAATCGGTGAAGTCATCAGCAAAGCTGACAGCAGTGAGGTCTGTAGAAGATTGAGTGGAAGTAGGGGTGCATTAACAGATTTAAAGTATGAAACAGACACCTGGAATCATGAGAAAAGGTGGAGATGAAGGATGAGAAATAAGTTTGTTTAGTGAGGTATAAAGCAGACTGTAGGAACAGAACATGGATTTGTAGTGCAGGAAATCCGCCAAAGTGTGAGACTTCCTCCAGCCATGTTCAGCTGCCCTGGAGCACCACAGAAGATTTCATGTGTATTAATGCGGCACATTGGTGGTTAGGCCTGCATGATGGACGAAGAGAGGTAGGAGCGAGTTTCTCAAGTGAAGTGGAGACGGCAGAGTTTTAGAGATCAGTTGGATGTTGAGATCAGAAGGAGAAGAGGATGGATTGCGGTCAAAAGTGGCTTTGGATTCAGGGCACCAAGGTGGCCCAAAGAGGAGGTGATAGAAAGGAATTTGGAGGTGTGGGGGTTGGTAGGAGAGTCGATGGGAATGTTAAAATCTTCAAGGATAAGAGATTGAAAGTCAGATGAGGGAAAGTGAGGGAGCTAGGCTGAGAATTGTTTGAGAAAGGGATCAGGAGAACCAGGGAGGCGGTAAATTACCACAACACGTAGGGGTGTGGGGTGGAAAAGACAGATGACATGGACTTTGAAGGAGGATAATAGGAGCGAGGGTATGGGAGAAATAGGTTGGAAGTACAAATTGGAGAGAATAAAAATCCCACACCCCCCTCATATTGTTAAAATGAGAAAAGTAATGCTTTGGCTGGTTATTTACTACTGTAAATTAAAAATGGAGTCTGAGGTAAAGCTATTTTAAGATGAGATAATGACACGGCTGAAATACTAAAAATGTGTTGTCTATGAATATATTCCGCATCCACAACAATATTCAGACTGATTTATGTTGATTACTTCCAGCCAGTGAGGCTCGTTTTAACCCCCCCACACTATTGCTGTCACGAATTTCAGTTGGTTAATTTATATTTATGTATAGTAGATATAAACTTGCTCAGATATCAGCTTTCAGCTAAAATTTCTCCAACCTCCTCTTTGTTCATTGTAATTTAATTAGCTGGAGACATTCATCCTGGGTCTTTGTAAGACCATTAGCTTCTTCCAAGACTTGGCATCTTGTGTCCGTAACCCTCTCTTTAAACTCAACTTACTCCTATTCCGATCATATAATTAATTGAGGTCATTCGGCATGCTAACAATGGCTTACATAGAATGTAAGTTGTTTTGAATTGTTACTGACATAAAGAGGTATTCTTCTGGTTTTTGTATTTTTCCTTAATTCAGCCTGTTAAAACAGGCTTTTCTAAACTTGCAAATGTTATATGTTCTGCCTTCCAGGACATTTTTCCTATTTAAATCAATTGACCATGAACTTCCCCTCTGATCTAAACTTATGTCCATTAGTTGAGGAGTCTGTGTGACTATGCACCTCTGTGTGACTTGATACTATACACTGTGATACCATGATGCCCATTGAATGTGTTTGTTGCTGTTTTGCTCTGCAGTCCTTTGGAAACAGTGACACTAGATGGGTATATGACTTCCCCACCCCAGGATAAGATTTATTTTGTAGTTAGAGATCAGTCAAATGTTTTTGAACTACTGATTATATTCACGAACCATTAAGTACAATAAATTGTGCAACTTAATATGGGTTCTGAATGGTAATAACACATTTTTAGCAGGACTGACAAAGAAGAAATCCAATTTCTCTTTGTTAAGCGAAAATTCTATTAAAATAAGTTATAAGTTAAATGTTAATTTAGTCAGCTAATAAATTTCACACTGGTGAGTGTGCTCTTTAACCACTTCAATGCTAAGGACGCGCTCAGCGCGTCCTCAGCATTGCCGCTGGTATGCGGAGGACGCGCTGAGCGCGTCCTCGCATTGGGGTCAGCGTTCGGCCGGGTTCCGGCCGATCGCTGGCCCCTCCGGTGCGGGCTGACATCCTGGATGTCAGCCCGGCATCCGGAGCAGTGGCCGCCATTATTATGTGTCATCGCGCCCCCGCGATGACACATAATTCAGGCGCCCCCCCGCATGTGCGGAGGAGGCGCCTGAAAGGGAGGGGGGGGGAGTCCTTCGGACCTCTCTCCCTCCCGATCGGCGGCTCACAGGGGCTTAACCCAGGCATCATTTGGAAGGGCACAGCCTGCCCTTCCAAATGATGCCTGGCATTAACCCCTGGGGAGCTGGATCGCAAATCGGCGCTGAAAAGCGCCGATTTGCGATCCTTCCCGGGAGCTGGCCGACATCTTGGATGTCGGCCAAGCTTCCGGGAACTCCCCAGAGGACTGGCGTCATCGTGCGTAGCACGATGACGCCAGTCCTAGCATTAACCCCTAACTGCCACGAACTGTGGAGATAGGGAGTTCCAATGAACTCCCTATCTCCCGATCCGTGGCAGTTAGGGGTTAAATTTTGATATCGTTGGATCGGCCAGAGCATGGCCGTTCCAACGATACCAAACATGAAAGTAAAAAAAATTGTAAAAAAAAAAAAAAAAGAAAAATAAAAATAAAAAAAAAATTAAAAAAAAAAAAAAATAAAAAAAAATAAACACTTTTTTTTTTTTTTTTTTTGTTAATGCAGCAATATTGTTCCCATTTCAATTATAATGTGAACAATGATGCTGCATTAACGATTTTTGTATGCGGTGCGTTTGTTAAAAATGGTGTCATTTTCCCCAAAAAAAAATGTAACGAGACCCCATCTCTAATTTTTTTAACAAGCGCACCCCATACAAAATATAACCGCAATTGCTCGCATGTTAAAATGTGGAAAAAAACACTTTACACGCTGTAAATTATTGAAAATACATATTTTATTGCATTTTTTGTTATAATATACAAACATGACATAACGTATACATATAATAATGACATATTATGAATCTACCGAGTCTGACGGAAAGAACGATATATAATATGTCGATGTCATATACTAAAATAAGCCTTAAAAACACGTTTAAACATGATGCGCAAAACAGGTAAAAAATGACCTCAGCACAGGGGCGGGAAAAGCCTCAGCAGCGAAAGGGTTAAATCAATATTAAAAAAATCCATTTACATATCTCTATGTCTCCCAGCAATGCCACCTCCTAATAGCGTCAATGAACGCAGCAATAATAGATTTAAGAAAGGGAGAATATCTACAAAGGTAAAATCATAAACATAGCATAGCGTAATTTTGTAGAACACACACCTACACATCAAGGGTTATCGCCAATCTGCCGTCACAACCTCCAGAATAGCTCCACAAGGAACACCAGCAGGTCTTCAGGAAATTAAGATTTAGCAAATTTATTGGTAACCACAAAGTTAAAAAAAATCTATAATAAAATGTTGATAATTTGATTTAACTTTTGTGGCTACCAATAAAATTGTTAAATTTTCATTTCCCGGTGACCTGCTGGTGTTCCTTGCAGAGGCGATCTATTCCGGAGGTGATGATTGGCGGTAACCTTTTTTGATGTGCATGATTTTATTAATGATCTTGTGAGTGAGGGCCTTAGGGGCTGAAAGAATCTTGCATGTGTTCTACAGAATTATGCTATGCCATGTTTATCCAGCGCAATAAATATATGCTTTTACAATTCTTTACGCGACTAAAAACACACATAAATGTACATATATTTATGTGTTTTTAGTCACATTAAGAATTGTAAGCGCATATATTTATTGCGCTGGAAGGAGTGACTTTGTGTATATAAACTGTTTCTGTGTTGCAATATCGGACAGGAATAATGCCTGACTCCGCTAGTCACCATCAGCATCTATTAATATCACTAAACATACATATTTCCGCCACTTTTATAGAGTGTTTTCAGGCGCTAACACTTACAACATTTCATGTTAATTTCATTCTATGTCTATTACTAATAAATTTCATAAAAGACTTAGATGATAACATATTTTTTTGTGCCGAAAACCAGCCTATTGTGATGACTAGAACTAAGACTAAACTATTGACATTTCAATGATTAACAAAATCTAAATGAAAATGTTAGGGAAGGCTTAATCTAAATTTAATTTTAGTCCTTTGATTAAAATGTCATTCAGTTTTAGTCATATTTTAGTAGACGACTAAAACTATGAGGAAAATCTGCGTGCACTTGACTAAAACTATGACAAAAATATATTGACATTTCCATCAACTGATAAAAACTAGACAAAAATGTTAGGAAGGACTAATTTGAATCCAGTTTTGATCATAGTCCTTTAACTAAAATTCTTGGTACAGGTTTTCTACAGCAGAGGTCAGCAACCTTGGCCCTCCAGTTGTTTAGGAACTACATTTCCCATGAGGCTCTAAGAACCTAATGAGTAGCTGAACATCATGGCAGATGTACAGGGTTATTCAAAGAGCATCGAAAAGTCACCGCACGTTCGGTGACTTTTCGTTCTCTTCAATTCGGTGTGATTCGGCGATCCCATTTTGGCGACCCTGCAGTGTATTCAGCAAGCACCACAGGGCCGTCGTTAGTGCAGGGAAAAGCCGCTGCAAACCCGACGAAACACTCACCGCAAAACCCGGTGAACGTTCACCGAAACCTGCAAAAACATCTGGATTAACCCCGCCGAAAACGCCAGAGAAACCCGAGCTGCCGCCGATCACAGCACAGAGCAGCCGCCGGGAAAAAGCCGACACCGTAGACGAATGGAGTGAAAAACAAAAAACCGTTTGCTTGAATGTTTGAAAAGTGAAATGCTGTTTGCAAAGAAACTACTGAGCGAAAATGTCTGAAATTTACAAATAAGATCCAATGAATGATAATAAAAAGGGCCGTTACAGAAATAAGAAAAAACAATTAAAAAAAAGAATCAGATAAACGTTTTTGCAAAAAAATCCTGAAAATGCCTAAAAGATCCTAAAAAATCTATAAATAAAGAGACTTTTTACTGCAGAATATTATAATCAACGGTTTATTAGATATCGAGTTAAAACGGGAATATTTTTAACATTGAAGCCTATGGGATTCGCCTGAATAAACATGTCGAATGAAACCACCGACCAGCAGGGCAATTCGGCAACTCTTCACTGCTGGTTTTTGTTCTCTGAATAGATGAAGCATTGCTTCTCTATGGGGATTTCACTGCCCTCGAACAGGGACCGTATGTGCAGGCAATACGCCAGGATTTGGCGAATTGCCTGCTCTCTGACTAGTCGAATGGCCAGGAAAGGTAACCGTACGCTGAATTTCAGCATTCAGTTACCTTTCACCAGCAATTCGGATTTCTTTGAATAACCCTGGTAGTTCCAAAATATCTGAAGGACCACGACTGCCGACCCCTTACGTGCAGGGTCATATGAGGGATCATTGCAAAAGCCAAAGTCTAGACATGGCCATGTTGTTTGTAAAAATAAAACCAGGAAGGCTGCTGAGAATCAGAATCATTATCGGCCCAGAAAAAAAGATATCGGTCTATCCCTAGTTTAGTGAATTTTTTCAGTTTTAGTTAAAATCACGTATTTTCTCAGAAAAATACAGTAACAGGTTCCCATTTCTATTTTTCTTAACAAGTGTACCCCATAGAATATATAATCGCAAAGGCTCAAATGATAAAATGTTAAAAACACAAAACATTTTACACGCTGTAAATGATTGAAATCTGAATGGAAATTCACATTATTTTCCATTCTTTGTTATAGCATTCTCATAGGACATGACGTATATGTATAAATAATGATATCTTGTGAATCTGCCGAGTCTGCCGTAAAAAAAGGATATAAAATTTGTCTGGGTCGTACAATAAAACACGACTTCAAATCGCGTTTAAACACGATGAGCACAAAACGGTAAAAATGAGCTCAACACACAGAGGTGAATGACTCAGCAGCGAAGGGGTTAAGCTATCTTATAGTTATTAACATTTGTTAATAGAATTTCCACAGACAGAGCAAGTTATGCATATGTTTACCCCATAAAGTTTTTCACAACCCCTTCCAATAATGGTTTCTACAGCTCTTTCGAATAACCCCACCCAACAATGGTTTCCACAGCTCTTCCGAATAACCCCACCCAACAATGGTTTCCACACCTCTTCCGAATAACCCCACCCAACAATGGTTTCCACAGCTCTTCCGAATTACCCCACCCAACAATGGTTTCCACAGCTCTTCCGAATAACCCCACCCAACAATGGTTTCCACAGCTCTTCCGAATAACCCCACCCAACAATGGTTTCCACAGCTCTTCCGAATTACCCCACCCAACAATGGTTTCCACAGCTCTTCCGAATTACCCCACCCAACAATGGTTTCCACAGCTCTTACGAATAACCCCACCCAACAATGGTTTCCACAGCTCTTCCGAATAACCCCACCCAACAATGGTTTCCACACCTCTTCCGAATAACCCCACCCAACAATGGTTTCCACAGCTCTTCCGAATAAGCCCACCATAAAGGATATAAACGGAAATGCGAGTTAAATGTATCCTTTATTGTATAATTACACTGCGTTTATTTAAAGTTATAACTTCATATTTATTAGCACTCAATGTAAAGGGAGCTGCTGGGAATTTGTTAGAATGTGAGACATGTCCTGTGACAAATTGAGGCCTGTGACAGGAGTTCAAAAGCCAAGCCTGTCCTTGCAAAAGAAGTGTCTTGCCATACACACTATACAAATGTCTCAGACAGTACAGAAAGAGGTCTTTGTGTGTGGCAAAATAACGTTAAAGACTTAAACATTGTATATTAATATTTTTTTTACTGACTTCCAGCAAACTGCTTGGGGTTGAGATTAAACCTCTTTTCACCCTGTAGATCATGTCAAATGAAACTGTAAGCATTACCAGTGGAAAACGTATGCAGTAAGTTCAAACACCCCCCTAGAACACAGCATAGGGTGGTATAGCATGCCCTAAACAGTAGTACACTGTTCATGAAACCGAAGGACTTTGATTACTTTGGCATACAAATGCTCCTTTTTCCGTTACAAGTTTTAACATTTAATTTTATGCTCACCTGCTGTTCTGTATAGTAATATTGCATTTATTTGTTGAAAATCACTGCATATTTTTTCAGAGTTGGTTTTGAAAAGGAAACCAAACCTGAAGTAGAGCAGACGACAAAGGATGTCATAATGGGGTGTGGCCCAGCAGGACAAAAATGTAGTGTTTGACATAGTCAATAACCGGGGCGTTCTAATGACCACAGTTTATGAAGAGGGAGGTAATTTGCAGTAATGTGGAAAGTATCTGCTAACGTGACACAGAAGTCCTTTGTGTTTATATTGTACTTAGCAACATGAGAGTGCTTGCACATACATTTCATCTGTTCATCTGTCCTCATGTAATGTATAGAATTTGAGCGCTTGGGTTTTGAACTTTGATGCATCTCTCTAGTTAACAAATTTGCTGCGTTTACCTTTTAAGTCTGTAAAGGTCTTTAATACCATTAGGTAGAAAAAGATGCAGGCCTTAACAATTTTTTATTTGACTAACCTTTATTCTCAAATAATATGTTTATTTCCTTGTCTGCGTTGTTACAATATATTGCACACCAAACTCTAAAATCTACTGTAGTATGTAATGTTCTACACTAATGGTCTGCAACCTTGGCCCTCCAGATTTGTTGGAACTACATTTCCCGTGAGGCTCAGCCACCCTAATGCGTTACTGGGTATCATGGGAGATGTAGTTCCAACACATCTGGAGGGCCAGGGTTGCTGACTCATGTTCTACACTTAAAGAGGTGAGTCACTATGGAGTTTACATACATATACATTCCAGTCTGCCCATTCTCTTCTGACATCAACAAGGCATTTTCATCCACACAATTGGATATATCCACACTCCCTGGATATATTCTCTTTTTCGGATCATTCTCTGTAAACCCTAGAGATGATTATACGTGAAAACCCCAGTAAATCAGCAGTTTTTGAAATACTCAGACCTGCCCATCTGGCACCAACAACCATGCCATGTTCAAAGTCACTTAAATCCCCTTTCTTCCCCATTCTGATGTTCAGTTTGCACTTCAGCAAGTCGTCTTCACCACATCTAGATGCTTTAATGCATTGAGTGGCTGCCATATGATTGGCTGATAAGCAATCTGTTTTAACATGCAATTGAGCAGATGTTCCTAATAAAGTGTCCGGTGAGTGTGTGTATATATATATATATAATTTACTGCTTGATTCTGCACTTGGAATACTACTGCCAACGCCCGGGGCAACGCCTGCCACATATAATCTCCTTGCACAAACCAATGCTGGCGACACACTGGGACTTCTCAAAATTTGTTTATTAAATATGAAAAAAATCGACGTTTCAGTTGGCTATCATCAGGATATACACAACATACACAATATAAACATTTATATTATTATTTTTATTATTATTATTCTTTATTTATAAAGCGCCAGCATATTCCGCAGCGCTGTACAATAAGCACAGTATAGACAGGGTTACAATACATTGAACAACATTTGACAAACAGTACAGGAGGAGATGAGGGCCCTATTCCCGTAGGAACTCACAATCTGGGAGGGTTGGGGTTGGAAACAGGAGGAGAGGACTGTAAGGTGAGAGTGATTGATGGTTGCGTCAGTGAGTTGGGTGGTAGGCTTCCCTAAATAGGAATGTTTTCAGGGAGCGTTTGAAGGAAGAGAAGTTAGGGGAAAGTCTGACAGTACGAGGGAGAGCGTTCCAGAGAGTGGTGGCTGCGCGTGAGAAATCCTGCAGTCTATCATGGGAAGAGGTGATGCGGGGAGAAGCTAGGCGCAGGTCACTGTTTGACCTTAGGGAGCGGGCTGGGGTGTATTTGGTGATTAGTGAGGACAGGTAGTGGGGAGCTGAGTTAGTGAGGCTTTTGTAGGTAAGGATAAGGATTTTGAACTTAATTCTGCAGTGGATGGGGAGCCAGTGAAGGGACTCGCAGAGGGGAGCGGCAGAGACAGAGCGGCGGGTGAGGTGAATTAGCCTGGCGGAGGCGTTCAGGATGGATTGTAGGGGGGAGAGGTGGGACAGAGGGAGGCCAGATAAGAGATTATTGCAATAGTCGAGTCGGGAGATTACCAGGGCGTGTATGAGTTGTTTTGTGGCGACAGCGGTAAGAAATGGCCGAATTCTGTAAATATTACGCAGTTGGTATCGGCAGGAGGAGGAAAGAGACTTGATGTGGGGGATGAAGGAAAGAGCAGAGTCAAGTGTAACTCCAAGACAGCGAACTTGGTTTGATGGGGAGATGGTGATACCCTCCACCGTGATCGAGAAGTCAGGAGGTGGGGCGGCATTAGAGGGAGGAATAAGTAGGAGCTCAGTCTTTGACATGTTGATCTTTAGGTGGTGGGAGGCCATCCAGGAGGAGATGCCAGATAAACAGTCACTGACTTTGGAAAGGACAGGGGGAGAGAGATCAGGGGTAGAGAGGTAGATCTGAGTGTCATCAGCGTAGAGGTGGTAATTAAAGCCAAAGCTGTTGATGATTTTGCCCAGGGAGGAGGTGTAGATGGAAAAGAGCAGAGGACCAAGGACAGAGCCTTGAGGTACACCAACAGATAGAGGCAATGAGGAGGAGGAGTTACCAGCAAAGGACACACAGAAGGACCTGTTGGATAAATAGGAGTCAATCCAAGCAAGTGCAGTGTCACCGAGACCCAGAGAGTTGAGGGTCAGTAGAAGGAGGGGGTGGTCAACAGTGTCAAAAGCAGCCGAGAGGTCAAGCAGGATGAGAATAGAATAGTGGCCGTGTTTTTTAGCAGTTAGGAGGTCGTTGGTGACTTTGGTGAGGGCAGTTTCAGTTGAGTGTAGGGGACGGAAGCCAGATTGCAGGGGGTCAAGTAGGGAATTGGAGGACAGGAAGATGGAGAGGCGGTTGAAGACTAGTTTTTCTAAGAGCTTAGAGGTAAAGGGAAGCAGGGATACAGGACGGTAGTTGGATGGAGAGTTGGGATCTAGGGATGGTTTCTTTAGTAAAGGGGTAACTAGCGCGTGTTTGAAGGCGGATGGAAAGGAGCCAGTGGAGAGAGATAGGTTGAAGATGTGTGTGAGAGCAGGGGTGAGGGAGGAGGAGAGGGGAGGAATTAGATGTGAGGGAATGGGGTCGAGCGGGCACGTGGTGAGATGTGAGGAGGACAATAAGGAATTGACTTCCTCCTCAGTGGTTGGGAGGAAGCGGCAGAGGGTGGCAGATGGGACCTGTGGGAGTGGAGGTGGCAGATAACTATCTTGTGTTGGGATGTTGCTTCTGATAGTTAAAGTTTTACTGAGGAAGTAGTCTGCCAGGTCTTGAGCGCTGAAGGCAGCTGAGGGGGAGGTGCAGGTGGGTAGAGGAGGGTGTTGAAGGTGGACCAGAGCCGTTTAGGGTTGGAGGACAGCGTAGATATAAGAGATGAGAAGAAGGATTGTTTGGCCAAGTGGAGGGCAGAGGTGTATGACCGGAGAATAAACTTGAAGTGAACAAAATCAGCTTCAGAGCGGGATTTCCTCCAGGCACGCTCTGCGGTGCGGGAGCATCTTTGCAGGTAGCGAGTCTGGAGGGTGTGCCAGGGCTGAAGCTGGCGGCGTGGGGCCTTACAGAGTCGAAGAGGAGCAAGAGTGTCTAGAGCAGAGATAAGCGTAGTGTTGTAGTGATTAGTGGCAGCATCAGGGCAGGTGAAGGATGAGGTATGAGGGAGGTGGTGAAGTAGGTTGGAGAATTGATGGGGGTCCACAGCCTGTAGATTTCTGCGAGTGTGTGTGCGGGGTGGGGGAGCAGGGTGTTTAGGAAGTCCAGATAGGTTGAAAGAGAGAAGGTGGTGGTCAGAGATGGGGAAATGGCGACAGTTGAACTCAGAAATGGAGCAGAGGTTGGAAAAGACAAGGTCAATAGCGTGACTATCGCGGTGGGTAGGGAGGAGGGAGGATTGTGTGAGTCCAAGGGAGGACGTGAGTGAAAGAAGTTTGGAGGCAGCAGGGGCGGAAGGATCGTCAATGGGAATGTTGAAGTCCCCGAGAACTAGGCATGGAAGATTAGAAGACAGAAAGTGAGAGAGCCAGGTAGCAAAGTGGTCAAAGAACTGGGAGGTTGGTCCCAGTGGGCGGTAGATGACTGCCACCCTGAGGGCCAGAGGAGAGAACAGGCGGATGCAGTGTGTCTCGAAGGAGGAGAAGGAGAGGGATGGGGGTGGAGGGAGATGCTGGTAGGTGCAGGTGGGAGAGAGCAGGATTCCGACCCCGCCACCATTTCTCTCACCCGGTCTGGGGGTATGACTCAAGTGTAGACCGCCATGTGAGAGAGCAGCAACGGAGGCCGTGTCAGAGGGAGTTATCCAGGTTTCAGTTAAAGCTAGGAGGTTGAAGGAGTTTGAAAGGAAGAGGTCATGGATTGCTGTAAGTTTGTTGCACACAGAGCGAGCGTTCCAGAGGGCGCAGGAGAAAGAGGACAGGCGCTGAGGGATTATGGGGATGAGGTTGCTGTGCTTGCAGGGAGGTGATTTATGTGCGATGGAGATAGGATGAGAGGGAAGTATTGGATGTGTAGTGGGGCCAGGGTTAGGGGATATGTCACCTGAAGAGAGTAGCAGCAGGAGGGTGAGAAAGAGAAGGTGGGAATGGGATTTGTGGGAGTGGGAGTGATTGGCAGCGCGAGAGTTAGAGGGAGACCATGTTCTGAGGAAACAAAGGAGCTCATGCGAGGCCATCATGTGGGACGAGAGGAGGGAGGGAGAGATGCAGATAGTGTAGGGTCGGTGGTAGAGGGGCAGGAGTTCCATTTAAGGAGAAAAGTAGAAGTAAAGAGTAGAAGCGTGAGAGAAAGCATGATATAGACGTGCGTTTACCCAGAGTAAAAGTGGGCCTTGCAGTTCCTTCCTCCAGTCCCGCAACTCCAGGAAACAACTCTGGATGTCCACTTAAAAATGCCACTTGCAAATGACACTTAGAGCCTGGCTCAAAGAGCCTGGTATAGTAGTTATATAGGGCGGGCTGATTGCATTCAGGCAGTTAAAATGTCAACACCTGAAAGGTCAACACCTGAAGCTGGATGGGCTGTGTCAATAGGGCAGGAGATTCACATGCTAATTAGCAAAGCACATGGTGGAGAAAAACAAAAATAAATATAAATAAAAAATAGAAAATACCAATATGCAGGCGATCAGATGATCAGATGAGATGTGGGTGTCTGAATAATGGGTGATAATGTCTTACCAGCAAAAGTATGCAGGCGATCAGATGAGATGTGGGTGACTGTGGATAATGGGTGATAATGTCCTACCAGCAAAAGTATGCAGGCGATCAGATGAGATGTGGGTGACTGTGGATGATGGGTGATAATGTCCTACCATCTGGTTAGTGAAGATAGAGTGGTGGAAGATTAGGGTGTGGTCAGGTCTCTAAAGGGGGCGGCCGATGGTGATTGCCTTTCTCCCCTCCAAGCGTCCCTCAGGTCTCTCCCCAAGCTTTTCTCAGTGTGTGTGTATATAGAATAGATCATACTCACCTCCATATTCTGTGTCGTTCCACCCCGCTTCCTCGCTAATCGAACGCCGTCCCCAAGGTTTGACGTCAATGCGCCGGCCAATACCCTATGACCAAACCCATCACCATAGCAACTCATTTCTATTCCCAGGATTTGCTATTATTTTCATTATTATTATTTTCATCATTTATATAGCGCCAACAGTTTCCGCAGCGCTATGATGGACAGAAGAAGATTCATAACAGTCAGAATATCCCGCAAATAACAATGCCCCTCTATATTCATCTAATTGTCTATGCACACTCCATTATATTATACCTAAGGGGGGGGGGAATTGTACTGTATACTTCATCTATATATTAATTAAAACCAATGAAAAAAATGGCCTGACAAAATGTGTGTAGAGAAAGAGGTACATATAGGTGCCTGCTAAGGTATATATTAATAACTGGGGGTCTTTCACCCATACTGGGGGGGGGGTATCTTCCTGTTTATAAATGTACCTTACTCGATGAAGCAATATTAGATTAGATTGGCTCATCCATACTGTGGAAACTGAGCTCATATATATCTATAATTCATACTGCTATTCCCCACTCGTTCCTATTGTCCCCAGGAAAAGCAGTTACATCTAAATATATCTAGGGGAATAAAGTGGCTAACCCAAGTCCCTCTATGATGTCTGATGTATAGCGTGTAATGCTCAATCAATATGGTCCCTCCTACAATTTATCAAGAATGTAGGTATCCAAAAAATATATTCATATTCATATAGTGGATATGTATATATTTAAATACTGGTAATTTAATATATTTTTGGATACCTATCAATATCTGTGACACTGTGCCTACTATCTTCCCAAAAAGTGTGGGCTCCAGGACATGACTTGAAGACCTATTCACAAGCACAACTATCAGCTTGACTTGGAAACATTGGGCAAGTCAGAAGCATTAGCTGATCTTTCCTTTGTGATTAGGTGAGCCATTCGCAATGCTGATAAGTACATGGCTAGTGAATGGAGCCCATACTGTTCTAATGGGGATTTATGAGAATTTAATAGCAGAATTATTTTTCACAGCTGATCTAGAACATTTAAATGCAGGCCTGGACTGACCACTGTTCAAGCAGATAAATGCCTAGTGAGGAAAACGGAGTCTGAGATGTTGACTTTGTGAGATCTCAAAGCGAGTCCCAACTGGACAATGAAGGCCATTGCTATGGGTGAAGGAACCGGTGGGGAGATAAAAAAATATATGAACTGACCAGCACTGCCTTACTGGTTTATGATCTGAGAGCACTTTCCTTTGTGTATGTATATGTATATATATATATATTTACTGCCTGGCCAAAACAAACAAAGAGTCACCACCTACTGTACAACCCTGTCATTATCTGGGGTTTCTTCAGTTGGTCAAGTCTAGGTTCAGCAAACTTATGTGTCCAAAAAATGAAGGTCAGCTGACTACCTGACTATACTGAATGACTAGGGTTTTTTTTTTTTCATCAATGGATATTTTTCTTCCCTGATGGCACGGGCATATTCCAAGGTGACAATGCCATAATTCATCAGGCTGGAATTGTGCAAAAGTGGTTCACGGAACACGAGACGTAATTTTTCACATCTGATTTGGCCACCACAGAGTCGAGTTTTTAACCCCATTGAGAATGTTTGGGATGTGCTGGAGACTTTACAACTCTCCCATCAACAATACAAGATCTTGGCAACAAAATAATGCAACTCTGGATGGAAATAAATGTTGTGACATTGCATAAATTTATAGAAATGATGCCACCGTGAATGCATGTCGTAAGCAAAGCGAAAGGCTATACAACAACATTTCTTGTCGGGCAGTGTATATGGGAGAGGGACCCTGTTATAAACTACATTCACTTTTAAGTTTGCTAGTACTTTATAGTTGCAGTTTTCTTGAGGATTTTCCCAAGTAATAAAAACCAAAAAGTGCTGCTTAAGTACAGCTGTGTGGAAAGTATGCAAGTTACCATTATTGTCAATTGTAACCATTACTCATTTGTCATCCAGTTGTGGAAAAGTTATCTTAGAGTGGGCCATTAAAAAACATCATATAAACGGTGTGCCACAAGGAATAGTTTTGTGGTTTCTTTGGGGTGTGAAATATAGCCAGTAGAGAATATAAGATGGGCATTAACCGACTGGCGCATCTGGCTTCGTTTCCACATCTGGCTCGCGTGGACATAAACACAGCTGTATACTCTATCTGCAAACCCGCCCGAAAGTGTGTCCTTTCACTGACATTCAGACCAGCTGCCAAAAATGAAGTGGAATGTATTTCATTTGTGATAAAGGGAAAAAAAAAAATCTTCAGATGATGGAGTCAGAAAAGGCTGCTGTTTGCTGTTTGTCGCTTAAAAGACAGCTGGGCAACGGCCAGGGATTATTTTTAAACGTTTATATAATCAGTCTGCATTTTTTTGGTGGTTTGCTATTTTCTCTTGAGACCTTTTATTGGCATATTTGTCTAGTGTTTTTTTGTTGTTTTTTGTTTCTTCCTTTAGCGTATGTGATTGGCATTCTAGAGTAATATAACACATAATTTATTAAGGGATTATTCAATAAACCTGGAACTTGCCACCTAATTGTACCGAATGGTGAATGTCACCTTACGGTGCAATTTCGTGGCAGTTCATCTATTCAATAAACTGTTAATTCGCCAGATACTGATGAATTGACAGCAAATTATGGTGCAGTTTGCCACCAATTTGAGACCTACAGTGGCAGTTCAATTGTCCCATAGAGAAGTAATGTTTTATTTTTATTTATTTTTTGAGAACGGATTTTACCAGGAAGGATACATTGAGATTTCTCTTGTTTTCAAGTATGTCCTGGGTGGCGAGTATGTACCGTTGGATGTCTTGCCCAAGGACACTTATTGGAGAGGTTGCTCGCTGGGTTTGAACCCATGTCTCTACAGGCTCTCTCTATGCAGAACAGTGATGTTACCTCTACTCCACCTAGCCAGTATATTCTATTCAAAGAACACCGAACAGCACCGACGTGTCAGTGAAATGCCCTGATTTTCAGGGATTCAGTTCGACAGGTTTAGACTGGCGAATCCCATAGGATTCAATGTAAATAATATTATCATTTTTATAACATTTTTTATTCAACCGTTTATTTTTTTACTTTTCAGCAAACCGTCTTTTAATTAATTTATTTTTTGCAACATATTTTGGTATTTTTTAGCCTTGTACGTCTTTATTTGTTTATCCACAATTTGTAATCTTTGCTCCTTATCCTACTCCAGGCTTTTTTCAAGGGGAAACTGTAAGAGCGGGATTAAAAGCTTCATGTGGATGGAATTAACTATTTTGCAGGACCTCTACCCATCTTTTTCTCCTGATAAGCCTATGACCATCTCTTTCAACCCCAATCTGCCTTTGTCTCATTCATTCCATCGTGCCTTTTCTTGATCTTACTATGCTTGTCATATTCCTTCAAAGTTTGGAGGGTTAATTGAAAAATAGTTAACATTTTACTGTGACATGTGTTTGGAGATGCAACTCCAAAAAAACACCCTATATTTATCTGACCCTGGAAAGTATACATTAATAGATACTTCCGCAGGAGATCTAATAGGACTGTAGGAAACCACTAGAAATGGCTCGTGTCTGATGTTGGTATGAATGTCGACCATTCTTTTCAGGTTCCTGTTCATCACCAAAGTGAGCATGTAAAATGATGAGAATTTGTCAGCACTGCTGAGCTATGGATGTGAACTTGTGAACCTCAAATTCTTGCAGATGCCTTAGGTATTCACATTAAAAGTGCAGTACTGTAGTCAGTGTCTATTCTCCGGCACTCCATTATTTTAAAACAAAATAGAAGCATGTATAAATCTCCTAAGTGATGGATGAGCCTTAACGTATGTTTCCTTGTGACCTTTAGGACTAAATAACTGCATTTATAAGAATGTGAGAAGTTTATGGTCACCTCTGTACATTGTGAACTGGAATGTAGAATCAGAATTGCCGTGTAGTTTTCACTTCCCTATATAAAGTGCTAAATATCAGGTGACATGTACCGGCTGGGTGGAGTAGAGGTAATGTCACTGCTCTGCATGGAGAGAGCCTGTGGAGTCATGGGTTCAATCCCAGCAAGCAACCTCTCCAGTAAGTGTCTTTGGCAAGACACCTAACGGTACATACTTGCCACCCAGGACATACTTGAAAACGAGAGAAATCTCAATGTATCCTTCCTGGTAAAATCCTTTCACAAAAATGTAAGCAGTCGTCCTGTTCGATACATGCATAAGACTCAAGCATACTCATTACAATGCATACTTTTGAATTAGCAAAGGTTCAATGTAACGTTTCTGCTTAAAGGTATTACATGTGGCAGAGCAGGGAATATACTTTTCTTAATGTACACAGCCTTGTAAAACATAATACACCACTTCCTCTTAGACTAGCATGTGTTAACTAAAGGCAGAGACTATCCAGATAGACTCAGTGACACACAGCCAACTGTTACAAGTCCCTGGAGTAATTATATGTTTATTTGCCCTCTTACAGCTGACAATTAGGACTGTTTCCTAACTGTAAGCTATCTACCGATCAAATTTTTACAGTGTCATCAGTGGTCAATTATGTTTTATGTTAACTTGTTCATGGGCAAGCCAGCCATTTTTTAAATATTTTTGTTTTTTACAATAAACAGGAACGATCCTCTCTTAATTGTTGGATGATGTCATTTCAACTTTAAAATGAGGGTTGTATATATTTATGCATTTATACAAAAAAAAGGCGCAGCACAAGCTGAATCCTTCATGGCACAGATTTGATAAAGTGCTGGAAAAATCCCATGGAGAGTCTGATCATGTTGACATAGAATCACACGGTTGTATCAGATCTGTCAGCTGCTAAGTCAAGCTCCAAGCCTGAATGACTTAAATATAAGACTTGTGAGATCATTGGAGGACATGATGAACCCATTGTCATGTTTAAGTAACAACTTTGAGATGATGCATGTCCGCATTGGATACATTAGAAAACAATTTATTGTTCAGCATTTAGTATAACGGTATTTAAAGGCAATAACATTACCTAATTCAACTGGTTGACAAGAAAGTCAGTGCTATTCACTAAGCACCGAGTTGGTGCCAACATGTGCAAGTTGGCTGAAATCACTGTTGATTGCATATGGAAACACTAGCTCATTCTCCTGTTGTAGCACAATTTGCAATTTTAGCCTAATTGTGCTTGTCGGCCCCTTCTGAGCTCCTAATGAATACAGCCCAGGATGTACCCATGGAACCATGTCCAAGATTCTGACCCTACCAGCTGTAGATCACTACAGAATTTGAGTCATCAGACCAGGCAGCATATTCCATCTGCTGTTATCCATTTTTGAGGCACCAGTGCCTACTGTAATCTCAGTTTCTTCATCTTGTCAAACGTGGTGGAACCACTCTTTCCATTCTCCTCTGAATTCTCTAAACAGGGTAATTTTGATCACTCACCTTCTATGATAAATAGAGATTTGCAACAACAAGTAGGTGTAATTGTGTAGTTAACAAAGTGTTTATTCATAGTTTCATATACATATCTCAAAATAATTTAATTAAATATGACTATAGTATAAACACAAAGGGCTAAATTACAATCTTCACGCAAACGTTTGCACCAGCGCAAAAAAAATTAACGCGAGGGGTAAAACCATTTGTGCCGAATCCCGTATTACATAGTGAACGCAACAACCGCACGCAATCGTCTACCGTGGGTGAACCTGCGCGAACCCTGCGCGAGCAACTGTACTGCCCACGTCCTATACTTAACATTGTGAGCGCAAATGCGAATGTGCGCTGGTATGAGGATGGTATTACAATCTATTCGCGGTAATTACCACATAGCCTTTGCGCGCATAATTTTAGCAACTCCTAAAAGCTGGTGCTAACGGCAAATCTGAACAACCTGGTTAACCAAAAAAAAAAACAGCCCATAAAAAGGAATGCAACAACAATATAATGGATGGCGGGTGTGTGTGTGTATTATTACTGTAGCATATGTGCTCATTTTGCATCATAGACAGAGAACCCGTCTCTGATGCCTCTGGCAGACGCAATTCAGTTGCGTTTGATAGGTGTGCTTCTTCATTTTGATTGGCTGAATGGGTGCAAAAACTGCGCGTAAATATTTTTGCGCAAGACGGAACTGCGCCTGCATTTGTGCGCATACTGTTTGTGCGCGCAATTGATCGGCGGATGAAAAAAGCCACGAGGATTGCAATTCCAGCGGTGATTTGCACGCGCAAACGTTTAACGCTTGGCGCAAAGATTTTCGCTTTGCGTGAGGCTTTTTGCGTGAAGAATGTAATATAGCCAAAAACCTGTTGTTGTAGTCATATACAAATATTTAGTGGGTGTACGTATAAGGTGCTAGGACCCATCAATGTTAATTATATCAAGAGCACTGTGGGGGCCTGACTGCGTTTCATCAAGATCTCAAGCATGCCAGGAGCTGCCACTCACACTGGCCAATGTATTATTGTAAAGAAATTGTGTTTTGACATTATTCAGTTAGTTCTAGACATGTGCATTCGTTTTAGTACTAAAACGATTTAGTCCGAATTTTTGGATAATTTCGTTTTCGTATGACTCAAGAGATACGAAATTGCTCAGTACAAAAAACGAAAGAAACGAAAATAAAATGCACTACATTAGTTTCAGTCCTTTTTGTGATATTACATTGAGTGAAGGAGACCAGCAATGAAGAGCGCAACATCCGAAGTTCTGCACCCTCCACATGCCAATGCAGTAGGATGTTCTATACAGAGAGGGGTATTAATGAATGCAGGAGCATGTTCTAAACATTATACAGAGGAGTTTTTTTTTTGCCCTTTAAATCCAGTGGCTGTGAGCGCTGAGATCCGCTGCTTGTTATATTATCTCTCAGTACAATGTATCAGGCTCAGCTGTTACAGTAACTAACTGTAACAGCGCTCAGAGTTTCAGTAAAACAAGGAAATAATATTGTTCTAACCTCTTATATATAAAAATGTTATTTACTAGTTTTACTGAAACTCTGAGCGCTGTGAGGAGCAGCAGACAGTTACTGTAACAGCTTTGCTTGACACGGGGCAGTATTACAATGTTGGTGCTAACTTAACCAGAGCTGTTGTAACTGAAACCTCCATAGGCTATAATGGCTCTGGAAGTTTACAACAGCTCTGGTAGTTAGCACCAACTAATGTAATATGGCCCACATTGTGCTGAGTGAGAGATTACTGTAACAAGCAGCGATCTCAGCCCTCTGAGGAGCCACTACAATAGTAATTGTATCCACTGGTTTTCGGATGAATGAAATTAGTTTTCATACTAAAGAACTGAAAACGAATTTCTGTAGCAACTAAATAAATTGCATTTTAGGACTAATCCATTAGTTCAAAACGAAATTTTGTGCTGTGCACATGTCTAGTTAGTTCTTGTTCATCTGGGCTACATTTAGGAAAGGTTTTCTTCTTTAGCCTTTATTTTTACTTAAACCTTGTATGAAATGTGTATTGAATTATGTGAGTAGGTATGGTAAGTGTTTCAACTCTCTGCAACTGATATTTCAGAAATGCTAGGGTCTCCTATGATGTTAGCTTACATACAAGAATTGTCTCTCGGTCTGCTAACCAATCTACTATTATGTTTCATTGGTTATATTGAGCTTTTTTGTGAAAAGAAAAAGAACTATGTTGCATTTAGCTCAAATATTCTCTTGTGTTTCTCATTCAAAATTTCAGTATGGAAAGCAACAAAAGAATTTTATCCTGAATGTCACATGTTATTCTTCTGATTTAAAACTTCTGTTTAACATATTTCTTGGGGTATATAATTATTATATTTAATGTATATTGTTCAATCCAAATAATCTTATGATAAAAACTTCAACTTAAATTACAAATCTTTACAAAGACCTTCACAAACAATAATTTATATTCAAAGAAAGGTGAAACTCAGGAGAATGACTGGAGAAGTGAAAACTATAGGTCAAAATAGCTAAATCAGAAACAAATCTCCCATTTATCTCACTTTACAAATCTGCTATTTGGTTTACAACAGGGTTTTTCAACTCCAGTCCTCGGGACCCACTACAGGCCAGATTTTGAAAACACTGGACTACATTGTTCTCTTCACCTGTCAATTCTCCTGGTTTTCACCTTTCTCTGAATAACCCTGTAAGTTTAGTCATATTTGAGTCAATATCAGAGCAAAGGATAACACGCTTGCTGCAGTCACAATGCTCATTGGAACAGTACCTAAACTACATAAATTACAACCTTCCAATTTTTGCATCAGGACAAAATGAAATGGCACGCTGACCACAGTCCGTTCTCTCAAATATCTAGGTATGTGGTTAGACCCAAATCTATCTTTTGGTCCCCACATCGAAAAACTCTCATCTAAACTTTACCCCAAACTAGGTGCCCTATACAGAAACAAATCCTGTCTGAGCCCCGGTGTAAGAAAGCAGATTGTACAACAAATGCTTATGCCGGTCATTGAACACAGAGATGTAGTGTATGCAGTTGCCCCGCAGACAAAGCAGCATAAACTTACTACATTGTATAACTCATTCTGCCGTTTTGTGCTATAATGTAACTACATGACCCACCATTTACAGTTGTGTTCAAAGTTATTCAACCCCCACTGAAATTGAGTGTTTTGGCCAGTTTGACATTGATTTTGATCATTCAGTCATCTTGCTTACAATTAAATCAAAGAGGCACGTGTAGGTCAGACAAATATAACATAACATTTATAATGAAATAACCACAAATGTCTTTTCTGTGCTCACATCATTATCAGTTTTATTCAACCCCCAAGTGACATTCAATCTTAGTACTTAGTACAACATCCTTTTACAGTTATAACAGCTTTTAAACGTGAAGCATAGCTTGACACAAGTGTCTTGCAGCGATCTACGGGTATCTTCGTCCATTCGTCATGGGCAAAAGCCTCCAGTTCAGTCACATTCTTAGACTTGCACACTGCAACTGCTTTCTTTAAGTCCCACCATAGGTTCTCAACCGGATTTAAGTCAGGTGACTGCGATGGCCACTCCAAAATGTTCCAGCCTTTAATCTGCAACCATGCTCTAGTGGACTTGGAGGTATGCTTGGGATCATTGTCCTGTTGAAAGGTCCAACGTCTCCCAAGCCTCAGGTTTGTGACGGACTGCATCACATTGTCATCCAATATCTCCTGGTACTGAAGAGAATTCATGGTACCTTGCACACGCTGAAGCTTCCCTGTACTTGCAGAAGCAAAACAGCCCCAAAGCATGATTGACCCCCTGCCATGTTCCACAGTAGGCAAGGTGTTCTTTTCTTCATAGGCCTTGTTCTTCCTCCTCCAAACATAGCGTTGATCCATGGGCCCAAACAGTTCTAATTTTGGTTCATCAGTCCACAGAACACTATCCCAAAACTTCTGTGGTTTGTCCACATCACGTTTGGCATACTGCAGTCGACTCTTCTTATTCTTTGGAGACAGCAAGGGGGTGCGCCTGGGAGTTCTGGCATGGAGGCCTTCATTACGCAGTGTGCGCCGTTTTGTCTGAGCTGAAACTTCAGTACCCACATCTGACAAATCTTTTCTCAGTTCCTCAGCAGTCACACGGGACTTTTCTCCACTCTACGCTTCAGGTAGCGCACAGCAGTCGAAGTCAGCATCTTCTTTCTGCCACGACCAGGTAGCGTTTCAACAGTGCCCTTTGCCTTGAATTTGCGAATGATGTTTCCTATGGTCTCTCTTGGTATGTTTAACATCTTTGCAATCTTCTTATAGCCATTGCCCTTCCTGTGAAGAGTAATCACCTCTTCTCTTGTCTTCCTGGACCATTCTCTTGACTTCACCATGGTTGTAACCACACCAGTAAATGTCTAGAAGGAGCCGAGTATCACAGTCATTTTAAAGCTGCCTAATTGGTGCTTATTATGCTTTATTGCTGCTCTGTGACATCCACAGGTGTTTTCAATACCTGATTGAAAACACTTGAATGAACCTCTGTTCTTCAGAGTGGTAGTCTTTAAGGGGTTGAATAATTGTGTCAATGAAGAATTCACAAAAGAAACATTTACTACTGTATTACAAAACCAATTGATGTCATTTTAGTTGCATATGGTTCTTTAAAAAGTCCTTGTAGGATTTCATTCTGAATACAATTACAAATGTACACTAAATTCCCTAAAACCCTTTACAGCATTGGGGGTTGAATAATTTTGAACACAACTGTATTTATTTTCTGTGTAAATCTGTATATTTGTGTTATGTTTAATATCTTGTATTTTATAACTTTGAATTTCTGGACTCTACATTAAAAATGTAATGTTCTTGAACCCAGGACATACTTAAAAATGAGAGAAATCTCAATGTACCCTTCCTGGTAAAATACTAAATAAAACCACCAAATCGTTCAGATATTTTTGATATACGATCTCTTGCATAGCTTGACTCTTGAAATATTATTATCATACTTTCAGTTGATGTGTGCTTTGTGGACATGTACTATTTATGAAAAAATTAATTATAAAGTATAATTTCCATGTTGATACCATAAAATGGAAATCTGTGTTCTTATTAAAGTTGTATTCAGGCGATATTTAATATTTCACATAAAATCATGTAGTTTTAATTTGAATATTTGCATTCTTTACCTCTTTTTTAAAACAAATCTAAAAAATAATATGCTGTTTTCTCTTTAATAATAAAACTGTGGGAAAATTCATAAAAAGAACCCTGAAACATTCCTATAAGGTCACTACCAGCTGTCAGGAATTAGTAACACAGGTGTTTATGACCCCTGACATTTGAAAGGGCCAAAGATATTAGATAAAATTAAGCCTGGAGCACCCACATAATCTCCAACACATTATAGTGTCATATTTCTTCTGGCATACCCTGGTCGAGATAAGACTTTTTTCCAGCTGAGAAACTCAAGTAAAACGATTATTTGGATTACAACAAACTGGATATGGTTGGCGAGACCAACTCTCTTTCTGTTTTGTAAACTGTTTTTAAAGATTCTATAACCATCACTGGACTTTAGTTGATAGGTACAACCTAAACAAGTTTATGTTTACCAAATCTAAACATATTAAAAGTCTTGATCACTACTTATTTTTATTTAACATATTTAAATGAGATGTCTATGACTATGTCAGGTGACAAAGAATTCACTGTTATGTGACTCTTACTAAAGAAGCAGGAGTTAGTACTTGGACTTGGTTGGTAAGTGAAATGCATTAAGTAATTCTTAGCATTTGCAGAGCGCCAATGGTTTTCTCAGTACTTTACAGTACGATTGTAAAAAGAATGGACAATTAGACTAAAAAAACTACAAACATTCAATGGAACCATAGAGAAAAAAAACACAGGAGGCTGTACTTGGTTTAGTACGTTGGTACCACTCTTGTTTGTTCCCATGTTAAAATATGAGATAAATGTTCCCCAATGGTTCCCTTTATCAACGCACAATGCCAAAGAGCAATCAAAAAACTCTTTCAGAAATATATATATCAAAGTGATCTCCCAACAGCATCCAGTGAAGTCGTGTGTAATTGCATCCATGGAGTCCTCCATTCAAACCCTGCAAGAGCTCCACCCCCTATGATGCCATCAGGTGTACAAATTCTCAGAACATCCTATAGAGGCCACATAATAAGAATAAAGATATACGAGAATGCTTTTCAATGGCAGACAGTCCTGTCCTGCTGCAGCAGGAACTTTCAGAACATGGCCATAGTAAAAAGATCACTGTTTTTCAGCTTTCCCAGCATTCTCTTCAGAGAGTACCCATGTGACGTCTGCTTCCTGGTACTGGGGCTGCATAAACATGGCAGCGCCCAGCGGACATTATACAGTATCTAATTGAAGAATAGTCATATCAGTTATAACTAGAAATCATTGAGGCCACAGACAAGAGGTGTAAAGGGCCCTGCTCTCTGCACTCTAAATTGGAATTAATTTGGTATTAATAATAAATAATGAATGGAAATTGGGAACATATATCTATTAATTAAATAATTTAAAAGGTTTTAATAAAAATTTTAATTACAATATTTTAAATAAATTTTAAAAGCTGGAACAAAGTGGCGCCATAACTTTCGAAATGTTATAGCTGGGGTGAGTAAACACAGCATTGCGTATGATTTTTAATATGTTGCTGATGATGTTTAACCAGCCTAAAATTGACAGAGCAACATGGACAATGAACATCTAAAGTTTGCTGACACTTTCGCTATGATGTCATTGGTGATTCCATTGTTTCCACTGTGGTAATTGCTTATTTCTCCTGCTTTTGAAACAGTGAGCCATGTTTATATGTAAATTGTGTAACTGTGGCTAATTAGAGAGCTGTATTGCCAATCAAATTTAAAAATGTCTGTAAAATCGCTAACAGTAACGTAATCTTGGCTGCTGTTCCAGTTTACTGGACAGATACAGTATACAAAGAAACCTCCAAATCACTATTCAGAAATACATGTTTAGTAATTCTTTTTTAAGACCTTTGTGTAATTAAAGCATCTGGTAATTTGTTTTAATACAGTCCGTATAAACTGCAATATAATTCCAAAAATGTCACATATCAAATTAAACAAGTATTCGTTTCTGTAAGTGAAATCCATGTTTTTGCCTTATTTGGTTAATATACTAACTAAACCATATGAAAGAATGAAAAGAAAGGCCAAATAACTACAGTATGGACACTTCTACATACTTCGTCACAATATAGTGCTGAAAATAAAGAAATACAGAAGTATAAAAAAAGTAAATAAAAGGCCAAAAAACACAGTATGTACATTTCAACATAATTCTTTCCAACTACAGAGCTCCCAATGAAGAAGTAGAAATTGTTTTCAAGACTTTGCATAGTTATACTGCTTGTCTTTGTATTCCAGGTTGTCATAACGTACATACTAATATAGACTTTTATGTGTCTATAGTTTTTATGTTCTATTTACTTCATATAAGCTAACTTCACAATGATTTATTTTAACCTCATTTCCATAGGGACTATTTATCAAAAGCCGTAATATGACTACTAGGGCTCTTTATGCTTTTCTTAGAATTCCAACTTGTCTTGTAAAGGAACATGCTACGAATTCAAGTTAACAGATTGCAAATTTAAAGTAATATTCTTGTTCCTCAACATAACCTATATTGCCATCACAGTGAATGTTATCCTGCTGCTGCTAACACACTGCTGCTGTGTCAGATTGGGGGCTTCTTACCCCTTCAACATGTTCCAGCCGGCTGCATCTCAAACGCTGGGCGCTCCTCGGCTTTGGACTTTTATTACCGAATCCAGCGGCGCGGCTCTTTTAGCGACCGGGAAAGGAAATTATGTAATTATAACAGGAAGAACCTGCGACAGTGATACCGAAGGTGGGGAGAGGGAGCACGTCACTCACAGGCGACTGGTAGAGACGAAGAAACACACCTGTGGTATCAGCTGGATTGCATTTTTTTGGCACTAGAAAGGTATTTATAAGAAAAGCTTGATATGAACAAACATATGGACATTTACCTTGAGAGTGTCATTACGACGAAACGCGTTGGATATTCATGTCCAAATTGATTTTAATTTATATTGTAATAAAGAGTGCTGTTTTAAACCGATATAGCAGCATTATATATTTGATTGTCATTGCAGTGGAGCAATGCAGATCCTTCAATCCTGGTATGGAGCTGGGTTCCTGGAGTGATTGGTGTGGCTGGATGGCCGAGTATTATACCTGATGTGCCTTAAATATATGGAATTCCTGTGATCATTTCCAGAAAGCAGCGGATTATATATATATATCTGCCTGTACTGTACTGCTCTATGTATATTTTATTGGCTATATTACAATGCTGGTGCTAACTTAACCAAAGCTGTTGTGAACTTCCCAGAGCCATTATAGCCTATGGAGGTTTTAAGTTTACAACAGCTCTGGTTAAGTTAGCACCAACATTGTAATACTGCCCTATATGTTTTATAGAGTGATCCTCACAGTTACTATATTTTGGCTGTATGCAGTGGGTGAAATTGAGAGAAGCCACCTGTTGAGGATTTCACTCAAAAGATACATATTTTATGTATTATTGTGTCACTGATCCTTGCTATTTTCTGCATTGTAATTACATGCAGTCACTATTTTGCTCCAGTTGAAGCAGGGTGTTTGCCGGCGAAACAAGTGTCGAGCGTGTGCTTGATATTATTATGTGTTGGTTGTTTGTCTTTTTGTAAGGGAAAGCATAGAAATCCAGAGACTATTAGGGTCAGTTGTTTGTCTATAGGGCATGCTCGCTATGAACATGGGTGTATATGCGGTGGCATTGCAGGTACTAGGGGAGTAATTCAGACTCCTGATATGTTAGTCTAAAAATATTTTTTGACCTTTGGGACAATCCAATGGTGATATTATTTTGACGCTGGTCTCTTGTTATGTTACCAGAATCCACTCAGTTCGGTCAGGAGAAAAGTCGGCCCGGTGCGGGCAATGACTATCCTGACATGAGTCAATTGCAGGAAAGGCGTACTTTATTTGACGTCAAGTCTCAGCCAGGATTGAATCACAAAGACTGAGTGATGTCACCAGCATGGGTTCAAATTTTTATACTTGAATACATAAACAGGTACATCCCAACAAAACAGGGCAAATGTGCCATCCCCTTAATTCAAATACAAAGACATTCCACATATTGGCAGTAAATTGGCATCTTTCATATACAGTTATGACAATTGGATAATTTAACATCTAGCCAGATCCTGTCACTGTCCGCCTCCACGGGACTTGTTTACTGTATAAACTGATAAGGGTGCAGATGGTCTAATGAGGACTTTTGTTCTCGGCTCTGGCTCTCTGACCTTGATGTAGCTAAATCAGTATTCTGACACTCCTGCTTGTATTAGCCCGGATCTTTGCTTATTTAATTGCTCTGCCTGTTAGTTTTAGGAATTCCAGAAATCTATGCGAACTCGTCTAATTCAGCTAATATTCGCTATGTACATTTTTGTGAACCAAAGTCTTGCTCAAGATGGCCTTTATGAACCATCATGGCGGATTATTTCTGGCCTGATTCTATTACAGTTAAGCCTATAATAATCAACCTTCCCATTGTCTTGTGGTTTATGTTAATGGGATCTTGTGTTTGGGCTTCCTACCATGAATGTCTCTTATCTGCATTAATAAAGTATTAACTGTTTTTCCCGACATTCCTGGTTATTTAGGTGAATCCTCTGTTCTTGATTCGCCTTGTTTTGTTTAGGTGTTTTTGTTTATTGTAATTACATGACACTTTATTGTTTCATGTCTGGACAGGTCTGGTTCACTTGAGGATAAGTGGCGTAATTTTCCATTGGTCTCTAGCCCCACCTGGGGCTGTATACATTGTGACAGTGCGATTAAGGGCAGGGTGGTAGACCACAGGTTTATCAGCTGGTGGATGGAGGACTCTCTTTTTCCCCTATTGGGTTAACCCTCAAACTATGTCTAATTAGGACTGCCCTGTCCGTATAGCACTGAAAGGACAATCTTGGTGCAGGCTGCAGAAGGGAAGGAAGACAATCCGGAACACAGAGGGGCAGTGTATTTGATTTTTGTTTCAACTGATTGGTAAGCGGCTTAGCCGTCCAATACTTCAGAGAGGGATTCTGAATGTTCATTTAGCCTCCGCATAAAGGAGTAGGTGTTTGTTTTATATTTGTTTATTTGCTGTTTATGCCATACCTTGCAAATGTCATGCCTGCACAATAAAGAAAAGTGGAAGCACTGATGCCTGCGTCCAGTGGCTATATCACAATATATTTAAACTTAATAAAGCTATTCAGTTGTCGGTAGCTGTTCAAAAAGCCCCAGCTATACTGCATTGTCTTATTTCTGGAGGACGCTAGCACGGCTCTTTATGTGTCCCTGTCCTTGAGCTTTGTCTAAGGACTGGAGGTAGGCATGAGAGTCTGCTGGGGAGAATACGGGGGTGTGTGGTCTGGCAGGGAAGCGGCTTTGACAGATGTGACCCCTTTGGGGTACTGAGATCTATTACAGTTACAGACCTTGGCTTTTCTTATCAGCCATTTTACTTTCTAGTGTCCCTTTGACTTGGCTTGTATTTGAACCTTCCCTGTTATTGACATTGGCTTCCTTTTTTGTCTTTTTTGTCTTCTGGTATCACTCTGACTCTCGCCTGCATGAGAACCTTTCTTGTTGCTGACCTTGGCTTGGATTACTACTTTCTCTGGCTCTTGACCCTGTTGTACTTTTTGGCTTCCACAGGTAGCTATATACCAGCCACTCTAAGGACTGGCAGTGTAGGTTATGATTTGTACAACATGTTTAGCTCAGGGAATTGTGACATGTTGGTATTCATTCCTGGTGCTGGTATTCACTCCTAATACTTGTTGAGTCCATAGGAATCCCCATCGAGTGTCATGCAAGATTGAGGATCACAATCTTGCAAGCTCATACTGAACAAGTAGAAAGATATCAAGGGACTATTTGTCTTCCATATCCTACCTAAAACAGCGATAGGAGACAGCAGATCATACCTCTGCCCCCTCACTGTGTAGGATGTAAGTCTTTCTTTTTCTTAAAATATTTTTTCCTGCTATAAATACCAAAATGTTTTTTCTCCCGTAGTCAGGAGAATTATGAAAAACTTACAGTATACATAGAATACAAACTATATGAACTGTTACCACGTAACATGAAATTACAAGGATCCTGTTAATATTTTATTCTGTTTATGTTGCCCAGCAATCATTACCCGGTTACTTCAAAACACTAACAGCCCAAATGGTATAGAGGCCTATGTGTGGCGTAAGATTATAGGGAAGAGAAATACTTAGCTGAGCACAGTCTAAGGCTGTTTTCTCTTCCAACAAGTTTCAATAACTGTTTGGTGTTTGTTAATGTAAGAATGTTCTTTATTAATCAATATTTTAAAATTACAAATGAGATCTGTGTTGGATATATACCACATATAGAATATATTTAGGTTGATTCGTATATTTAAAATCTGCAGTTGTGAATTCTAGGAAATGCAGACATTTGCTATCTATTGTAAGGGAACTTACGATCCAGTTCCTCAGCACTTTTTATGTCTTGTGGTCAATAATTAGAAATCCATAAAATTTAAGTTCATTAGAGGTAAATGTTCGACCACCATTATGTATTTTGGGGATTTCGAATAGATTTGTTTTCTAGTGAATAAATCAAGATTACCTCTAGTACTTCTGTATTCACTCTGTGAGAGCTTATGAGTGCATTGTAAAGTCTTTGCCGTATACTCGTTCTTCTATGTGGTTCATTAAGTGTTGTAGATGTTTTGTGTTCATTAAGTTTCATTAAGTTAAAACAAGATGCAGTATTTACTTTCATATTTTTTGTGTGAGCTTTTCCCTTGGGTATTGCCCCACTTGTTTTATCAGTCACATTACTTAATGGACAGCATAACTTATCCCTTAACTTTAAATACAAAAGATTTCTTATTTCACATGGATAAATACGAAAACAAAATGCTAAACCATAGCCACACATGTGTATTTTAAAGACAAAGCTATATAAATAAATAAATAACAAAGAAACAAAAAGATAATGGGGGAACAGGAAGTTTTCCAAGCCACATGTTGTGTTTTACGCCTTGAGATCTGGCTGTTTATTTTCCTATGTATATCAAGCCAGTACTCGTTGCTATGAGGGACATGTATAATTTTAGACTATCCTATTTGGGCTATTGAGCTAGACCCTTGAGATTTCAACAAACTAAAGCCTAATGTCAAAAGAAAAATAACATCTGTGCTAATTGATCTGTGATATTTCAGGACTAACTCATTTATGAATTTTCAAGACTTACATTTTTATTGTCGCAAAACCAGCCTTTCTCAATATGTTTAAAGAGACCCTCAACACTTTTGTGTCCTTGGTGAAACTTTACATAAAGTGTTTATAACGATATATATCATTATTTGGAGTGCTTATTTGGAGAGATTAAAAGTTAAAAGAAAAACAATTAAATTTTTGCCGACTCTGGGCTACATTACATTATTCGTGCTAAAACGTGGAAACTATAGAGAAAAACCTGTGCCTGCAGGTTTCTCCTTTGCGCCCCCGTTTTAGTGCGGAATTACAATGCAGGTGCTAGAAAAACTGCCTGCATTGTTAACGGGGCGCTAAACCCCGAGATGCGCGCGCAGCGCTAAGCGTCGCCACACGCATCCTCTCCATGGAGCCCATAGGACAGCGCCGGTCACATGACCTGCCAGATCTCGCCTCGAGATCCGTCAGGTCGGCGTAGTGATCCGCAGGGAGAGACTGGGGGACTTTTCCCCCCAGTCTCTCCCTGCTCCCGCCGGACGTAGGAGGCGGTTGGAGCCACGGTCCTCGTTGCAGGATAGGAGGTGAGTATCTGATTCATTTTGGGGGTTTCTGGCTGGTGCTGACAGATTCTGCAGCAGCGGAATCCGTTAGCACCAAGTCCTGACTGTGGTTAACTTTTTGCTAACTGCACCCAGACGTTAATCAGCGTTAGGAGTTTGTAATCCTAACACTGATTAACACTTTGCACTCCCCGTGTTAAGCATAGGGAGCGCAAAGTACAGTAACCTCGCGCTGAAAAACGCAAGGTACCAAACAGTAGTGGGTTCCTTAACCCGTTAGCGTTTGGATTGTAATATGTTGCGCCCGCTTTAGGGCCACCAGGGCTAACGTTAATGCTCACACAGGTGAGCGCTAACGTTAGCACCAACTATGTAATGTAGCCCTCTGTGTCTGTCTTGTGATGTGAGACATTTGATGAATAACTGGCACTGGCTACCTAATGTATCGACAGGGATGTGGGTGTCACTCCCCTCCTTTAATTAATTAATTTATTTTTGTTTATGCGGGACAATGGATTGGTCCAGGTGTGCCATTTGAGTGGCTACCTAGTATCTGTCCGCTGTCTCTGGCTCTGTGTCACCTGCGCTCAAGGCCTCTGCCACGGCCTCTATTTGTTCTTGCAGCAATCAAAGTGAGCCAGGAATGCCACTGATTCACGGGTGGTTCCCAACCCCCCATTTTTGCTCTCCCGTTTTCTGTTCCTGTGCGCCCTTTCCATGATTCATGGCTAACTCAGCTGGCCCGATGGTGTATGGGACTCTTTTGGTTCCCCTTTGTGTCGGTTACTTTCTGGCTCATCTTTTTCCTTTAATTACTTGACGACATACATTGCTTACCTATGCCAGTTTATATTATTCTTCTGATATGTACATCTTTGACTGTTCCCAGCTGGCTCTGCATGGCCGTTATTCCTTATTGTCTGTTGTACAGATGACAATCTTTCAAAATAAAAATTATTAATGCGAAAAAAAAATTCTCAGTCAGCCCACACAGAAGTATGGCAACCATGTGCAAATTACCTAGACATCCGAATGGAGTAATATGCAGAGTTGTAAATTTAAATAAAATGTTAACCTTTACTCAAATATAATTGGGTAGGGTATTGCCCAGTTATTGTCTAGGAAGGGGGGCATTTGGGGAAGGGAGTGGTGAACCATGCAATCTTGGGGGGAAGGCAGATGGGATGGGCCATACAGACTGGGGAAGGGGAGACAATAAGCAAGGTACATAGGGAAAGGGTAGAAGTGCCCATAATCATTGGGAAAAAAGAGGAGGAAAAGGCCAGGAAAACCAGATGTGGGCTATGCACCCCACAGGAGAGGGTGGTGGGGATAGGGCCATACAGATTAGGAGATGAGGAGATTAAGATCTTGTCAATAGAAGAGAGGACTGGACCTATACACATGGGAGGGGACATGCAAAAGAAACAGAGAGAGAGGATACAAGGAAAGTCACCAAAGTGGAAGGGGAAACAATTGTAACATTGGAAGAAATTGGGTCAGAAACATATTAGCTATGGGAAATGTAGGAAGATAAATATACACAACAGACCAAGAGGAGTGCACTCTTTTCAAAAATTACACCATCAACCAGCTCATAAAATTAAACACCTTCCAGGTTTTCAAAGATTTAACAAAATGTAAAATTTTTAGATGTTTCCACAACCTGACTTAGTAAATGATTGGAATTTATTTCACAAAATATAGCCATATGCTCTTTAAGCCTATCACATCTTCAATGTAGCCCATTTGGACAGGTCCTAGTCTAAAACACTTAATAATTGGGACATATGGCCATATTTTCTGAACTAAATTCCTATAAATTACTATGTAAGTTGGGTTATAGAAAAACTTAAAATATGTAAAATTTTGTTAAATTGTAGGAAACCTTGAAGGTCCATAAATGCTATGAGCTTTGGTGTAGTTTGTATAATGGAGTGCTCTCCCATTGGTTTGTTCTGTCGATTTGTCATGAGAAGCACCCGCCCGATTATGCTTACTATAGGTTCTGAGTGCTTTTGCTGGTGGAACTTGAAACTCTTACAGTGTTGATGAATATCCCATATATTTTATGTACAAATATTGATTAAACACACACAGGGCAATATTTCTAAAGTCAGGCATCAGTATGTATTAACTCCACATATTAAAGATTTTCCTCATCGCAATCCCCAAAGTTTATTGTGTTTTCAAAAACAAAGATTTGTGCCTTTTTTTTTTTTGGGAAGAACTAACCACCAGTGGTTAGTGGATAACCGACAACAGTTTTTTCCCACGTGCTCTAGCTTCTTCTATGCAATCTTTGTTTACTTTTTAAGAATACAAGGGAACATCAATATACTGTAGGTGTGACTTTAGGAGATTGAGCTAATCTCAGGTGTTACAGATAAAGTAGATAACATCAACATGACATTTTGTAAAATGTGTGAATATCATAGAATCACAAATTTTTGTGTTGAGATGACTAAAAGTGTCTGGAGATTTAAAGTTGCTTACTGTGAACTAGCGAGATATCTCATGCATCATAGAAAGGTGATTTTCTTTCCCAAGGAGTTAGCTGTTCTTGTTGAAGTTTCCAGATCTCTGTCTGCTCTGTTTCCATATTAGGTTTTGCAGCAAGTTATATATAGATGCCATATGTCACTTACAGTATTATATACATAAGAACTTCAGAGATTTACTCTAAAATTTCCACTGGGAAAGATCATCAGCAACAGAATGTAGTTTACATGAAGAAATGCAAAATCGACTTATCTTTTGTGTGGGTGACCTCGCAATGTTACATTTTTGTTGCATTATCTGCTCATATTCAGTATCAGATAGGTTTCCAGAATTACATGTTAGTAGGTCATTTTTCGTTTTATACTTTATGAAGTGCTTCATTTCTGGATGATCTGAAGTCTTACATAGCAACTCATGTACAGCAGGTATTCTGGATAATCAAGGTCCAATGAAACGCAATCAGAAGAAAAGCTGAAAAACTGTTGCTTTCATGACAGATAAAACCTTGTATGTCAATTATAATAACTTTACTTGTCTCAAGAGGACTTGAAGTCATGCGGTTTGACACTTTATTTTTTCCAAACATGATGTCAACCATTGACCCTATGACTAGGTTTTAGACCTTTGAAACTTTTGACATTTTGGCTAGATAAGTGATTTATATACGGTAAAATAAGCAAAAATATTCCTCATGACATGAAGAATCAATTCTCCCTTACTAATTTTTAAAATATAACCTTCATCAGGAGATCCTGATGAAACTGCCACTGGTAAGCAGTGAAACGCGTGTTGGGCCGGTTACTATGTGTCAACAGACGAATATTACTGCTGCAATACTGGTTGCACTTACAGCTTTAATTAATATACTAATCCAAGCAGGGAAGTGAACACTTGTGGCATGATGCTTTGGTGATATGGGAAGCACGATTTAGTGATTATATTAATTTGAGGTGCTATGGTTATTGAGTGTGTTATAGATATACAGAAGCAGGGCGGGAGTACGATTCCCACATCCAGGAGACTTGAAGGTATACAGTTGATAAGGGAAACACACTCTGGTTATTTATAGCATGACATGCCAATGGGTTGCCTCCTTGGTGATTTTAAAGATTGCATATGAGTGTTTTATAGATCTCTAATAAAGGCTATATTTTAAATATTAGTAAGGTAGAATTGATTCTTCATGTCATTACTGGTGTTTAATCACCATTCTTCCTGCATAAGCACATCCTTTTTATTACGATTGGGAGTGGTGAATTTACTAACCCCAGACGTAGATTGATGTATTACAAAAAATAAATACCAAATTATTATACGTTTAAGCTTCCCTAAAATTCCATTTTTTTTTATATTTTTTTCACTACACATCAGGGGTCAAGTCCAAAAAAATGACGCGTGGGAACTCACCACGATCTCTCTTCCCCAATTAGAATTTATCATCTCGTGTTTAACACAAACACACACTCAGATCTGATATATTTATGTATTTAAGTGGATTTTAACAAAAATATGTTAAATCCTATATTTATTGTGACTTAACAGAGAAAGGTATGATTGAACACCTGAATAAAAGCTTGATGGTGCATGGGACCAATGGGAACTCAGTTCCCTCTGCAAAAATAGACAGAAACTGCATTCCCACACATTCCCCCTGGACTTGACCTCTGCTACACATCACTTACAAATGAAGAAAAACAAACTTAAAATGGATTTGTTTTTTTGTCCTAATTTAAAGATTACAACAAATACATAAAATTACAAGGATGTTTTGACAGCTGCAGGTTAAATTGTACGAGAAGGAATTGTACTGTTATGTTAATACAATTTAATAATATATCTAATACTATACATTTTTAAAAATCTGTTTAATTTGATTTCTATAATTGATTACAGTGAAAACTACTACTCAAAAGTATATATTTGTAGGGCACTATCATGTGCCTACAGCTAAAATGGGGTCACTAAGGGGAAAAATTTGCTCACAAATCTCCCCTTAGAGTCCCCATATTACCAGTGAATTACGGGGCAGGCGCCGAATACAGCTTCAACCCCTTCAATGCTGAGCCATTTCACATCTGAGCTCATTTAGACCGTTTATGCTCAACATGTTTAAATGTGATTTGAAGTCCTATTTTATTAAACCCCCAGAGAAATTTTTTTTTTTTTAAAAAAACACTTGTTTTTTATTTTTTTAGTTGTACACGAAAAATGGCCAGACCTTTCCAATGATACCAAACATGTTCCTCTAGCTGCCACGGGTCGGGACATATTGGGGTCCAAAAGGCCCCCTATCTCCACACTTGGCAGCTAGGGGGATTACTGGCCAACTGATATCATGATGGCACATATGGCAACAACGTCATTGGGCGGGGGTGACCCCGGAGGCTTGGCTGACATCCAAAATGTCAGCCACCTACGTGAGCAGATCATAATCTGGCACCGAATTGCAATCTGGCACCTAGGGGTTAAAGAGAGGCACCACTGGAAAGGGCAGGTTCTGCCCTTTCCAGTGCTTCCTCTCTTTTTTTTTAGGTGCAGCCGTTAGGGAGGCTTCCTAGTTTACTTTAACCCCATAAGGACCACTGAAGTACAGTCCTGGGGAAAATTCGTCCTTGGTCCTTAAGGGGAATTTTCCCCAGGACGTACTATGTGCATCATGGTCCTTTAACACACCCCTCCCTCCCTATACTCTCCTCTCTGGCTGGGGTCCCTCTTCAGTCTGGCTTCCTTGAAGCCAGCCTGGTAGTTTTATGGGCCCCGGCGGTCGCACTGATGTCATTGCCAGGCACAATGACTTTAGTTTCAGGTGCCCCTTCACGCTTGCAGGGAGGACTTGAAAGGGGAGGGGTGCCAAATATTGGCGAATTGCCAGCAAAATATAGTGCAATTCAGCAGCAATGAAATTCTCCATAGAGAAGTAATAATTAATCTATTGAGAGAGCATGCCAAACAGCACCGAAAAGTTGGTGAAATGCCAGATTTTCGGTGGTTATATTCGACAGGTTTAATCAGGAAAATCCCATAGGTTTCAATGTAAAAATAATTCCATTTTTATTAAATTTTTATTCGACCATTTATTCTTTTCATTTGCAGCAAAAAGTCTTTTAATTAATTTTTTTAAAAGAATTTATTAGGTATTTTTCTGGATTTTCTCAGTAAAATTTGTATGCCGTTTTTTTTAAGTGGCTTTTTTTTATTCTGTAACAGACCTTTTTATTATTATTCATAGAACCATATATATTATTTTCATGCATTATTTTTGTTTAAAATGCCTTTTAAAAATTGCATTTTTTTTTCTTTACTCCTGTGCGGCAGCTGGTCAGCTTTTTTCAGTGACGTTTGGTGGCTAGTTGGCTTTATTCACTGCCGTTTGGTGGTCTGTTCAGCGTGTTCGGTGGTCTATTTGGCAGATCGTCGGCTGCGTTTGGTGGTTTGCGGCTGTGTTTGGCAGTTTATAGATGGCTTGCCGGTTTATCAACAGCGTTCAGTGGTTTGCGACTGCGTTCGGCGAGTTTATCGGTGCCTTTTCGGCACACTTTGGGGACCCTGCTGTGAATGCTGATTTCACCGCAGGGTCAGCAAATTTAAATTGCCGAAGTGCGCCGAATGAAACCGCATGGAAATTTCGGTGCGCTTGAATAACCCCTAGTGAGTGGAAGTCTGCTCATGTTATATAATACAAATACTGAAAATGATAGTCAATAACTTATGAAATTAAATAGTAGCAGTATTTTGGATTTTTTTAATGAGGAATGAAAAGGAAAATACTGAAAGCATGGGATTTCAATGTGAATGGATTGAGGTTGTTGACATATACTCGTGCCATCCAGCTCAATGATTCCCATATGGTGCTGGCATTTAGCAAAACATTGATAATATCTGTTTAGCTACTGTTTGTTTGTAATTTGAATTATGTTTTTGTTTGTATTTGTTTAGGCTCAGAATTTATGTATTGTTAAAAAGTAGTATATTTAATATGTGTTGTTTTTATCTTATATACAGTAATAGGTTTATGTTTTTTTTGGTGATTATCATGGTTCTTATTATAACCGCTATTAAACAATCACCAAAATACTTTTTTTCCCCCCTCATACCAACCTCTCAAGAATGGTGTTTTAAAATAAAGTTTGGAAAATCTTCTAGCTCAGACCTCTTGCATTTTAAATTGCATAGATATTTCCTAACAATTCCTATTGGCTAGTGAACTTTGACTTTATGTAATGTTTTTAATGTTTCAAAAAAAACTATCATGAAAATTAAAATCCTAGTTTAGATTAAAGAGGTATTATTTGTTTTTGAAATTATTCCATATGACTTAATAATGTGAGGTCTCCAATAGTAATAATGTTTTATCCTCATAAAAGCATTCTTTATTACATGCTTTTATGATGTCATAATAACTAAGATAATTGAGCTCAATATGTTCCCAAAACAGAAAACCGACTTTTACTTTAAACTGAAATTATTATTATAAAACTGTCACACACTCATAATGACCTGACAACATGCTTCATTTAATATATATATATACATGTCAAGAAAATATGCATTTGTTCTAGATTAAACAAAAATATACACATCTAAGTCATTGTTAGGCTATATACATGGAAATGCATCAGAGACAAAGCCGGTCATTATTTTGGTACAAGGACATATTGAGTTAAACCTCTATGTCATGAGTTCATTAAGTAATTAAATGGCTTCCATATGAGAAATGTCAAACATGTATTATTTTACCTTTGTGTGTGTGTTTGAATGAAAAGTATCTGCAAATGTTATTGAAGCCTTTCACTACAAATGCATTTTTTGGGGGAAAAAATCAAAACGTTTATTTGAAACATGGAGTTGACATGCAGTTTTAAGATAAAACAATAATTTTACTTATAGATTGTTATTCTGAGATCGCTAAAAGATCAGAATAATGTAAAATTGCTCCTTTTTAATTTGTCATGTATTCATTTCTCCTTAACAGAAATTTCAATGGGGTGAAAGGTTCTAAACTCTAGATGGTGTTTTGCATAAATAAGTCCCCACTTCCTTGCTCTATACAGTGTGGGTTGTGTTAGCTCATGATAAGTTTGATCTGTTGACCCAAGATGTTTTGAACCCTTCCTGAAATGTTAGTTTTTTTGACATTGTCTGGGTTTCTCTGCACTGAGGTTGTGACATAGTAAATAGAAAAAAGTTTTGATAGATGTGATGTGTCACTAAAATGAGTAAAGACCTGTTGAGCACAAATTACATGGAATATAGTATACTTGTCATTGTACTTCTTAACCACATTCTAGAGTATTTTTCAGTGTGCCTTTTATCTTGCCCCCTCCCCCGCTCTATGAATAACTAAAAATGATCTCTGTAAGATACTGCAGAAAACTTGTTTCATACACAATGTCTAATGTAACTGCTTACAGAAGATATGTTACTGTAAGAAGTGGCATCCGTGAATGAGTATCCCCAGTTAACCCGATGCAAGGATCTTGTGCGTGTTTTCTTTGTACATTTATTTATTTAGAAAGTATTTTACCAGGGAGGATACATTGAGATTTCTTTCATTATCAAGTATGTCCTGGGTTCAAGAACATTGAATTGTTACAGTTGTTCCAGAAATACAAAGTAATAAAATGCAAGATATTAAAAAACAACACAAATATACAGATTAACACAGAAAATAAATATGTAGGAAATATATTCACTATGTTACATATTTACAGGTGCATTCCATATTGATGTATGCTAATAGGGAGCTCTTAAGTGACTTTAGACTGGGGGAACATTTGATGGCGTCTGGGAGGTTATTCCATATTTGCGGTGCTCTGTAGGAAAAGGAGAATCGACCCACTTTCTTTTTGTATTGTTGCACTGCAAGTAAATTGCTGGTCCTGGATTGGAGATTATAGATTGAGGGAACTGCTGGGGGAAGCAGTCTATTCAGATAGGGTGGTAGTTTCTCAAAAAAGCTTTTAAACACCAGGTTGAAAAGGTGAAGGGCGTGTCTGGATTCCATGGATGGCCAGTTTAGCTCTTTTAACATTTACATACAAGTAATAGTATTATATATAAATATTATCAATAGTAAATTACTAAATAATTATGAGATGTTCTACCTGAAAGGTGTTAATTATCTTTTGGTTTCCCTCCCACTGATGTTGAGAATTTTTATTTATTTATTTATAAAGGATTTTACCAGGAAGGATACATTGAGATTTCTCTCATTATCAAGTATGTCCTGGGTTCAATAAGATTGAATTGTTCCAGTTGTTCCAGAAATACAAAGTAATAAAATGCAAGATATAAAAAAACAACACAAATATTCAGATTAACACAGAAAATAAATATGATGAAATATATTCACTATGTTACATATTTACAGGTGCATTCTGTATCGAGGTATGTTAATAGGGAGCTCTTAAGTGACTTTAGACTGGGGGGGAAGATTTGATGGTGTCTGGGAGGTTATTCCATAATTGCGGTGCTCTGTAGGAAAATGAGGATCGAGCCACTTTCTTTTTGTATTGTGGTATTGCAAGTAAGTTGCTGGTCCTGGATCGGAGGTTATAGGATGAGGGAACTGCTGCGGGACGCAGCCTATTCAGGTAGGGTGGGAGCTTCCCAGAAAAGCTCTTAAACACAAGGTTGGAAAGGTGAAGGGTGTATCTAGATTCCAGTGGCGGCCAGTTTAGCTCTTTTAAAATGTCACAATTGTGGGTCATGTGGTTAGTACATTGTAGCACAAAGTGACAGAATGAGTTATACAATGTAGTAAGTTTCTGGAGGTGTGTTTGCGGGGCCGCTGCATACACTACATCTCTGTATTCAATAGCAGGCATAAGCATTTGTTGCACAAACTGCTTTCTTACCGCGGGGCTCAGGCAGGATTTGTTTCTGTACAGGGCACATAGTTTGGGGTAAAGTTTAGATGAGAGTTTTTTGTTGTGGGGGCCAAAGAATAGATTTTGGTCTAACCACATACCTAGATATTTGAAAGAAGTGACTGTGGTCAGCGTGTCTTTTGTACTTGTCCTGACACATTGATAGAGCGTTTGCAATTTGTGTAGTTTAGGTGCTGTTCAAATAAGCATTGTAACAGTTTTGTCAGTATTTAGAAAAAGTTTGTTATCTGAGATCCACTTTCTACCTCTGTGAATTGGTCTTGTAGCACGCCCTCCAGCTGCGGGAGATTTGGTTTGCTGGTATAGATTACAGTGTCGTCTGCGTACTTGTGTACAGTTGAGGCTTTGCAGACATTGGGCAGATCATTTATGAATATCGTGAATAGAGGGGGCCGAGTATCGAGCCTTAGCCTCGGGGTACACCGCATGTGACTGGGAGGGGGAGGGACACATATTGAGACCGATCAGATACATATGATTGAAACCAGGTTAGCGTGCGATCACCAATACCGGAGTTTTTAAGTTTTTGTAATAGGATGCGATGGTCTATTGTGTCAAAGGCCTTGGCAAAATCAAGGAAAATGAATGGCTCCAGTTAGGTTTCCTTGTTCCATGCCAGCTTGAATATCATTGCAGACTTTTAAAAGGGCAGTTGTAGTTGAATGATTTGATTGATAGCAATAAGATCAATTTGTAAATAATGAAAATGTGTTATCTTGGTAATAGTAAAAAACATTCAGGTTTATTCAAAGAGATTCGAAAAGTTACCTCACGTTTGGTAACTTTTCGTTCCCCACACTTCGGGGAGATTTGGCGATCCCAGTTCGCTGATCAAGTGGTGTATTCAGGAAGCACTGCAGGGCCCTCCGTAGTGCAGGGAAAACTCGCCGCAAACACACGGAACACCCACAGCAAACCCGCCGAACACTCACTGAAACCTGCAGAAACAGCTGGATTAACCACGCGATCACAGCGCAGAGCAGCTGCCGGAAAAAGACAACATGCAGACGAGGTAAAAAAAAAAAACCCACAGTACGCTTGAAAGTTTGAAAATTGAAACGCTGTTTGCAAAGAAACTACTGAACGAAAATGCCTGGAATTTACATATAAGATCCAATGAATGATAATCCAATGAATGATAATAAAAGGTCTGCTATACAGTTGTGTTCAAAATTATTCAACCCCGAATGCTGTAAAGGAATTTAGGGAATTTAGTGTACATTTGTAATTGTATTCAGAATGAAATCCTACAAGGACTTTTTAAAGAACCATATGCAACTAAAATGACATCAATTGGTTTTGTAATACAGTATTAAATGTTTCTTTTGTGAATACTCAGCTCCTTCTAGACATTTACTGGTGTGGTTACAAACATGGTGAAGTCAAGAGAATGGTCCAGGAAGACAAGTGAAGAGGTGATTACTCTTCACAGGAAGGGCAATGGCTATAAGAAGATTGCAAAGATGTTAAACATACCAAGAGAGACCATAGGAAGCATCATTCGCAAATTCAAGGCAAAGGGCACTGTTGAAACGCTACCTGGTCGTGGCAGAAAGAAGATGCTGACTTCGACTGCTGTGCGCTACCTGAAGCGTAGAGTGGAGAAAAGTCCCCGTGTGACTGCTGAGGAACTGAGAAAAGATTTGTCCGATATGGGTACTGAAGTTTCAGCTCAGACAATACGGCGCACACTGCGTAATGAAGGCCTCCATGCCAGAACTCCCAGGCGCACCCCCTTGCTGTCTCCAAAGAATAAGAAGAGTCGACTGCAGTATGCCAAAAGTCATGTGGACAAACCACAGAAGTTTTGGGATAGTGTTCTGTGGACTGATGAAACAAAATTAGAACTGTTTGGGCCCATGGATCAACGCTATGTTTGGAGGAGGAAGAACAAGGCCTATGAAGAAAATAACACCTTCAGGGTTATCCAAAGAGATTCGAAAAGTCACTGCACGTTCGGTGACTTTTCGTTCTCTTCAATTCGGTTCCTTTTGCCGATTGCATTTCGGTGACCCTGCGGTGTATTCAGCAAACAGCACAGGGTCCCCGAATTGCAGGGAAAAGCTGCCGAAAACTTGACGAAAACTAACCGAATGCACGCTGAAAACAAGCAAAAACATCTGGATTAACCTTCGAAGAAGCCGAACAGGAGCCGAACAGGAGCCGAACAGGAGCCGAATCACACAGAGCCGAAGCAGCTGTGATGTAGAGGAGGCAGTGAATAAATTAGCAAAACCATTTGTATGAATCTGGGAAAATGAAACGCTGTTTGCAAAGAAACTACTTATCGAAAATGTCTGAAATTTTCACAGGAGGTCCAGAGAATGATAATAAAGAGGGCTGTTACAAAAAAAAAAAGTAAACTGAAAAAAAATAAAAAAAAATCGGACTTTTAAAAAAAAAAAAAATCAGAAAAATGCTTAAAGTATCCTAAAAAATCTATAAGTTAAGAGACTTTTTGCTGCAGAATTTTATAATGAACGGTTTATTAGATATTGAATTAAAACGGGAATATTTTTAACATTGAAGCCTATGGGATTCTCCTGAATAAATTTGCCGAATTAACCACTTGGCTGCTAAGGACGCGCTCAGCGTGTCCAGCCAAGTGGTTCTCCTGTGCTACGGACGCCCTCAGCGCGTCCGAGCACAGGAGGCAGCAATCCGCCGGATTCCGGCGGATTGCTGCGCCCCCCCCGGTGCGGGCTGACATCTTGGATGTCAGCCCAGCACTCGGGAGCCCGGCGGGGACATTAGGTGTAATCGCGGCGACGCGATGACACCTAATTCAGGCGCCCCCCGCATGTGCGGAGGAGGCGCCTGAAAGGGAGGGGGGGAGGTCCTTCGGACCTCTCTCCCTCCCGATCGCCGGGGAGCAGGGGGTTAAAACAGACACCGCTTGGAAGGGCACAGCCTGCCCTTCCAAACGGTGGCTGTCATTAACCCCTGGGGTGCCGGATCATGAATCGGCGCTGAAAAGCGCCGGTTCGTGATCCTTTCCCGGAGCTGGCCGACATCTTGGATGTCGGCCAAGCCTCCGGGAACTCACCCTGAAAACTGGCGTCATCGTGCATAGCACGATGACGCCAGTCCTGGAGTTAACCCCTAGCTGCCACCAACGGTGGAGATAGGGGGTTCCAATGAACTCCCTATCTCCCGATCCGTGGCAGCTAGGGGTTAAAGTTTGGTACTGTTGGATCGGCCAGAGCATGGCCGTTCCAACGATACCAAACACTACTGTGAAAAATTTTGTAAAAAATTAAAAAAAAATTATAAAAAAAAAATAAACAATTTTTTTTTCTTTTTTTTGGTTTGTTAATGCAGCAATATTGTTCCCATTTCAATTATAATGTGAACAATGATGCTGCACTAACGATTTTTGTATGCGGTACGTTTGTTAAAAATCGTGTAATTTTCCCCAAAAAAAAATGTAACGAGACCCCATCTCTAATTTTTTTAACAAGCGCACCCCATACAAAATATAACCGCAATTGCTCGCATGTTAAAATGTGAAAAAAAAACACTTTACACGTTGTAAATTATTGAAAATTCATATTTTATTGCATTTTTTGTTATAATAAACAGACAGGTCATGACGTATACATATAATAATGACATATTATGAATCTGCCGAGTCTGACGGAAAGAACGATATATAATATGTCTGGGTCATATACTAAAATAAGCCTTCAAAACGTGTTTAAACATGATGAGCAAAATCAGTAAAAATGACCTCAGCACAGAGGCGGGAAAAGCCTCAGCAGCGAAAGGGTTAAACCACCGAATGGCAGAGCATTAGGGGAACCTTTCACTGCTGGTTTGTGTTCTCTGAATAGCCGAAGCAGTGCTTTTTTATGGGGATTTCACTGCCCTCGAACAGGGACCGAACAGGCACCGTATGTTCAGGCAATTCTCCAGGATTTGGCGAATTGCCTGCTCTTTGGATAGCCGAATGGTCAGGAAAGGTAACCGAACACTGATTTTCAGCGTTCGGTTACCTTTCTCAAGCAATTCGGATCTCTTTGGATAACCCTGCTTGCCTACTGTGAAGCATGGCGGGGGGTCAATCATGCTTTGGGGCTGTTTTGCTTCTGCAGGTACAGGGAAGCTTCAGCGTGTGCAAGGTACCATGAATTCTCTTCAGTACCAGGAGATATTGGATGACAATGTGATGCAGTCCGTCACAAACCTGAGGCTTGGGAGACGTTGGACCTTTCAACAGGACAATGATCCCAAGCATACCTCCAAGTCCACTAGAGCATGGTTGCAGATTAAAGGCTGGAACATTTTGGAGTGGCCATCGCAGTCACCTGACTTAAATCCGATTGAGAACCTCTGGTGGGACTTAAAGAAAGCAGTTGCAGTCCACAAGCCTAAGAATGTGACTGAACTGGAGGCTTTTGCCCATGACGAATGGGCGAAAATACCCGTAGATCGCTGCAAGACACTTGTGTCAAGCTATGCTTCACGTTTAAAAGCTGTTATAACTGTAAAAGGATGTTGTACTAAGTACTAAGATTGAATGTCACTTGGGGGTTGAATAAAACTGATAATGATGTGAGCACAGAAAAGACATTTGTGGTTATTTCATTATAAATGTTATGTTATATTGTGGTAAAGGTTTTGCCATCATACCTTAAGGACAGCATTAACGTCCTCCAGGTACTACAGGAGATCACATGGGAGGAAGGCTTTATTATGGCTACATGTGATGTACAATCTTTGTATAGTGTGATACCTCATATCAAAGGGTGTGGAGCAGTTCGGAAATTTTTGGATAATGACCCTACTGTGACAAGGGAACTTGCGGATTTTGTCCTTAAAGGTATTGAACTTATTCTTAATCGAAATTTTTTTAGATTTGGAGACCAATATTACCTCCAGGTAAAGGGTACCCCTATGGGGACCAGGTTCGCACCCAGCTACGCGAACCTCTTTATGGCAGACTGGGAGAACCAGTTTGTTTGTGGGGACCGTGGCTGGGCGCAGAACCTGGTCCTCTATAAAAGGTACATTGATGACATTCTTGTCATTTGGAGGGGAAATGAAGAATCTCTGACCCTCTTCTTTCAGCACCTCAATCAAAATGATTGGGGAATAATTCTTGATTGTAGTATTAGCACCACATCTATTAATTTCCTCGACCTTAATATCTACATCGAAAATAACTCCATAAAAACTAGGACTTATTTCAAACAAATTGACGTTAATAGTTATATAGAACAAACAAGCTGCCATGCCAAACATTGGCTAAAGGGCGTCCCTAAAGGACAGTTTAAACGACTAAGACGGAATTGTACGGAAATAGATCAATTTACCCTGCAGGCCAATAAATTAAAATTGGACTTTATTGAAAAGGGCTACAAGGAAGAATCCCTCGACACGACCATTGAGGAAATTGGTATTCTGGATAGAAAGGACATCTTGAAATACAAACCAAATGAAAGCTTGTATGACAATGATGTTATGTTTATTACTGACTTTAACATACACACTAAAACCATACATCACATCATTAGAAAAAACTGGTATTTACTTAAACGAGATCCAATCCTAAAAGATCTTATTGGAGACAAGCCCAAACTAGTCAATAGGGGAGCAAACAACATTAAAAAAATTCTGGTTAAAAGTCATAAAAATCCAGGGATTAAAACTAATAATTTCTTCAATCTCAAAGAGGGTTTTTATCGATGTGGGCTTTGCCCGGCATGTGTCAATTTGAAATTAAAAAAGTGAACCATATCTCAATTTACCAATAACTCTCGACCCTATAATATTAAGGGAGTTCTTACATGTAAAACCAAAAATGTCATATATAGAATTACATGTCCCTGTGGATTACACTACATAGGACATACTACAAGATTTTTGTCCATTAGAATTAGGGAGCATATATACAACATAACAAAAGGTTTAGAAACCCATTCAGTATCAGCACATTTCAAGAATGCCCACGGCCAATCTCCAGAAGGAATGGAATTTGTTGCAATACAAAAAGTAGAACGTCATTGGAGAGGGGGTGATTTCAATAAAAAGATTCACCAGGCAGAAATGAAATGGATCTATACTCTTAATACATTAATCCCTTCTGGACTCAATTCAGATTTTGAGTTATGTCATTTTTTATAGTTTGTTCCCCCTTATTCTTTCATATGTGATTTATACCCATATCTGATTTGTATGATTACTTCTGTTTTTCCATTTATCAAAGGGTCTATGTATACTCATTTATCATCTAAGAGTTTAACCCTTTCGCTGCTGAGGCTTTTCCCGCCCCTGTGCTGAGGTCATTTTTTACCTGTTTTGCGCATCATGTTTAAACGTGTTTTGAAGGCTTATTTTAGTATATGACATCGACATATTATATATCGTTCTTTCCGTCAGACTCGGTAGATTCATAATATGTCATTATTATATGTATACGTTATGTCATGTTTGTATATTATAACAAAAAATGCAATAAAATATGTATTTTCAATAATTTACAGCGTGTAAAGTGTTTTTTTCCACATTTTAACATGCGAGCAATTGCGGTTATATTTTGTATGGGGTGCGCTTGTTAAAAAAATTAGAGATGGGGTCTCGTTACATTTTTTTTTGGGGAAAATGACACCATTTTTAACAAACGCACCGCATACAAAAATCGTTAATGCAGCATCATTGTTCACATTATAATTGAAATGGGAACAATATTGCTGCATTAACAAAACAAAAAAAAAAAAAAAAAAAGTGTTTATTTTTTTTTTTTTTTTTTTTTTAATTTTTTTTTTTTTTATTTTTCTTTTTTTTTTTTTTTTTACAATTTTTTTACTTTCATGTTTGGTATCGTTGGAACGGCCATGCTCTGGCCGATCCAACGATATCAAAATTTAACCCCTAACTGCCACGGATCGGGAGATAGGGAGTTCATTGGAACTCCCTATCTCCACACTTCGTGGCAGTTAGGGGTTAATGCTAGGACTGGCGTCATCGTGCTGCGCACGATGACGCCAGTCCTCTGGGGGAGTTCCCGGAAGCTTGGCCGACATCCAAGATGTCGGCCAGCTCCCGGGAAGGATCGCAAATCGGCGCTTTTCAGCGCCGATTTGCGATCCAGCTCCCCAGGGGTTAATGCCAGGCATCATTTGGAAGGGCAGGCTGTGCCCTTCCAAATGATGCCTGGGTTAAGCCCCTGTGAGCCGCCGATCGGGAGGGAGAGAGGTCCGAAGGACCTCCCCCCCCTCCCTTTCAGGCGCCTCCTCCGCACATGCGGGGGGGGCGCCTGAATTATGTGTCATCGCGGGGGCGCGATGACACATAATAATGGCGGCCACTGCTCCGGATGCCGGGCTGACATCCAGGATGTCAGCCCGCACCGGAGGGGCCAGCGATCGGCCGGAACCCGGCCGAACGCTGACCCCAATGCGAGGACGCGCTCAGCGCGTCCTCCGCATACCAGCGGGAATGCTGAGGACGCGCTGAGCGCGTCCTTAGCATTCAAGTGGTTAATCTATTCCATCCTCAATATTTCCTATTATATTGTTAAGCTATGCATATAGGAGTGGGTTTTCTTTGATTGCTATCTATAACTAGTGCTATCCTACGGGTAGATTTTAATACAATTTAGGTCTGTAATATGGACCTTCTATCTATATATTCGGTTTTCCCTTTCGATATTTCTGATATTAGCCCATTTGTAGGTTTTTTTTCGTTTTTGTTTTCCATTGAAATACGATCCGTCTATCTGTATTTCGTACGCATTTTGTACGTATGTATGGGGTTTTCGCATTTCATTATTTTGGTGTAATATTTTCGAACGATGGTGCGCATGTACGCAGTTTTGTTTTTTCCGCCGTTCGGATTGGTTATTTATAACGAAAGTAAAAATTTCATTGGACACATTCATTTTCCCGCCAAGTGTATGATCCACCCTATATACTGAAAGTTACGTCCTGATTGATTGTAACTTAGTTTTGAATTATAGAGTCCTCTATGTTAGCGCATATTTGCGGGCTTTCGTTCTTTTATACGATCCGTTTTTTCGTTAATCGTGATCTTCGTTCTTTGCGCATTTACGCTGGGTTTTATTATTATTTTTCGTAAAACCTCCGAACGACGGCGCGCATGCGCGAGGTTTCGTTTTTCCGTCGATCGGATTGGCTATACGAAACGAAAGTTGAAATTTAATTGGATGTATGTATTTCCCGCCAAAATCTATGATTAAGATTGGCTATGTACATTGAAAGTAAGTTTCTATTGGCAGTTCCAACTTCCTGCCAAATCTGATGGCTGTGATTGGATAACAGTCAATGGAAATAAGTATATAAGCCATAATATGGCCATTTCAAATCAGCCAGCTGAGGAAGCCTTATGATACTTTAATGTATTGGTGAAACGCGTTCTGGTTTATTTGCCTATTTGTTTTTATTTATTTTATTAAATTTTATTTTTTATCCCGTTTTTGGAGTTTTTCTTCGTATTTGAGAACCTCCTATTAGCTACCTATACGGAGCTTTACCTGACTATAACTACCTGCTATCAGCCATCCATACGGAACTTGATCCCTATCGTGTACTGTTGAAGTGAGTTCAACTTCCATCCTTGGAAACCTGATGGGAATCCTATGATTCATCTCTGAAAAGGTGTTTGGGAAACCAATAAAATCCCTAAAGTGAACATACCTAGAACCAGGAGGGTTCTTATGCATGTGAGTGCTATCACCTTGATTTTATACATATGATATTTCATACAGGTTGCACTATGATCTATTCTCTGTGTTTTTTCTGAGGAACATCACAAGAAAAGAACTTGGAGAGAAAAGATCACACACGGGACATTGTTTTCTGTGAAGGACATTGACATCGCTACACCTCTTTTCTTTTCTGTGTATTTTTGTGATGGTTGAGTAACAAGGGCCATCAGGTGTATAAGCGATCTTCCTGATATCGATCGATTCATTAGCGCTACACTTATCTTTTTGTTTATGTTATATTTGTCTGACCTACACGTGCCTCTTTGATTTAATTGTAAGCAAGATGACTGAATGATCAAAATCAATGTCAAACTGGCCAAAACACTCAATTTCAGTGGGGGTTGAATAATTTTGAACACAACTGTAGAAAAAAGAAAAACCGATGTAAAAAAAGTTTGCCAAAAAAATCCCAAAAAGGCTTAAAAGATCCTAAAAAATCTATGAATAAAGAGACAACATTTGGCGAACTGCCTGCTCTCTGAATAGCCGAATGGCCAGGAAATGTAGCCGTACTCTGAATTTCAGTGTCCGGTTACATGTCAGGGCTAGATCAGCTCTCTTTGAATAACCCTGATTGTATTTTGTGATTACTTTTTAAGCTGAAATAAAAAAATAAAAAGAAGGCTTTGACATAGCAATTTAACAAATATATGTATGTTTATTTAGACAACTGACTACCAATCTTTTAATGACAGTTTATATCGTATAGGAAAATTTAGCAAATATATGACAATTGACACATATCAATATAACATTATAACATTATGATATTTACATATGGCGAGGACTGATCACCTGGATGTCATGCCAGGTAGTGGGGTAGGTAAGTAGATAGTTTTGGAAGTTGCGGTACTCGGGGGGGGGGTGTACTGACCTGGGCCATGATAGGCTGCAGTGGAGCAGAACAGAGGGCAAGGCTCATGACTGGTACAAAGAGAGACAATATGCTTCTGAACATACAGCACCAAAGTAGAGATGATTTTCCAAACTGCAGCTGCTTTTTTTTAATGATGTTTGTTTGAGAAACTGATTCGCATTCTTTAACTTTTGTATAAATAATAATGAAATAATAATGAAATAATATAAATGGCACATTATAAAAAAAATAATGAAAAAAAAGAGAAAAGAATTTAGCATTTTTTTTCCAGAGGCACTCAGTGTCTACGGTGGAGACCTGACTTCCCTAAAATCACTTTTTACTTTTTCACTTGTACATTTTTTCACTTACGCACCTGTATGTTTTCCCACCTAGGGGAGCTGCCTTGATGTGGGCAGATGGACATATCACATTTATGGCCATTTTAAGCAAAACTAATTGGGCCCTATCATCTGGTCCTCGCTGAAACGGGGCCCCAAAGGGGAAATATTAGTGTTCGCTAATTTCCCCTTAGCGCCCCCCTGTTTTACCATTGGAATACGGAGAGAAGCTGAGTCGAGCAGCCCGCCCCATAACGGGCACTAGCCTCCTGAATTCTCGGGGCAGCGCTAACGCGTTTGGATATGGAGTTCCTATTCTAACGCTAGTTACTCTGTACTTACACTTTGTGTTGCCCATGTTAAGCATAGGGAGCGCAAAGTACAGTAAGCTCGCGCTAAAAAGCGCTAACACTCATTCACTAATGTTTTTTTTTAACTCGTTAGCGATTCGGAGGGGATTCAGATGGAGCGCTATCACCTCATTTAAGCTAGTGCTAACGCTCATTTATGTGAGTACTAGTGCTAGTGTTAACGAGGTGATAGAGCCCATTATCTTTTAATTTGTAGGTGTTTATGCAGGATTTTGAGCATATTTGAACGTTTTCTTTTCTATGTACACTGTGAAATAGTGTGATTTGACAAAGTTCTACAGGATGAAAGTGCTTAAGGATTAACCAATTCACTCCCATAGTCGAGTTAACTCGATTTTGCATTGTGATGCATTGAAAAGCAATCACTAGCATATCAAAACCCCATTTTCACACATTTTTAAAGCAAGATTAAAGAGCACCCTGAGACAAAATGAAATCCTTTGTTTTAATTCTTTCAGGTCACTCTGGAGAGAGATAAAACTATCTGCAAATAGCAGCCCCAAACATCACTAGTAAAAATTTCAAAAACGTTGCTGCTACTTTAGAGCAGTCATGGAGAGGGTAGAATACAGGAAAAGCTTTGGGGTCACTCATTGTGTACAGGGATAAAATTCAGGGAGATAATGACTGACAATTCCTATAGAGGGCAGATACAAGGTGTTACTTTAATTTCCATATACAGGCCTTATTCCGTACACAGATACTATTTTTATGTTGGTATTTTTTGGAAGCTGCATTGCTAATAATCTCATTATGATCACTATAAATCCCCATAAGCAGGAGATCTGTTCATTTTTATTATCTATCTTTATTACATTTACTGTATTTGACACAAAGGCCATTTCTGCCTGTATGACGATAATGCAGACCCCATGTGAAATTGCATAACATAAGGGACGCCATCTAGAGTTCAGAATCCTCATTCTGACAATATTTCTGTAAAGGATAAACAAAGACGTGATTTATAAAAAATTTGCAAATTTACATTGTTTTAATTTTTTAACTAACTAACAAACAACAAACTGTGCAAAATTTCTATTTTACCCTATATTTAAGGGGTAAAGAGCCATTGATGAGAGCTTCCACGAACTCCCTGAACCTGAGCTCGGCACTCAGGTTTTGGGAGGGACTAATCCACTGTACTCGGAGGGGTAATTCATTTACCCCTCTGACACCCCACAGAGGGGGACCACTGAGTGGTCATAGTGTTAACAATGAACTAGTAGGGGGGGCGTGGCCAGCCGCAGAGGTGGACAGACGTGCTTTAGAGGAGCTCTGATTTCTCCGGTATTATTTGCGATATTGCAGACGTTTGCCCCTGCCATACCTCGTCCCAGACGACTCCTCGGTGGCAGGTCATAGGGTGGAGCGTTCCGGGGCCCTGTTTGCCCTCTCCCCGGACCAGCAATCCACGTGCTGGCCGGATCGGCAGCGTACGAGCGCCATCTTGGAGGCCTAGTGGACTGGGGGAAGCCTGACCTCGAATTACGGTGCTCAGCATCGAGATGGGGAAAAAGTCCAAGCCCAGCGGAGTGGAGGAGAATACCCCGGACATTCGGCTCTCGCTGAGTGGAGCCCCGGAGCGCAGACTACTGCAGAGACAGCCTTCCTGTTCTGGCGCGGCGGCGCCACCGGAGGCTGGTGCGCTCACCCCCCCACTGCCCTGCAGCGGACTCAGGCCGAGATAGAAGATGGCGCTTTACCAGCCACAAAAAAGGACATTAAGGCCCTCCTGGCAGACACCAGGCTTGCTTAGCAGGCTGATCTCCGGGCCCTGGAATCTGGCCTCGCTGCTACCCGGACCGAGGTGAAAGTGGTACAAGCACGCACGCTAGAGATCGAGGAGGTGCAGGCCGCAACCTCCTCTCAGTTGCGGGCACTCCAGACGCAGGTGGGGAACCTGCAGTCAGCTGTGGTGTCTCTTGAGGCCCACCATCGCCGGCGAAACCTGAAACTATGAGGTACACCGGAATCGATACTGGATGCTACCCTGCTGCAATACGTTACCCGCTTCGTGATGGCCGTTCTCTCGCCCGATGTCGTCGTCCAGGATCCAGTACTCTCGGCGGTCAGAGTACAGAGGGCAGCTTTGGCACCGGCTGGTGTCCCACGCGACATCGTTGTGGTTCTCCGTGACGTCCGTCTGCAGATGCAGTTGCTGGAAGCGACTCGCAATATCCCCACAGTTTCATTTGAGGGATCCTCCGTTGCAATCTACAGAGACATTCCTTTTTTAATTATTGCTGCTAGACGCCAATTTAAGCCGGCCACTGCACTTCTTCGGGCCTACGGGGTGCGTTACAAATGGGGGCCACTCGGCTCCTTGCTGATAGCCCATGGAGATAGCCACGTTGCGGCGACCACTGCGGAAGATGCGATCACCCATCTCCAAAACATGGGAATAACCTCTGAAGCCTCGAGCAACATGGCGAGCGAGTCAATGGCAGGCTCACCCCTCCCTCCCCGGGACCTGGACTGAGCGGGCCACATATCTCCACCACTCATACCCCTTTACCTAGTTTCTTGGAGTGTTTATTTGTCACTGAGTCGTCGAACTACGCCAGAGTCTTCATTGCGGCCCTTGGCATTGTTCTATGGCCTACTACCTAGATTTCCCTGTTCTGTCAAATTTAGCTGCGACCCCATGCTGAGACTCCCACCCTTGTCCTCCCAGTCTATACCCCCCCTTATTATGTCTACTGGCGAGACTTGAGACTATTGCTCCTCACCTATCCAGCGTCTGTTTTGTGAGACAAGACCTACAGCGAGCTATGGTGGATTCTGGGCCCTCTCCCCCTTCCCTCCCTCCTTTTTTTTATTTTATTATTTTTTGGCATTTTCTGGGCGGTTCTGGGGTGTGCCATCATGTTTTGACATGCCTGGCCCTCGGACCGTCTAGGCCTCGTGACATTATACCTCCATGGCCTCCTACGGGAGCGCGCCAGGAGCGTCACGGTGATGGCCATTGCCCTCTCTCCCCTCCCCCCCTTTTTTTTTAACCTCCTTACCCCAGGAAACACAAGCGTCTACTGTCATTGTACCTATGGTCCCGATCCCCACCCTCCTCATACATCGTGTTAGGTACCCCCCCTCCCTGTTTTTATGTGATGTCTCTGCTATATTAGCCTCGCATGGCTTTTTCTGCGGGTCGAGTTGTGACCCATTGCATTATAACAATAAAAATTGTTTAAAAAAAAAATGAACTAGTAAATTTCTGTGATTTGTGTGTAAACAAATATATATTTTATGCATGTTGTCCAATATTCTCCCAAATACACTCACAGGTATTTGTATACACCATAGCAATTAGGTCTCTACATTTAACCATACATTCAGTTTCATATGCGTTATGCAATGTTTTTGTTGATCATTCTGTAAACTGTATTTTTTCATGCACAAACCTTTTTAATAATTTAAAATTTATAATATGTAATGAATATTTTTTTTATTATTTTTTTCAAAATTCAAAAAAATATATATATGTGTTATGATTTTTCCCCCATACTTTATATTGGAAAAAAAGGTGTTTTTTTGTGGTGTTCAAAATGTGCACTCTGGCTGGTTGCCTTTTCTAAATTTATAGTTGTGCTGTTAAAATTTTATACTGACTTTTCAATGGTTCTTTCTTGATTACAGCCAAAGAAAGTGACTGGAAGCAGTAATGGAAAATAGTGTCTTGGTGTAATTTATAGTAACATTTAAAATTATTTGACGCTAGACCTATCTCTCTTACTTGCTATTTTTTAAGCATAGCTATGATTAAGTGCTTAGGACTTGCACTGTGCACAGGAAAGACAGATGGAATTTTTCAGTGGGCGGGATTATGCCAGGGAATGTTCCTTCTTTTAAACAAAGAGGAAAGAATTGTGTTTAGCTTAATTGATGAAAGTTTACATGTGAGAACGGTTTTGTACAGCCATTTCAGTACACGCCCCTTTTACAAAAATGTTAAAATTTAATGTATTTAGTGTATTTTCACATAATTCTATCTTCTGTTTATTTTTAAAGCAAGTAATGAATTTAATCTAGCACAGAATCAGTGGGTTAGGCATGAGAAATAACAATGCCTATAGATGTCTTCTGTGGCTAAATCCATCATGTCATTATTGTTTTATCCATGCCACATTAAAATTCCAACCTCCAGCATGCCCTAGGGTCTTAGCGATGTTGCCCTCGCTAAAACAGGGACTCAAAGGGGAAAAAATAGCATTCGCTAATTTCCCCTTTGTGTCCCGTTTCCCCAGCAGATCGCGGGGCAGGTGCCGAGTCAGGCAGCTTGCCCCTTAGCGATCACTAAGCTTGCAGATGCTGGGGCAGCGCTACAGCTCCGTCCCCAGCATCCCCTCCATGGCATCCAGGAAGGTGATGTGCACGCCTTCTATATGACCTCCTTTAAGCTAGTGCTAACACTGGCGCTAGTGTTAGCTTGAAGGATGTGATAGAGCCCCTAGTGTCAGGATAGAGAGTCACTCAGCATGTAGACAAAATCCAGTGAAGCAATGAAACCCCTAATCTGACAGACTTGTCCTTAGGATGGCCAGTGTTATTTCTGAATAAAGAATGAGAACAATGATAATACTTACAAGTGCTGAAACCACAGGGATAAGAGAAAGATTGTAGTACAAATACAACCAGAGGTTGGTACACAGAATCAGTATAATAGATAACCATACAGGGAGTATAGAGCAAAGCCAAAATCCAGATACAAAAGCCAGAGTCAGAATACAGAATCGGTATACTCTAAACAGGGACAAAAGCAGAAATCAGAATCGGGAATACTTAGCCAGGGGTCAAAACCAAAGGATCACAGAAATACAAGAAGGTGCTGCGGGGTATACTGAAAACCACGACAGGCTCAGAGCTCTGTCAGTTTCTGCTATTCAAAGGCATCCTAGGTCTCTGACCAGGTGCAACAATCCCAGAAGCCAGAGTGCAGAATGGTGCCCTCTTGGTTGAGGAAACCTCACTGCAGGACCACCAGCTGCCGACTAGAAAGTAATGGTTAAAAATATTGCTTAAAAGGAGCAGCATTTCAGTTAACAGTATATACTTCATCAGTGGAGGCTCCTCCATTAGAGCAGCACTCCACCGATTTTTGGAGTGAAAAAAATAAATGAGGGTCCGCATACAATCCGAGTCAGTAATTAGCAGGGTCCTCATACAATATGAGTCAGTAATCAGCAGGGTCCTCATACAATCCGAGTCAATATTAGCAAGGCAAAATAAGGGAATCACAAGAGCGGTGAGACACCTAGCGATGCGGGAAGCAACTCCACGACAAGGCACTGAGTGATTCGCACGGTCAGGATTTAAGGCTGGCAGCTCTGAGTCATCACGCTGTGTCCCGCCTACTCGTTCACCACGCAACCTCCTGTAACCGGTGCATCGCCTGGCACCCGGCCAACTACTAGTGCCAATGGCGCTGTCGGGTAGGGATGTGCGTTTTGGGTTTCGGAATTTTCACGAAATTTCCCAATTCGTGCATTCGGATTCGGCCAATTTTCCGAAAACGGCAGATCCGAACAAATTTTCGTGCCGAAACTAAAACTTTTCGGAATTTTAGAATGGACTAGAAATGTGTAAAATCGAAATTCATTTTTGTTCCATTTGTGATTTCGGCTCCATTCCTAATTTCGGTTCCATTTCAGTAATTTCGGACATTGTATTTATATCACTGATTCTGTAATTAAATTTTGTATCATTCCCATCTCAATGTTTCCTTCCTGGAAAACCAGAGAAATCTCAATGTATACTTCTTGAGAAACATGAGAAATCTCAATGGCAGAATTATCGTATCGTATAATTATCGTATCCGAAAAACCATTAGTTTACGTCAAAACGAATAGACACTTTGAAACGAGGAGAACAGACGTTCCGAAAAACACGAAAATTTCCAAAATCACGAAAAAAAATGTCGATACAAAAACGAAACGAACCAAACCGAAACGAAAATCGCCCGAAACGAGTCGAAAGAAAATTTACAAAATCCGAACGAACCGAACCGAAAAAAAATCTGTGCACAAGCCTACTGCCGGGTGCCTGGCTCCAACCTGAGCAGCCAGAGACCCCCCAGGAGTGGAGGACTTGACAGGACTCTTATCTTATTATTTATCTTAAGAATTCAAGACATTTCATTATGTTTTTGTTTTTATTTATGATTTATGTATATGTATTTGTCTGATCATATTTCCAGTAAAGATATACCATTCGTTTTACACACCCGTTACAGTGGAAGAGCCTGACGGTGTTAGGCTTCCACCTTCATATTTGTTGTGTTTAGCTCGAAGGCTATTTTTTTCTCTTGAGAAGCAGAGGGTATCTGTTTAAAAAAAAAAAAAAACACAAGACCTGCTAAGCTTTTTTCCCATCCCCTGACTGCCGCCAGCAGTACAGTAGCAGCTGAGCTTGCATATATGGACGTTTTTGTCATCTGTCCTTACTGAGAGCATTTTCCACATGCTTTATCCCTCTCTACCAGAAGGTTCAGCCCCCAGTCAGGAAGTTTCCATAAGGTCACCTTAGAAAAGCATTCACTCATTATGAACAATGCTATTATTGGTTCAATGCCAAATATATAGTGGAATTACACTAAGGATGGAAGCAGGAAGAGCAGTGAGGGACCTCCCACAAAGCTACAGAAAACATGGAGGACTGTGAGAAGCAAGCAGTATGCTGCCGAGTAGTAAATGTTACTGTTAGGGAATGCTGCGCTAAGGACTGGATTCCCCGCTATGGTCAGCCATCAGGCAGGCAGAGCATAATAGGATTAACAGTCAGTCCATAAAGCATACTGTCAGAGAATACGATGTCTCACACAGCTGGGTTTGCAGGCGCTGTAGTAATTACCATCTTGTTTTTGGACTTTCGCTGCCGACGAAGGCTGCTGAACTGCAACATATTTCGCAGTCAATTCGCCAGTATTTGCCGGCTTGACAGTTATGTGAATAGACGAACTACCCTGAAATTACACTGTTCGTGAAATTCAACGTTCGGTGCAATTCATTGAAAAGTTCGTTGCTTAGTGAATAGCCTCTTTGGTACTGAAGGAGTAATGACTTATAATTAATTGAAACTGTAAAAATGCACATAAACATGAACTAAAATATTAAAGTACTAAAGTACTTTTGTAAAATATAGAATTTAATGATGTATCTATTACCGTACTACTTTGCTAGGAAAATGATAGTTTTTAAATTTATTCTAGGATATACAAGTGAATACATTTTAAAAAGTAGTTGTCTAAGAATATGATGATAATAAACATATGGGAACAGTGCTTTTCATGAAATCTGCATTTTTAAGAACAAGAAACACCTTTTTTGTATAGAAATGAAAAGATTAATCAATTCAACTCAAAAATTAGTTTGCGTAGTTATGCACAATGTACTGATATTATAAAATATTTAGGTTACAGTTGTGTTTAGGTTACAGACCAAAAAGAAAAGGAGTACACGCTCCTGAAAACATACAGGGTTATCCAAAGAGATTCGAAAAGTCACCGCACGTTCGGTGACTTTTCGTTCTCTTCAATTCGGTTTGTTTTGCCGATCGCATTTCGGTGACCCTGCGGTGTATTCACCAAGCACCACAGGGTCCCCAAATTTTTATTTTTTTTATAAAAGGATTTTACCAGGAAGGATACATTGAGATTTCTCTCGTTTTCAAGTATGTCCTGGGTTCGAGAACATTGAGTGGTTACAGAAATATAAAATAGTAAAATGCAAGATATTAACACAAGACCAAATATACAGATTAACAGAAAAATAAATATGGAGGAAATAAAGTCATTATGTTACATGTTTACAGGTGCATTTCGTATTGAGGTATGTTAATAGGGAAGTCTTAAGGGACTTTAGTTGCAGTTGCAGGGAAAGGCTGCCGTAAACCCACCGAAAACTAACCGCAAAACCCAGCGAATGCACGCTGAAAAGCCACAAAAACATCTGGATTAAACCCGTCGAAAAGCCCGAGCAGGAGCCGAACACACCCAGCCGAAGCAGTGGACACCGCAGACAGAGGGAGGTGAATAAATTAGCAAAACCGTTTGTATGAATGTGAAATTGAAACGCTGTTTGCAAAGAAACTACTGAGCGAAAATGTCTGAAATTTACACAGGAGGTCCAGGGAATGATAATAAAAAGGGCTGTTACAAAAAAAATAAGTAAACTGAAAAAAAAAAAAAAAATCGGACTTTAAAAAAAAAAAAAAATTCTGAAAAATGCTTAACCACTTGACTGCTATGGACGCGCTCAGCGCATCCAGCCAAGCGGTTCTCCTGTGCTACGGACGCGCTCAGCGCGTCCGAACACAGGAGGCAGCAATCCGCCGGATTCCGGCGGATTGCTGCGCCCCCCCGGTGCAGGCTGACATCTTGGATGTCAGCCCGTCAATCCGGGACCCCGGCGGGGACATTAGATGTCATTGCGGCGACGCGATGACATCTAATGCAGGCGCCCCCCCCCGCATGTGCGGAGGAGGCGCCTGAAAGGGAGGGGGGGAGGTCCTTTGGACCTCTCTCCCTCCCGATCGCCGGGGAGTAGGGAGTTAATACAGACACCGCTTGGAAGGGAACAGCCTGCCCTTCCAAACGGTGGCTGCCATTAACCCCTGGGGAGCCGGATCACGAATCAGCGCCGGTTCGTGATCCTTTCCCTGAGCTGGCCGACATCTTGGATGTCGGCCAAGCCTCCGGGAACTCCCCCTGAGGACTGGCGTCATCGTGCATAGCACGATGACGCCAGTCCTGGAGTTAACCCCTAGCTGCCACCAATGGTGGAGATAGGGGTTCCAATGAACCCCCTATCTCCCGATCCGTGGCAGCTAGGGGTTAATGTTTGGTAGTGTTGGATCGGCCAGAGCATGGCCGTTCCAACGATACCAAACACCACTGTGAACAAAGTTTTTTAAAAAAAATAAAAATTAAAAATAAAAATAAAAAAATATTTGAAAAAAAAAATTCTAAAAAAAAAAACAAACAAGTTTTTTTTTTTTTGGTTTGTTAATGCAGCAATATTGTTCCCATTTCAATTATAATGTGAACAATGATGCTGCACTAACGATTTTTGTATGCGGTGCGTTTGTTAAAAATCGCGTAATTTTCCCCCAAAAAAAATGTAACGAGACCCCATCTCTAATTTTTTTAACAAGCGCACCCCATACAAAATATAACCGCAATTGCTCGCATGTTAAAATGTGAAAAAACCCACTTTACACGTTGTAAATTATTGAAAATTCATATTTTATTGCATTTTTTGTTATAATATACAGACAGGACATGACGTATACATATAATAATGACATATTATGAATCCGCCGAGTCTGACGGAAAGAAAGATATATAATATGTCTGGGTCATATACTAAAATAAGCCTTCAAAACACGTTTAAACATGATGAGCAAAACCGGTAAAAATGAGCTCAGCACAGGGGCGTGAAACGCCTCAGCAGCGAAAGGGTTAAAGTATCCTAAAAAATCTATAAATAAAGAGACTTTTTGCTGCAGAATTTTATAATGAACGGTTTATTAGATATTGAATTAAAACAGGAATTTTTTTAACATTGAAGTCTATGGGATTCTCCTGAATAAATTTGCCGAATTAAACCACCGAATGGCAGGGCATTTAAGGAACCTTTCACTGCTGGTTTGTGTTCTCTGAATAGCTGAAGCAGTGCTTTTTCATTGGGATTTCACTGCCCTCGAATAGGGACCGAACAGGCACCGTATGTTCAGGCAATTCGCTAGGATTTGGCGAATTGCCTGCTCTCTGGATAGCCGAATGGCCAGGAAAGGTAACCGAACGCTGATTTTCAGCGTTCGGTTACCTTTCTCAAGCAATTCGGATCTCTTTGGATAACCCTGATAATTTTAACAAAATTGGACACCTAAACAACACATGCTTTTTGTCCATAAGAAAACATTTTTCACTGCTCTGTTTTGCATATGATGTTATTCTTTCCTAGAAAAATGTCTCATTGTGTCAGCTGTTTAATTGGCCTCAATCCATACTGTTAGACGCTGTTCCCCAGTGAGTGTCATTAATAAAGTTGCTGTCTTACAGAGTAAAAAAATCATAACAAACATCCTTACTCTGATACTGACCTGACTTTCCCTATTTTGTCACCAAAGAATGGGCCCTATTCCATAATGTATGCTAACATGGAGATGGTAAGCAGGATTTGCAGATTTCCCTTACCGTCTCCATGTCAACGTCCTATTCCAAGGAAGGTGCTATCTCAGCACCTCAGCCCAGAACGCAATGCTAACCTCCCTGATACACGCAGTATCGGATCCTCGCCACAGTGAGTATCAGCTCCTGTCGTCCTTAGGACTCCAGAGAGACTTGCGCTTCCACTCTGTGAGCTCTGTGTGACCTCACTCTTGCAAGATCGTGCAGTGCCGTGGGAGGGAGGCTGGGAAGTATTTGTTCTCAGTCTCATTCTGATCCCACGGAGAAGAAGCAGCAGATCGGGCCACCCTTTCCACCACTTAATAAGAGGTGAGTATTTTATTTTTAGGTTTTTTTTTTTAGAGAGTGTTAAATGATTTTGCATTTTCAGAATCATTTAGCACCAGTTTTTAGGTTAAAATATTTAAAATACTAGCTTTAGTGTCCCGGCGGTAATTCGTGTCCGCACTTTGTAATACCAAACTTGTTGAGATGCTGAAAATAGATTTCTCTCCCCATGTTAATTATAGGAGACACTAAATACAATAAGCTCGTACAAGGTGTGAAGCGCTTACTGATTTTACCAAATGTAGTGTCAACTATGGAATATCAATGCTAGACGCTAAACTTACTTTTAGCGCTAACACTGACATATCGAGATGCAACATTAGCACCAGCTATGGAATAGAGCCCAATGCTTTTTTAGTGTTTAGCAGGAATATTAATGTAGTGGAGGAAAGAATAATACACACCTCCTCAACAAATACAGGTCTAGTTGTCAACATCTTCCATTTGAGGATTTACATCTCCCACATGGAGATCTGTGTGGAACTGGCCGTAACCCTTTCAGGCAGGACCCATTGGTTTGATGGAAATCACTTTCCAATACCCACTCCATAGAAATATACAGCAGCAATTTGCTGTATTTTTTCCCTGTAGGGAAGCCTTACTAGTCAGTAAGAGGACACCTTCCGCTGGCTCAAAAGTGTTACTTACATTTACATAACAGCTTTTCCTTTTTCTTTTCTTAACCCTTTGGCTGCAGACGTTGCGCTGAGCATGTCCTCAGCTTTCACTCTTGAATGACATGCAGAGCATGTCGTTGAAGTCCCAAGGCTCGCTGCCGATCTGGCACCAATCACGTACTTCTCCCGCAGGGGGCTGACATCTTGCAGTGGCGCAATGACGTCAGAAAATGGGCTTCCCCCCTGCTGGGCAGGGCATTTCCTCTGAAGGAGATATAGGGGCATCTTTGAAACCATAGAAGTAGAGGGTCATGTGAGGTTGCATTGGAAAGGCCAGAGCATGGACTTTCTAGTTATCACAAACATGGTTTTATGTTAAAGAAAAAGAAAACAATATATTTTTTAATGCAGCACTATGATTCACTTCTCAATTATAAAGTGAGCAATGATGCTGCATTACGCACCTTCTCATTTCCTTCAATTCCAACAAGAGTGAAGGCGATGAAACAATGCGTTATTGTGCCATTATCCCATACAATGTATTGGAGACGTTAATGTACAGTAAGCAGGCATACCATCCGAGATGCTAGCTGAGCTTGCCATTGTACCCATTGTACTTTGCCTCCATTAAGGCTAATGTCAGATGCACGCAGTCAGAGCGCACTCTGCGTGCGTGCACAATGGACGGACGTACTGACGGAAGATACTGCAAACACCACACGGTCCTTTTTTTGACGGACGTAGAAAAAAAGGGAATTATGGGAAACAAAATTAATATGAATAATTATAAAAATTTGAAAAGGATATGAAAATCCATTCTCTGCGTCAAGGTGCTGGACATCGCAAATGCGCTGCGTCTGACATCTCCTCACTCACACAGAACGCTACGTGGACATGGCGCACTCTGCACGTCCGTGGAAGCGGTTTTACTTTCTTGCCTAACTTACTTCCGTTTGCCACGTGCGTTGAGTGTGCGCAGTTCGGTGCGCACGTACTTAGTGTGTGGATCTCTATTGCTCATGATTCTATGCTGCGACGGACGTTAAACTGTGCGGCAACACGGACGTGATCACTGCGTTCATCTGACAGTGTTTCCCAAACCTGTCCTCAGGACCCGCTGACACGCCGGGTTTGACAGATATCTGAAGCACAGCACAGGTGATATTGTTTGCTTCTCAGTGATTGCAGGATTCAGTCTGCATTTCCCCAAGGAGATCTACAAAATCTGGCCTGGTTGAGGGTCCCGAGGACAACTTTGGGAAACACTGATTTAGAGCATCTGAGCTAAATAACAACTTCCTCGAACTAGCATGTGCATTTTCCAAAGCTGTAACGTGAGCCATGCAAGCTGCAAGTTAGAAAATAAACCACAAAGCAAGCTTTTTGGACATTCTATTCCAAAAAGTTCAATAGTTGCAAATATTGTTTGGGAAAAGAATAGCATTTACGCTTTAAAAAGTTATCCTAGCCTTTCACACAACTTTGATCATGCATGTGGTGTATCTTTGTAATGTCTGTGACATTTAGCTTTTAAGTGCATTATAATATCCAAATTGTTCTGGTTCACCACAGTAGTTACATGATGCTTCCCTCACAAAGCTAGGGATTACTGGACTTTATTAACATAAATCATTTCTGCCAAATTATAGTACAATACTAAGTCTACTCTTGAATCCTGTCTTGTGGTGAATGTTAAAATCTTTAAGACTTGCCTTTATATTTTCCATTACTTGGTATCCAGTTACAGATGGATATTCGACACCCCTCCATGAATAGCACATTTTAAAAACACTTCTCAATTGTATTCTCATGAAATCAGTTGTTTATTAAAAGAAAGATAAAATAAAAATCCAATACCTATATTATTTTAGTAGAAGTGTATTCAACATACTTCAACAGCATGAAGAAAATGGATTATATACTTCAGATACAAAATCAGATACATAAAGCTTATATGAATTTGTGATCATTCCATTACTTCATAGAAAGTCCTGTAATGCGTCAGATTCAATTACAATCTCTTGTGTGTTCATTTTTTTTTCTTTAATGCTGACTTAACATTCTTGACATTTGTGTTGTGTTTTGGTTTTGTAGCGCAGAGTGAAAGATGTGATATCCCCGATTGTGTTTGAAGCATCCTACAGTCTTGGGGAGCATATCATTGGAACCCAGGAAAAAGAGTTGCCTGCCCTTAAACCTATACTTCGATGGAAAAAGGGACAAAAGATAGCACAGAGAAATCAGGTAAGAACTGAAGTTTCTGGTTTCTTTTACAGAGTTCAGTACTATTGAAATAGTGTACAGAAGACAAACAACAAGTGTATGAGTCAAAGCGTTGGTCTCTGTGATTTAATAAAGAATATGCTTTAATTTTAGACCTTGAATATGTTCATAATTGCGGGATATATTTATTTTTTGCCTGACTACTGTACAAGGGCATTATACCATTGATTGCCATGTATTGGTTAAAACCAGTCCCCAAATGGATCCGTAGTCATACGTAGTTATCTGTAAAGGTCAGACTAATCTCCCAACATGGGAAGAGGTTGAACAGCGCAGCTGCATCCGACATTGGTTGTACAATTTTAGCAGACTACATTAGATAATAGACTGCTCCCATACGAATGGGATTTTCTGGTTCCAGTCAGTTGACCTGGGCCATTTGGCATTATAAAGAGCAAGGTGCAAGACTGAAGTTGTGAGAAAGGCTTACCATCTTTATCATCTGTCCCCGATTCTTCTACTCTCAAAGGTTTAATTTTTGTGCCCCTCCCACCTCTCCCTTATCTAATTTCATTCCAACATCTCTAAACAATGGTAGGCCTTTCTTTCTCTATACACAGGCCTAACCCATCAATCCAGGCACACCTACACCAACTTTTCTTTGCTCAAACTTTCCCTACTTCTATTAATCTACAGCTTTTGTCCCCAACCACAAATATATATATATATATATATACACAGCACACACACGCAAAAATGTATATATATAAAATGTGATATAGCCACTGGACAAAAATATCAGTGCTTTGGTTTCTGCTTTATTGTGCAGCCATTGCAGGGTATAATATGAACAAATACATAATAATCAAATACAAAATAAACATCTACTCCTGGATGCAGAGGCTAACTTCACATTTCAGCATATCTGTCTGACATGGTGGATGGCTAAGCCATTTACCAACCTATAAGAGCAAAATATTGTGTGCCTTTCTCCTGGACTCAGGATTAGGCTTCCTTTCCTTCTGCACCCTGCACACACGACTACCCTCTGAGGGAACCACACATCTTAAAAGGGCAGGGCAGTCCTAACTAGGCCTCAGTTGTTTGTTAACCCTATAGGGGAAAAGTGAGTCCTCCATCCACCGGCCGATAAACCTATGGTCTACCACACTGCCCCTAATCACACTGTCACAATAAGTAAATATATACATAGCACTATCTATCAATCTGGGTCACACATATGTAAATGTTAAATTCTAAAGTACAAAGTGACTGAGTCTCGTCTGTTGCAATCGTCTCCATTAGACGATATTCAGTCATATGTAGTCTTACAATCTGGGTCGTCCATCGACTGACAGTCAGTTATACGAGTATGCATTCAGTGGACAAGCAGCCTAAAGGTGAGTGCTGTACTCTATATATGTTTGTATTAAAAGATAACTAGTTAGATGGAGACAGCTAGGTAGATATCATACAGATAGATGAAATGAGAGAGTGATTTTGCACCAAACCTTTTCACATTTCGATTGACAGCGTATGCTTTCTTGATTAGCAGGGTCTGTAGGCATTCCATTACATTATCATTCCCTTTAGAAATATGTTAGATGGTGTGATATTGTGTGAGCATTTTTATATGAATGAATATGAAGACTTTCAATAGCCAAACAGATATTGTATAGAATGTTATGCCACTGTGACAGCACAGGAAACCAGCAGGTGTTAAAATATGAGATTGACTTATTTCTCCTATAGATTTTTAGGCCTATATCAGTATCCCAGCAGAAAACAGTTTTCAAATTGCTTTCCATGTTAACACCAGCTGTTAGGTGGTATAGCTTTACATGTTTATGCTTCTTAGGAATATCTACAATTTGATTTGGCGGCTTAATCATAGAAGGTATTAGGTGGCTTTATGATCAGCACCTTTGAGTAGAACAATGTGTATGGTTTGCTTCTAAGTTCCTTGCTCCTTTCTTGTCTTATTTTCTTAGATTTTATTTGTGGTTAACCATGAACAATTTACATTTTAGAATACCATCTTCTCAATAAAAAAAGTTAAATATAACTTGCACATTTTTAAACACTGTGGACTCCTTGTAATATAACTTCTACAAAAACTGTAATGGTTACGAGAATGTTATTGAAGCATGCCTTCACAGAATGTCTCTACAGTGTCAGATTAATTTTGACAGAAAAAGATAAATTTTTATTTGTATTAATACTGAAAAATTGAGATATTTCCTTGATGTGCAGTAAAAACCAGACACCATTTAAAGTCACCCCTCTAAACATTAGCAAAACATACTGAAATATATAATTAGCTGCATTTCGTTCACAATGTGTACATGGTAGAAGCAAATATATGAAATCTTTTTTGGGGTTCTGACTAGATTTATAGAAATTTATGAGTTCCTTTAACTCTTTCGCTACTATGATCAAGTTAACTTGATGTTTTAAAAGCACCGTTGGTTGTCTGAGATCAAGTTAATTCAGTATGTTCTCATTCTGGAGAATTGGTCCTGCATACATCCCTAATCTTACAGTACATTGGACATATCACCTGATGTCCTTTATGAATTTGAATCTGCCGTTACCCAGGTAAGGTATAGCACTGAGACTGCTGACAACCTCAGTGCAATACTTGCATTGTACAACAGTGGCATGCTGAATGCACTGTAATGACAATGATAGGGGGAGGTAGTGTTATGTGGCTATGTATATATGGATTTGTGTGTGTGTGTGTGTTTGTTATAGGGTTCAAGGGACACTCTTTCATTGTTACTAGTCCATGTGGTTAACAGCAGTAGGTAATGTGTGAAAGGCTGATCCCGATAGATGCACGTCTTTTTCAGCCTATTGTCACGCTCGCACCAGGCTTGCGTCAAGGTGAGGCCCTGGTTCAGGTGAAAGCTCCTATATGCAGAAATACACAGACAGTGATATATATATATATAAAAATATATGTGTGTGTATATGTGACGAGCAACACAGAGTTAACTGGAGACCTCTGCACTGCAATACCACAAAAGCCCTTATCTGATAGGCCGGTCTTTGAGATAGTCGGATCTAATCTAGAGGATAAATACCTAGAGCCGTACAGAATCTCAGAAATAAACACAGATTCGAGGAACTCAATATAAACAGTACAAACCAGGAACATCCAGAACTATCGTCATGAGGAAAAGCCAGAAGTCAGATAACCAGAGCGAGTACGTAATACATATGCCGGGGTTCAGAACCAAAAGGGAAGTCAGATATGCCAGAATATCGGTAACCAGGGAATCAGTATAACAAATAAACAGAAAACAAAACACGGCAAAGACTAGAAATAAACCGGGAACACAATAACAGAGGTAACTGACAGACAGTCAGACAGACAGTCAGGGTAAACAGAACCAAGCGTATAACCAAAATTATACAAACTGAAACAGGAACAAAAATAGCAGGCAGCTCTCAGAAACAACACACTGAACCACAGAATGAATCAGGAAGTGCAATCATGGAGCAATGCACTATGGACGCATTGCTCCTAAATAGGGAGGGGATCTACACAAGGACAGACAGGTGAGCAGAACAATTAACCCCTGGGTAACAACCCAGGAAAAGCAACAAAAACACAAGGTAAAACAGGTATGGCATATACAGGGGACAGGGCTGGGAACGTGAAACGTGACACCTGGGTATTCACAAAACCCCTATCTACCAGCTTATGGCTCCATTACATACTTAATGCTAACGTTAGCACTCAGCTGTGTGAGCATTAACGTTAGCTTAAGTGGCCCTAGCGCAGGTCAACCAGATTACATTCCGAACACTAACGGGTTAAAAATTCCATTAGTGATTCACAGATTGCGCTTGTCAGCATGAGTTTACTGTACTTTGTGTTCCCTATACTTAACATGGGGAGCAGAGTTAATTAGCATTAGGAATACAAAGTCCCAACGCTAATTACGTCCCGCTGCGGTTAACTCAAAAGATAACCACAGCTAGAATCTTCTGCGTAATCAGTTATTGCCAGCTTCATATTCCCTCAAGAAATCAGATACTCGCCACTCATCCCACGGCGACAAATGGCGGCGCGATCCATCGCTTCTGGCTGCCGGAAGCAGAGTGAGACTGGGGGGAAAAATATCCCCAGTCTCCCTCTGTGAATCACTCCACCGACCTGCAGGATCTCGCGAGAGGCAAGATCCTGCAGGTTATGTGACATGCAGTCGAAGCCTCAATGGAGTCCTATGGACTCCATGGAGGGGCAGCTCGCGGTCGCTCTTAGCGCTGCTTTGACTATCCTGAGGCTTAGTGCTGCATTACAGGGCAGGCTGCTAATTTAGCGCCTGTCCTGTAATATGGAGCTAAAATGGGGATGCTAAGGAGAAACCTGTAGGCACAGGTTTTCCTCCTTGGCATCCCCGTTTTAGTGTGCTGTGTGTAATACTGCCCTTCGTAAGGTCCTTTTAAATCTTTATATGTATGTTTGGGTTGAATGTTTTGAATTTGTATGTTGTGTTCAATGGGTTCAATGGGTTTCAGTAGTACTGTTATGAGATGTGACTGTTTAGGTTAAATGCAGCCTCCCCATTGTGTATACACACACACACACACAAACCATAACCTCCCAGACGCCATCAAATCTTCCCCCAGTCTAAAGTCACTCAAGAGCTCCCTAATCCCTATTAACATACCTCAATACGGAATGTACCTGTAAACATGTAACATAATGACTATTTCCTACATATTTATTTTATGTTACTCTGTATATTTGTTGTTTTCTTAATATCTTGCATTGAATTACTTTGTATTTCTATAACAATTGTAACATTTTAATGTTCTTGAACCCAGGACGTACTTGAAAACGAGAGAAATCTCAATGTATCCTTCCTGGTAAAATCCTTTATAAATAAATAAATAAATATCAAAGACTTCTACATTTTAATGACCATTTCATTGTCAAGCTTTAAGATTTTCAAAGATATTTTCAAAACTTGAGGAGGCACTCAAGCACTTACAAATAAAGTTTTTAATAATAATTCAGAAACACCAAAGTTTCGACCAAGTGTTTTTTATCAAGGTATTGGGAATCTTATTCTCAGTTCTGATGAATAGATTTCTACATTTATCTAAAACATCTGCAATATTTCTTACCATTTAAAAAGTAAGAACAGAAAATATTTTTGGAAGCATTTGCAGCAAAGTCTTCTTGGGGACTTTCCCATTTTTGTTTAAGACAGTGCGCAGTGAAGGACGTGGCTAGACAAACAGAGCTTTGGAGTGGTAATAATAGCCAATACTGTCTGACCATAGCGTACGTTTTACCATTTGAACTGCCAGAAGTGAATCGAGGGAATGAAGACTTCACAATGCTTCACATGATTTTTAGAAAGTCGTGTGACAAAAGCAAGATGTTTCCTTTAACAATACCAACAATCTTTCAGCAGATTTAGAAATTGTGCCTCTAATATTTAGTGAAACATGGATTTATAATCATAACAGATGAGTTTAGTAAATGTAACTCAGATAATATTTAGCACATATCATGTAGTGAGAATTGTGCATATATTTTATGGTAGCCAAAAAATTAACATACACTGGTTTTTAAGCAGATTTTTTTAATTATAACACAATCTCTGGATTTTAAAAATGTTTGCTCTTTTGATATCAGGAAGTACCATAACAAACATGTATCAAAGCCAGTGACCTCTTATTGCAAAGTAATGAGTAAGTGTAGGTCCATCACATGTTCAGCTAGAAAAATACTCAAAGCCAGAGAATAATGAAAAAGAAATCACTAGGGGCACTATTCTGTGTCTCTCACTATAATGGGGACACTAACGGGGAAAACCTGCACCTGCAGGTTTCCCCCTAGCACCCCCGTTTTAACACCATATTCCGAGGCAGGCGCTGATTTAGTATCACCTCCCGAGTCCATAGGACTCCATGGAGACTTGTGCTGTCGGGCTCTTGGGAGATCATTCAGGCCCGCGGAGTCTCACTCTGCTCCTGGCGTCTAGAAGATGTGGATCGGGCCACCGATCGCAATGTGGGGTGAGAAGTGAGTATCAGATTTTTTGGGGGAGTTTCAGCTGGTGATAACTGATTCTGCAGAAGCGGTATCAGTTAGCACCATCTTAGAGCTGTGGCTAACTTTTTAGTGAACAGCAGTGGTGCGGTAATTAGCATTAGGAATTTGTAATCCTACACTAATGGTACCGGCTGGATGGAGTAGAGGTAACATCACTGCTCTGCGTGGCGAGAGCCTGTGGAGACATTGGTTCAATTCCAGCAAGAGCACCTCTCCAGTAAGTGTCCTTGGGCAAGACACCTAACAGTACATACTCGCCACCCAGGACATACTTGAAAACAAGAGAAATCTCAATGTATCCTTCCTGGTAAAACACTTTCTCAAAAAAAAATAATAATTACTCTTTGTAATTAGTACTCCATGTTAAGCATAGGGAGCACAAAGTACAGTAAGCTTGCGGTATGAAAATCTATCACTGATGCGCTAATGTTTTTTTTTAACCCGTTGTAACATGGGCAGCATGCGTTAATCTTATTTAATCTAGCGCTAACGCTCACAAATGTGAGTGCTAGCACTAGTGTTAAGGAGGTAATAGGGTCCTAAATGAGTAAAAACGCATCTTAAATATCATTAGGATTTAGTAATCTTATGAAGAAATTTAACTGAAGTGTTTGTAATGGAACTCAGTATTCTTTTATGAATATCTACGCAGGAAACGTCTCCCTCTGTGCTGCAGATGTCTTGTAGCTGTCGTAGCAGAGCTTTTCCCCAGTCATCGGACAAATCTTGAAATAAGGATAACAAAACTCATAATAGGCACAACTAGGACTGCAGTCTCGAGTTAGAAGGCTAGCGTCCTCTCTTGATTTATTTATTTATTTATTTATAAAGGATTTTACCAGGAAGGATACATTGAGATTTCTCTCGTTTTCAAGTATGTCCTGGGTTCAAGTACATTGAAGTGTTACAGTTACAGAAATACAAAGTAATACAATGTAAGAGCTGTGGCTAACTTTTTAGTGAACAGCAGTGGTGCGGTAATTAGCATTAGGAATTTGTAATCCTACACTAATGGTACCGGCTGGATGGAGTAGAGGTAACATCACTGCTCTGCGTGGCGAGAGCCTGTGGAGACATTGGTTCAATTCCAGCAAGAGCACCTCTCCAGTAAGTGTCCTTGGGCAAGACACCTAACAGTACATACTCGCCACCCAGGACATACTTGAAAACAAGAGAAATCTCAATGTATCCTTCCTGGTAAAACACTTTCTCAAAAAAAAATAATAATTACTCTTTGTAATTAGTACTCCATGTTAAGCATAGGGAGCACAAAGTACAGTAAGCTTGCGGTATGAAAATCTATCACTGATGCGCTAATGTTTTTTTTTAACCCGTTGTAACATGGGCAGCATGCGTTAATCTTATTTAATCTAGCGCTAACGCTCACAAATGTGAGTGCTAGCACTAGTGTTAAGGAGGTAATAGGGTCCTAAATGAGTAAAAACGCATCTTAAATATCATTAGGATTTAGTAATCTTATGAAGAAATTTAACTGAAGTGTTTGTAATGGAACTCAGTATTCTTTTATGAATATCTACGCAGGAAACGTCTCCCTCTGTGCTGCAGATGTCTTGTAGCTGTCGTAGCAGAGCTTTTCCCCAGTCATCGGACAAATCTTGAAATAAGGATAACAAAACTCATAATAGGCACAACTAGGACTGCAGTCTCGAGTTAGAAGGCTAGCGTCCTCTCTTGATTTATTTATTTATTTATTTATAAAGGATTTTACCAGGAAGGATACATTGAGATTTCTCTCGTTTTCAAGTATGTCCTGGGTTCAAGTACATTGAAGTGTTACAGTTACAGAAATACAAAGTAATACAATGTAAGATATTAACAACACAAATATACAGATTAACAGAAAATAAATATGTAGGAAATATAGTCACTAGGTTACATGTTTACAGGTGCATTCTGTATTGAGGTATGTTAACAGGGAAATTTTGAGTGACTTAAGACTGGTGGAAGATTTGATGGTGTCTGGGAGGTTATTCCATAATTGTGGTGCTCTGTAGGAAAATGAGGACCGAGCCACTGTCTTTTTGTATTGTGGTATTGCAAGTAAGGTGCTGGTCCTGGATCGGAGGTTATAGGATGAGGGAGCTGCTGGGGGAAGCAGTCTATTCAGGTAGGGTGGCAGCTTCCCAGAGATGCTCTTAAACACCAGGCTGGAAAGGTGAAGGGTGCGTCTGGATTCTAGCGATGGCCAGTTTAGCTGTTTTAACATGTCACAATGGTGGGTCATGTAGTTACATTGTAGCGCAAAGCGGCAGAATGAGTTATACAGTGTAGTAAGTTTATGAAGGTGTGTTTGCGGGGCGGCTGCATACACTACATCTCCGTAATCAATAGCCGGCATAAGCATTTGCTGTACAATCTGCTTTCTTACCGCGGGACTCAGGCAGGATTTGTTTCTGTACAGGGCACCTAGTTTGGGGTAAAGTTTAGATGAGAGTTTTTCGATGTGGGGGCCAAAGGATAGATTAGGGTCCAACCACATACCTAGATATTTGAGAGAAGTGACTGTGGTCAGTGTGCCATTTGATATTGTCCCAACACATAGATGGGGATTTTGCAATTTGTGTAGTTTAGGTGCTGTTCCAAAGAGCATCGTTACAGTTTTGTCAGTATTTAAAAAAAGTTTGTTGTTTTTGATCCACTTTTCTACCTCTGTGAATTGTTCTTGCAGCACGGCCTCCAGCTGCGGGAGATTTGGTTTGCTGGTATAGATCACAGTGTCGTCTGCGTACATATGTACAGTTGAGGCTTTGCAGACGTTGGGCAGATCATTTATGAATATTGTGAATAGCAGGGGGCCTAGTACTGAGCCTTGGGGTACACCGCAAGTGACTGGGAGCGGGAGGGAGGAGCTGCCAGAAATTGACACATATTGTGATCGGTCGGATACATATGATTGAAACCAGGTTATCGTGCGATCACCAATGCCAGAGTTTTTAAGTTTTTCTAACAAGATGCCATGGTCTACCGTGTCAAAGGCCTTGGCAAAATCAAGGAAGATGGCTCCAGTTAGGTTTCCTTGTTCCATCCCAGCTTGGATATCATTGCAGACTTTTAAAAGGGCGGTTGTGGTTGAGTGATTTGGTCGAAAGCCTGATTGATCCGGGGTTAAGTAGTTCCAATATTGATAATAATCACGTAATTGTGTGTAGACACATTTTTCCAAGACTTTTGACATTACAGGGAGCAACGATATCGGACGGTAGTTGGATACCAAAGTACTGTCCCCACTTTTATGGATAGGTACCACTCTTGCAGTCTTCCAGAGCTTGGGTATGTAACCAGTTGCCAGTGACTCATTTATTAGGGTTGCGACTGGATTTGATCAGGGGTCATAGAAAGTTTTCTTTTACAGGGGCAAGGGGAGCCAAAATGGTATATTGGACTATCTCCAGAGTCAAGTCCAAAGGTTCTATTCAAATAGACAAACAGGTATCCAGTGTTTAAGCTCTATTATTGATTATGAAATCAATTACAATTTAGATTAGCAGTAAACTACTATATAATCGTTTATTAGAATAATCTTTAGAATGGATCTTGAGGCTACTGAACAGTGTGATCTACATATTATGCTGACAATAAGATCTTGTTCAAGATGCCTAGAGGGATATCATCTGCATCCTCCTGAGGAGGCCTAAGTAGGCCAAAACAAACTTTAGGATTGCTGTATTTTTCGAACCGAGGTGACTTCTTTGTCAATTCTGTTCTGGCCGCCCTTTTTGGATGATAGTCTGATTTGTTTATGGCACTGTCTTTTCTGTAATGGCACTATTGAGCTAAAACTTTGAGACCTGAGTGGAGACTCAACGAAGGGCAGGCCACTCATGCCGCTTCCAGTTTTCAGTGTTCTCAAAAATGTATATATATTTTTGTCAATAAGGTTTACAATAGTAGGTCTACTCAGCAATATCCAAGTTTACAATATGGAATTGATCAATATTTCTTTTTGAGATTTTGAGATTATTTTTTGATGTTTTTCAGACATATTTTGAGAGGAATTGTCGGTCCGATGATTGTGCAGCGGACTTAAATATTAAGGGCAAACTTCTGCTGTCAAGGTAAGCTGCTTTTAACCCAATAATTCATCAGAATGTTTTTTTAAATGTTTCCTGTGTAAAATCTCAGTGATCATGTTTGGATTATTTTATTATATATAATACAACATCTGTCTGTCTGCATAGTTTATTCATTAAAAATTAGTTTGTCCCCAATTACAGTTTCCAAAGTTCATTTCAACATTTCATTGTCATGTTCTCTTTCCCTTTCCCCAATCTATTTTACTCTATCCCATCAATTTGTATATCCATCACTTTCTTTATGCTTTGAGATGTACTGACGAGCTTAAAATAGATTATCTCTCAATGTCAGTGTTTACCATGGTCATCTCAGTGTACATTTCGATCTCGTATGGAGTCAATTTTCATTCTTTCGTGCACTCATGAATTTTACATTCTTTGAGAAATGTTCAGCATGTGCTGGCCTTTGCGTGTCTTATCTTTTCAAACACATCACACTGTAACACTCCTGTAAACAATAGAGACATTATTGGCATGACAAAATCAATCATCCAAATAGATCTGCTAAAGATAAACAATCTCATAGACACATTTGGTCTGTAGGGACATCTTCTGGTTGAGAAGGCCATAGCATACACTCTAACTCTGGTCCCCAGATTTTTATTGTCTACAATTCCTAGAATTCTTTGAATGCAATAGAAGACCAGAGAATTATGGGATTTGTAGTTCAGAAACATCTGGGGGGGGCAAAGTTTGGGATCCCTGCTCAAACCAAACCAAAACAGTGGACACCACGTATAAGAAATGTATATATTTCTTTAGGTGTACAATTTTACTTTATCTTACTTCATCCATAGTGGATATATGCACACATCCAAAAGAAGCATCACAACATATCTTTTTGTTTCTGTTTATGTGCAAGTTTAGGGGCCAAAGAGTTAATGATGTAAACCGTTACATTTAGGGATGTCCTGATTTCAAGCTTTCTTAATCCTTTACATTGCTAATGCTGCAAGTGAAGGTAAACACAGGATTATTATTATATTGAAGAGGTTAACCCTGGTGGAATCATGGATAAAAAAACTAAAAAACATACACATGCTTGGAAGCGTGTGTGCGTTTTTTGTTTTTTATCGCCAAAAAGCAAGAGACTGAAGAAGCTAATAACTTCAATGAAAATAAGAGGACCAAACACTCGAATCCTGAGTGTTTAATCAGTAGAAAAAGAACAATACCTTAGCTGCCTCAGCAGCCATTTCTAAACTCTCTAGCTGCTGAGGCCGCTGAAACAATGCTCTTTTTCTCTTGATTAAACATTCAGCATTGGAGTGCTGGTCCTCTTGTTTTCTTTGAACGTTATACTGTGATGTTACCCCTGAATCCAGAGCCTTTCATTATATTTTTATTAGTTGTGGCATTACACTAGCATTGGGACATCAGTGGGGTCTTTTTATCCCGAAAAGGCACATACAATTGTAAACCGATAATCTTTTGAGAAGGTTGAGAAGGTACTTTGATTACTCCTGCTTGTGGCCAAAGGCCATTGACATTGAAAGGCATTAACTCCATTTTCCTAGTTTGGGAATATTTCGGAGACTTTTAGGGCTAAATTACATACTGAACGCTAGCAAAACGTTCGGGTGAGTAAGCGTTAATGCCAGGATAAGTGACTTTAATGCATGCCACCCATATTACATCAATAACACCAATTTCTGGCCTCTTGTGCTATATTGTAGTGGTATAGCGGTGTCAACGAACCCCAGAGACCTTAAGGATGTTATAGGACTCAAAGGGCTAGATTACATACTGAACACTAACGCCAGGATAAGTGACTTCAAGACATGCCTTCCATAAAATATCCGTAATGCCCCTGAAACCCCTGAAAAATCTGTTAGCGCATCCATCGGTGATTGCGCCACCTTGCGTGAGCTTACTGTACTTTGTGCACCCTATTCTTAACATGGGGAGTACAATCAGTAATTAGTGTTAGGATAAGTAAGGTATTACAAAGTCCTAACACTAAATACGGCACCGATGGGCTAACAGAAATTTTTGCTACACCTAAAAGCTGGTGCTAAATGATTCTGCTTTTGCAAAATCATTTGGTACCCCCTAAAAACCTCCCCAATAAATCAGATACTCACCTCTCAACCTGCAGCGAGAACGGTGGTCCGATCTGCCGCTTTCCTGGCAGTGAGCAGAGAGAGACTGGGGACATGCTGTATAGTCCCCAGTCTCCCTCTACGATCACTCGACGGCACGCGATCTCGCGACAGTGAGATCACTCAGGGCTCGCAGCCTGGCAGCGCAACCCTCCATGGAGTGATATGGACTTCAGGTGGTAATACTTGCGGCGGCGCACTTTTGTTTAACAAACCCATCTCTCTACAATGTTTCCAGATCAATGATAAAAAAATTAAATGCTGAACCTTATGCAGTATGTTCAGTGCAGCCAATCATTACGTTTTCTATAAAACATGTCAGTATTTTCATTGCTTTTCGGCTGTGACACCATTTCAGGAATTCCAGCTATAGTCAAATAATCTAAGTTATGAACTGTTAAAAGATTACGAATTCCAAGTCACAAGTTTAATACTCGTCTTTTCACAGCATTATAAACTTTTCTCAAAATTGGTTGGTAATTTATTGTGTCTGTAACACGCCGGAATGATGGAAATTGGAAATTGCTGTCAAGTTAATAACATAATGATTAAGTATAAATAGACACACATTACATGAAGCAAGAAACAGGAGAGAAATGTGTCAAATATTATCCAAGTACCAGTTTTTTTTCACTTGGGGCTTGGGATGAACACTGGGCAATGAATTGAAACCCTGACAGTCTGCCATAAATCTGATCGGCAGTATAGAGAAAACGTTTATATTCATACAGTGTATAGATACGTTACAGCAACACTATGCACTGTTAGTCATTTCCTCTGGTGCCTGCTTAATGAAAAAGTTCTGAGTCTAAAAATATCCAGTTGGGGATTCCTAAAGCCATTTCCACCTGTTTCCTGGAAAGAAACAAATGCATTAAAAATAATGAATTAATTCAGCATGTGCTGAGTGATTCCTATTATGACGAACAGATAAATATATAAATATAGGTTACATTGATGTCCTAATCCTAAGGACGAGAAGCAGAGATCTCTTCCAAGAAGGAAAAGAACCAGAAGACACAAATACTACTATATTCCCTTTTACCCATTACCTTTAAAAGGCTTTGAGTCCTATAACATCCTTCGGATCTCTGGGGTTCTTTCATACAGCTATATCACTACAATATAGGACAAGAGGCCAGAAATTCTATAGAACGTTATTAATGCTAATGTCTGCAAAGGTTGGGCCGACTCCAACTGACATGCAAACAGGGAGACGGGAAGGGAAAAAATCTAAGTGAGCTGATTTCTCTTACTGTCTCCCTGTTACCGATGCTATTCCAACATTGCTGCGCTATGTACGTCTGGGATCAAATGAATGCTGAGCCACAGGTTGATACTTTCAGCGGCACAATGCAAAGCTGTAAGTATTAGCTCGTGGAGTCCATAGGACTCAATGGACCCCTGCGCAAGTTCTGTTCGAGCTTGAATATGCAGGGACCGTGGAAGGAAACACAGAGAGACGTGGGAACTATTTGTTCCCCTTCTCACGCTGCTTGCGGCCAGAGGAAGCGGCAGATGCACTACGGGATCTCAGGCGAGTATGGGATTTATTGGGGTGGGGTCAATTAACAGTATTGAGTGATTTTGCAAAAGCCAAATCACTGAACACCAGGGTTTAAGAAACAGTATTCATTTACTGAATACCAGTAGAGGAAAAAAAGGGGGGGGGGGGTTCCTAGTGGCGCAACAATTATGTACAACAGATCACAATGTCGTACTTATGAACCAATAGATGTGTATAAATCCTTACGGTTCGTATAAATGCAGCTTCACTGGTGAAGATTTAGGATAAAGTGCTAATGTCACAGTTGGTGTGATATTAAAGTGCAGCAGTTTATGCAATATAAAGGTGCAACAATTTATGCAATATTAAAGTGCAACAATTTATGCATTATTAAAGTGCAACAGTGACAGCCTGGGTGCATAGGGAGAGCTAGCACAGCACGTTGATAAATACTGAAAAAAGGGTGGTACGGATGCCCGCGTCAGCGTTATGGTGACCGGTGCAATCTGAGTATGGATACTTGACGTCTACTTGTGAGTATACAAAATGACCTTACACTGATTCCTTGTGTGTATTGAAGGTCTATTGTCCTTAGTGTCTTTGTCTTCCAGAAGTCCTAAAATAGCAGAATGTGCACTAAACGTGCTCTGCCTTGTGCTCGATGCAGCGGCTCCTCCTATAGCGTTGATTAACTCCACTCAAATGGGAGATAAAGAACAGGGGAGAGAGAAAGAAATAACAATAGTGCAGCAGCGTTTTATATTGGTGAAATCTCTGGTGTTCAATAATTGCGCACTTACAAGAGCCAGAGCCGCTCAAATCCGGGCTCTGGAGTGGAACGCCCGGCGCCAACCATAGGGTGACCACCGCCCTTCCCTAATGTAACGCCTTCACCTCAGGTGGAGAGACATAGAAAAGGGGAAAAGAAATTCGAGAGTCTGTGCTATCCCCTAGACGGCAGCAAATCAAAACAAGCACCCATACCTAGACAAGAGCGCCCATACCGACCTCTCTCCTTTCCATTTACTGAATACCGTCTGGTTTAAAGGAGGAAGAACTAGGTTGAAATAGCGCGTTCCAGGCAGGGGAAAATTCACATCTCCAATACAAATTATAGGGGACATGAATTTAACGTAAACTTGCGCAACAACAGAGGCACAAGCAGTGCTTGCAGTGCTCCTTGCCAACAAAATGCATTCCTGGAATATGTGCAAATGCATGTGATATTCCATGTGTTTTCTAGATTTATATGAACAAAAATTTACTTTTAAAGAGAAACTTGACTTTGCAATTGGTGCGACTAGTGTGTATACTTTGTTACCTCCCCCCAAAGAAAAGCACACACACACATCATGATATGTAGCTTGTTAGATGGAACATAATTATGGACGTCTCATCAGTGTTAGAAAAAAAATTACACTTTTATGTTTGAATTATTATCCTGCCATGATTACCGGGATATAAAAAAAGCTTTTATACATAGAAAGGAGACGCCATAGAAATTAATAAAATAGAAAGGATTCAAGTAAAGGGTTTTTTAAGGTATTTCTTTGTTTTGTTGCCAAAACGAAAAGAAGAAAAAACATCTTTTTATCTTATATCATTTTTTTGAACAAACTACGGTTTTACAAGACTTCTAATATAACCCAGCTTGCGATATAGGATAATGGGATATATATGTAACAGAGGTTAATTTATCAAAGGCCTCATCCTTTGCAGCTAGAAATACTTTGGCTATAGATGATCTTTGACTTAGTTCACAATAAAATATTTTGATTAGTTTTAGAATTTCAATTAAGATGTGACAATAAGAAAAATAATCTTCAAAATATTGTTTGTTTTGTTTAATGAACAATATTTACTTGTGGCTTATCCAAATGCAGTGATGACAGACTAACAAATCATGTATGATTAAGGCCATTATGGCCGAAATGTCACATGTCTTTTGGGGTGTGCTTCCCCTTAATAAATTATTCTTGCACTAATAACTCTGTTTTTGCCAGTCCTGCCATTTTTTCTGCATGTATTTTGGAGATTTCGGTGTCTCAGTGCTGGCGGTGAATCAACAGGGCTTCGAAGTTTAGGCTCCCACCTTTGGTGTTCCACAGCACTTGTCTTTGTCGAGACTAACAAATCATAAGTTCCTTTATATGACATAAAGGTTTCCCAAGTCCACCTGATCACCTGGCAGTCCTAGGCTGTCACCTATCAGGGTTATTCAAAGAGGTATTTTAATGGGATCCCCATTGTCCCAGCCCAGGGCCGGACTGGGAATAAAAAGCAGCCCTGGAAAAAAAATTTTAGACCAGCCCCATATTGTGATACATGCAAACGAAAAGGATACGTATCAGAGCTGCGAAGCAATTAAACTCACAGCAATGTGTGGTGTGTATGAACATTAATTAACAGTTTTACCATCATGGTTTAGATAATTATTAGTCATGCAGGTTGCATGGCCCTGTGTATTGCTAGGGAGAACATGCATCTGTGGAGCTCTGTGACACCCTCATACTGACTACACATTACTGTGGAGCTCTGTGACCCTACAGACTTCAAGATGGCAGCTGGCCCTTTGATTAGGCAACAGGGAGCGCAGCGTGGGCCATCACTGTTTGAGGCTTGGGGAGAGGGTTTTTGGGGCCCTTACAGTGGGTGGAAGGGGTTAATAGGGCTACTAATTTTCGGGGAGGGATGAGGTTTTTCCTTGTGGGGAAATGAAGGGGCGTGGGCACTCTCACTATGTGTAATTGGAGGGTTAATGGGGTCACTTGGGGGGAGGGTAATAACTAAGGAAAGTGAGGGCTCCATTCACTCTGGGGCTCTGGCTACACCTGTTAAGTGTATGTGTTGGGCCTGGGTATGTGGAGGGGGGCTGGATGTGCATGTCTGTCTGTGGGGGACTGGACCTGTGTGTTTGTGTGATGGCCAGTGGCATTTTACTGTGGGGGGGAGTGACAGTGGGGTGTTTTATGGGGGGTGATGGCTGGGGTATTTTCCTGGGTGGGGGAGTGATGGCCGGGGTTTTTTCCTGCGGGGGATGGGGGAGTGTTGGCTGGGGTATTTTATGGGGGGTGATGGTGGGTATTTTACTGGGGGGGGGTGAAAGCTGGGAGTATTTCACTGGGGGGATTGAAGGCTGGGGGTATTTACTGTGGGGGGATTGAAGGCTGGGGGTAATTTTACTGGGGGGATTGAAGGCTGGGGGGTACTTTACAGGGGGAGTGAAGGCTGGGGGTATTTTACAGGGGGAGTGAAGGCTGGGGGTATTTTACAGGGGGGAGTGAAGGCTGGGGTATTTTACAGGGGGATTGAAGGCTGGGAGTATTTTACAGGGGGTGAAGGCTGGGGGTATTTTACTGTGGGGGGATTGAAGGCTGGGGGTAATTTTACTGGGGGGATTGAAGGCTGGGGGGTACTTTACAGGGGGAGTGAAGGCTGGGGGTATTTTACAGGGGGAGTGAAGGCTGGGGGTATTTTACAGGGGGGAGTGAAGGCTGGGGTATTTTACAGGGGGATTGAAGGCTGGGAGTATTTTACAGGGGGTGAAGGCTGGGGGTATTTTACTGTGGGGGGATTGAAGGCTGGGGGTATTTTACAGGGGGAGTGAAGGCTGGGGGTATTTTACATGGGGGAGTGAAGGCTGGGGGTATTTTACTGGGGGGATTGAAGGCTGGGGTATTTGACAGGGGGTATTTTACAGGGGGAGTGAAGGCTGGGGTATTTTACAGGGGGGTGTGAAGGCTGAGGGTATTTTACAGGGGGGATTGGAGGCTGGAGGATTGAAGGCTGGGGGTATTTTACTGGGGGGATTCAAGGCTGGGGGGATTTTACAGGGGGAGTGAAGGCTGGGGGTATTTTACTGGGGGGTTTGAAGGCTGGGGGTATTTTACAGGGGGGAGTGAAGGCTGGGGGATTTTAATGGGGGATTGAAGGCTGGGGGATTTTAATGGGGGATTGAAGGCTGGGAGTATTTTACAGGGGGTGAAGGCTGCGGGTATTTTAATGGGGGATTGAAGGCTGGGAGTATTTTAAAGGGGGTGAAGGCTGGGGGTATTTTACTGTAGGGGGATTGAAGGCTGGGGGTATTTTACAGGGGAGGAGTGAAGGCTGGGGGTATTTTACAGGGGGGAGTGAAGGCTGGGGTATTTTACAGGGGGAGTGAAGGCTGGGGGTATTTTACAGGGGGGATTGAAGGCTGGGGTATTTGACAGGGGGGATTTTACAGGGGGGAGTGAAGGCTGGGGGTATTTTACAGGGGGGTGTGAAGGCTGCGGGTATTTTACAGGGGGGATTGAAGGCTGGGGGGATTGAAGGCTGTGGGATTTTACTAGGGGGATTGAAGGCTGGGGGGATTTTACAGGGGGAGTGAAGGCTGGGGGTATTTTACAGGGGGTTTGAAGGCTGGGGGTATTTTACAGAGGGGAGTGAAGGCTGGGGGTATTTTACTGGGGGGATTGAAGGCTGGGGGGATTTTACAGGGGGGAGTGAAGGCTGGGGGGATTTTAATGGGGGATTGAAGGCTGGGAGTATTTTACTGTGGGGGGATTGCAGGCTGGGAGTATTTTACAGGGGGTGAGTGAAGGCTGGGGGTATTTTACAGGGGGGATTGAAGGCTGGGGGTATTTTACAGGGGGGGTGAAGGCTGGGGGATTTTACTAGGGGGATTGAAGGCTGGGGGGATTTTACAGGGGGAGTGAAGGCTGGGGGATTTTACAGGGGGGTGTGAAGGCTGGGGGTATTTTACAGAGGGGAGTGAAGGCTGGGGGATTTTAATGGGGGATTGAAGGCTGTGGGTATTTTACAGGGGGGAGTGAAGACTGGGGGTATTTTACTGGGGGGATTGAAGGGGGGGTATTTTAATGGGGGATTGAAGGCTGTGGGTATTTTACAGGGGGAGTGAAGGGGGTATTTTACTTGGGGGATTGAAGGCTGGGGGGATTTTACAGGGGGGAGTGAAGGCTGGGGGATTTTAATGTGGGATTGAAGGCTGGGAGTATTTTACTGTGGGGGGATTGCAGGCTGGGAGTATTTTACAGGGGGTGAGTGAAGGCTGGGGTATTTTACAGGGGGGATTGAAGGCTGGGGGTATTTTACAGGGGGTGAAGGCTGGGGGATTTTACAGGGGGGATTGAAGGCTGGGGGGATTTTAATGGGGGAGTGAAGGCTGGGAGTATTTTACAGTGGGGGGATTGAAGGCTGGGGGTATTTTACAGGGGGTATTTTACAGGGGGGAGTGAAGGCTGGGGGTATTTTACAGGGGGAGTGAAGGCTGGGGAGATTTTACAGGGGGGAGTGAAGGCTGGGGGGATTTTACAGGGGGGAGTGAAGGCTGGGGGATTTTACAGGGGGGAGTGAAGGCTGGGGGGATTTTACAGGGGGGAGTGAAGGCTGGGGGGATTTTACTGGGGGAGAGTGATGGCCAGGTGGTGCCCTGGCAGGGGGATCTGACTGTAAATTTGGGGAAAGACCTGACTATCTCTAGCAGTCAGAGCATGCCAGGCCAGCCTCTCACCAGGTTCACAAATTGCTATCACACAGGATGCTGCCATCTTCCCAGCTCCACACAGCCACTCCCAAAATGCAGCAGGGGGAGGGGGGCAGCTATCCACCTGCATAGCACATAGAAATGCTGCATGATGACATCACCCTGGGCCGGGCAGTGCTGGTTACCATGGAGGGGGCAGCAGGGCTGTGAGTGAAGAAGAAGGGAGGAATGGATTGAGAGCAGCTGCTCTCACAACAACTCACCTAGGAGTCTGCCTGGTGCTGCCTCTCCATCCAAACGAATCAGCGTGTGGCCCCGAACTTCCTGTGAGCGGGAACAAGTGGCTGATGGGAGGATGAGGCGGAGACAAGTGGGAGGAAGAGACGTCCCACCAGATCCACCTCCACACTGTCAATGACCGGCAGAGCGTCTCTCACTCACTCGCAAGAGTGAACATTTAAGCTACAGGCAGCCCAAAAATTAAACAGCCTACCGGGATTTCTCCCGGCATCCCGGTAGGCCAGTCCGGCCATGTCCCAGCCCCCCCATGGTTTGGGAACTAGTGGGAAGCCGGTATCTGAGCGGGAAGCAGCTGCTCGTATCCTCTGAACGCCGCTCGTCTGGATCCCTCTCCATGTGATCGGCAGCTCCATCCTCCGCGCTCAGCCCTCCTGCCTGTGGCAGCAGCCAGCACACCACTCCACTCCCCTGCAAGGAGAAGGATGCTCGCTCATCCCTGGTGCTCGGATCCCTCTCCAGCTTCACCTGCTGCCACAACCCGTCTAGCTGGGCCCAATACAGCGTGCATGCTGTTCCTTCCCAGTCTTCAGTATCTGGGAAGGCACGCACGTTGCAGCAGCTAACAGCTCACAAAAGTAATCAGCTCCGGATTCGGACTCAGAGAGTCCGATACCGGAGCTGAGCGTTAAGAAGGCGGCCAGTCAATGTGTACCTGGGCCGGCCAGCTACCAACCCGCGGCCGTGGGCTCTCGTGCCCAAAAAGATATAAGCGGCCCAATTATTGCCCAAAGTCTAAGCAGCCTACCAGGATTCCTCCCAGTATCCCAGTAGGCCAGTCTGGCCCTGCCTATCACCCAGAAAGGGTGGCCAATACTGAAATGCCAAGGACTTAATCTTTGCAAGAGAGGCGCAACAACCCCTGATGATTGTTTCAACATTGTTAGGCCTCATCAGGAGGATATATCGCTGAAACTCCGCTAGGCACCTCAAGCAAGGGGTGACATGTGGATTACCCTGTATACTTAAAGTGAGCAAAAACATTGTTTAGAAGGGGAAGAAGAGAGTGAGCAACAGCATTCTTGGCCTGCCCTATGATGGGTCCTCCCTTAGGTCTCACAAGGTTTTAGCTCAATGATACCATTACAGAGAGATGACTATTCCATATGCAAATACCGGCTGGGTGGAGTAGAGGTAACATCACTGCTCTGCGTGGAGAGAGCCTGTGGAGTCATGTGTTCGACCCAGACAAGCACCTCTCCAGTAAGTGTCCTTGGGCAAGACACCTAACGGTACATACTCGCCACCCAGGACATACTTGAAAATGAGAGAAATCTCAATGTATCCTTCCTGGTAAAATACTTTCTCAAAAAAAAAAATCAAACTATCACCTAGAAAGGGTGGCCAATACTGAAATGCCAAGGACATCATCCCTGCACGAGTTCGGTCTCGTCAGGATTTAAATGGCATGTCTTTGATGGTCATCAAAAGCTGAAGCACTGACCAGTTTTATAAAGAATTGTAAGATCTTTCTCATAGGCAAATGCAATCTAATGATAGCTGCATTGATTTCCAGGTTATGTCCTAGCAGGTAGACCGAAAAAAATGACTTCCTATTTTTAACCAGTGCAAGAGCCAGAAGTGTTAATGACGCTTGGAAGGTCTCTTTATGTTTACATGACTTAGAAGAGATATATGATAGGATACGGGCCTCCGTTGCTGCTCTCTCACATGGCGGTCTACGCTTGAGCCATACCCCAGACCGGGTGAGAGAAATGGTGGCGGGGTCGGAATCCTGCTCTCTCCCACCTGCACCTACCAGCATCTCCCTCCACCCCCATCCCTCTCCTTCTCCTCCTTCGAGACACACTGCATCCGCCTGTTCTCTCCTCTGGCTCTCAGGGTGGCAGTCATCTACCGCCCACCGGTACCAACCTCCCAGTTCTTTGACCACTTTGCTACCTGGCTTTCTCACTTCCTGTCTTCTAATCTTCCATGCCTAATTCTCGAGGACTTCAACATTCCCATTGATGATCCTTCTGCCCCTGCTGCCTCCAAACTTCTTTCACTCACGTCCTCCCTTGGACTTACGCAATCCTCCCTCCTCCCTACCCACCGTGATGGTCACACTATTGACTAGACATGTGCATTCGTTTTAGTACTAAAACGATTTAGTCCGAATTTTGGGATAATTTAGTTTTCGTATGACTCAAGAGAAACGAAACTGCTCTGTACAAAAAATGAAAGAAACTAAAATAAAATGCACTACATTTTAGTTTCAGTCCTTTATGGGATATTACGTTGATGAGTGAAGGAGACCAGCAATGAAGAGCGCAACATCGCAACATTCGAAGTTCTGCACCCTCCACATGCCAATGCAGTAGGATGTTCTATACAGAGAGGGGCATTAATTAATGCATGAGGATGTTCTATACATTATACAGAGAGGGGTATTAATGCAGGAGGATGTTATATACATTATACAGAGAAAGGTATAAATTGAGGAGGATGTTCTATACAGAGAGGGACATTAATTCAGGAGGATGTTCTATATATTATACAGAGAGGGGTATTAATTAATGCAGGTGGATGTTGTATACATTATACAGAGAGGGGTATTAATTGATGCAGGAGGATGTTCTAAACATTATACAGAGAAGAGCCTTTTTTTTTTAGCCCTTTAAATCCAGTGGCTGTGAGCGCTGAGATTGGCTGCTTGTTACATTATCTCTCAGTACAATGTATCAGGCTCAGCTGTTACAGTAACTGACTGTAACAGCGCTCAGAGTTTCAGTAAAACAAGGAAATAATATTGTTCTAACCTCTTATATATAAAAATATTATTTACTAGTTTTACTGAAACTCTGAGCGCTGTGATGAGCAGCAGTCAGTTACTGTAACAGCTTTGCCTGACACGGGCAGTATTACAATGTTGGTGCTAACTTAACCAGAGCTGTTGTAAACTGAAAACCTCCATAGGCTATAATGGCTCTGGGAAGTTTACAACAGCTCTGGTTAAGTTAGCACCAACTATGTAATATGGCCCACATTGTGCTGAGAGTGAGAGATACTGTAACAAGCAGCGATCTCAGCCTTCTGAGGAGCCACTACAATAGTAATTGTATCCACTGGTTTTCGGATGAACGAAATTAGTTTTCATACTAAAGAACTGAAAACGAATTTCTTTAGCAACTAAATAAATTGCATTTTAGGACTAATCCATTAGTTCAAAACGAAATTTTGTGCTGTGCACATGTCTACTATTGACCTTGTCTTTTCCAACCTCTGCTCCATTTCTGAGTTCACCTGTCGCCCTTTCCCCATCTCTGACCACCACCTTCTCTCTTTCAACCTATCTGGACTTCCTAAACACCCTGCTCCCCCACCCCCCACACACACTCGCAGAAATCTACATGCTGTGGATCCCCATCAATTCTCCAATCTACTTCACCACCTCCCTTACACCTCATCCTTCACCTGCCCTGATGCTGCTGCTAATCACTACAACACTACTCTTATCTCTGCTCTAGACACTCTTTCTCCTCTTCGACTCTGTAAGGCCCCACGCCGCCAGCTTCAGCCCTGGCACACCCTCCAGACACGCTACCTGCAAAGATGCTCCCGCACTGCAGAGCGTGCCTGGAGGAAATCCCGCTCTGAAGCTGATTTTGTTCACTTCAAGTTTATTCTCCGGTCATACACCTCTGCCCTCCACTTGGCCAAACAATCCTTCTTCTCATCTCTTATATCTACGCTGTCCTCCAACCCTAAACGGCTCTGGTCCACCTTCAACACCCTCCTCTACCCACCTGCACCTCCCCCCTCAGCTGCCTTCAGCGCTCAAGACTTGGCAGACTACTTCCTCAGTAAAACTCTAACTATCAGAAGCAACATCCCAACACAAGATAGTTATCTGCCACTTCCACTCCCAGAGGTCCCCTCTGCCACCCTCTGCCACCCTCTGCCACCCTCTGCCGCTTCCTCCCAGCCACTGATGAGGAAGTCAATTCCTTATTGTCCTCCTCACATCTCACCACGTGCCCGTTCGACCCCATTCCCTCACATCTAATTCCTCCCATCTCCTCCTCCCTCACCCCTGCTCTCACACACATCTTCAACATATCTCTCTCCATTGGCTCCTTCCCATCCGCCTTCAAACATGTGCTAATTACCCCTTTACTAAAGAAACCATCCCTCGATCCCAACTCTCCATCCAACTACCGTCCTGTATCCCTGCTTCCCTTCACATCTAAGCTCTTAGAAAAACTAGTCTTCAACCGCCTCTCCCTCTTCCTGTCCTCCAATTCCCTACTTGACCCCCTGCAATCTGGCTTCCGTCCCCTACACTCAACTGAACCTGCCCTCACCAAAGTCACCAACGACCTCCTAACTGCTAAAAAACACACCCACTATTCTATTCTCATCCTGCTTGACCTCTCGGCTGCTTTTGACACTGTTGACCACCCCCTCCTTCTACAGACCCTCAACTCCCTGGGTCTCGGTGACACTGCACTCGCTTGGATTGACTCCTATTTATCCAACAGGTCCTTCTGTGTGTCCTTTGCTGGTAACTCCTCCTCTTCATTGCCTCTATCTGTTGGTGTACCTCAAGGCTCTCTCCTTGGTTCTCTGCTCTTTTCCATCTACACCTCCTCCCTGGGCAAAATCATCAACAGCTTTGGCTTTAATTACCACCTCTACGCTGATGACACTCAGATCTACCTCTCTACCCCTGATCTCTCTCCCCCTGTCCTTTCCAAAGTCAGTGACTGCTTATCTGGCATCTCCTCCTGGATGGCCTCCCACCACCTAAAGATCAACATGTCAAAGACTGAGCTTCTACTTATCCCTCCCTCCAATGCCTCCCCACCTCCTGACTTCTCTATCACGGTGGAGGGTATCAACTTCTCCCCATCAAACCAAGTGCGCTGTCTTGGAGTTACACTTGACTCTGCTCTTTCCTTCATCCCCCACATCCAGTCTCTTTCCACCTCCTGCCGATACCAACTGCGTAATATTTCCAGAATTCGGCCATTTCTTACCGCTGTCACCACAAAACAACTCATACACGCCCTGGTAATCTCCCGATTTGACTATTGCAATAATCTCTTATCTGGCCTCCCTCTGTCCCGCCTCTCCCCCTACAATCCATCCTGAACGCCTCCGCCAGGCTAATCCACCTCACCCGCCGCTCTGTCTCTGCCGCTCCCCTCCATGAGTCCCTTCACTGGCTCCCCATCCACTGCAGAATTAAGTTCAAATTCCTTATCCTTACCTACAAAACCCTCACTAACTCAGCTCCCCACTACCTGTCCTCACTAATCACCAAATACACCCCAGCCCGCTCCCTAAGGTCAAACAGCGACCTGCGCCTAGCTTCTCCCCGCATCACCTCTTCCCATGATAGACTGCAGGATTTCTCACACGCAGCCCCCACTCTCTGGAATGCTCTCCCTCGTACTGGCAGACTTTCCCCTAACTTCTCTTCCTTCAAACGCTCCCTTAAAACGTTCCTATTTAGGGAAGCCTACCACCCAACTCACTGACGCAACCATCAATCACTCTCACCTTGCAGTCCTCTCCTCCTGTTTCCGACCCCAACCCTCCTAGATTGTGAGGGAATAGGGCCCTCATCTCCTCCTGTACTGTTTGTCAAATGTTGTTCAATGTATTGTATTGTAACCCTGTCTATACTGTGCCTATTGTACAGCGCTGCGGAATATCCTGGCGCTTTATAAATAAAAAATAATAATAATAATATATGAAGTGTAGAAATTCACCTCACATAAAAGAACATATAACAACATTTAGCCAATTATCAAGTACCATGTGTACTTACTTAAAGGGGTTATAAAATGTAGAACTTCATAAATTCGTATCTATCGTTTTAATTCATATACGTGACAAAGCTGTTAAAGGCGCGTGCATGTTTTCACTTTTATCGTATAAAAAAACTGCAATGACAATTTTATCACTTAGTATTTTATGAAATATTTCACATATATGGCACGTTATAAAACAAAAAACAACTATTTTACACTGAAAAGCACCAGTTGTGAGCTATTAACCTGAAAATAAGTGTTTATGTACCTGGTATTATTAAGGCTGTGTATGAAATGAAAACCATTTCATAAAGGATGTTTTTTTCGTTCACCGGAGACCGCTTTATGACTTTGCAGGCTGCTGGGAAGATTTATAGCAGATGCTGGAGCTGGCTGGCATGCTATGCATTTATAGCATGAACTGTACTTAACAGCATGCAACTCGTGCTCCTCTCCATACGTTCCTACAGGGAGAAAGGCATATCGGCTAGCTCCCCAGCAGGGTCTTTTCTCATCGTGTAGATGAATGATTACTTCCATGTGTGCTGTTCAGTCTAATCCTAACAACTTATCTGATTGAGAAATACACATTCCCATCACGTCCTAAAGCTTTTCATAGTTAAATGTTATGAAAGTTTATCCATTTTCACCATGTAGCAGGTTAAACTAATTTAAGACGAGTGAAAAATCCAGCTCTCTTTTGCATTAACTTTAAAGAAGGCTGGTGCTATGTGATATCAGACCTTTATAATGGACATGTCATCTTTTGTTGATTTGTGTTTTTAGAATCTCAATGATTTATATCACTAGGAATACTGCAGATGTCTACAGTATCATGTTAACAGCAACCCATCTTATTGTTCTCCAAAATGTAGGTAATGTAAACCCATGCTATGCCTTTGTGCATTTAACAAAGTAATGTTAAAGTCGGCAAAGGCTCTGCTGCCCATGGCTTCAAAGTTATAGTTATCCCAAGCCTAATGGTTTCCAGCTTCAGTTATTTCTCTCCAGCAGGGACGCAAACATACCAATGTTCTCATTCTGAACTCTCAAGGGGGGTAGGAAAAAAGAGACAGTCTTACAAGCATATCTCTAATGCTGTTGTTAATGCAAAGGAAGGCCTATTTGGAGAATTCGCCAATTGCTCAAAAAGGAAAAATAAATCCTACTCGATTCCTTGATGGCAATCCGATTTCTCATTGGATCAACAAACCATCCATGTCCATTCATATCATGCTTATCCGTAAAAGCATGCAGACCTTTTGTAAAGGTTTCAAATCTCTTTTGGCAGAAATTGTTTATTGTTCTAACAATAAAGAAAAATTTTCTTTGTTGTTAATGAAATCTCCTTTCCTCCAGTCTCAGTAGATGACCTTTAAAGTACTGTCAATGAACAGGTAACCAGAGTGTGCAGATACCTTTCAAAACTATACAAGTTTGATTTTTCTTTACTGTCCTAGATGGGTTTTGAAGTTATTTGGGATCCTCTTTTCCCGTGCTTAACCCCTTCATTACCAACTGATTTTCCAAAAAAACATTGTCATGAGTGTTTTTTTTGAAAAATCATTTTTAAATTAATTATAGAGTAAGAAATATTTGGGCATATTCCCGGTGTATTTCTTACTGTAATACCCTATTTAGCTAGTAGATGGTGCCATCGACTGCCAAACTGAGTTACAGCCATTACAGTTGCGGCTTGTGTTCCCTACATCGGCTGCTGAATGTTCGATGTCAGGGGATTCATTTAGCTGATTTTACAGTTTTAGCTCTTTGGGCATTATGCCCACAGGTCTAAAACTTTGGGGGCACCTTCTGCAGCCCGAAAGGAAATGAATTTAGTTTGAAGCAAGCAAAGAAATTTAACCCCTTAATGACTGCTGACGTACCCTGTACGTCCTGTCCTCGGGTCTCCCTTAGACCCGTGGACGTACAGGGTACATCAGCGGCGCCTAATCCCCCTCCCGCCCGATACTCACCTCCCTCGCTGGATCCCTCGGCGATCTGGCAGGGAGGAAGCCTGCCCATGTGATTTACATGGGCAGGCGAGGCTGATGACGTCGCCACGCTGCGTGGTGACGTCATCAGCAGGCGTCCCCATGCAAAGCAATGGAGGGGTGGGGGGGCTCGTTCGGAGCCCTCTATCTCCCCAACCATGGCAGCTAGGGAGATGCTTTTTACACCGCTGAAAAGGGGAGAGTCTCCCCTTTTCAGCGGTGTATAGCATTAATGCCAATTGGCGCCAAAATGCAATTCGAACCTGGAGGGGGCTGACATCTTGGATGTCAGCTAAGCCTCCAGGTCCCCCCCCCACCCACTGACAACCTCACCATATGTGTGAGGATGTCAGTGGGCCAGTTAACCATCTAGCTGCCATGTAGAGATAAGGGGATCCTAAGCTAGATGGTCATATTTGACATCATTTGAAAGGCCTGATTATGGCCTTTCCAATGATACCAAACATGACCAGGTTTGGTTAAAAAAATAAATAAAAATAAATAAATAAATAAATAAAAAAATAATAAAAAAATTTAATAAAATAAAAAAATGTTTTTTTAAAAAGTTTTTTTATCTGGGGGGGTTTAATTAAATAGGACCTAGGCTGTCATCTAAAAATAATTAGCACAAAATGGTCAGAATGAGCGCAGCGCACATAGGTGAACTGTCTCAGCAGTGAAGGGGTTAAAAAGCAAACGCATGTAAAAATTGGGTATTTCTAGTCTCGGGACAAAATTTTTGAAATACAAGGTTTTATTGGTTTCCAAATGAGAAATATACAAGCAAATTTAAGCATCTGACATGTCGAATATAGGCTTGAATGCCAATACAATGGCATATTTGGCGTTCCGCCAACAATACGATTCGCGTCTGTCAAACCCGGCAAACCCATATACAAGCCAAGACCAGTTACGAACAATGCCATCATACTTATATGAAAACAGATAAAAAATTACCCTATTTCCAGAGTAGTGCGGAATAGATTGGCCTGAAGTAAAGGGGTTATGGCATGGTGTGAACCGGTGTATGTTCTGCAGAAAACCTCCAGAACAAGGTAAGAGAACCTATAACTCAAAGATTCATCAGAAGCAGAAGAGTAAAAGTAATGAGAATAGGAAAGAGAAGAAAGAATACCGCAATAGATAAAGGATAAGAGAAAACAGTGGTAGTGATGGGGGGGGGGGTGAGAGTGGGTGGGTAACACAACTGACCGGCTGGGAGGGTGGGCAATACAAAGAGGTATGACCTAATAAGGGGGGGTATGAGTTTTGAGAGCGAATGCTGCTAGTCAAGTCAGAACTAAAAAGTCCGTCCGTCACCTCCCTCCGTTGTGCAAGTCATCTTTGCCTCTCCTCCTCAAGTCACCTCTGCTGCCAGGATCTCTCGGAATCTGGCTGTGGAGCAATATGCCGTCCAATGGAACCATACATCAGTAAAGTTTTGTGCAGCTGCTGCTGGCGGAAGTGCGAGTTCCTCGTTGGAGCGCAATATCTCCAGTTTGTCTGTCAACATTTTCATCGTCGGTATATTTGCCGTTATCCAGCAAAGGGGGATCAGAGAGCGTGCAACCAGAAGAATGCGCAGTAAAACAGATTTCTTCATCGATTTCACTGAGAAGGGTAATATAAGTAAGAGAAAGGCTTGTGGTGTTAAGTCAAGGTCCACATCTGTAGTTTGGGACACTAAGTCCTGTACCCTTCTCCAATATGGTTCCAGATAAGGACACTCCCACCAAATATGGATGTAAGTGCCAATTGCCGTAAGGCATCTCCAACAATTCGGTGAATGGGATGCCTCAAAGTTGGCTACCAAAGCCGGTGTCCGATACCAGAAAGCCAGCAACTTGTACGAGGCTTCCTGTAATCTCGCCACCGGCGAGCCATGGTGTGTCAAAATGAGTGTTTTGGTCCAGGCTTCATCGGGAATTGGGGTGTTAAGGGTACGTTCCCATCGGGCCATAAAATCCGGAGGTTCCTCTCCAACTGCTTGTAGCATGCAATAAATTGTGGAAATGCCGTGCGCTAGCAGCAGTGCCTTTTGGCATAATGATTCAAACGAGGTGAGTTGTCTGTTCAGTGAGGCATTACCCGGTAACTTCTTAAGGAACGATTTAACTTGGTGATAGTTAAAGCTAACATTGAAAGTTGGAACCGGGTGTTCCGGCGGGTCAAGTGGTACAAAATTTCCATTGCACAGCAAATGATAGGCACGGAGGTCCGATGAATCTGTAAAACGCTCCATTAGGGATGGTAAGATAGTAATTGGTAAATCAGGGTTGTGAACGATTGGAAGCAACGGAGAAGGGTACGTTGTCAGTGCAAATTTCGTTTTGTATTTATGCCAGATATGAAGTGTATGTCCGAGGGGGGAGGCTGAAAGCGTGAGTTTCTTAACTGCTATCCAAGAAAGCCAAGGAAGTAGCCTGGGTGGTCGTTCGGCCAAAAATTCCTCCAGATCAAGCCATTTCTGGTTAGGGGATTCTGCCATCCAGTCCACAATTCTGTTCATATGTGCCGCCGTATAGTAAAGGAAAGTGTCAGGAACAGCGAGACCTCCCTTTAGCTTCGGCTTGCAGAGTGTAGCATATTTAATCCGTGGGCGGCCTCGGGGCCAGATAAAGTTTGAGAAGAGGGAGCGGATCAATTGGTGGTACGATCTAGGTAATAAGATCGGAAGAGCTTGAAACAAGTATAATAGTCTCGGTAAAAAATTCATCTTAAGTACCCCAATTCTGCCCGACCAGGACAAGTACTTAGAGGTCCATTGTGCGGTGTCCCTTCTAAACTTGTCTAGCGACGTCATATAGTTAAGAGTAAAAAGTTTTGAGTAATCCGATGTTAGACGGATCCTAAGATAGGTAAGTGAGGAAGAGCACCAACGAAATGGGTACTGTTCCTTCAGTCTTGTACGCCAGGTCATTGGTAATGAGACTGCCAAAAGTTCCGACTTTGCATCATTGATTTTAAAGCCTGCAAGTGCACCAAATGTTTGCAATTCTTGGAGAACTTCCGTTAACGTTCCGATCGGGTCGGGCATGAGAAACATAAGGTCATCAGCGTAAGCTGAGACCTTATGTTCCAGTCTTACTCCCCTGACCCCCTTAATGAGTGGGTTGTGCCTGATAGCGGATAAGAGCGGTTCTAAACTGAGTGCGAAGAGCAGAGGTGAGAGCGGGCATCCTTGACGTGTGCCGTTCAAAATTGAAAATGGTTGTGTGAGAGCACCATTAACACGGACCCTTGTGGATGGGGCTAAATACAGAGCCTTAACCCAACTCAAATATTTCTCTCCAATACCAAAATGTTGCATGGCATGGAACAAAAAAGGCCAACGCACTCTGTCGAATGCCTTTTCGGCGTCAGCTGACAGCAACAAAAGTGGGGACCTTGACTGCTTGGAGAGTGCTAAGGCATTCAGTATCCTGGTAGTGGCATCCCTGGCTTCACGTCCAGGAATGAATCCTACTTGATCAGAGTCCACGAGCTGTGGCAGAAATCGTTTCAGGCGGTTGGCCAGTATGCGAGCCAGCAATTTCATATCATTATTTAATAACGATATTGGCCGAAAATTTTCGCAACACGTGTGGTCTTTCTCAGGCTTTGGAATCAGAGAGATTGTTGCCATCAGCAAGTGTGGGTGGAGGGGTACCCCATCTCGTATTGCGTTGAAAAGATTAAGGAGGGCTGGAAGTAATTCCGTGTTGCACATCTTGTAATATTCAATTGGAAGTCCATCAGGACCCGGACTCTTCCCATTTTTCGTTGTTTTTAGAGCGGCTAGCAATTCGTCAGGAGTAATTGCAGCATTTAAGGTCACCCGGTCTATAGGCCTAAGAGAGCGAGTAATCGTCCGGGTTAAATAAGTCTTCAGTTGTTCCGGCGAGGATGTCCATGTGTCCGTCGACTCAATGTTATATAAGGATCGGAAATATTCCAGAAAGGTCGCCGAGATATCTCTCGGGTCGGTGGTGAGCAGACCAGTCGGCATACGTATCTTCGGAATGTAAGAGGCTATGCGTCTAGTGCGCAATATCCTCGCTAATAAACGACCTGGTTTATTCTCGTTTAGTGCAAAAAAAGAACGTGTCCGCAAGGCCTGGAAGCGGATTGAATCATTCAACATCTTATTCAGAGAACTTCGGGCTTGTAGTAGGTTTTGGTAGATCATCGGGTCGTTGGTGGAAATATGTTCTACCTCGAGATCTCGGATGGTTGTTGTGAGTGTGCGAAGTTCCTCTTCGCGAAGTTTCTTACGGGCCGTACCCTTACTAATAAAGAACCCCCGGACGACTGCTTTATGAGCCTCCCAAATCACTGGCATGGGGGTATCAAGGGTCAGGTTTTCTGTGAAAAAGTTGGTCAACATAGTCTTCAATTCCGCCATGATTAATGGATCGTCTAAAATGGAGGTATTAAGGCGCCAATTTTTTTCCCGAGGAGCAAAAAGAGGTGACCGTAAGGTGAGCGAAAGAGGGGCGTGATCGGACCACGTAGTAGCCCTAATGTCCACCGACGTAGGCAGACCTAGATCTTGATAGTGCATGAAAAAATAATCGATGCGTGTATGTACCGTGTGGGCGGCAGAAAAGAAAGAATAATCACGTTCCGTGGGGTGTAGAGTCCGCCATACATCCACAAATCTACGTTCCTGTAATGTGCGTCGCACTCCGCGTAACACATGTGGGGGCGTAGTCGAGGTGCCGGCAGAGGAGTCAAGTCAGGGGTCTATGACCACGTTAAAGTCACCGGCCATGATAGTGATACCCTTCTCAAACAAGTCCAAGGATCGGAGTATTCGTGTCAAACACGTATGTTGTTTCTTATTCGGCAAGTATATTGATACAAAAGTGTAAACTGTGTCTAGAATAGATCCTCTAACAAAGAGGTATCTTCCTCCCTCATCTGTTTCTGTCGCATCTACCACAAAGGGTATATCTTTAGAAAATAAGATTGCTACTCCACGTGATTTACTCACGGTGTAGTTGCTAAAGAAACCTGTAGGGAAATCAGCGTTTCCAAAAGTGGGGGCAGAGCCGGCCCTAAAATGCGTCTCTTGGAGGAAGGCGACGGACGTCCTAGAAGATCTTATGTCTCGTAAAAGTCGGGATCTTTTTTCTGGGATATTTAAGCCACGTGCATTTATGATAGTCAGCTGTAGTGTGCGGGCCACATATGGAGGTTCTTGACGTGGCATGTTCTGTTATTTGCCTGTATAAAATTTAAAGGAGTCGCTGGTAAGAAGGAGGTAAGTTGGGGACACAGGAACAATAGGGAAAAATAGACGGGAAGGAGCAAGAATGGGTGAGGGGGAGTGGGAGAGATGCAGCGGATAAAAAAAGAGAGTAGAGTAAGCAAAGATTGAAATAAAAAGTAGAAGAGAAAGAGAAGGCGTGTAAGAGGTTACTGAAGTGCCTTAGAACATTAAGAATAAGAGGCACCAAGAAAGGTGCGAGGGACGAACTTGCACTTAAAAAAGGAGGCTTAAAGTGCGCTTACCGTGATGATACTCACCACCGCCCAGTCCAAGGGCTAGGTGGGAGAGCCCACAAGCAAGGGGGAGAGGAGTCGCACTATGCCTCACGGGGCGTAGGCGGCAAGGCTAGAAATCGATTAAGCACTACAAGAGAAAATATTTCAATACCCGTATAGTATCAATGTGCAACACGACCAAAAAGCATCCCACCCCCAACTACCGATGTTCAAAAATTCGAGTGTACTACGGTCTAAACTAAACTGGACTCGGTTTAAAGTAACAGGTTGGCATAAGAAACAATTCGTAAGATAGAAATAACATTTTAAACTGATGTATTATGTAAGAACAATAACATATCCTGCAGCTATGTTATATGACGATTGTAATATCAGGAACACTATGTGAGCCTAGCCACAACCAAATGAAAGAACCAAACATATAATTCTGTATGCATAAAAAAGGAGAAAGCAAAAAGGGGGGAGAGAGCCTTTTAAACGAAGTTCTGGCCCTTCCATATCTGAGATTAAATCCCCCAGAACCGACCTCCCGCCACCCAACTACTAGCCTCCTAAATAAACAACCATCTCAACTAATGAAGTAATAAAACACCACCGACAGTGGCTGAGTGCTATTAAAATTTAACATCCGAAAAAACTCGGGCAGGTATAGGCCCGAGATAACTCCGAGCGTCGTAGTGTTCGAACCCAATCGCGGCCAGAGTTCAGGTCATCTGTGTCAACGGGAGCGGGGGCCTATAAGGCTGCGGGCGCAGTCCATCAAGCGCATATCGAAATCGGTATTCTTTCATCCAATATAGTAATCAGTACCAGTTATCTCAAGTGTGGTCAATCCCGACATGGTCCAACGACCAACGGTTCAGGACTAGTCAGAGTAGTGAAAAGTTGTGCTTCTTTCGTGAGACATACCAGTGTGGGTCCCCTTCTTTTTCCTTCTCTTTTTTTTTTCTTTTTGTTTCTGTCTCTCTTTTCTTTTTTTTTTTAAAAAAAAACGCACCTCAATCCGGGCTCAGTGAGAACGGTGGTGCTGCAAGTGGATGTTGGGTTTCAGGACCCGAGTTCCTCTAGGGGAGCGGTGTGGGCGAGGTGTCCCGTTCAAAGGCTCCAGTGCCATGGGGACAGCAGAGTATGTTCCCCGTCTGCATCCTCAGTGTCCGGAACCCAGTACCGAGAAAAAGAGTTCCCATCTCAATCTGGATGTTGAGAGTGCGGTTGCGCAGTAGATGGTGACCGGGTTTCGTGAAACCGACTCCCTCTGGGCGAGCGCTGTGGGTGAGAAGCCCCGTTCAAAGGCCTCATTGCCGGAGGGGGCAGCGGGGTGCGTTCCCAGTCTGAGACCTCAGTATCCGGCAATCCCATTGCTGAGAGAAAGGAGCTCACATCTGATGGTGAATGAATGGTGTGCGTTAAATTGTTTTTGCGAGCTGAAAGAGCGAAAGGAAATCCCCACCGATAGGGGGTATTTGTTTCTTGCAATTGGCGGGTTATAGGGCGCAGCGCTCTCCTCGCTGTCAGTGTATAAGGGGAGAGGTCCTGAAAGATCTCGAAAGTCTCACCCGCAAATTTCCATTGTCGGCGTATTCTGGCCTCCATCATTATTGCCTCTTTTAATGAAAAGTCAGGGAGATGGCAAATTAGATCCCTCGGGGGCTGAGGTGTTGGGAGCTCTAGGGCGGAGGGCTCGATGGGCCCTGTCAATCGCGGCATTGGATAATGGAGGGCCGCTCAAAATGTGTGAGAAGGCACCTAGCAAGAAGGCCTTAATTTCAAGAACATCCTCTCCCACCCCTCTCACCCTTATATTGTGTCTCCTCGATCTATTCTCTAGGTCGTCCGTTCTGCGGTGAAGGTCCGAGATACGTAGGTCCGTCATCAGGTCCGTGCTCTTAGATACTGTCGGTAGGGCCTTCACCTCCACCTCGAGGCATTGTACACGTGTAGCGATCGTAGAGACTTCAGCACGGACCTCCGCTATCTCCCGCCCGAACGATGCTTGCACCTGAGCCAACATATCAGCGAAGTCCGCGCGGGTAGGTAGTTCGGACCGGGTGCGGAGGTCGGCTATCAGAAGCTCCAGTCGCTGTATGGCAGATTGCCCTCCCATGGAGGATGATTCTGAGGGTGCCGGAGAGGCCGCCATCTTAGGCGCGCTCTTCGTCCTGGGCCGCGAGTGCGGGGAGTCGAAAAATTCCGCAATAGGTCTCGTCGGGGTAGTGCCGGAGGTTGCAGAGGAGTTCCTGGTTTTCCTGCTGTGCGATGTGCGGACCATAGCCACTCGGGTTGTGAATTCTGCAAGTGTTTACGGTAGTCGGGTCGGGAGCTCGAGAGTTACGCCGCCATCTCGGTCTGCAGCCAGGCCACCCAAAGGGACAAAATTTTGAACCTATTTAGCCGGGGTCTTTTTGGGTGGTTGTAGATTTTGGGGATTAAATTACGAAAAAGTGTGTTTCTACCATTTTTTCCTCATATTTCATATTTTTTTTATGGTAAATTATTGGATATGATGGAAATAATGGTATTTCTAGAAAGTCCATTTAATGGCGGGAAAAAGGGTGTATAATATGTGTGGGTTGAATAAACGAGTAAGAGGAAAATTTGACCTAAACACTAACAGCGCAGAAACGTAAAAACAGCAGCGGTCACTAAAAGACGGATTTGTGTAAAACCGCCTGGTCACTAAGGGGTTAATTTGCCTTTGGGCTGCAGATCGAGATATCTCAATATTTGGCACCGGGTGATGCCTTTGAAGCCTGAGAGATCTCAATCTTGGTAGTGAAGGGTTTAAACCATAAATTTAATATTTTCACATTTTAGAGACATAGCTGGTCTTAAATCTAAACACATTTTCCACATGTTCTCCAATTAAAAAAAAAAACTATTTTTTTTTTAAGGATTTCTCAATAACTCTACCTTTATAACTGTATTTATTATATAATTTATTCTGGTGTAAACCAAAATGAATCGGGATGAAAAAAGTAAAATCTGTGAAATTCTGGAAAATGATTAAGCTTGTCATTTCAACTAGCTTTAATTCTGCAATTCTTTATCCTTCATTATTTTGTGGGTTAACCCTTGATTTTTTTTTTTTAAATTGTTAGCACATAAAATAAACTTTGATAACATTTCTGTGCATTTCATTATGAAGTTCCTGCAATCATCTGTATGGCATTAGACAAAAATATTTATAGAAAATATATTACATAAAAATCGCAGTTCACAGATGTGTTACACTGGAATAAGAATATGAAACAGCGAACAAGAGTTTAACTCTTTGCCTTTTATTTTTACAGTTTTGATGACAAAACAAAATATCTGGCTTTAGGAGCTGTAAAGAATATTTCCCTTAACATTTCTCTTACAAACAATGGTGATGATGCCTATGATACCAACGTGTTCTTCAATTATTCCAGAGAACTGTTTTTTATTAAAATGTGGCAAGAGGTAAGAGTTTACAAATAGTAAATATGTATATGTGGTGTAAATGTTAACCGAGCTATAAAATGACTGTTACAAGCGACAACTGAAATTAAAGGCCATGTGATATGAATATTTAAAGTTATAGCCTCAGGTTTTGGCTGTTGGACACAGTAGTACTATTAGACCCATATGCAGAGGTGGTCTTTGGGATTATTTGACTTTACTCATCATTGATATCATAATACTATGGTTTCCACATGATATTGTAAACCTTTTGGAACTGTGATGGAAAGGATAATTTATTGTGTTGAAGACTAATAAGGACTTTTCAATTAATTTCTCTTTATAACATTTTAGGCCAGGGATTTCAAACTCTATCCCCTCCCCCCCCGAGATGTTGAATTACACCTCTCATGATTTTTTGATCATTTATTGCATTCAAAGTATTCTGGGTTTTGTAGGATATAATAATACGGGGGCCGGAGTTTGAGATCGTTGTTTTAGGACATGGACAGCGTGGCATTATGACGGCCTTATGTCTATGGTGGGTCATTGGACACTATGATACTATTGTATTCTTGTAACACTGTAGGTCATTAAACTATTATGGCGTCACTGTGACATTAGTTTATTAGTTTGTCTTTGTGTTCTGTGATGTTATGGATATTATTATGGTCAGATTTTTGAAACCTACTCTAGTTGGACATTGGCTAATTCAGTTCTGCTTTCTATATTTTTTTACATTGACGTTTGCATCCCATTAAAATTAAGTTGAACCAGAAATCCCAGGCACTGAATAGCTTATTCTTTACAGCACAAGTCAGCAGCCAAAGGATTATTTGTCTTGTAACTTGAATCAAGAGGTTTGCTGGATATGTTAGGAAAGGGTAGGGCCTGCTGACTGAGGTATATATTTTTACTTTTCCTCGAGAGCTTTGAATGATGCCCAGTGATAATGAAACTCCAAGAATCTTGACTACTGTTTCCCACCCTTTAAGTTACATTACTTTTGCATCCAGGGTTTGAATCAAAATACTGGAAATCTAGCACATTCTTTATTCGCTGTAGCTGTAAACCATTTTTGTCATAAATGTACAAAACTAATATTATTAGATTTATTCTATATCTGATGATTTTCAACTATCACAGAACAAAAAAAGAAAAAGCTCCAACAAGAATAAAAATAGATAACAAGTATCTCAGCAGCTGAGAGCTTTTGTATCATACTACAAAAAATGTATATCAACTCTGAATTAATTCGGTCACATTATACATAGAACAGGAGGAGCGGGGTCGTGCCTATTCCCCAATGGGACGGCTGCAACTACCAAATGTAACCAGGCCAGCAGCATGTTATATATCATAACAAGAAAAAAAGCTGTCACCTGCGCTTATTCCTATAACACCATGGGAAACAAAACACAATTAGAGGCTTTGGTTTACTCAAATGGCCATTTGAGTGTAAGCTCACCTGCCGGATGTCAAGGCACCTCTAGTGAAGGTGAGTCCTAATCAATGAACCACAGGTTGCTGTGTAGCGAACCATAAACTCTCATGCTGCTTTTCAGTCATATGGAAGACTGGTGGGCTTTTATTTATGCCCTCCCAGAAACAAATCATGGAATGGAATTAGCTGCAAAGATGACCCGGCTGGAGGTGCAATCAAATATACATAGTACATCAGGAGCAGGGTCGTGCCTATTCCTCAATGGGCAGCTGCAACCACCAAATGTAGCCAGTCACATTACTCTCAGCCATCCAACATCGTTCATCAAAGTTCATACAATTGTAAATAGCAGCCTGAGCTTTACAGGATAAAGTCTCATATGTAGCACTTTAACAGATCGCATATGGCTTATAAAACAGGGGAAGGAAAAAAAACGCTCTGTGGGTCTCATTTGGAAAGATGGTAGAGCATATCTGATGAAACCATTAATTAAAATAGAATAAAGGAAAAAAGATAACCACCATCAACCAGAAGGGAGGAGGTAACCCTCTAAAAAATCCAGAGTAAAAAGTGGAGGCCAGTGGGTATTGTGGGAATGTAGTATTAAAGGCCCACTACCACCAAAAAATTAAATGTCCTTATTGTGTTTATTTTATGTTGCTGTTATCTTACATGTACTTGTTTTTTCTTATGTTTGTTTAGTTAACCCCTCCCCGACCACTGACGTACCATGTACGTCCTGCCGACGGGTCTCCCTTAGACCCGCGGACGTACATAGTACATCTGCGGGCTCCTAACCTCCCTGCCGCCGATACTCACATTCCTCGCCGGTTCCCACGACACCTATGGCAAGCTTGAAGCATCGGCCAGCGCCGGTGGTCAGAAATCAGGAAGGGGAGGGGGGCTCCTTTGGAGCCCTCTATCTCCCCAACCATTTAAGATACAGTAATGCAAGTTGCATCGCTGGAATGGGGAGAGCATTAACTGTTTCGCTGCCGGATCGCGATTCGGCACAAATTTGTGCCAAATCACGATTCAAACCTGGAGGGGGCTGACATCTTGGATGTCAGCCAAGCCTCCAGGTCACACCCCACCCACTGACATCCTCACCATATGTGTGAGTATGTCAGTGGGCCAGTTAACCCTATAGCTGCCATGTGGAGATAGGGGGATCCTTTGGAATATATAAATAAATAAAAAAATAAAAAAACAAATAATAAAAAGAAAATTTTTGGATTTTTTTTATAAATTTTTTTGTCTTGGGGGGGTTTAGATAAATAGTACCTAGGCTGTCATCTAAAAATAATTAGCATAAAATGGTCAGAATGAGCGCATAGGTGATCTGGCTCAGCAGTGAAGGGGTTAAAAAGCAAAAACATGTAAAAATTAGGTATTTCTATTCTCGGGACAAAATTTTGAAACTATTTAGGCTAGGGTCAGACGAACGCATTTTTCACGTGCGTTTAGCCGCACGAAATCACGGCCGTGCTAGCAGCAAATGACGTCCAATGCTGGGGAACATACGACGAACGGCCGCACGAAAGTTCGTCCGTGCAACGCAAGTGGCCAACGAACGCATTTTTTCGAGAACGTCAAACCGCTACTACTGACGTACAGAGTGCGCTGCGGCCGCATAGCAGCGTGTGTGTGTGTGATTAGGAGAAGTCAGACGCTGCTAATGTCCGGCTAACATAACGTCCAGACACAAAAAGTGTTTTATTGATGAGCCGTACAAAATCACGGACGAAACGGCGCATCGTATGACCGCTATCGCGTATTCCGGGAAAAAATACGTACGTTTGTTCGAATGCACTTTTTCACGGGCAACGTGAAGAATGCGTTCGTCTGACCCTAGCCTAAGCTGGGGTGTTTTTTGATGGTTGTAGATTTTGGGGATTAAATTACGAAAAAGTTTTTCATCATATTTCATATTTCTTTTTATAGTAAATTATTCGATATGATGGAAATAATGGTATTTTTAGAAAGTCCATTTAATGGCGGGAAAAACGGTTTATAATATGTGTGGGTTGAATAAACGAGTAAGAGGAAAATTTGACCTAAACACTAACAGTGCAGAAACGTAAAAACAGCAGCGGTCACTAGAGGACAGATTTGTGTAAAACCGCCCGGTCACTAAGGGGTTAAGAAAACCTTTTGCTCTATATGTGTCACTGGGTGCATACATTTTGTAATAGTTTGTGTTTTAAACTGCCTTGCCACTGTATCTTTACAGCACATGTTTCTCATTTTGTGGCATTGTGCTTTTAATGGAGTGAATTGGTCAGAAGTCCAGTAAACCGGCTCCTAGCAGTGTATTGTGTGGGGTCTATTCAAAGGACATCACCAGGGGGTAGAATAGAAGTCTTTTAAACTACCTGTTTTAACTCATTCAGCTGCCACCTTTTGTCTCAGGTAGCCTACACAACACAATAGACCCCCTGCAGTGTTTTCTAAGCATTCACTCCTCCAACTTCATTAACCTCTTCACTAATGTAGAAACTATACCACATCTTTAAAGTGAAACTTTTGCCAGATTTTGGTAAATGTTGCATCATGGGAGAAATGCACAAAATGGAAACAGGAGATAAAAACCTGACTTTATTTTTCCTTTTTACATGTAATTACTTGAAACAAAAGAAAAAAAACAGTAGCATTTGTTTTATCATGTGTTATTGTTTGTAATACACAAGTAATCTAGTTACAGCTTATGTTAGTGTTCCTTTCAAACATGACATGACTTTTATTAGTATTTGGTAAAAATAAATAAGTAAATGAAACCAAAGAAGAGTCCTTAAGATGATGGACTAAGGAATATACAAAGAATAATGTAACCCTTTTTGTCCCTTGATCAGGCTGGCATGGGCGGCATTTACCTCTTTCAGTAATACTGGTAACAGGAAACCTGAGCCACCTCGGTTCCTGGGAGATCGGGACATCTTTTTTCTCGTTTACTGTGCCTCCACTCAGTGATTTGTACTAGTTGAACAGGGGAACCCACCCACTGAGAGATGGCCCCTTCCGCACAAGAAATGAGACACACAAAGGATATACTTAATACTGTATATGGAATAACAATTATAGTAAGGCAAGGACCCAGCTGCTATACCTATGCAGTTCAGTTCTAACAACGTTAGGAGGTGCTTGAAGGTAATAGCGGTGTCTTTGGTAAATAGCAATAATAGTGGATTCCAATAAGGGTTAAGGGTTTGATACAGACTGGTCTTCAGGAAATCAGGATTCTTAGTTCTGAGGCGAGCTGAACAAAAAAGCAAGGTCTTATGGGTGCGCCACCCTTAAGTAGTGATAGATAGGGCTAAGGGTTCAGAGCACCAGTAGCGGCTACGGTGTGTTGTAAAGTCCAGAATAGTGCAGATCAAAGCATGAAAGGTACTGCCAGGGTTATGGTCAGGGAGGAGCGGCATTTGTTTTAGGCTAGGGTCAGACAAGCGTGATTTCTACGGACTGTACGTCCGTGTACACGGACGTACGTCAGTACGGAAGACGCAGTAGTGGCCACACAGTCCGTTTATCACTGACCTGTATTTTGACGGATGTAGGAGAGAAAATAAAATAAAAAGCAAAACCATTTTGTCCGTGAAAAATGCTGGACGTATAAATACAGTCCGTCTGACCACGTTCCATCACTCACACACAAAGCTATGCGGACGTTGCGGACGCAGCGCACTTTGTGCGGCCGTTTAGGAGTTGTACGTTCTTGCCTGCCTTGCGTCTGTGGGCCGCGGCCGTTGTGTGTCCGCAGTTCAGTGCGGAAGTACTTCGTGTAACGGGCTCCGATGGGCTTTCTGTCATACTATCACGGACATACTTTTATGCGCAATTACGGACGTGAACACTACGCTCGTCTGACCCCAGCCTTAGTCTTCTTGTGGCTGCGACACGGCAAATCCTCGCAGCCGGTGTACAAGTACTAAGGAGTAGGGATGAGCTGGTCGGTTCGATCAGTTCAGAGTTCGACTCGAACATTGGCAGTTCGAAAGTTCGCGAACTTCGATTTTTTGGCATTTTACGTTCTTTTCACATTATAATTGAAATGTGAACAATAATGCTGCATCAAAAAAAAGCACGTTTTTATTTTTTAATTAATTAATTAATTTTTTATTATTTTTATTTTTAAACAATTTAAGTTTACTTTTATCATTGTCATGTTTGATATCGTTGGAAAGGCCATGCTCAGACCTTTCCAACAATATCAGGCATGACCACCTAGCTGCCACCGATCAGGAGATAAAGGGGTTCAAAGAGCCCCCCTATATCCTCTATGGCATTTCCATAGGAAATCCCTTTGCAGCCAGGGGCTTCCCCAGTTAACTGACATCATCGCGCATGGTGCGATGAGTCACTTGACGTGGGGGGGGACCCAGAGGTGGGGGCTGCCATCCAACGGGTTAATTAGTGTTTGGAAATAACATGTGCTTCTAATTAGCAATTAGAATTTGATACATTGCCTGCAGACTGGGTGGGGGTTCCTCCACATGTATGAACAAACACTGTGCTTGTTTTGAATTCTAAGAAGTGTTAATTTCTACTATATGATCCTCTCTGATATGCTGTTTAATCCCTTAAGGACCAGGGCTCTGTAAAGCCAATCATTAATGATGTAGATGTTACGTCATTTGTCATCAAGGGCTTAATAAAATCTTTATCACATTCCTTAGATTTAAACGTAATATTCCAGTATTTGTATGTCATGTACCTCTCCCGAAGGGCCTATGTGAGCATACAATTATTATTGTGTTAGAAATGTCTATCATACCTCTGATATGCTGTTTAACCCCTTAAGGACCAGGGCTCTGTAAAGCCAATCATTAATGATGTAGATGTTACGTCATTTGTCATCAAGGGCTTAATAAAATCTTTATCACACTCCTTAGATTTAAACGTAATATTCCAGTATTTGTATGTCATGTACCTCTCCCGAAGGGCCTAGGTGAGCATACAATTATTATTGTGTTAGATCTATAGTTTTGGTGCAAGCGTGGTGGAAGGGCTTGCTGCTTCTGCATTAGTAACACAACACAACGTGAAAATGTCTATCATAAAGCGTACAAGCTGAGTCCCTAGAGTCTCTGATTATCCATTGTCATATATACCTTGCTTTATACATATAATACATTCCCTCATCTAACAGGATAGTAGCCAGTCCCTGTGCATTTTAACCCCTTAAGGGTGGCTAGGTGTCGTGTGTGGGTCTCTGATGGCGATATTTCTATACATCCTACAAATCCGCCTCTTCACGGGCAGGTTATGGGGACCTCCTAGGCACGATATTTGAAGGAATTTTTCTTTTTTATTTTTAAACCTTATTTTATGGAAAGCTCACTGTTCCTTTAAAAACTTCTTTTTTAAAACTTTTTGTCCTTGTTTCCTGTCCCCCAGGGCACTATCCGGACCCCCATACACCTTTTATGGCAAATATCTTGCATATATGCCCTCTTGGAGGGCACTCTAAAAATCAAACTTTTCAGTCCCATTGTCTTGCATTGAGTTCGGTTCGTGTTCGAACTCGAACTTTTGAAATTGGTCGAGTTCGAATGAGAACCGAACAGGGGGGGGGGGTGTTCGGCTCATCCCTATTGGTTAGCCTAAAGTTCCTCCTGAGGTGGGCATGGAAAAGCAGGTAAATATGATTTTGTTTTATATTGACTTGCTTTTGTCTGCTGTATGACACTACTGACTGATTCAACAGGCAAAGCATGTTTTTACACAGCACACTAGCAAAGCATGCATGTCCCTCTAAATTCCTGGGACATTCCCAGGAACATAATTTGTCTGGGGATGGTCTCCTCAATATGGAGAATGTCCCCTGAAATCGGGGATGAATCATTGCCATAATTACCATGTTGCCATGGTTACCTGGTTGTCATGGGAACCATGGTTGCTGTGGTTATCATGTTGCCATTGTTAGCTGGTTGCCATGGGAACCATGGTCGTCTTGGTTACCTGGTTGTCATCTTACTTTGTTGCATTGGTTACTATGCTACATGTTACTATGTTGCCATGGTTACCATGGTTAACTGGTTGTCATCGTTACCTGGTTGCTGTGGTTATCATGTTGCCATGGTTACCTAGTTGGCATGGGAGTCATGTTACCTGGATGTCATGGTTACTATGCTACATGGTTGTCATGGTTACCTGGTTGCCATGGTTACCATGTTTGCTGTTGTTACCTGGTTGCCATGGTTACCATGGTGAGCATGTTGCCATGGTTACCATGTTTGCCATGGTTACCTGGTTATGATGGGAACCATGGTCCCCATGGTCGCCATGGTTACCATGGTTAAGTGGTTGCCGTCATTCCATTGTTGCCATGGGAACCATGGTTGCTGTGGTTACCTGGTTGCCATGGTTACTATGTTTACCATGTTGCCATAGTTACCATGTTTGCTGTGGTTATCTCTTTGCCATGGTTACCTGGTTGCCATGATTAATATGTTGTCATGGTTACCATGGTTGCTGTGGTCACTTAGTTGCCATGGGAACCATGTTGCCATGGTTGCCGTGTATACATGATTGCCATGGAAATCATCTTGCCATGGTTGCCGTGGATACCTGATTTCCATTGGAACCATGTATTTCATGGTTACTATGTTCCATGGTTGCCATGGTTACTTGCTTGTCATGTTTACTATGTTGCCGTGGTTACTCGGTTTCCATGGGAACCATGGTTGCCACAGGTACTATGTTGCCATGGTTATAATGGATGCCGTGGGTGCCTGGTTGTCATGGTTACATGTTGGTGGAAAACACCAAGAAAGAAAAGCAGGTAATATGAAAACATATCATATTTACTTGCTTTTTATGCCTGCAGAATGACACTACTGACTCATTCAAAAGTCACAGCATGTTTTTAAAAGCACACTAGCAAAAGCATGCATCTCCCTTTAAGTTCCTGGGACATTTCCAGGAACATAATTTGTCCGGGGACAGTCTCCTTAATATGGACGAATGGTGTTTTTAGAATGGATGAGAAGTATATCTCTGGCACCACCTGGTGGTCTAGTGTTTATTCTATAAGGTGTATGTACACTTAAAATGCAACATTGTGAATTTTGTTAATTCCCTAAAACGAATCTCAACAGTCATGTGCAAAATAATCAATGTGCAAAACGTGCTTAAATAGTAGCAGCAAAGTGATCTCTAATATTAGACCTAATAATATTATGTTTTTATAAATACATAAAATGCTGCAATTATATTAATTATCTGTGAGATTTTGTGATAGGTCAACAGTACATCAATTATGCTTTTAGTAGATAAATGCATCAATAATTAAACAGTAACATAATAGAAGGAAAAGGGGCGAAAAAAGTTCTTGTTGAATGTGATGATGATCCTGCTGTGCAGCTGCTTGTATTCACAATGGGTGATAATTCCCCAAAAGTTCACAAATAGAGAGATATGTAGGATGTAGTGGATATATCAGTGCTCGCACTGAAGATCAATTCATCCAATTTTCAGTATTACACTGGAAAATTAGGTCTTTATAACCATATTTGGCAGGACTATCAAATTCATGGCCCCCAGAAACGGATGCCTGCAATTACAAGCATTTTGTGAATCAAATAGAAGGCCAGTGAATCAAGGGAGTTGTAGTTCAGAAACAGTTGGGGTGGAGTTTGACAGCCCTGATATATGCTATAGTTAAAAAAGAAAAGAAAAACAAAGATATACGTGTGTGAAAGGTGCAGAAGCTAGCAAAACATAATTTTTTCTACACTCATGCTAACTGACATAGCTTTGTGACTTAGGTGTAGGCATAAAAAAGAAGAAGTAGTGGAAAGTCCCAGAAAGTTCAAGGACTGACACCTGGGAAGATACAAAACAGATTTGTCAGTGCAGAGAAAATGAATCCTTACAACCAACCAAAGTATAACAGAATTTATTAGCAGTTTCCAGCTTTCTAAGGCATCCATGTAAACCAAGTATATTAAGCCTCTAATAAAGGAATATTAAGAGAAGAGGGATTTGGGCCCCGAGAAGTCATTGGTGCCTATTCTGAGTTATTACAATCTTTACTTAGCGCTAATCAATGTTGTACGACATAATGACACTGTAATCTCTATACCAGCAAACCAAATCTCCCGCAGCTGGAGGCCGTGCTGCAAGAACAATTCACAGATGTAGAAAAGTGGATTGCAGATAACAAACTTTTTCTAGATACTGACAAAACTGTTACTCTTTGGAACAGTACCTAAACTACATAAATTGCAAACACCCCATCTATGTGTCAGGACAAGAACAAAAGACAACGCTGACCACATTCACTTCTCTCAAATATCTAGGTATGTGGTTAGACCCAAATCTATCCTTTGGCCCCCACATCGAAAAACTCTCATCTAAACTTTACCCCAAACTAGGTGCCCTGTACAGAAACAAACCCTGCCTGAGCCCTGCGGTAAGAAAGCAGATTGTACAACAAATGCTTATGCCGTCTATTGAATACGGAGATGTAGTGTATGCAGCCGCCCCTCAAACACACCTCCAGAAACTTACCACATTATATAACTCATTCTGCCGCTTTCTGCTACAATGTAACTACATGACCCACCATTGTGACATGTTAAAAGAACTAAACTGGCCATCGCTGGAATCTAGACGCACCCTTCACCTTTCCAACCTGGTGTTTAAGAGCTTTTCTGGGAAGCTACCACCCTACCTGAATAGACTGCTTCCCCCAGCAGTTCCCTCATCCTGTAACCTCCGATCCAGGACCTGCACCTTACTTGCAATACCACAATATAAAAAGAAAGTGGCACGATCCTCATTTTCCTACAGAGCACCACAATTATGGAATAACCTCCCAGACACCATCAAATCTTCCCCCAGTCTAAATTCCCTTAAGAGCTCCCTATTAGCATACCTCAATACGGAATGCACCTGTAAACATGTAACATAGTGACTTTATTTCCTACATATTTATTTTTCTTTTAATCTGTATATTTGTTTTGTGTTAATAACTTGCATTTTACTACTTTGTATTTCTGTAACAATTCAATGTTATTGAACCCAGGACATACTTGAAAACGAGAGAAATCTCAATGTATCCTTCCTGGTAAAATCCTTTATAAATAAATAAATAAATAATGACCCCTGAATGTAGCATAATGCTTTGCTTGTGGCTCAGATATTGCAGCTTCTCACTGTAAATTACCATCGTCTATACTTTGTACGGGAGCCGTAATCTATGTCAAGCCGATGAAGAATGCGTTAATCCAATTTTGCACATTGATAGCAGGAAAATCCAGCTTTTGCTTGATGTGTCCGAACTCTTCTATTCTGCTAACTGGTTGCGGTCGTTTCTCTGTGACAAAAGAAACTGAGGGTCGAGCAGAGAGAATACAAGCAGCTAGAAATGACCAGACACGTGGCGATATTCTTTCACTTAATTCTCTAGTTCATTACCTCTTTACAATATCTTTTATGCATTACATGACATTTCAAAAGGAAATACAGTTATCCTATAATGAAGAAGCACATGCCTACACAAATTAGCATATTAAGACATAAAATACAAATGAATGCAAGATAAATAATACTTGAGTAACAAAAGTCTTTAAAGGAACATTTAAAGTATCTTCTTTTGACCATGGGTCCATCTGGTTCCTGCTTGGTGTTTACTTCCTCTTTTCCAATGGCTTCCCCGTTGTTCTTAAGGGTATTGATGAGACTCTGCCGACCGCCGATCTTGCAGTGGAAGTATATTTCAAAACTGCCAAATGGGCTACAATACAGTTTAAAAGACAAAATCCAAAAGAACGCGGCCATAGTCCTCAATAAGCATTTTATTCAAGCCAATCTAATGTTATAGCTGCCTGATCGTGATAGACACATTTCTTTACTCATTCTTCATCTGCTGCAGCAGTTATTCTGGAAAGAAAAATGACTACTAAACCCTAATGTTAAGTGATTTTGCAAAATAAATATCTATAACACTTTAATATAAACCCACAGAAGAATTCCAAACCTCAGAACTCCCAGCAAAGAAAGCAGCGCAATTTGTCGCTCCTTCTGTCTCGGTATGCAGCAGAACCCTTGGAACAAATAGATCCCAGTGTTCTTTTGCGAACCCTTTTGTAGTCCCTACATGACCATGATTGCGTGAGCTCCTGCAGAACTTGAGCAGGGTCGCAAATGGCTCCATGGACACCTATCTAACTCCAGGGTGGCTGCTGTTATATACTTTCCGCTTACAAGTATTGTCAATACAGCAGCTCATTCGGATTCATCCGTTAATGGCAAACCACAAATGGAAATGCAGGATTTGATTTTGAAATGGATACTATGGAACCAGAGTTAATTTCTTTTATTCCTAGAGCTGCTTATTTTTCAGTGCTAAGTGACATTGCAAAAGCAAAATCACTTAACACCAGGCTCTGAGACTCAGTATTATTTGTAGAAAAAACTTCCAGAACAGTCAGAATAGTGGCTCATTATAGTCCAGCTCCAGCTGTTAGCTTAACGGCTCAGTTGAAATCAGGCCCATTATCTTTCAAAAATCGATACACAGGGTATTTTGGAACCCCAGTGTCATATGCAAGAAGTGAATGTCACATGCAGGATATGATTGAACTCAGCTTAACTCATCCTCTTTTGAAGCACACAAAGGGCTCTATTACAATCTACACACAAACGTTAACGCTCACCTGCGTGAGCAGTAACATTTGCCGCGGTATTTACCGCATATTACAATCCAAACGCAAACGGGTTAAAAAACCCGTTAGCATTCGGTACCTTGCGCCTCTCTGCGCGAGGTTACTGTACTTTGCGCTCCCTATGCTTAACATGAGGACTGCAAAGGGTTAATCGGCGCTGGATTACAAAGTCTCAGTGCTGATTAATGCCTGGCTCTGGTTAACGAAAAGTTAACCAGAGCCAGGACTTGGTGTTAACGGATTCCTCTTCTGCAGAATCCGTTAACACCAGCCTAAAAAAAAAAAAAAAAGACTCGGATACTCACCTCCTGTCCTGCGGCGAGGACCGCAGCTCCAACCGCCTTCTCCGTCCGGCGGGAGCAGGGACAGACTTGGGGAAAAAGTCCCCCCAGTCAGTGGCGTAGCGTGGGTTGTCAGCGCCCGGGGCCAGCAAAGAATTGTGCGCCCCCCCCCAACCTGTGGACGTTATCGATATTGCCCCAGCTCACACATGGATTTGCCCCCAGCTCACACATGGATTTGCCCCCCAGCTCACACATGGATTTGCCCCCAGCTCATGGATTTGCCCCAGCTCTCACATGGATTTGCCCCCAGCTCATGGATTTGCCCCCAGCTCATGGATTTGCCCCCAGCTCATGGATTTGCCCCCAGCTCATGGATTTGCCCCCAGCTCATGGATTTGCCCAAGCTCATGGATTTGCCCCCCAGCTCACTCATGGATTTGCCCCCCAGCTCACTCATGGATTTGCCCCCAGCTCACTCATGGATTTGCCCCAGCTCACGGGGATTTGCCCCCAGCTCATAGATTTGCCCCAGCTCTCACATGGATTTGCCTCAGCTCTCACATGGATTTGCCCCCCAGCTCACTCATGGATTTGCCCCCATCTCATGGATTTGCCCCCATCTCATGGATTTGCCCCCCAGCTCACTCATGGATTTGCCCCCATCTCATGGATTTGCCCCCAGCTCACTCATGGATTTGCCCCCCAGCTCATGGATTTGCCCAAGCTCATGGATTTGCCCCCCAGCTCACTCATGGATTGCCCCCCAGCTCTCACATGGATTTGCCCCAGCTCTCACATGGATTTGCCCCCATCTCATGGATTTGCCCCCCAGCTCATGGATTTGCCCCCAGCTCATGGATTTGCCCCCAGCTCATGGATTTGCCCCCAGCTCATGGATTTGCCCCCCAGCTCATGGATTTGCCCCCAGCTCATGGATTTGCCCCAGCTCATGGATTTGCCCCCCAGCTCACTCATGGATTTGCCCCCATCTCATGGATTTGCCCCCAGCTCATGGATTTGCCCCCAGCCCTTACCTGGATATTGCCCCAGGCCCCAGCTCCGGCGGGGGTTGAGGGGACCGGGACCCAGATGCCGGGCAGCGCGGGTGCGCCTGCCCGGTCTTTAACAGTCCGTCCTGTTAGGTGATGCCGCGCAGCCGGTCACGTGGTCCGGCCAATCAGGTGGTACAGAGACTCCGTACCACCTGATTAGCCGGACCACGTGACCGGCTGCGCACGCCGCGCACGCCGCGCATGCCGCGCACGCCGCGCAGCCGCATCACCTAACAGGACGGACTGTTAAAGACCGGGCAGGCGCTCCCGCGCTGCCCGGCATCTGCGTCCCCTCAACCCCCGGGCCAGTTTTAGGGGCGCAAATGCGCCCCTAACAAAACTGCGCCCGGGGCCACGGCCCCCCCAGCCCCCCCCCACGCTACGCCACTGCCCCCAGTCTCTCCCTACGTAACACTACGCCGACCGGCTGGATCTCGCGAGGTGAGATCCGGCTGGTCACGTGACCGGCAGGGAGGAACTCAATGGAGTCCTATGGACTCCAGCGAGTGGATGCTCGTAGCTGCGCTCAGCGCTGCTGCGAGCATCCCAGAATTTAATGCTCGGAAATAGGGACGAGCCGAACACGCCCGAGTTCGGTTCGTATTCGAACCCGAACTTTCCAAATGTTCGAATCCGAACCCGAACCCGAACTCGAACTCAATACAAGTCAATGGGGCTGAAAATTCAGTTTTTAGAGTGCCCTCCAAGAGGGCATATATGCTAGATATTTTCCATAAAAGGTGTATGGGGGTCTGGGTAGTGCCCTGGGGGACAGGAAACAAGGACAAAAAGTTTAAAAAAAAAGTTTTTAAAGGGACCGTGAGTCTTCCATGAAATAAGGGTTAAAAATAAAAACGAAAAATTCCTTCAAATATCGGGCCTAGGAGGTCCCCATAACCTGCCCATGAAGTGGCGGATTTCTAGGAAGTATAGAAACACTTAAAAATAAAAAAATTACGTTTCAAAAGACGGTAAATGCTTTTCCTTTAATCTATCCATAAACAACTGCTTGGGGCGGCAGTCTGTATGAAAAGAGGAGACATTTTCGGACACGCAGAAAAAGTTTAGTGATTTTTTGGCTAAATTATTGTGAAACTTATGCAGGCTTTGGATGAAAGTAACAATAGGTGCTTTAAAATTGGGCCTTTAGCATTGGCAACAGTGCCGTCACACCGTAACCCCTCTGAGGATATGAATCTGATACAGGCGTCAGTGGCAGTGCACCCAAATATTGTGCTTTTGATGCCAGGCCTGCAAGTACTATCATACAGTATCCCCTCTGTAGTATTGTGGAAGAATGCAGGGGTGGACCATGTGGTCCTATATTAAAAAGATATGAATCTGGTAATGGGCATCAGTGCACCCAGATATTGTGCTTTTGGTGCCAGGCCAGCAAGTGCATTCCTACAGTAACCCCTCTGTAGTATTGTGGAAGAATGCAGGGGTGGACCTTGCGTTCCTATATTAAAAAGATATGCATCTGGTAAAGGCGTCAGTGCACCCAGATATTGTGCTTTTGGTGCCAGGCCAGCAAGTGCATTCCTACAGTAACCCCTCTGTAGTATTGTGGAAGAATGCAGGGGTGGACCTTGCGTTCCTATATTAAAAAGATATGAATCTGGTAATGGGCGTCAGTGCACCCAGATATTGTGCTTTTGGTGCCAGGCCAGCAAATGCATTCATACAGTAACCCCTCCATGGTATTTTGGAAGAATGCAGGGGTGGACCATGTGGTCCTATATTAAAAAGATATGAATCTGGTAATGGGCGTCAGTGCACCCAGATATTGTGCTTTTGGTGCCAGGCCAGCAAGTGCATTCATACAGTAACCCCTCTGTGGTATTGTGGAAGAGTGCAGGGTTGGACCCTGCGGTTCAAAAAATTAAAATGATATAAATCTGGCACAGGCATCAGTGCAGCCAAATATTGCGCCTTTCATGGCAGCAAGTGCCTTCACACCGTAACCCTTTTGTGGTATAGTGGAAGAGTGCAGGGTTGGACCCTGTGGTTCAAAAAATTAAAATGATATAAATCTGGCACAGGTGTCAGTGCAGCCAAATATTGCGTCTTTCATGGCAGCAAGTGCCTTCACACCGTAACCCTTTTGTGGTATTGTGGAAGAGTTCAGTGCTGGAGGATTTGTGAATGCAGAAGACATCCCCGATCTATTCCATTACTTCAGCATCAGGGGATTGATAGCTGCTGATCCAGGACTGATTCATTTTTATAAATGTCAGCCGGCCTACAGAGTCGGTGGACAGACGCACTCTTTTGTCTGTGACAAAACCTCCAGCGGCACTGAACGTCCTTTCAGAAAGCACGCTATATGAAGGGCAACCTAGTAGCTGCATAGCATATTGGCTAAGTTCTGGCCAGTGATCCAATCTCAACACCCAGTAAGCCAGTGGATCATCTGCTGGAAAGGTATCCAGGTCTGCCCTTGTCCCTAGGTAGTCCTGCACCATATGGTGAAGACGCTGGCAATGGGTGCCTACATTTGATGTCCCTGGGCGTCGTGGACTAAATTTTTTTTAAAAATGCATCAGTCAAGTGGCCCTGGCCTTCACCACTATTCCTCTGATCATCCGCAGCCTCAGAAGCACGTGTGTCATCACTTGGTAACCTACCAGTGCCTGGAAAGGGGTTACACAAGTGTCGCTTTAGAGCGTCCTCAAGTTTTTTCATCCTGTGCTCCCTCTGTGCGGGCAGGATGAGCTCTGCAACTTTACCCTTGTATCGTGGATCAAGAAGGGTTGCCAACCAGTAATGATCCCTCTCCTTGATAGCACGAATCCTGGGGTCCTTTAGCAGGCTTTGCATTATAAGGGAGCCCATGCAGCATAGGTTGGAGGTGGCATTAGCTTCCGAGTCTTCCTGGTGAATGAGGATGCCCCCATCGTGCACTTCCTCCTCCCAGCCCGCACTAGCCCTTGTGTTTCTGTGCACACAAAACCCTCCCATGAGGAATCCTCACCTTCAATGCCCCCATTACTTAAATATTCCTCCTCCTCCTCCTCCTCCTGTCTGATCTGAGTAGGACCCGCTGGAATGCTGTCTGCGGAAAGACTGGGGCCTTGAGAGCTAGGGAAGTCCTCCTCTTCCTCCCGCTGCTCTGCCTCTAGAGCTACATCTATAATTCCCCACAGAGTGTGCTCCAGCAGGAACACTAAAGGAATTGTGTCACTGATGCATGCACTGTCCCTGCTCACCATCCTCGTTGCCTCCTCAAATGGTGACAGTACAGTGCATGCATCCTTGATCATCAGCCACTGCGGGGGGGAAAAAAAACAAGTTGACCTGAACCTGTCCTTGTGCCATACTCACACAGGTACTCGTTGATGGCCCTCTGCTGCTTGTGCAGACGCTGCAGCATTGATAATGTCGAGTTCCACCTGGTGGGCATGTCACAGATCAGACGGTTTGTGGGAAGGTGGAATTCTCTTTGAATTTCTGCCAGGCAAACGCTTGCTGGGAATGACCGTCTGAAGTGGCTGCAGACTTTTCTGGCCTGGCTGAGAAGCTCTGGCAGCCCTGGGTACTTGGTTAAGAAACGCTGTACCACTAGATTTAGGACGTGTGCTAGGCATGGTATATGCGTCAATTTACCCTTGCGTAGGGCGGAGAGAAGGTTGCTGCCATTATCACAGACGATCATTCCCAGCTGAAGCTGGCGTGGTGTTAACCATCTCTGCACCTGGCCCTGCAGAGCTGACAGAATTTCTGGCCCGGTGTGGCTCCTGTCCCCTAAACAAACCAGCTCAAGCACAGTATGGCTTCTTTTTGCTTGAGCCATTGCATGGACCCTGTCAGGCGTCGGTTTAACTGCCACTTCGCCAGAGACAGAGAAGGAGGAGGAGGAGGAGGAGGAGGAAGAGGTTGTGGTGGTGGAGCAGACAGACCTCATACAAGCAGCTTTCTGGAGGCGTGGTGGATGAACAAGCTCCAGCGCAGAGCCCTGTCTTGGATCCCTCCCAGCTGCAATCAGAGTTACCCAGTGTGCCGTGAAGGAAATGTAATGACCCTGTCCATTCTTGCTGGACCACGTGTCTAAAGTCACATGCACCTTGCTGCTGACTGCCTTTCCCAATGACTCGATAACATTGTCTTCCACGTGCTGGTATAGTGCTGGAATGGCCTTGCGTGCAAAGTAATGGCGTTTTGGAACCTGCCACTGTGGTACAGGACATTCAGCAAATTCACGGAAGGGAGCACCACCAGCTGGAAAGGCAGCAGCTGCAATGCGAGTAATTTTGCTAAGCTGGCATTTAGATGCTGTGCTTGGGGATGGTTGGGACTATATTTTTTCTTATGCTGCAGCAGCTGCGGCAACGTAATCTGACTGCGTAAATCTTCAGCTGATGGGATGATGTCACATTGTGAGGAAGGACCTGGTACATCTATTACTGTAGCATCATCCCTGTCAGTGGAGGTTGTAGGCAATGACATGGCAGGACATACAGTGGGGGTAGAGACAGATGAGGAGGAGGACCTACGCAAAGTTTTGCGTCAACGGGATGTGTGGCATGTGTTCATATGTCGCCTCAAGCACGTGGTACCCAAGTGTCCGGTGTCTTTCCCACGCTTCAGCGTCATTTGACATAGATTACAAATAGCAACGGTGCTCTCTGCTGCACATTTCTTAAAGAACTCCCAGACAGCAGAGTTCCTGCATGTGTACTTTGAGACAACAGCGCTCTGCACCGGAGCAGCTCTGACCTCTGATGCCTTGGACTGGCTAGTGCTATGGTTGGTCATAGAGGATGTTGTGCCTTGTGTTTGCTGTGCCTCCTCCTCCCCCTCCTCCTCACTTGATTCCTCTGTTCGATCTGGCACCCAGATGGAGTCAGTGACCTCATCATCAATGTCATCTTCACCCCCTATCTCCTCGTCACTGGAGCCAACTTGGCAGTATGCTGCAGCTGCTGGGGCAACATGAGTGCCAGTTATTTGTGTGTCATCACTGGCACCCCCTTCCTCTAGGTTGATTATACTCCCTTCCTCAACCTCAGAGATTGAATCAGAGCACTGTACTTGCTGCGCATCCTCAAGCAGCATGTCACTGTCATTGTAGTCAAACAATTCAGCTGACTCCTCCGTGTGTGATAGTTAGGCTACGGCAGGAGTAGCTGTGGACATGGAGGCTGCATTAGATGTTTTGGCAGCTGAGGTGGACTGTAAAGTACTACAAGCCTGGCTGGCAGAGGACTCGGAGGATGAGGATGGCCTGGTTAGCCAATCCACCAAATCCTCTGTATGTTGCTGCTGCTTAAAACGGCCAGCACCAGTTAGAAAGGATAAGCGTGCCCCTACAGAGGATGCACCACGTCCACCATGACCAGAGGCAGAGCCTCCCGACACAGGGGCTGCTTGCCCTCTTATCTGTGTCTGGGAGCATCTGCCTGTCCTTTTTGTTCTTTCAGACATGGTGAGTGATATATAGATTAAATATATACAGAACTCTGATTCAACTCTGGTTTAAAGATTTACAGGACTCTGGTATAACTCAGTGAGACACCCTGATAGCTGGCAGCCAGTGACAAGACACAGATTACAATTCCCTCCTATAAATCAGTGAGACCCCTTGATGGGTGGCAATGAGAAGCCACAGATTACAAATCTCAGAAACCTCATATAAATCAGTGTGACCCCCTGATGGGTGGCAGTGAGAAGCCACAGATTACAAGTCTGAGAAACCTCCTATAAATCAGTGAGACCCCTTGATGGGTGGCAGTGAGAAGCCACAGATTACAAATCTCAGAAACCTCCTTTAAATCAGTGAGACCCCCTGATGGGTGGCAGCCAGTGAGAACACACGGATTATAACAATTCCCAAATATTTTGGAGAAATTAGTGACCCCCAAAATACTGCATGGTACTGGCTGTGTGACAAGACACAGATCACCTCAATTCCCAAATGTTTTGTAGAAATTAGTGACCCCAAAATACATGCTGGCAGTGACAAGACACAGAAGATCACCTCAATTCCCAAATGTTTTGTAGAAATTTGTGACCCCCCAAATACTTGCTGGCAGTGACAAGACACAGATCACCTGAATTCCCAAATGTTTTGTAGAAATTTGTGACCCCCCCCAAATACTTGCTGGCAGTGACAAGACACAGATCACCTGAATTCCCAAATGTTTTGTAGAAATTTGTGACCCCCAAAATACTTGCTGGCAGTGACAAGACACAGACCACCTCAATTTGGTCAATCACCAGGATTAGTTAGATTAAAAACAAAGGAAGGAAGGTATGTAGAAGAGGATAAAAATCTCGCTGACTGCCTCAATGAATATTTTTGTTCAGTCTTTGCAGAAGAAAAGGAAGGAAAGGGACCTCAGTTAGGAGGAAACACTAACGAGACATTTACATATGAGTTTACAGAGGAGGAGGTTCTACAGCAGCTGTCTAAAGTAAAGACAAATAAGTCAATGGGGCCTGATGGGATCCACCCTAAATTTTTAAAAGAGCTCAGTGATGTAATAGCAAAACCGCTAACAGATTTATTTAACCAATCCTTGTTAACGGGAGTCGTCCCAGAAGACTGGAAATTAGCAAATGTTGTGCCCATTTACAAGAAGGGTAGTAGGGAGGAATCGGGGAACTATAGGCCAGTTAGTCTTACGTCAGTAGTGGGGAATTAATGGAAACCATGTTAAAGGAAAGGATTGTTGAACATCTAAAAACACATAGATTACAGGATCAGAAACAACATGGGTTTACCTCAGGGAGATCATGCCAAACTAATCTTATTGATTTTTTTGATTGGGTAACAAAAATAATAGACTCAGGTGGTGCAGTAGACATTGCTTATTTAGATTTCAGTAAGGCTTTTGATACTGTTCCGCATAGAAGGCTTATCAATAAATTGCAATCTTTGAGCTTGGATTCCAATATTGTTGAATGGATTAGGCAGTGGCTGAGTGACAGGCAACAGAGGGTTGTGGTAAATGGAGTTTATTTGGCACAAGGTCTTGTTACCAGTGGGGTACCTCAGGGGTCAGTACTGGGACCCATTCTCTTTAATATTTTTATTAGTGATATTGCAGAAGGTATTAATGGAAAAGTATGTCTTTTTGCTCATGACACAAAGATTTGCAACAGGGTTGACGTTCCTGGAGGGATCAGCCAAATGACAAATGATTTAGGTAAACTAAAAAAATGGTTGGAGCTGTGGCAATTGAGTTTTAATGTGGATAAGTGCAAGATAATGCACCTGGGATGTAAAAACCCAAGGGCTGAATATAGAATATTTGATAACCTCAACCTAACCTCAACATCTGAGGAAAGGGATTTAGGGGTTATTATTTCAGAGGATCTAAGGGTAAGTAGTCAATGTAATAGAGCAGCAGGAAATGCTAGCAGAATGCTTGGTTGTGTAGGGAGTGGTATTAGCAGTAGGAAAAGGGAAGTGCTCATGCCACTGTACAGAGCACTGGTGAGACCTCACTTGGAGTACTGTGTGCAGTACTGGAGACCGTATCTCCAGAAGGATATAGACATCTTAGAGTTCAGAGACGGGCTACTAAAATGGTGTACGGCTTGAAGGAGAAAAGTTACCAGGAAAGGCTTAATGATCTTAACATGTACAGCTTGGAAATAAGACGAGACAGAGGAGATATGATAGAAACTAGGATGTGCATTCGGATTCGGCCGATTTTACGAAAATTTTAAGATCCGAAAACGGCAGATCCGAACAAATTTTCATGCCAAAACGAAAACTTTTCGGAATTTTCGAATGGACTAGAAATGTGTAAAATCGAAATTCATTTTCATTCCATTCGTGATTTCGGCTCCATTCCTGATTTCGGTTCCATTTCAGTAATTTCGGACATTGTATTTATATCGCTGATTCTGTAATTAAGTTTTGTATCATTCCCATCTCAATGTTTCCTTCCTGGAAAACCAGAGAAATCTCAATGTATCCTTCTTGTAAAACATGAGAAATCTCAATGTATCCTTCTTGTAAAACATGAGAAAATCTCAATGGCAGAATTATCGTATCGGCAGAATTATCGTATCGTATAATTATCGTATCGTATAATTATCGTATCCGAAAAACCATTAGTTTACATCAAAACGAATAGACACTTTGAAACGAGGAGAACAGACGTTCTGAAAAACACGAAAATTTCCGAAATCCCGAAAAAAAAGTAGATACGAAAAACAAAACGAAACGAACCGAAACGAAAATCGTCCGAAACGAGTCGAAAGGAAAATTTTCAAAATCCGAACCGAATCGAACCGAAAAAGAAATCGATGCACAAGCCTAAGAGAAACATTTAAATACGTAAAGGGAATCCACAAGGTAATGGAAGGGAGTATATTTTAAAGGAAACAAAGTAGCAAAACAAGAGGACATAGTCTTAGATTAGAGGGGCAAAGGTTTAAAAGTAACATCAGGAAGCATTATTTTACTGAGAGGGTGGTGGATACATGGAACAGTCTTCCAGTTGAAGTGGTAGAGGCCAAAATAGTAATTGAATTTAAGCAAGCATGGGATAGGCATAAGGCTATCCTAAACAAAAGATAAATCCAGGTAAAGTATCCATGTAATTGGGCAGACTAGATGGGCCGAAAGGTTCTTATCTGCCGACATTTTTCTATGTTTCTATTCCCAAATGTTTTGTAGAAATTAGTGACCCCCAAAATACTTGCTGGCAGTGACAAGACACAGAAGATCACCTCAATTCCCAAATGTTTTGTAGAAATTAGTGACCCCCAAAATACTTGCTGGCAGTAACAAGACACAGAAGATCACCTCAATTCCCAAATGTTTTGTAGAAATTTGTGACCCCCAAAATACTTGCTGGCAGTGACAAGACACACATCACCTCAATTCCCAGATATTTGGTAGAAATGAGACCCCCCCAGTAGCGTGGCAGACCGGCAGTAAGAACACACAACAACAATCTCCTATGAAATCTCTTCTCAAATGCATGCTGAAGCGCTGCGTGGAAACCTTATATAGTGTGCTGCGGGACTTAGCTCTGTGAGCCCATGATTGTTCAAAATTTGCCCAATCAGGACTCTGAGCCGTGATTGGCATACTGTTGAACCTGTCTTGCACCTGACCTGTGGCCAGGTGCAAGGCTGTAGCCAATTACGAGCTTCAGGCCAGTGTAAAAGTGCATTGTGGGCCATTGTGGTGCATTGTGGTCGAACATGCGGCGAACACCCGGAAATGTTCGGAGTTCACAAACAGAACGAACAGGCTAAGTTCGGTCCGAACTCGGAACCGTCCGACCCGAACAGCTCATCCCTACTCGGAAACAATGCAGGCAGCATTTTTTGCGTCTGCATTGTAATCCAGCGTTAAAACGCAGGCGCAAGGGGGAAAACTGTGGGCCTGCGTTTTAACACGAAGAGTGTAATAGAGCCCAAAGTCTTTTATATTTTATTCACTTCATTGGGAAAGTATCAGCAAATAAAAGGTGTCTTGTGGATACAGAGCTAGAAAGTGCTTCTCTGAATCTGATTCCTGGTATGGGAGGAAGGGGATAGAGGCAACTTATCTGTTGAAGTGTGCTTTGTTATGGGAGGAAGGGCACAGAGACAGCTTCTCTGTTGAAGTGTGCTTTGTTATGGGAGGAAGGGCACAGAGACAGCTTCTCTGTTGAAGTGTGCATCAATATGGGAGGAAAGTAAAACAGAATGCAATTACCCAATATAGAAAAGATGCTTGCTCACTGCCTCTATGGTTGGACTGAAAAGGAAGAAAAGCTTGCTAAGCAGGAAATGGGGCTGGGCCAAACTAACTATGTGAGTTAGACAGGGAAAGTGGACTAATCCATTCTTAAGTAAAGCATAGAGGGAAACAAATGAGGAATCCGGTTCCATGATACAGGGTATTCATTCTGTTGTATGTGACTGTGTATTACTTTCTGACTGGTACCTTATGCTTGACCATGCAACACAGTAATGTATAGAGCACAGCATACAGTATGCCTCTGTTTTCATCATGACCTCAGACCTTACAGCAGCACATTAATAAAAGCCTTACACTTCCCTTCCCAAACACAAATAAATGTTCGGATTAAAATATGCTCCTTCATATGAAGGTCAGTAACAGTTAAAGAAATGATGTTGGTTTTGGATGATGCTATGGCTCTCTGTGCTTATATTTCTTGAAATGCAGTTACCCTTTTTGAATTTTGGGCCCCCTCGCATATATACTGTACACAATAAGGCTTACATCTACAAGAAGGAATTTGTACCATTTGTGTGCTTGTTTAACAGTCCTGTTTCATTTTAAAAAACTATTGTTTTTCGTTTAATATAATTATTGTTAAAGCAATACTTTTACAATACAGATTGTAAATAAAATATCACTCTTTAGTAGCTTACCACCCACTCTCAATCCTCCGTATAAAGGGTGTGATTTAAGTTAAGGATAAGAGACTAGGGTAAAATCTTATACATTACTTATACTACCTATAAATTACGTGTATTATCTTTTTTCCCATGGCACAATCCATCTGATCATAGCACTGTGCTAAGAATAGAGCATGTAACATTCCAGTACCAAATAACATGGGATCAGTGATCATAATATCAGGATAAGGGTGCAATAAATGGAAGTGAGGGTAAGTGCCTTATTGTAGACAGCCATGTGGAAGTGGACAATGAATAATGCAAGACCATTTCTCTATTCTACATCTATATAACATTGCCTATATTATCTATATACATCTATAGACCAGTGTCACACAATGTGTTAACTGTATGAATATCTCAATTTCATCAGCAATCAAGATATACACTATATTTCAAAACATAGAAGCCATGTTGCAAATACCATTTATGGTCAGTTCATGGGAACATTCTGGGCTGTATTCCAATGCTGGTGTAATCTTAACCAGAGGTGTTGTACAATTAGCAACTCCATAAACTAACGGCCCTATTCCACAGTTGCCGGTAAGACGAAAATGGTAAGAAAAGCACCTTACCATTACCGTTTTAGTGTAACCTTTTTCAGGGTCAGTACTTTGTTAGCCCCTAGCCCCGGAACGATGTGCAGAGCTGTCTGATACCATCAGTGGCGCTGCGCACCGCAGCGGGTATTGGCTCTGGGTGTCCAAGATTATGGTTACACGTTCTTGTGTTTCTTTTGGTGTACCTCCTGACTGATTCCTGTTGTGGCCATTTGATATTGTGATCTCTCCCTTCCTAGATTTTGGCTTCATATTTAACTTTGAGATTTCTCTTCTCCCTGACCTCTGGCTTTCTTATACTTAATATTCTTTTCTTTGTATGTTCGTAATTCTGCCACCCTTCAGGGTGCCTATGGTTTCGTACACTGGGCCTTTATAAGGATTGGTACTGCAACTTGCAAACTGCTATCCCTTTATTTACTGTATCTGCCTTTAGGATCCAGCCTTCCCTTCTAGGGTAGTCTTGACAATTCTTCTTTAATTCAGTTTTTCTGTCATGTTCGAGAACCACTGGATTGAAGGAGGGGGCTGTCCTTTTAGTCTTTAAACTTGATAATTGTCTTCATGATTTGTGTGGGGATCCAGGTAATTACTGAAACTAAACTTAGAATAGAGGCCGAAGATATTTATGGTCATAGTGAACAAGGATGGTGCTGGTATTAAAGCAGATTTATTTTAAGACATCTTTAACCAAGGGTAATGAAATATTTTGGTGCTAAATATATCTTTGCAGCTTTCTTTGTAAAGTGACTTATTATATACTGCATATACCAAGATGATTTCTTTTCCCACTGGCTCTAATATCACGTTCTGCCAGGAAATGTTTAAATCATTTGTCTGAATTTTGCTAGCGATCTTGAGACGTTCCCTTTTTTGGTTCAAGGTTGGTATGCTTCCATAACGTTACTGATAATTTTTTTTCAGTTTCCGTAGCAATTAATTGCATGTTACTGTAAGCAAACAGATCAGTCTACGCTCAAATCTATTGCAGAAAGCTCACTGAACACTTTTTTTGGATTTGTAGCATTATTATTCTTTTTACTAGTAGCACTCTATAATATTTACTAGTTAGCCTATTGAATAATCAAATGGATTAAAAGGACATTTATTTTTTAGGAAGATACAACCATAGTTCAGAAATATTCAGACCATGAACACAATGGGCAATGTTACAAAGCTGGTGCTAACTTAACCAGGGCTGTTGTAAATTTACCAGAGCCATTATAGTCTATGGAGTTGGTAAGTTTGCAACAGCCCTGGCTAAGTTAGCACCAACTTTGGAATACTGCCCAATGGCTTTAAATATTTTGGCAAATTTGAGAGAAAATTATGTTATCACAGGACAATCGGGGTTATTCAAAGAGATTCGAAAAGTCACCGCACATTCGGTGACTTTTCGTTCTCTTCAATTCGGTTTGTTTTGCCGATCCCATTTTGATGACCCTGCGGTGTATTCAGCAAGCACCACAGGGTCCCCGAATTGCAGGGAAAAGCTGCCGCAAACCTGACGAAAACTAACCGCAAAACCCAGCGAATGCACGCCGAAAACCCTCAAAAACATCTGGATTAACCAGATTAAAAACAGAAAAACCCGAACAGGAGCCGATCGCAGCCTTCGACACAGCAGAAGAGGCAGTGAATAAATTAGGAAAACAGTTTGCATGAATGATTGAAAAGTGAAACACTGTTTGCAAAGAAACTACTGAGCGAAAATGTCTGAAATTTACATATGAGGTCCAGGGAATTATAATAAAGAGGGCTGTTACAGAAAAAATAAGTAAACTTAAAAAAAAAAATAAGTTTAAGAAAAATGCTTAAAATATCCTAGAAATTCTATAAATTTAGACTCTATACTGCAGAATTTTATAATGAACGGTTTATTAGATATTGAATTAAAACGGGAATATTTTTAACATTGAAGCCTATGGGATTCTCCTGAATAAACTTGCCAAATTAACCACTTCAATGCGGTGGACGCGCTCAGCGCGTCCAACCGCATTGGTACTTGGCTGCGGAGGACGCGCTGAGCGCGTCCTCCCTTTGCAGCCCGCGATCAGCCGGTATTCCGGCTGATCGCCCGGCCCCCCGGTGCGGGCTGACATCATCGATGTCAGCCCAACCTCCGGGACCCCGGCGGGCACGATAGGCGTCTTCGCGCATGCGCGATGACGTCTATTTCAGGCACCCCCCGCCATTGCAGGGAAGGTGCCTGAAGGGGAGGGGGTGAGGTCCTTTGGACCTCTCCCCCTCCCCATCCGTGCAGGCCAGCGATTAAAGGCAGGCACCGCCTGGAAGGGCACAGCCTGCCCTTCCAAGCGGCGGCTGTCTTTAACCCCTAGGAGGCTGGATCGCGATATGGCGCCAACATGCGCCGTATCGCGGTCCCCTCCCGGAGCTGGCCGACATCTTGGATGTCGGCTAAGCTTCCAGGATATCCCCCTAATGACTGGCGTCATCGTGCAGAGCACGATGGTGCCAGTTTTTAAATTAACCCCTTGCTGCCACCTATAGTGGAGATAGGGGGTTCCAATGAACCCCCTATCTCCCGATCTGTGACAGCTAGGGGTTAATGTTTACTATCATTGGAACGGCCAGAGTGTGGCCTTTCCAATGATACCAAACATGACCATGTAAAAAGTAAAAACAAAAAATAAAAAATAAAAATAAAATTAAAAAAATAAAAAAATAAATTAAAAAAAGTTTTTTTTATTTTTTTTTAGATTTATTAGTGCAACAATATTGTTCCCATTTCAATTATAATGTGAACAATGATGCTGCACTAACGATTTTTTCTATGGGGGTGCGTTTGCTAAAAAACACGGAATTTTCCCCAAAATAAGTAACGATTCCTCATTTCTAATTTTTTTAACAAGCGCACCCCATAGAAAATATAACTGCAAACGATCGCATTTTAAAATGTGAAAAAAAACACTTTACACATTGTAAATTATTGAAAATTCTAATTTTATTGCATTTTTTGTTATAATATACAGACATTACATAACGTATACATATAATAATGACATATTATGAATCTGCACAGTCTGCCGGAAAGAACGATATATAATATGTCTGGGTCATATATTAAAATAAGGCTTCAAAACGCGTTTAAACATGATGAGCGAAACCGGTAAAAATGAGCTCAGCACAGAGGTGGGAAAAGGCTCAGCAGCGAAAGGGTTAAACCAGCGAATGGCAGGGAATTTCGGGAACCTTTCACTGCTGATTTTTGTTCTCTGAATAGCCGAAGCAGTGCTTCTTTATGGGGTTTTCACTGCCCTCGAACAGGCACCGTATGTGCAGGCAATTCGTCAGGATTTGGCGAATTGCCTGCTCTCTGGATAGCCGAATGGCCAAGAAAGGTAACCGAACTCTGATTTTCAGCGTTCGGTTACCTTTCTCAAGCAATTCGGATCTCTTTGAATAACCCTGAATGTTTTGATGCACATTTGGGCCAAGTGTCTGAATCCTATTCAGTTTTCAAGATACACAAAATAACTACTCCACAGTTATGTTTAGAATTACCAAGGAGTGGCTTAAAATTGGGACTGTCAAGCCCATTGGTATTGCTTTGCCTGCTTATGCTGGAGACAAGTAACCTGTGCAGGTTTACAGGGTGTTGGCAAGAGCCCAATGTGTAGTGATAGACCCAGATGTATAAAAGTCCAAATAGTGAGTCTATTACAGGATTAAATAAACAGAAGAAGGTAAACTGGGATATTGCAGGAATATATAAACTGACAGGTAGACTTCAATATGGCCAAAGCTTCTCTGGAATGTGGTCAGTTTAGATTAGTATGGGCCACATTACATTCTTGACGCTGACATTAACGCTCACTTGTGTGAGCATTAACGTTAGCTGCAGTGTCTACCGTATATTACGATCCAAACGCAAACGGGTTAAGTAACCCATTTGCGTTTGGTACCTTGCGCTTTTCAGCGCGAGGTTACTGTACTCTGCACTCCCTATACTTAACATGGGGAGCGCAAAGTGTTAATCAGCGTTAGTATTACAAAGTCCTAATGCTGATTACCGTCCGGCTCTGGTTAGCAGAAAGTTAACCAGAGCCAGGACTTGGTGTTAACGGATTCCGCTTCTGCAGAATCCATTAACACCAGCCTTAAAAAGCAAGTCAGATACTCACCTCCTGTCCTGCGGTGAGGACCGCGGCTCCAACCGCCTCCTCCATCTGGCTGGAGCAGGGAAAGACTGGGGGAAAAAGTCCCCCCAGTCTCTCCCTGCGTATCACTACGCCGAATGGCCGGATCTCGCGAGGCGAGATTCGGCTGGTCATGTGACCGGCAGGGGGAAACTCCTATGGACTCCATCGAGTGGATGCTTGTGGCTGCGCTCAGTGCTGCCGCGAGCATCCCGTCCCGTACGCCCGGTTACAATGCAGGCAGCATTTTTTGCACCTGGATTGTAATCTAGCGTTAAAACGAGGGCGCAAGGGGGAAAACTGCAGGCACAGTTTTTCCTCCCTTGAGCCCGCCTTTTAACGCTAGGATCGTAATGTGGCCCTATAAGTTTAGATACCAGCCACTGTAAGGACCATCTTATCTGTTCAGGGATGTCCTTGTCTGGGATTTGTTTGCATGTTGGGCCACCTGCTATCTTGAAGAGGTGTTTTCTCTTTTAAATAAAATCTAAACTTTCCAATATGCAAAATGCTGCATCACATTTTGTGATTACTGTGACGCTTATGGGTTCCCAACAGCTGGAGGCAAAACCTTTATGATGCTGTATTTTTTTGTATATGTTTAATGAAATATTTATATAATTCATAAAATACATGTGAATGACATTCAGTCAGCTTACTCTTGTCAGGCGGACACACGTACCCGTAGGTAGCTACGGTCAGCCCTAAGGCGAAACAGGAGGCTGGAACCCTAAATGCGATACCAGTCCTTATAGTCGGCTGGGTTACGCAGTAGCTAGAAGTGAACCTATAAGGCAGGGAAGTAGGCAAGGAGGATAGAAACCAGTCCTTAGGGTGGCTGGTATAGAAACAGGACAGTACGGAGTACCAGAGAGTGTACGTCAAGCTTGTACACGTAAGTCGAAGGATAAGCTTAGGTAGCTATACAGGTAACCAGAAAACCCCCGAAATTTAATCACAATACCAGTCCTTGCGGTGGCTGGGTTAAGTGATAGCGAGTAATAAAACAACTCAGTACACAGGGAAAAACCAAATGCAGCGTCAAACACATAAGCCGGGTCAGAGGGATACGGAGATACTCAGAGTCGGTTGCCAAAAGCCAGGTCATGCACAGTAAGTCAAATAAGAGTTTCAGAATACAGCACCAAAGGGTATAGCAAGCTAAAACCACGAAAGGGCGCAGAGAAAAGCAAAAAGCAGGTTTAAATCAGGCGCCCTGCCTCCCGATTGGCCAACAGGATCACATGACGCAGGAGGCACCACGGTGGAGGCGTGATGACGTCATGCCGCTGGGAAACCTCATACCCGGAAGCGGCGACGACACGCGCGCATAGGACGCCAGGAGGGACCACGAGGAGGACGCAACCCTCGGGAGCGCCAGGAACGGGCCAGCCGCCGGGTCCTAACAGCACCCCCCACTAGAGAAACGCCCACCGGGCGGATAGGAGCCGGTTTGGCAGGAAAGCAACGATGGAAAGTGGCCAACAAATGGGGGGCATGAAGATCGCGGAGGGAGACCCACGACCAGTCCGCGGGACCATAACCTTTCCAATGGACCAAGTATTGCAGCCTGTTCCGAGAACGACGGGAATCCAGAATGGATTCAACTTCGAATTCAGGACTCCCGTCCACCACAACAGCAGTAGGAGGGAGACCTTCGGGACGAGTAAAACGATTACACAGGAGAGGTTTAAGCAAGGATACATGAAAAGTGTTGGGTATGCGAAGGGACGCGGGTAATTGCAAGGTGTACGATACGGGGTTAATACACCAAAGGATTTTGTAGGGTCCAATAAACCGGGGTGCGAATTTCATGGACGGAACCTTTAACCTAATGTGTCGTGTACTGAGCCACACTTTGTCCCCCACATGATAGACCGGCGATGGCCTGCGTCTCAGGTCAGCAGAACGCTTCTAGATGAGAGAGACGAATTCGAGATTCGACTTAGTCTTTTCCCAGATGGAACGCAGGACACGGAGGTGGTCCTCCAGGACCGGAATATTCTGATGTGTAAAGGAAGATGGAAACACAGTGGGGTGCATACCAGTAACGATCTCGAATTGAGAATATTTAGTCGACTGAGATGTGGCATTATTGTACGCAAATTCCGCCCACGGCAATAGTGAGACCCAATTATCCTGAGTATCAGAAATAAAGCACCTTAAATACGTCTCGAGTGTCTGATTTGTTCTCTCAGCTAATCCGTTCGTCTGCGGATGATATGCAGAGGAAAAGGAGAGCTGAACTCCCAATTGTTGACAAAAACCCCTCCAAAATTTGGAAATGAATTGGGAACCACGATCTGACACAATCACGTTAGGAACGCCATGTAGTGGAAATATTTCTTTAGTAAAAACGTGTGCCAGCTCGATAGAGGAGGGAAGTTTTTTCAATGGAATAAAATGTGCCATTTTAGAAAAGCGATCAACCACGACGAAAATTACCGTATGACCAGACGAAGGAGGCAGTTCCACTAAGAAGTCCATGGCTAAATGGGACCAGGGACGTTCAGGTACAGGTAGTGGTTGGAGGAGACCAGTTAGACGGGAGGGTTTGGAACAGGAACACACTGGACAGGTAGTAACAAAGTCTTTAACGTCCTTAGCAAGTGTAGGCCACCAAAGGTGCCTACTAATATGGGATAGAGTTTTTTCTATACCAAAATGACCGGCAAACTTTGATTCATGAAACAGTCTTAGGGCTACTAGAACCTCCTCTGGAGGAACGAATAATTTATCGGGTGGTTTAGACGAAGGTGCTAGAGCTTGTTTGGATAGTAAGAGCTTCCAAAACGGAGAATCAATTTGGATATTCAGAGAAGCCAGGATTTTTTCCTCGGGTACAATGGGAGCTGGTACTAGGGATTGAGTAGACATGGGCTCATGCTGTCTAGATAGTGCGTCATCTTTAACATTTTTAGATCCGGGTCTGTAAGAAATGACAAAATCGAACCGAGTAAGGAAGAGAGCCCATCGGGCTTGTCTGGGGTTCAACCTCCTAGCCTCAGATAGATAGGTTAAATTCTTATGGTCGGTTAGTATGGAGAACGTGCAATTGGAACCCTCTAACAGGTGGCGCCACTCTTTCAGAGCCAATATGATAGCCAACAATTCCCTGTCTCCGATGTCATAACGGGTCTCAGTAGGTGACAACTTTTTGGAGAAGAACCCGCAGGGTAACAAAGGTTGGTCCTCCGCAGCGCATTGGGACAGTACAGCTCCCACCCCAGACTCTGAGGCGTCTACTTCTAATATGAAAGGTTTGGTGGGGTCAGGGTGATTAAGAATGGGAGCTGTGGAAAAGGCGGCCTTTAGTTTCTCAAATGCCTCCACAGCGGTGGAAGGCCAACTCAGAGTGTCAGTACCCTTTTTGGTCAAGGCCGTAATGGGTGCAATAATCGACGAAAACCCTTTAATAAACCTTCTATAATAATTGGAGAAGCTGATAAATCGTTGAATGGCCTTGAGACCTTTGGGAAGAGGCCAATGAAGGATTGCATCTAGTTTCGAGGAATCCATCATGAAACCAGAAGAGGAGATTACATAACCTAAAAACTGTACTTGTTGTACATCAAATAGACATTTCTTGAGTTTACAGTACAGACCGTTAGACAATAACTTGGATAGGACTAGCCGTACATGTTGGTGGTGTGTTTCCAGGTCAGGAGAATGTATCAGGACATCGTCAAGATAAACCACAACAAAACAAGGAGTATACTCTCTTAACACATCATTAATGAATGCCTGAAAAACCGCAGGGGCGTTGCATAAGCCAAAGGCATAACCAAATATTCATAATGGCGAGTCTAGTATTGAAGGCAGTCTTCCACTCATCCCTTCTCTAATGCGTATTAAATTGTAAGCTCCCCTAAGGTCTAAGTTAGTGAACACCTTGGAGTATTTCAGGCGATCGAACAACTCAGGGATGAGTGGAATGGATAGGCGTTCTTGACGGTTATTTTATTCAAACCACGGAAATCAATACAGGGTCTAAGATCCCCCTCCTTTTTCCGAACAAAAAAGAAACCCGCTCCGGCTGGGGAAGACGAGAAGCGGATGAACCCCTTTTGGAGGGAATCGGTAATATACTCCTCCAGTACCCTATTCTCTTTTTCAGATAATGGATAAACTGCCCCTCGGGGAGGAATGGTATCTGGGAGAAGGTCAATGGCGCAATCGTAGGGACGATGCGGGGGTAATTTGTCGGCCTCTCTTTTATCAAACACAGGAGCCAAATCAGCATATTGTCACGGTGGCAGTACCACCAGGCACGCACCACCCTATACTTGCCCTCCGATCCTTGTAAAGTGGTCGGTCTGTATATATATCCCTATGAATATAACTCGCAGGAAGGTGAGGCCTTGGTTCCTGAGAGAAGCCCCTATATGCAGAGATGCGGGGTAAACTGCAAGGACAGGTGAAAGCAAAGGGTTAACAAAAGACCTCTCTACGGCAATACCAAAGATTCCCTGCACTGAAAGACCGGTCTTTAGGATAGCGGATCTAATCTAAAGGAAAGTATTACCTTGAAGCCGTACAGAGTCTTTTGTTGTATACAGATGACAGGGTTTCCTGGAAACGGTAACAGACAAGGAATAATCAATAGAGTAGTCATAAAGAGGAAAGGCCAAAGGTCATAACCAGAGAGAGTACGTCATACAGAATATAGGAATAGGAACCAGAAGGGAAGTCAGCCAAGCCAAAATCAGTAACCGGGAATCTGAATGGAACATAAACACAAAACAAAATACAGCAATAGACAGAACTAAATACACAGAAGGAACTGACATAAACTGGAACAGAAATAATAGAGACAAAAACTGAACAAGGATTAACAAACGGAGGATATCAGGAAACACAGCAAGGAGCTCTCAGGACACAAGTGGCAAGGAGACCAGGCAAAGAAAAATGACCCATCAATGTCCTATAGGTACATTGCTCTAATATAGGCAGGGGAATCAAGGCAAGGGTCAACAGGTGAGCAGCACACAGAACACCAATTAACCCCTGGGAGGCCACCAGGAATTGGCAGCAACAGAACACAAGGAAAAAAACACAATATACAAATACAGAGGGCAGGAAGACAGGGTTGGAACGTGGGAACGTGACACATATGGAGGGGGAATAATCGTAGAGAGAGGTGGAGACGTGGCACGTTAAGGGTGTTGACGGACAAGAATCTGAATGCAAGAGAGCAAACATCGTTATCCCACTTAGCAATCTGACGGGCTCGCCAATCAATGACAGGGTTATGACGGGTTAACCAAGGGTAACCAAGTACGATAGGATAGGAAGGCGATGTAATGGCATGAAAAAACATCTCTTCTTTATGACATAATCCTATCCCAACAGAAATGTTTCTGAGTTTCAAACAAGACAAAAGGGGTTTCAAGAGGTCTACCGTCAATAGCTTGTACGAGTAATGGTGTTTTCTTTTCCACAAGGGGTATAGCATGTTTCTGGGCAAAACCCAAATCGATAAAATTATCGGCAGCACCGGAGTCGACTAATGCATAAAGATGAACCGGGTTACGGAACTCTCCAGGACAGAGTAACCGGAACCCGGAGTCTATTTTCCAGTTGGGGGACGAAGGAAAAGTGCCCAAGAGCTGTCCCCTAAAGCACTTAGGCATGAGAGTTTCCCGATGGACCCTGGGGGCGCTTGGGACAACCTTTCAGTAAGTGGCCCCCCAATCCACAATACAGACATAAACCTCACGCCTCTGGCGTTGTTTCTCACTGTCTGGAAGTTTGGTGCTATCTAATTGCATAGGCTCGGCGGGAGGGTGTGACTCGGAAGAAAAGGTACAGAAAACCGGGGAGGCGTCCTAACAAGTGGTTTTTTAGACCTCTCTTTGTATGTCTACGATGGCGAAGACGTTCATCTATGAAAGACAGGTAGGTTATTAAATCCTCTAGCTCCTCTGGGAGATCTCTGGCTGCTATTTCGTCCTGAAGTTCATTGTTTAACCCCTCAGAAAACACGGCTACTAAAGCCTCATTATTCCAGTTTAATTCTGAGGCCAAAGACCTGAACTCTAGTGCATAATCACCCAGGGATTTCGTACCCTGACGCAAGCGCAACAAGGACTTGGCAGCATTAGTTTTACGCCCAGGAGGATCAAACACTCTACGAAAGGCTGACATAAATTCACGATAATTGTACACAACAGGTTTATCGGTGTCCCAGAGAGGGTTAGCCCAACATAACGCTTTATCGGTAAGATGGTTGATAACAAAGGCGATCTTGGCACGATCAGTAGGGTAAGACCACGGGGTTAATTCAAAGTGGATAGAGATCTGATTTAAAAAACCTCTACAGGCGTTAGGATCACCTCCGTAACGTACCGGAGGTAGCAAGTTAGGATACGAGGTAGGCACAGAAAACGGTTCGGAAGGAGGCGGATTGACTGGAGGGGAAACCTCTACCTGGGTATGGGCAGTACGGTTAAGCAAAGTTTGGAGGGCCTGGGCGAACTGATCAAGACGATGATCTTGATCCTCCTAACGACTTTCTAAGCCAGATAGTTGCTGAGCGGTCCCTGCAAGGTCCATGGCCCTTTCGTGATGTCAGGCGGACACACGTACCCGTAGGTAGCTACGGTCAGCCCTAAGGCGAAACAGGAGGCTGGAACCCTAAATGCGATACCAGTCCTTATAGTCGGCTGGGTTACGCAGTAGCTAGAAGTGAACCTATAAGGCAGGGACGTAGGCAAGGAGGATAGAAACCAGTCCTTAGGGTGGCTAGTATAGAAACAGGACAGTACGGAGTACCAGAGAGTGTACGTCAAGCTTGTACACGTAAGTCGAAGGATAAGCTTAGGTAGCTATACAGGTAACCAGAAAAACCCCGAAATTTAATCACAATACAGTCCTTGCGGTGGCTGGGTTAAGTGATAGCGAGTAATAAAACAGCTCAGTACACAGGGAAAAACCAAATGCAGCGTCAAACACATAAGCCGGGTCAGAGGGATACGGAGATACTCAGAGTCGGTTGCCAAAAGCCAGGTCATGCACAGTAAGTCAAATAAGAGTTTCAGAATACAGCACCAAAGGGTATAGCAAGCTAAAACCACGAAAGGGGCAGAGAAAAAGCAAAAAGCAGGTTTAAATCAGGCGCCCTGCCTCCCGATTGGCCAACAGGATCACATGACGCAGGAGGCACCACGGTGGAGGCGTGATGACGTCATGCCGCTGGAAACATCATACCCGGAAGCGGCGATGACACGCGCGCATAGGACGCCAGGAGGGACCACGAGGAGGACGCAACCCTCGGGAGCGCCAGGAACGGGCCAGCCGCCGGGTCCTAACAACTCTTTTGTATCTTTGCAAATAAGGGTCATTTCGGCGATTACATTTCGCAGAAAATATGGGGAATTCACTATTTAGCGAATGGTAAATGTATTTTGACAAAAATGGAGTCGATGCAGTTAACGGACATCAGAGATAACCCCCAATAACAGCCAAATTCCACCGAACTGCCAAAAAACTGAAGTCTCCTATTCTTCTAATAGGTGTTTAAAAAACTGAGAAACAAAAATATTGTTTAAAAAATACAAAAAGGTGTTCAAAGCAATAAAACAAAAAAGGGTTTATGCTGAAAAGGTAAAGAATAAACAGTATTTAAAAAACTTTAAAAAAGATATTAGGTTTTTTACAATGAAATCTTTGGGATTCGTCTGTTTAAACCTGTCGAACTGAAGCACCAAAAATCAGGGCATGTTGCCGGACTTTTGGTGCAGTGTGGCATTCTGTGAATAGAAGACAGGTCAAGTCTTCAACTGGGAACTTTGATGCCGCTGAAAATTTATTCCACAAATTCTAGCAAATTGACAGCTTAGTGAATAGACGAATTGGCCTGAAATCGCACCGATCGGTGAAATTCATCGTCCGATGCAATTCGAGGGCCAATTTGGAGGTTAGTGAATAATCTCTATAGTTGGTTTAGTTTTCTTTCCTGCTTGGATTTCACAAAAAGCAAAACATGGTCGTCCTATTTGATATGGGATTTTTTTTGTAACATGGTCTATTAATAGTTTGGACTCATGAAGAGATAGGGGGCCTTTTTACAGCACGCCGAAAAAAGATCCTGCTAGGAGACTGTACATGCAGTCACTAGAGCTGGCAAAAAGCAGGGTGTGTCTGTAGCTTTTACTAATGAGATCATGGAATAGAACAGGGAAAGTCTAACGGAGGCCAAAGAAAACGTCATTTTGGTAATTTGCTTACAGAAGTAGTGGACATTTTTAAACTAAAAATAATGAATTAAACACAGCAGTGTTATAATGCAAAGTGGGCTGCCTCCATACTAGCCGTGTATGACTTTGCAGGGAAACAGTTGCTTGTAACAAATTAAGAATACACATATTGCAATCTTACAAAAGTTATTATAAGGGAAAAAAGTTTATGGAACATAGTTCGACTGCCCCATTTTTTATAGTGATACAGGGGAACCAATATTTAATAAATGTGCAGTTATCACAGGAGAACTGGCCATCACTTGGCCTGTATCTTGAGACGGATGACCTGATCATTCCAGTAACATTAAGGCTGTGACCTGGTTGTTAACTCTTGAATGCCAGAAGAGTTAAGATCTCCATGTCACTGTGCTTAGCAGGGGTAGTTGGCAAAAATATTTTGGCTAGAGATTTGATCCCCGATTGTCAAAAAAGTACAGTTAAACATTTCCCTTAACCAGGCCCATCAGGTGAGGTGAGTGAATGGGCATGATCATAGAGAACCCATGCAATTCATGACCATGACTGAAGACATCTGCCCTGAGCAGTCAGCTGCTAAATAGGGACAATATTTTTGCTTCCACAAATGGTAATGGTAGGACATTAAGCAAATCATTTTATTATCAGACATCTAACTGCACACCTCCTAAGCCAAATATATTGTTTATTTTTAAATATACATTTTTTATTCTCATAGAAAACGGAATTGCACTTTGGGATTTTTTTTGTCTGTATTATTTTGATCAGCCAATCGAATATTCACTGAATGCATTTTTCCCTAAATTTTTAAGTCAGCCAGTGTTAAAAGGGTTCTCAAAGTTGGTTGGATAGCATTTTTAAAATCTTATGGAGCATGTACGTTTTGCTTACATAAAACATTTCTAATATACAAAATATCAGTTTAAGGGTCCAGATTCTAAGAATGGATTCTGTATCACTGTATCGGGCACGTATTGTTATACAGTCAAGTGGACAGGGTGTAATACACTTTAACATAAATAAATTTGAACAATATATAATTTGACATAAATTATACATTTATGACTGAAGCATTGTGGTTAGCGAGTGAGCTGTTAACTATAATGGCCAAGCTAGTTAATCATAAACTTTGCTTTCAACTCAGCTGCTCCAGCAGGTTACTGTAAATGAGTGCTTCCTATACTTTGTATGGGAAGTGGTAAGTTGCAGCCAGAGAATAACAAGTGATCCCATTGTCAATCGTTATTTTCGTCTTGAAATGGCATTTTAAAAATGAACAGAAAAAATAATACTTCCATAAAGTGTTTACTAAACTCTAGTCCCAAGTTGTAGACGTCTGGAGGAGAGCGCTGACTCCTGTTTGTAGTTGCAGAAGGTACCTGGGAACAAATAATTCCCAGTGTTCTTCCACTGCCCCTGTGGGACCCCACTTACCTAAGTTTGCACAGTGTTTGCACAAATATTCGTGGAGTTTACTGGGCTCCAGGAGACAATATGGAAGCTATAATATATATTGTAGGTTATAGTAAAAAATTATATGGTGCAACCTTTAACTATAATATACGCGGCAGAGTACATGAACACCGCAATGTTAGCAGCAGGATGGAACATTCAGTGTACCCTGCATAGCTGCCGTGCCGAAAGAGTTAAACCCGAGTATGCTAATTGGGGAACTACAAAATTCTTCTGATGAGGATGATTAAAGTCTCACCTATGAGGGGTGTGCTGAGGAGAGAGACTGGACGCCTGCCAGAGAGGCAGCAAGATCTTGACATTGAGTCTGGGATCAGGGTAGCTGACCAGTGGGATAGGAAGGGATATTCCTGTAAGTTAGTCTCCTAAGAAGAGTAGGAGTTTATTTGTTATTTCCTTACTTTGTTTTGTTATGCCTGCTGTAAGGCCTATATGCTAATAAAGCATACTTTATTTTTGAAATATTGTGTGGCCATTCTGCCACAAATGTAATTATTTGTATAAAAGATCTTTTGAGCTGACATATTTTGTGGCAGGTTAATTCATTCTATATGAATTCTACAGACATTATGCCTAGTAAGATGACTTTGCACTTTATCCTAGCACCTAATATTCTTCTATATTACACTGTACATTTTTATTTTTATACATTCAGCTTTTACGTGCATATTTAAGTTATTTTTTAAATTTATAATTCTCTAGCATCTTTATTTTTCATTATTTATTGGTTACCATGGCATCCTCTCTAGGTTGATTAAACAAGGTCTAATCATAGTTTGTATTATGATAATGTGCTTTGCACCCTTCTTTTTTATTTTGTATTCAGTGTGTTGTTTATGCTTTTTACTTTTGCGAAACTTAAGGGTCTAGTCACAAAGCACCGAAATTCTGTGTTATTTCGGTGCTTTCAGCCCATTTCACCACATTTCAGGGATTCCATTTCACTGAAAATACGATGAATGCACTATTTAGTGAATGGTCACTATTTTGCCAAAATTGGAGTCACTGAGGCAGTTATCGGACATCAGCGAAAACCGCTGAATTTGCAGTGGCGAATTCCACTGAACTACAAACCACCCCCCAAAAGTCTCCTATTCTCCTAATAGGTGTTTAAACCAATAAAAATTTGTTAAAATGTGTCTCAATAATAAAAAAGGTCCTTTAAAATAATAATAAAAAAGTCTGTTACAGAATAAAGAAAAGGTGACTTTTAAAAAATAAAAATGAAAGTAAAATTTTGTGTAAAAAATACGAAAAGGTGTTCGAAACTAGAGATGTGCATTCGTTTCAGAAAAATTCTGAATTTGGAACGAAATCCATTAATTCGTCTTTCGGAAATACTTCCGAATAACGAATTGATAAGATACGAATTCGAAACTAAATGGTATATAACGAATTTATTTTGTTTTACACTGTGTCATCATCCTAAAAGAAAAATTTTAATAATTTTTATTTTTTTGGTTTTCCGGAATTCATATCGATATCAACTACTGAATCGATACCGAATTGATATATCACCTATCGAATTGATATATCAACTATCGAATTGATCTTAAATTAAAATACATACAATACAAGTAATGCAGTCAGCAAACAACTTTATGAAACAAATTAATTTAGTTTCAGAAGCACCTGTCCCTGTTAAATTGACTCAAATACTAAATCTGTGAGACAGCTTAATTTAACCCTAGCTTGTCTTTTAACAGCAAAATTTGATTAATTGGGGTTTTATTTAATGATCCAAAATTCGAATTGATATCAACTATCGAATTTGAAATGAACTATCAAATTGATATCAGCTATCGAATTGATCTTAACTTACAAGTAATAGTCGGCAAAGGACTTTATGAAACAAATTAATTTTGTTTCTCTGTTTAATTTGACTCAAATACTAAATCTGTGACACAGTTTAATATTTAACCCTAGATTGTCTTTTTACAGCAAAATTTGATTAATTGGGGTTTTATTTAGTGATCCAAAATTCGAATTGATATCAACTATAGAATTGATATATGAAATTTGAATCGATTCGAAATTTCAAATCGATACGAAATTTTGAATCGATCCAAAACAAAATACGAAACTAAATTAGTTACGAAATTCCGAAAACAAAATTATTTAAAACCGAAACAAAATGAAACTAAACGAAACAATTTTTTTAGCCATGCATATCCCTGAAACATCTTCCCATTAATCTTTACAACCACCTGATTAACTCATTGCTCCCCCTTTCTGTCTCAGCCTCTGTTTCTAGCACTCTGTGTCAACTGATCATTGCAGTCTCCAACTGACATCCTCTTATGACAAGGATATTCTTACTTTCTTTGTTTGCTGCAACTTCATTGTCTATAAGGACTTCCCAGTCTTTCCATCTACCCTCACCTCCTCAATCTATTTGCATTTCTCCCTCTCTGCTTCCCCCCTTCTCTCACACTAGGCAATCATAGTCCACCTCTTTTCTCTCTCTCTCCATCCATTTGCAAATAGAAACATAACTTTCAAATCGTATTCCCACATTTTGTACTTATAGCGCTTCTCCTTGCAGCAGGAATGTCTCCCCCAACCGTGGACAAACTAGGTCCCTACGTTTCCACTTAATCTCCACCTCTAGAACCATAACCAACCTCAGACACATTAACACTTCCCCTACATCCCCCTTTCACTTTGGATTGCTAGGTCAGTGCATAACTCGAGGAAATCTGCTGCCATTCATGATCACTTCATCTCACAATCCCTACATTTCCTGGCTTTAACTGAAACTTGGCTATCTCCTTTTGATACTGCAACACCTGCACCTAATACACGATGGTCTCCAACTAATCCACACTCCTAAATCAAGTGGCAAAAAGGTGGTGGATTGGATTCTTAAGGGTCTATTCACAAAGCACCAAAACGCCAGCGAAATTTAGCTCTTAATTCACCTCAGTGCATTTGGCGATTCCATTTTGGCAAAATTTCAGTGAATTCACTATTCGCTAAATGGTCACTGTAGTGCACCAAAGATGGAGTTTCCAAAGCTGTTAAACCGCCGAAGTGCACCGTTAACCGCCAAATTATCATCGGTGAAATCTGCTGAATTGAAAAAAAAAATAAAGGAAGACTCCTATTCTCCTGACAGGAGTGTAAATCAATAAAATGTGTCCAAATAATATAAAGAAGTCTTTAAAAAAAGAATAAAGTCTGTTACAAAAGAAGAAAACAAAAAAGTAGTCTAAAAAAAAACAAAAAATAGTAGTCCAAAAAATAAACAGGTTATTTGCTGAAAATAAAAGGAATAAATGGCCTTTAAAAAATAAAACAGATATTGTTTTACATTGAAACCCTTGGGAGTTGCCTGTTGAACTGAAACACCAAAAATCAGGGCATTTCGCCGGAATTTCAGTACGGTTTGGCGTTCTGTGACTTAAATACACAATAGACTTCTATGAGGCAATATAGGTGCTGTCGTTTTGCAGGCGAAATGCACTGTATTTTGCTGTTAATTCGCCGGTGTTTGGCAAATTGACAGCTTAGTGACTAGACAAATTGGCTTGAAATTGCACCGAAAGGTGATATTCACCGTCCAGTGCAATTCGGGGCCAATTCGGAGGTTAGTGAATAACCTCTTTAGTTTCTCCCCATTGCTCCTTCCAACCTATCTCACCGTGCCCATCTCTCACTTTCCCCAATTTTGAGGTCCACACACATCCACCTATTTCAAACGTTATCCATTCGCATTGATGTTATCTACTGTCCTCCTCGCCAACCCCTTCTTTTCCTTGACCACTTCTATTCTTGTTTCCACACTTCGTGTCTTGACATACCATATCTCATTCTTGCAGATTTTAACATCCCTCTTGATCTTCCTCATAGCTCAGCTACCTCAGGATTTCTCTCCGTAATGTCCTCATTTGACCTTACTCAGTGGGCTAACTACCCCCACACACACAGCTGGCAAAACTCTGGATCTCATCTTTTCCTACTCGTGATTTGTCTCTAACCTAAATATTATACCTTTCATTCTGTCTGATCATCATCTTCTGACTTGGAATCTCAGTTCTCCCTGCATTCCTCTGTCTGAATCCAAACCACCCTCTAAGGCTCACTGACACCTCCACTCTTTTGATCTATAGCAATTCCTGCACTACTGTAAGCTATTGTTGCAGAAACCCTCCTCATCTCACATTTTCAACGCTATAAACTTATGATTCGATCCTACAGCTCTGCATTCTTTATAGCCAAGCAAGCATATTACAATGACCTCATACAATCACTTCTGGAACTCAAATCGCCTATTCAACACTTTCAACTCTCTTCTTCATCCTGCTTCCGTGTTGTTCACACCGACCTCAATGCTGTCAACCTCACCTGCTACTTCACAGCAAAGGTAGACAAGATAAGAGCCGAAATCTCTACAAAGCCATTACCACCCTCACAAGCAGATCTTCGTCATATCTATCCTCACACATTTAATTCATTACCTCCTGTGGCTGAACAAGAGGTCTTTACGCTCTTACGATCTTCTCATCCTACCACCTACCCCTTCGATCCCATCCCCTCACATGACACCAAAACACTATCTGCTTCTCTGGTACCATCCTTGGCCCACACCATTTAACTTGTTCTTATCCTCTGGGTTTTTATCTGCTCCCATTAAACATGCCACTGTTGTCCAGATCCTAAGAGAGCCATCTCTGGATCCTCGTCTAACTTCTGCCCTGTATCTCTACTCCCTTCCACCTCCAAATTCCATGAAAAGCATGTACTGTATATGCACGGCTGAATCACTACCTCAATTCTTTCTCTCTCCTTGACCCTATCCAATCTAGTTTTTGCTCCCTTGACTCAACAGAAACAGCTTTAACTAAACTAATCAATGACCTTGTCACTGCCAAATCTAATGGGCATTACTCTCTACTGATTCTTCTTGGCCTCTCTGCCACCTTTGACATGGTAGACCATACAATTCTATTGCAAAATCTTTCTGACTTCAAGGTACTGCTCTTTTATGGTTCTCTTCCTATCAGTCTCATTGATCGTTCAGTGTCTCCTTTTCCAGTAATACCTCATCCCTGCAGACTGTCTCGGTTGGGGTTCCCCAAGGTTCAATACTTGGTCCTCTTCCTTTTTAATCTATACTGCCTCTCTAAGCAAGCTGAAAAGCTCCTTTGGATTTCAGTACTACCTTTAAGCTGACGATACCCAAATAGTTATATAGTTGCATAGCCTCAAAATATATGTGCGTCCTTCGACTTCAAACTTCTACATATCACCTTCTGTGGTTGAACCAAACAAATGCAGAAAACCCAGTCTGAAGCTATACTATTCCTCCCAGTCTCTCTCCTGCTCTACTGGATCGCGTCACTAAATGCTTCTCCGCCATATCTAGCTGAATGTATTCCTTCTTCTTTAAACTCAATCTTGCCAACTGAAATTCTCATTATTCCTCCTTCCAAGCAGAATCCCATGCCATCTGTCTCGCTACATGTAAATGGAACACTAATCAGCCTGACTGCTCAAGTTCATTGCCTCAGTGTTATTTTTGACTCTGACCTTACTTTCTCTCCCTAAATCCTGATTTTATCAACTTAAAAACATTTCCCATATCTGCCCCTTTGTGAAGCAAGATTCCTGCTTGTCCGTGCGCTTGTTATATCATGACTTGATTACTATAATTCTCTCCTAATTGGCCAACTCAACGCCTGCATTGCACTCTTGCAATCTGTAATGAATGCAGCTGTCAGGTGACTTTCAACCAGTCCGATGTCTCCACCCGCTCAGCCAACTCTCACCTCCAAGACTTCTCAAGGGCAGCTTCAATCCTATGGAATGACCTACCTCGCCCTATCTTCGGGCCTTTAAGAAGTCCCTTAAAATCCATTTCTTCAGATTAGCATACCAAATTAGTAATGCCAATGTATCTCTCTCAAAGCCTACCCCCACATCATGACAGAGGCCCTTTCCTTGTCCCCACCATTTCTGTGACACTAGTGCTAGTGACCCTGATGACCTATAAAACTCCTCTTGTCTTCGGCTACTTCAATTTCTCTAGACTGTAAACTCATCCTAGCAGGTCTCTCTACACCTTTTGATTCTGTTGCTATGTTTTTAGTTTTGTCTCAGACCCTACTGGTTATTGTAAAGTGCTGTGGAAACTTTTGGCGCTATATAAATTATGATAATAATGGATAGAGAGCACTGTGAAGGTTGGTGTCCTACTAAAAAGGTAAGGATTTAGAATTTTATCCTGTTGGGTATGGGAAGCCATTGATTAACAGGTTGAGTGATGGGATGGGATTACTAGGTTGAATGAATTATGCACAGTGCAGGCTAATGCAGGTTACGCAGGAAAAAGCAGGCATTATGGATGGATTCAAGAGTGAAGAGTCTAAAGAGAGGAAGTCCTTTCAGTGGACTGTTGCAGTAGTCAAGACAGGAGACGACGAAATAAACCAGCATTAGAGTGGTAGCTGGGTTTAAAAATGGGCAGATTCTTGCAGATTTTGTTAAGTAGTTGAATATGCATGATTTTATAAAGAGTCCGAATCTCAGGTGAAGCAAGAACAGAGTCAAGAATGACCAGATTTTCAAGAAGAAATTGCATGGAAAGAAGTCCTAAATTTGTGACATTTGAATTATGAAAATTAATTATGCAAAAAAACTTTGAATAGCTAAAAAATATTAGATTCAGAGAAATAAAAATTCCAAAAAAAATCTGCTTTAAAAAATTGTTTAATATTTTGTTAAATGACTAAGATGGCTTGCTAAGTTCCTGTAATCGTGGTATTCAGTGCATTTCTAGTGACTGATTCCATACCGTGCTCTTTTAACATGTTAATTGTGCAGGATGTTTTTAATGTATGACCTCCTCCCATGACTAATCAAATGTCTTCCTGGGTCCAAGCAGTGTTCCCATAATCTTAAATTGTTAGCATTGAAGAATATTTGTTGCAATGCAGGGGGTAACCGCATACTTGCGTTGCCATCCAAAAAAAGCCTTGCAGATGACATCTTTTACAAGCAAGAAGCACAAAACATATGAATTACTATGATATCATGTTTAAGTCAATTCCCTTGTGGAAATCTTCTTGTGAAATAAATTCCATGTGTAGTGAGAAAGGACAGATTCTGTTGTTCATTACCAAGTTACTGTTCTCTTATCCTTTCCATTGTGTGAATCAGCTATTTAACCCATTCTGATGATGGAAAGCTAGCTGCTTTTTTCTTAAAGGGGCATTTCAATGATGTTCTAATACAACTTAAATCAATTCAACACGTTTTAACAAGAATTCCCTAATTTATATCTATTATTTCCTCCCTTCATTGTCTTTGACTTAAAAACATGTGCCTTGCGTACTATTAAAGTCCTGTGACTCAAACTGATGAATCAACCCTGAAGTACCCCAGAAAATGCACAAAAGTGCACTGCAGGATCAGGGTGGGTGCAGGGACTAAGCTGATAAGTAAAATGCATGGGTTTAGGTCAGGAGGTCGACTTATGAAAAATTGATTTAGGTAAAATTCTAAAAATAATGGCTTGTCCCTTAAAGGAAATTATTTAGTTCAGGAATTCTTCTAATCTTCAACGACAGCCATATGGAGCTGCAAATAGCAATCTTAGGAACTTTTTGGTAGTAAATAAATTAATATAGATATGATTACAAGCAGAATCACAATTTAATTATATATTTAATTATAAATTCACTATTTCTCCATTCGAACTTGCAGAGTTTAACATAGATTCATAAAGACTAAAGGTAAATAGTTTAAAATGTCTTTGAATACCTCTAGATTTGAATACATTAATTGATATCACACTAAAATTGCCTTGCAATTGTGTGTACACAGCTGCGTTTCATTTTAGTCATGCATAGTGTTTAATTGGAGAAATTGTCTTCCCTTTCGACCCCACAGAGAGACAAGTGGATGAAACAGAATGTTATTCTTGTTTCAATGCCAGTTACACGAGTAGGTCACTCAATCCAATATTTGGAGCTTATAAAGTAGATTTAACCACTTGTTGAGTTAGATACAAGCTTTACGTTATATTGCCTTTATATCACACATCTGGCATAAAACAGGACAATGGTTGATAATTTACTAATGAGCTTATAGAAGCTAATAGTTAAATACAACGTGGCCTGTCTAAAAGATGCACTGCATACCTTATCCCCTTCACTACCAAGTGCTTTTCCACGAAAAACATTGTCAGAAACCAGTGTTTTTTTTGTAAAATCATTTTTAATTAATTATAAAGTAAGACGTATTTCAGCTTATACACATTGGGCAATATCAGCTGGTGTGAGATAACCATAGCGTCAGCCTGTTTTCTCGTTAGCGCCAGGTAAATTTAGTCTAGCGCCGGACCAACAGATCGTTTGCCTCTTGCTGCAAATGGCAAAAAACACTTAGCCCTCGGTATAATTAGCGATTCGTAGCACGCTACGAGCTTACTGTACTTAACGTTGTCACGTTCCCTATGGCGCTCGCCCCTGATAACCGTGGTGTGGATCCTTTTGGACAGACCTCTAAGTTGTTTGATTTGCAAGCAGTCTGGCCTGCGAGCCCTAGCACTCCCAGCCAGGGAGGATAGACAGAACACTAAGTACCACTCAGTAACAAATGATTTCGAGACCAAGTGTTTACTGAGCCAAAACAAGTTATCTATACTGATGCGAGAACGGCGGTTAGGCAGGAGTTCAAGAAATATGTTCTTACACCAGGGATTAACAGAAGCATGGTCAAATATATACTCTGAGTCTGCAACAGAGGGGGTAGTCGTACAGGCAGTGTTGGCAACAGAGAAGACACACAAACACTCTGTGTCAGCAGGGTAGATCGATGGGTTGACAGATTCAGCACCCTGCAGGGCAGGCATATACTCAGAGAGCGCGTGATAGTTTATGCACATAAACCCAGTGTCAGCATAGAGCACACTACCATACAAAAGGAGTCAGAGAGAGAATAGTCAAGAAGGCAATCCGTGTCAATAACAAGCAGGGTCCTCATACAAGCAAAATCGTCAACAGAGTAAAGTAAACAGTGAAACACAAAGTGGATACACCAGGCGATGCGGGAATAACTCCACGTCAGGGCCACGAGCAATCTCGCGCACCCTGCATTTAAGGCTGGCGGCTCCGCGTCATCATGCCATGCCCCGCCCCTCCAGGCGCACGAACAGCCGAAACTCCTGGCACCCGGCCAGCCAGCGATGTCGTCAGGTGTCCAGGCCCCCCTGAAGCGCCACAGGTGCCGAGGATGTGACAACCGCATCCTATACTTAACATTGGCAGCGCTAGAGAGCACTTTCATTATTCTAAGCAACAGATCGTTTGGTCCCGGCGCCAATGTTATCACCAACGCTAATCGCAAATATTTACCTACTGCTCAACCCTGGTGTTAACTGACGGAATACGAAGAAAAAAGGGAAAAAAACATCAAAAGTCCCTGCCCAAAATTAACAGGCAATTGAAAGGAATGCAGCACAGGTGTTCTCTTGGCTCGCTGGATGTAGTTTAGATGTAAAAGATGCATTGTATGGTTCAACCGTCGTGCTTCGGGGAAATGCGAGAAGATGCATTGTATAGGAAAATCTGCCGTGTGTGAAGTCCATAGAATTCAATGTAAAAAATATTATTGGTTTTATTCTTTATTCAACCATTTATTTTTTTAATCCGCAGCAGAAAACATTTATTTATTGAATTTATGGAATTTATTAGGTATTTTTCTGGCTTTTTTTAGGCAAAATTAGGGGTTATGATTTTTTTTTTTAAAAACTAGGCTTTTTTGCACTAGAACACTTTTTTATTTTTAATCATACAATGCATCTTGTCATGTTTCCTGAAGCACAGTGGTTATACTATACAATGCTTTAGCACTGGTTCTCAGCACGGGTCTTAGCGTTTCCCTAGCACTCACTAATGAATCTTGTACACCGACTGCTACAGACAAGGTGATCTGTTGGTGGGTTGTCAGGCACTACCTTTTAACGACTTGTGCTAGATTTTTCATGTAGCGTTGACGTTTTAGCTCACACCAACTAATAGTGAGCATTGTTTTTCTTACAGTAAATAACCTATTTTTGGTCAGTAGACATATCAGATAGATATCAAATTGAGTTAGAGGTTTGAGCGGCTGGTCTATTTTCTTCTTTTTTTCCCTGGATCAACTAGTGAAAGCCCGAGATTTCAGAGCTTTGAGCAGCTGATTTTACAGTTTTAGCTCTTTGGGCATTATGCCCACAGGACTAAAATTTTGGGGGCACCTTCTGCTGCCCAAAAGCAAAGGAAATTTGTTTGCAGAAAAGAATTTCATTTGCTTTTGGGCTGCAGATCAGTATACCATGATATCTTGATATCAGGGCAGCAGATGGTGCCTTCGAGCCTAAGATATCTCTATCGGTAGTGAAGGGGTTAAGCTACAAATGACATGTGCATGATTGCTACAAGTGGTTTGTTACTATTTAGGCAGAATTCTCCCAAGAAATTACTTGAATATATATGTTTAATTCTATATTTTCACAAGCTCACCTAATGTCATTGCAATACATAATGGTTTTATATTTTAAAGCCTTGTGGGAGAATAGGCATAATATATTTGATAAAAACTGAAAGTGTTAGTGTATGGAAAACTATTACTTATATTAATACTGGTTAGAATTTAGGAATGTAGTATCCATAGTACTTCTCATCTCCTTTTGCCCTGCCAGTGGAAAGAAGTTATCTCCCTATTGCATACAGCCTGACTTCTATTATACTGTACCTCTTATTCTCGATGCAATATTTAGATTACTTAGGTATCATGAGATATTTAATCCTACTTAAAGACTGCCCCTCAATGCCATGCACCTTGTCTCCTTTTCATGTGTAAAAAGTATGAGATGGGTTCTTGACTACTTATCTTCCTGCTCATGTTGTAGAGAGTAAGACAAAACATTCATGAGCTTGTGAATATCCATTGGTGGTGTTGGATAAGTAGCTATTTTTTTTACTTTGCCTTATTCTTTGATCTCAAGGGAATGGATTGTGCGTATTTAATGAATAATGGTCAATTCTGAAGAAAAATGGCAATCTCATTACACACACACTTAGATGCAAGGTTATACTGGAACATTTTGACATACTAAGTACATACAAACGCATGATATTACAGCACTGATCATTCTTAAATGACATACGGATGCAGATGTCACAACTTGAGAAACAGGGCATGTGGACCACAGAGATGGTCTAAAATATGTCTTCGGGGCTCATTGATATTGATCAGCACAATTATTTCCAATTCTATGCTACTCGTATAAATATTGGACTTTTCTCTGCCATGCCCTAAGGGGGACTCCTTGATGGGCAACCTGGGACAGAGGGACTCTAGTCTTAAATTTTCCAGTGAATCCAGGCATACCTAATTGTGATTTATGCTTAGCCTTATTGGCACCTTCCCACTTTAAATTCTTTGTTCGACTGCTACCAACTGAAAGGAGCATCTTCCCAAAAACCAATGGGTATGGGTGACAATTATTCTTTATTGGCAAGAGTTACTTTAGCCATGTTGAATTTTGTCCCGCAAATAATTTTACGCTAATTATCCTCATAACAAGCTCTTAATTATCTACGTATTTTACTGATAATTTTGTTCTGTGTGTACTAGTAATACAATTTATTTTAACAGTCCTTCTAATAAGATTGCTCCTTTGTAATCAATGACTGTCTGGTGGTAACTTACAATGCTGTAAAACTCAATGTATTGCAATTCACCTTAAGACACCTCTTATGAAACAATGGGTTAATTTGGCTACAATCCCACCATAGTTACTCTTTCCTTTGGGGAAGGATCATGTGTCTTTTAACAGTTTCAGTCAATTAAAGAAAAAAAAGAAGAAATCAGAGTAAATCATTCTGGCCTCTTTAATGATTGTCTAAATAATAGCTCTGTATTTGTCAGTTGAGAGAATTGGACATTTCAACTGGGTCTTATCTTTTTCCTCCCTGGAGTCTGCCCTTTCCTCTTCATGCTAGGAGATTAAAGGCAAAATGCAGCAGACCCACCCTTGTGGACAGATGTGCAAGTGAATAACTTAACCACTCTTCAAAAGAAAGGTTTTATTATGATACATATTTGTATTTGAGCTCAGCTTTCAAGCCATATAATACTGAATAATCAGAGGAGAGACTGGACCATTCTGCTGAGTATTTACTTTGATTTGCCATTGCACTTGCGTTCTAGTAGCAATTTGTAACTGTGCAATGTATAAAAATGACTCTCTTTTGTAAAATAACTCCCCAGTCATTATTATATATATGAAATGATAACTCCCCAGTCATTTTTATATATGTAGTAATAACTCTCTCTGTGTAATAATAACTCACAAAACGAAATAGGCGTAAGTTATCTAAAATAAATTTAATATTTGAATTAAATGTTTATTATTAAACAAAATGATCCATTACATTACATTGTATATTTTAATTAAACAAAAACTACATGTAGCATTGTGAAATACCAACATACACTTTATGTAAATAGTTATGTACTTTTAAATAGGGTTAGGGGTTAGGGTTAGGGGTTAACACTCTTACAGTTGTGTTCAAAATTATTCAACCCCCAATGCTGTAAAGGGTTTTAGGGAATTTAGTGTACATTTGTAATTGTATTCAGAATGAAATCCTACAAGGACTTTTTAAAGAACCATATGCAACTAAAATGACATCAATTGGTTTTGTAATACAGTAGTAAATGTTTCTTTTGTGAATTCTTCATTGACACAATTATTCAACCCCTTAAAGACTACCACTCTGAAGAACAGAGGTTCATTCAAGTGTTTTCAATCAGGTATTGAAAACACCTGTGGATGTCACGGAGCAGCAATAAAGCATAATAAGCACCAATTAGGCAGCTTTAAAATGACTGTGATACTCAGCTCCTTCTAGACATTTACTGGTGTAGTTACAAATATGGTGAAGTCAAGAGAATGGTCCAGGAAGACAAGAGAAGAGGTGATTACTCTTCACAGGAAGGGCAATGGCTATAAGAAGATTGCAAAGATGTTAAACATACCAAGAGAGACCATAGGAGGCATCATTCGCAAATTCAAGGCAAAGGGCACTGTTGAAACGCTACCTGGTCGTGGCAGAAAAGATGCTGACTTCGACTGCTGTGCGCTACCTGAAGCGTAGAGTGGAGAAAAGTCCCCATGTGACTGCTGAGGAACTGAGAAAAGATTTGTCAGATGTGGGTACTGAAGTTTCAGCTCAGACAATACGGCGCACACTGCGTAATGAAGGCCTCCATGCCAGAACTCCCAGGCGCACCCCCTTGCTGTCTCCGAAGAATAAGAAGAGTCGACTGCAGTATGCCAAAAGTCATGTGGACAAACCACAGAAGTTTTGGGATAGTGTTCTGTGGACTGATGAAACAAAATTAGAAATGTTTGGGCCCATGGATCAATGCTATGTTTGGAGGAGGAAGAACAAGGCCTATGAAGAAAAGAACACCTTGCCTACTGTGAAGCATGGCGGGGGGTCAATCATGCTTTGGGGCTGTTTTGCTTCTGCAGGTACAGGGAAGCTTCAGCGTGTGCAAGGTACCATGAATTCTCTTCAGTACCAGGAGATATTGGATGACAATGATGCAGTCCGTCACAAACCTGAGGCTTGGGAGACGTTGGACCTTTCAACAGGACAATGATCCCAAGCATACCTCCAAGTCCACTAGAGCATGGTTGCAGATTAAAGGCTGGAACATTTTGGAGTGGCCATCGCAGTCACCTGACTTAAATCCGATTGAGAACCTCTGGTGGGTCTTAAAGAAAGCAGTTGCAGTGCGCAAGCCTAAGAATGTGACTGAACTGGAGGCTTTTGCCCATGACGAATGGGCGAAGATACCCGTAGATCGCTGCAAGACACTTGTGTCAAGCTATGCTTCACGTTTAAAAGCTGTTATAACTGTAAAAGGATGTTGTACTAAGTACTAAGATTGAATGTCACTTAGGGGTTGAATAAAACTGATTATGATGTGAGCACAGAAAAGACATTTGTGGTTATTTCATTATAAATGTTATGTTATATTTGTCTGACGTACACGTGCCTCTTTGATTTAATTGTAAGCAAGATGACTGAATGATCAAAATCAATGTCAAACTGGCCAAAACACTCAATTTCAGTGGGGGTTGAATAATTTTGAACACAACTGTATGTATATATTAACAGATAAGGCATATAAATTTAAGCTCTTACTTTAATTTGTTATGTCATTTAGCTTCTTCAAAACTAGGGGAGTTATTACATAGAGTTATTATTACATATATAAAAATGACTGGGGAGTTATTATTTCATATCTAAAAAAAATGACTGGGAAGTTATTTTTATATGGGAGTTAATATAAAACACTACACCGGCATTTAAAATAGATTCAAACATTGATTTTGTTGAATTTCATTAATATATATACATTTTTTATTTTGTGTAATGCATGCAATCACAGCTCTTGTTTAGAATATTTGATGTATCAACTCTACTCTGAACCTTTTACATTAACATTTGATTGGAACCAAACCGTTGTAATTTTATATCATTCAGTATTATCAATGAAAAAGTAATTGTAACAAAACCCTATAAGTGCATTCTTTCCACAATGTCATTTATTATAATGGGGGCCAAGACACCTGGGCAGTTAGGAAACTAAGGGCACTATCAGCTGCCCCTCGCTAAAACCGGGACGCAAAGGGGAAATTAGCTTCCTCTTTCCGTCCCGGTTTCCCCAGCAGATTGCAAAGATCGTGGATGCTGGGGGCAGCGCTACAGTGCCATCCCCAGCATCCCCTCTATGGCATCCATAGGACTCCATGGAGGATAGTGCTGCCGAGTCAGATGACCAGCAGGATCTCGCCTCCCGCGAGATCCTGCTGTTCTGCGGCGTGATTGCAGAGTGAGACAGGGGACTTTCTTCCCCCTGTCTCACTCTGCTCCTGGCAGCCAGAAGCAGCGGATCAGGCCGCCATTCTCGCCGTGGGAAGAGAGGTGAGTATCTGATTTTTGGGGGGTTTTGAGCTGCAGGTAACAGATTCTGCAGCAGCAGAATCCATTACCTACACCTCTGAGATGGTGGTAACTTTTTCGTTAGCGCCAGCTCTAATTAACTAGCTTTAGGACCAAGTGACCCTAACGCTAGTTAATCTGTGCTTGCGCTTTGCGCTCCCCATGTTAGGTATAGGGAGCGCAAAGTATAGTAAACTCTCGCTACAGATCGCAAATTAATGAGTTCTAACAGGTTTTGAACCCATAGTGATTCAAAGGCAATCTGGCCGCAGCGCTATGGTCTTCTTTAAGCTAACGCTGACGTTAGTGTTAGCTTGAAGGAGGTGATAGAGCCCTAAAAGTATATTATGGCGAGTGCTGGATCACAACATGTATTTACATCTCTTGTCCTTCTTTAGTTATGTGAAATGTCAGGAAAAAGCCGTGTAGACTAAAATTGATTACTTCTACCTTTTAGATCATATCAAGGTTGATAAAATCAAGTGAATGTACCTCAGAGTACGTAGGACAAGCTGTAACTAAACAGTTTTAAATTACCACATTCGAAGTTATCACAGTAATGGCAGTGAATGAACTCACAAATATAGAGAATCCAAACCCAAAAGCCAGATGGGCGCTGAGGGGATCAGGAGCAGCAAACAACTCCCCAAATTATTTTTGAAAAAAAGGAGTAAGTCGGCACTCCATATAAGACAAAGCAGGAGCAACATTTCAGCTGTCATAGCAGTCTTTCTGAAAGCCTGCTTTGATGACAAATGCTACCTCTGACCTAATAAACCTGTCCATCTTTGCCTTATTTGGAGTGTTGACTTTCATATTACAAATTATGACATTCTCTTTGAAATAAAACCTTGATTTGTAATTGCAAAAACCTGAATAATTTCAATATTGAGTGGACTTATGGTGAAAATAAGGAAGCCCGATGCATCAATTAGGAAAATTATTCCTTTGTAGGTGTGCACATATACAATATTTAAATCGCTTTTTTTTTTAAATCTATCTTCAGCTTTTAATCTGCTATATATTTAACAGTATGTATGTTCAAAGGATGTAAAATGTGATAATACATTTTTTTCCTTTGTAGTGTAATAGCTAAATCGATATTTATACATTCTTTTTTCTGATACATTTTTAATTGTTAATTTTCAGGAAGAGCAAGGCATTTCATGTGATTCAGCAGAAGTTGACTACTTGAAGTGCAGTGTGGGATTTCCATTCATGAGGTCTAAATCTAAGGTAACTACAATGTTGTGTTTATTTTAATGAGTTATTCAATTCATATAACATGGGTAATAGTAGATACTTTTGGGGGGGGAGCATTTCAAAACAATTTTTGTATGACCCTTGCCTGTTTTTGGCATGGATAGTTGTAAAAATTAACATATATTTTGGTACTATTGCCTTTGTCAGGCTACATATAACAAATATATGCTGACTAATTACTGAGGAATTAATTAAAAAGAAGTCATATGTGTTCGTGCAAGTATGCTCTCCACTCATTCCGTGATATCAAATTTAGTGAAAAAGCTTTTTGAAGGCCCTCTCATTTCCCTCATAAATTGATGGCATGGTTATAGGGGTAGTATTTGATATTAATCCCTTCACTACCGAGATCGAGATATCTTCAGCTTCAAAGGCACCATCTATGACCAATATCGAGATATTTTGATCTGCAGCTCTGCAGCCCTCAAAGTTTTAGTACTATGGGCATAATGTTTAGCTTGTCCACTCCTTGCTGGGGGAGGTGTACTTAGGTGACTATATAAAGGTTGGGGATATTAGCTTGCTAATTGAGCTTGTCAAGCCTTCTAAGTGAAGCCTTCAAAGTGAACACTTAGAGGAGATACTCTGGAGATACTCTGGAGGTAGTCTGAGGTTTGACAGGAGGTAGAAAACCTACAAAAAGGTAAGATTTGCTAGTTTTAAATCCATTCTTTTATAATGGCAGGCTTGGTCCAGTGTAAGAGCTGTCATGCATTTGTTTTTAGATCCAATTTTTGGAGGTTTGGAGTGTGCCTGATATGTAGGCAGTTCTCTTTATTGCAGCAGGAAATTGCCTGTTTGAAGTCTGAGATTTGTAAATTATCTGTTAGACAAACTCAGGCTATGACTGTTACAAAGCCACTGCCACAGAGGCCTCCTAGGAGCGGCAGATGAACTACTGTAGGATCTGGTAGACTTTGTTAGTTGTGGATAGAAGGCATGTCCCACAATCTGTGGCTCTTCTTAATTCTTTTGAGGCACTTTCAGAGTGTAGTGGTAAGACGGATGTAGGCTCAGACACCATAGTTGAGGAACCACCATCCACTATGCCTAAGGTATGCAGCACTGCAACCAAGGACAAAAATGAAAAGGTGAGACTTGATAGAAGGCAATTGTTGCTGGGTGATTCTATCATAAGAGATGTTGAGCTGGAGAGTAGTGGTTTGGTGAGATGTCTTCCTGGGGCTACTGCTCGTAGAGACAAGAGACGTATTCTCAATATTGTCAAACAAGCAAAGCAACAAGGGGAAGTGGACGTTCTAGTCCATCTAGGGACAAATGACTTGGCTAGCAATGAGGTTTCTGAGATTAAGGAAGATTTTTGTGTTCTTGGAGGTGAAATACAGCAGATTGCGTCCACTGTGTCATTCTCTGAAGTTTTGCCTGTGCATAACATTCAAGATAGGCAGATGCGCAATAGGGAATTCAATTTGTGGCTTCGGGAATGGTGTCGGGAGCAAGGATTTGGCTTTGTGTCCCATGATAGCTCTAATTGGAGCAGAAAGGAACTGTATAAAAAAGATGGTTTGCATCTTACTCATAGGGGAACATATGTTCTCAGTGAGAAGTTCAAAGGTTTCACAAAGGAATATTTAAACTAGGAGGGGGGGACAAAAGGGTAAAAAACAATCTGCCCGATTGTCCCCCAAAACTAAATCGGAGGGTGCAAGCAACATGCGAGGTAAAAAATGACAAGCTCAGAGTCGTGTCTATAAATGCTCGCAGTTTAGTCAATAAAATCAATGAACTGGAGGCAATGATGGCAGCTGAAAAAGTAGATTTAGTGGCGGTTACTGAGACATGGTTCAGTGAGAAAAATAACTGGGACATAACAATACCGGGGTACTCTTTATATAGAAAAGACAGAGAAGGTAGGAAAGGAGGAGGAGTGGCCCTGTATGTGAAAAACAACATAAAAACGAACCAAATAAAAGTGTGCGAGGTGAACATAGAGTCAGTTTGGGTTACGCTAACATTTGGCAATCATACAGTAGCTCGTGTAGGTGTGATCTATAGACCCCCTGGACAAGTAGAAGAGCTAGATAATCTGCTGGTTGAGGAAATAGCCAAAATGGCAATGAAGGGGGAAGTTATTATCATGGGGGACTTTAATCTTCCTGATGTGAACTGGAAAACCAAAATAGCTGGGTGCACCAGGATTACAAATATTCTAAACTCCTTACTGGGATTATCTCTAACACAAGTAGTTGAGGAGCCGACCCGTAAAGAGGCCATATTGGATTTAATACTCACAAATGGAGGTTTGGTATCGGACGTTGTTGTAGGTGAAAATTTGGGATCTAGTGATCACCAGTCAGTGTGGTTTAATATAAGAACAGGGATGGAGCCGCACCACACAAAAACAAAAGTTTTAGACTTTAAAAAAACTGATTTTTCTAAAATGAGATTTTGTGTGAAGGAGTCATTATCAGACTGGAGGAGTTTAAAGGGAGTCCAGGAGAAATGGGATTATTTAAAGGAAGCATTATTGAAGGCCACAGGAAATTGCATTCAGCTTGTTAGCAAAAACAAAAAAGGGAAGAAAGCACTGTGGTACTCTGCAGAAGTGGCCAAAATAGTGAAGAACAAAAAGATAGCATTCAATAATTATAAAAAAACTCAGAGTGAAGAAGATAGGCAAACCTATAAAATTAGGCAGAAAGAGGCAAAGCAATTTAAAAGAGCTTCCAAAGCACACGCAGAAGAGAAAATAGCTCAGTCACTAAAAAAGGGGGACAAAACATTTTTTAGATACATAAACGAGAAAAGAAAAGTAAAACAAGGATTAGTTAGATTAAAAACAAAGGAAGGAAGGTATGTAGAAGAGGATAAAAGTCTCGCTGACTGCCTCAATGAATATTTTTGTTCAGTCTTTGCAGAAGAAAAGGAAGGAAAGGGACCTCAGTTAGGAGAGAACACTAAAGAGACATTTACATATGAGTTTACAGAGGAGGAGGTTCTACAGCAGCTGTCTAAAGTAAAGACAAATAAGTCAATGGGGCCTTATGGGATCCACCCTAAATTATTAAAAGAGCTCAGTGATGTAATAGCAAAACCGTTAACAGATTTATTTAACCAATCCTTGTTAACGGGAGTTGTCCCAGAAGACTGGAAATTAGTAAATGTTGTACCCATTTACAAGAAGGGTAGTAGGGAGGAATCGGGGAACTATAGGCCAGTTAGTCTTACGTCAGTAGTGGGGAAATTAATGGAAACCATATTAAAGGAAAGGATTGTTGAACATCTAAAAACACATAGATTACAGGATCAGAAACAACATGGGTTTACCTCAGGGAGATCATGCCAAACTAATCTTATTGATTTTTTTGATTGGGTAACAAAAATAATAGACACAGGTGGTGCAGTAGACATTGCTTATTTAGATTTCAGTAAGGCTTTTGATACTGTTCTGCATAGAAGGCTTATCAATAAATTGCAATCTTTGAGCTTGGATTCCAATATTGTTGAATGGATTAGGCAGTGGCTGAGTGACAGGCAACAGAGGGTTGTGGTAAATGGAGTTTATTCGGCGCAAGGTCTTGTTACCAGTGGGGTACCTCAGGGGTCAGTACTTGGACCCATTCTCTTTAATATTTTTATTAGTGATATTGCAGAAGGTATTAATGGAAAAGTATGTCTTTTTGCTGATGACACAAAGATTTGCAACAGGGTTGACGTTCCTGGAGGGATCAGCCAAATGACAAATGATTTAGGTAAACTAAAAAAATGGTCGGAGTTGTGGCAATTGAGTTTTAATGTGGATAAGTGCAAGATAATGCACCTGGGACGTAAAAACCCAAGAGCTGAATATAGAATATTTGATACAGTCCTAACCTCAACATCTGAGGAAAGGGATTTAGGGGTCATTATTTCAGAGGATCTAAGGGTAAGTAGTCAATGTAATAGAGCAGCAGGAAATGCTAGCAGAATGCTTGGTAGTGTAGGGAGAGGTATTAGCAGTAGGAAAAGGGAAGTGCTCATGCCACTGTACAGAGCACTGGTGAGACCTCACTTGGAGTACTGTGTGCAGTACTGGAGACCGTATCTCCAGAAGGATATAGACATCTTAGAGAGAGTTCAGAGGAGGGCTACTAAAATGGTGTACGGCTTGAAGGAGAAAAGTTACCAAGAAAGGCTTAATGATCTTAACATGTACAGTTTGGAAAAAAGACGAGACTGAGGAGATATGATAGAAACATTTAAATACGTAAAGGGAATCCACAAGGTAGAGGAAGGGAGTATATTTAAAAGGAAACAAAATAGCAAAACAAGAGGACATAGTCTTAGATTAGAGAGGCAAAGGTTTAAAAGTAACATCAGGAAGCATTATTTTACTGAGAGGGTGGTGGATACATGGAACAGTCTTCCAGTAGAAGTGGTAGAGGCCAAAACAGTAATTGAATTTAAGCAAGCATGGGATAGGCATAAGGCTATCCTAAACAAAAGATAAATCCAGGTAAAGTATCCATGTAATGGGCAGACTAGATGGGCCAAAAGGTTCTTATCTGCTGACATTTTTCTATGTTTCTATGTTTCTATGATCAAAACTGTGTAAAATATGCTAACTTAATACCCTGACATTGGACATTCGGCAGGCAATGCAGGGAACACGAGCTGCAACTGTAATGGCTGTAACCCAATTTGGCAGTGAATGGCACCATCTACTGGCCAAATAGGTTACCACAGTAAGAAATACACTGGGAATATGCCCAAATATTTCTTACTGTATAATTAATTAAAAATGATTTTTCAAAAAACCACTGGTTCCTGACAATGTTTTTTGGAAAATCACTTGGTAGTGAAGGGGTTAAGACCATATAGTCTCATATTTTTTTTCATATTAACATTTTTACTTGAAATACAGAAGCCAGCAGAAAACAAGCAAAAAATATAGGGGCCTCCCAGGGCCACCACAGAAATCACAGAGTATAAGACATCTACAGGGTTATTCAAAGAGAATCGAAAAGTCACCACACGTTCGGTGACTTCTCGTTCTCCTCAATTCGGTGCAATTTGGGAATCCCATTTCGGTGACCCTGCGGTGTATTCAGCAAGCACCACAGGGCCGTCGTAGTGCAGGGAAAAGCTGCCGAAAAGCTGCCGAACACTCACCGCATAAGCTGACGAATGCACACCGAAAACACGCAAAAACATCTGGATTAACCCGCCGAACACGCCGCAGAAACCCGAGCAGGAGCCAATCAGAGCGCAGAGCAGCCACTGGAAAAAGCCGACACCGCAGACGTATAGAGTGATAAAAAAAAAACTGTTCGCTTGAATGTTTGAAAAGTGAAACACTGTTTGCAAAGAAACTACTGAGCGAAAATGTCTGACATTTTCATATGAGGTCTAATGACTGATAATAAAAAGGGCTGTTACAGAAAAAAGTAATAACGATCTAAAAGCAAATTTTTAAAAAAATCGACAAAAACATTTTGGCAAAAAAATCTAAATAAAGAGACTTTTTACTGCAAAATATTATAATCAACAGTTTATTAGATATTTAATTAAAATGGGAATATTTTTAACATTGAAGCCTATGGGATTCGCCTTAATAAATCTGCCGCATGAAGCCACCGAATGGCAGGGCATTTCGGCAACTTTTCATTGCTGGTTTTTGTTCTCTGAATAGATGAAGCTATGGGGAATTCACTGCCCTTGAACAGGCACCGAACAGGCACGGTATGTGCAGGCAATTCGCCAACATTTGGCGAACTGTCTCCTCTCTGGATTGCCGAATGGCCAAGAAAGGTAACCGAATGCTGATTTTCAGCGTTCGGTTACCTTTCGCCAGCAATTCGGAGCTCTTTGAATAACGCTGCTGGTATAATGAGGAAGGGGAGAAAAAAGGGGGTGGGGATTAAGGGGAGATGACAAAAGGCCAAAAACGTGCCGTCCCTGGCGCACTCCGGCAAGTCCAAAGGACCGTGGGAGGCCTTGGGAGATGAATGTCACCAGGCCTGGGAACTTGGGGGCCAAACATTGCACCTGGCCATGGTGCCTCTCCCCGAGGTATCCCAAATATGCCAAAAATAATAATAATTAATTAAATGGGGAGAAATAAAAAAAATAAAATTGTCCTCAGAATAGGGCACTTCGAGAAAGGGCCACACAGTGTCGTGTCATAATATGCCATCGACTGGACACAGCATGGGACAAAAAACATGGAAAATAATCTCCGTTACAGGACAGAAAAAGTCAGCTAGATAGGAGAAACTAATAAAACGGGAATTGCGCTGTGTGGTAGAGTCTCTAGAAGGGGTAAAAACAAAAGTCATCAGATGAAAGGAGGGGATAATCGCGTGAGAGGAGCTGGCCTGGGGCATAAAGAAAAACAAAACAAGGCAGTCCGCTTCAGCCCGTATCCAACATGGAGGCAGATTGGGCAGCCCCATCAGGCCACGGTATCACACATATGTCGTGGGAGATCAGCAGCCCCCAGGTCCCTCCAATCTCAGCCAGGGCTATGCTATGTGGCCAGGGTCGCCGTCCTTTGCCGTTGTGATGGGGCCACCCACGGAGACAAAGCATCTCCAGTGCAGACGGTCCAGGGGGATACACAGCCAGCGATACGGAACTTGACATCTCACCGCCAGGCCCGGCACAGAGCAGCGAAGACTTCTCTCGCTGCACTTGAGCCGGCTCCGAAGCCTCAGAGTCATCCGATGGGACCGCGCACACTCCAGCTTCACCACGTGTGTTGTCGTCAGCAACCTCTGGACCACCCATCGTGCCATCAGGTAAGGATTCCTTCCGCACTTCAGGGCCTAGAGCCGGGCTGTTTCTGCATCCCCTCAGGATGGTCATCAATTGGTGCCAGGTCCCCCTCGTGAGGGGGCTCAGGTCATCCCCCTGCAATAGCGCCATGCAGGCTTCGAGGCCTGTGATCACGGCCATCTTCTCATCAGTGGGGGGAGCTACCCAGCACCCAGCCTCACCAAACTCGCCCGCCTCCATCGGTCCATCTCCAGCAGCAGGTGGGAAACGGGGGCCCTCCATCCTCACAGCCCCCCACTAGGAGCAAATCCACAGGGTCACAGCAGGAAGGTGGCTGAAGTTGCGGGCAAGGCCCAAGATGGCCACCAGCAGCACCCTTCAATCCATAAAACGGCTGGCAAATGTCCACTCCAAGTCCAGGCAGGGGGCAGAATGGACCTCGGAGAGCACTCCTCCAGTGGCCAGCTACACTAGGGTCTCCGAGAGGAGAAAACAACTGCAAAAGGTGTCTAGGACCTCCTCAGAAGGAGAGAAGGTTCGGAGCTCCGAAGACACACGTCCACCTTCATCTGCAGCTGGCCACACCCCTATGGTCTCATATTTTAACAAGACCATGGCTAATTTGTGGTTATATGTATTTTTCAACTAGTAACCAGATGTTAACACAATCTTCAGCTCCCGTGACTGCTATTGCTGATCATGTATAAATGATCACGGTAGTGAAGGGTTTCGCAAAAACAGTTACTGTTAGTGTCCTAGGTTTGTTTTACACATTCTTGTAAGTAATTGGACAAAAAATGTGCAATCCTTGCCCAAAAACAACTCTTTATTGTAACTGGTGTGACTGTAGTTTTCTGCCCATTCAGTTTGCTATTCTGTAATTATATGGTATACGTCCCTAGTAGTATTTTTTTCAATCCAACAATTGAGGTTGTAATTCCAGCATCATATCAGAAGAGCAATGCCACTGGAATTACATTATAAACACACTAGATGAGCTTTGCTGCAGGTTTTATCTTTTTCTACAGTTATATTTCTTTTTTTTAATAAATACTAACTACATAGCTGTGTTCCAAATAAATAATTATTTGTTTTCACAAAATACCAATAAAAAAAACACTGTACATTAATAATTTATTCCTGTTATAAAAATAAATATTTAATAAATCTTATCTTGAAAAGTACTCTTAAAGGGCAATTAACACCAAAATTAAATGTTCTTATTTTATGTTGCTGATATGTTTCTATGTTTTTCTTTTGTATGTTTAGTTAAGAAAATATTTTACTCTGTGTCACTGGATGCATCTATTTTGTGTTGTAAGCTGCCTCTCCACCACAGTATCTTTACCTTACTTGTTCCACACTATGTGGCTTTGAGCATAGAATGGTGTAAATAGGTTGATCATCAACTCAAATCATAGTAATGCGTGGGATGCATCACCAGGGGGTAGATAAGAAATCTTTTAAGCTCCCTGTTTTATCTCATTCATCTCAGCCTGGAGAAAAATAGCTTCCTACCGCCTTATCTATACATTCCTTCTCCACCTCATTAACCCTTTCGCTGCTGAGGCTTTTCCCGCCCCTGTGCTGAGGTCATTTTTTACCTGTTTTGCGCATCATGTTTAAACGTGTTTTTAAGGCTTATTTTAGTATATGACACCGACATATTATATATCGTTCTTTCCGTCAGACTCGGTAGATTCATAATATGTCATTATTATATGTATACGTTATGTCATGTCTGTATATTATAACAAAAAATGCAATAAAATATGTATTTTCAATAATTTACAATGTGTAAAGTGTTTTTTTCCACATTTTAACATGCGAGCAATTGCGGTTATATTTTGTATGGGGTGCGCTTGTTAAAAAAATTAGAGATGGGGTCTCGTTACATTTTTTTTGGGGAAAATGACACTATTTTTAACAAACGCACCGCATACAAAAATCGTTAGTGCAGCATCATTGTTCACATTATAATTGAAATGGGAACAATATTGCTACATAACAAACCAAAAAAAATAAAAAAAAAGTGTTTATTTTTTTTTTTTTTTTTTTATTTTTAATTTTTTTTTCTTTTTTTTTTTTTTTTTTACAAATTTTTAACTTTCATGTTTGGTATCGTTGGAACGGCCATGCTCTGGCCGATCCAACCATATCAAAATTTAACCCCTAACTGCCACGGATCGGGAGATAGGGAGTTCATTGGAACTCCCTATCTCCACACTTGGTGGCAGTTAGGGGTTAACTGTAGGACTGGCGTCATCGTGCTACACACGATGACGCCAGTCCTCTGGGGAGTTCCCGGAAGCTTGGCCGACATCCAAGATGTCGGCCAGCTCCAGGAAAGGATCGCGAACCGGCGCTTTTCAGCGCCGATTCGCGATCCAGCTCCCCAGGGGTTAATGCCAGGCATCATTTGGAAGGGCAGGCTGTGCCCTTCCAAATGATGCCTGGGTTAAGCCCCGCAGAGCCACCGATCGGGAGGGAGAGAGGTCCGAAGGACCTCCCCCCCCTCCCTTTCAGGCGCCTCCTCCGCACATGCGGGGGGGGGGCCTGAATTAGGTGTCATCGCGCCCCCGCGATGACACCTAATAATGGCGACTGCTGGTCCGGATGCCGGGCTGACATCCAGGATGTCAGCCCGCACCGGAGGGGCCAGCGATCGGCCGGAACCCGGCCGAACGCTGACCCCAAAGTGAGGACGCGCTCAGCGCGTCCTCAGCACACCAGCGGGAATGCTGAGGACGCGCTGAGCGCGTCCTTAGCATTCAAGTGGTTAACTGTTAAATACTGTAGATGAAATAAACAAAATCCACAAATAAAGTTTTTCCACACATTTTGGTAAATGTCGCATTATGGGGAAAATCCACAGAATGAAAACCGGAGATTAAAAACCTAATTTTATTATTCCTTTTTACATGCAATTACTTCAGAGAAAGAAAAAATAAATAAACAGCTGCATGTGTTTTTAAATGTGTTTTTATATGTAAAGCACACATAATCTAGTTACAGTTTATGTAAATGGTAGCGTCAATTTAAGAAAAAAATGATCAATTAATTAGTACACATTGAAAGTCGTTTGTTAGTTTCCAATTAAAGTTAAATTTTATTTACTATCTCAGTCTATCAATATCCTTTGTTCTATCCATGTTCCAGGGTTACCCCCATTTCTGTTGCTGGATATTGACTGTCACTATTTTTCTTTTGTGCCAAACTTGTTTACCTGCTTTAGTATAGACCATATATTTCCATTCTTTATGTGTTACAACTTAGGCTGGGGTCAGACGTGCGTCATAGGGGAGCGGAGGTAACGTCCGTGAGAGTGGACATTCCTTCCACTCGACGTCTGTCATTCTCCATCTCCAATGGAGAATCACGGTTTGCAGCTCTGTCAACGCATGTCCTAGCGCCATGACAGAAAGGGCTGCTGCACGGACGCACCACGGACGCTGTTGCGCACGAAATTCGTGCACGAGCAACAGCGTGTGGCTGGCCCCGTCGCAGCGTCTCAATGCTGCGACAGACGCCAGAAGGCACGTCAGTACGGGCGCACATAGTGCGCTCGTCTGACGCCAGCCTTAAATAAGCATAATAATGAAAACAATATCTGGAGATCTACTTTCCTCAAACATGTATAGCTTTTCATGTACAGTATTGGCCAACTATATAAAAAGTCCCAAAGAAAGGATGTGTTAACATAGCGATTCTTTAAAAGAATATGATGCCATATGCTACTTTGGCTATAAAAGTTAAGGCTGTGTTTAAAGGCTGAATATTATATTTAGCTTTCTGTTTTACAGGTAATATACTGTATTTTCAGTAAAACACTATTTTCATTTTATTTATGATGCTATAAAATACACAGGGGCCCACTGATTTGGAAAGATTTTAACTTCCAGTTCTTCTAAAATATTTGGCTATCAATCATAAGGTCGACCCCAAGGGGAGTGTACAGTAAATGCATAACATATTTTGTATGGGTATTACTAAAGAAATATCCAGTCAGTGCTATGACACAATAATCACAGAACTCATTCACTCTATAAGGGTTATTCAGAAAGCAAAGGAATTGCACTTACAGTTGTGTTCAAAATTATTCAACCCCCAATGCTGTAAAGGGTTTTAGGGAATTTAGTGTACATTTGTAATTGTATTCAGAATGAAATCCTACAAGGACTTTTTAAAGAACCATATGCAACTAAAATGACATCAATTGGTTTTGTAATACAGTAGTAAATGTTTCTTTTGTGAATTCTTCATTGACACAATTATTCAACCCCTTAAAGACTACCACTCTGAAGAACAGAGGTTCCTTCAAGTGTTTTCAATCAGGTATTGAAAACACCTGTGGATGTCACGGAGCAGCAATAAAGCATAATAAGCACCAATTAGGCAGCTTTAAAATGACTGTGATACTCAGCTCCTTCTAGACATTTACTGGTGTGGTTACAAACATGGTGAAGTCAAGAGAATGGTCCAGGAAGACAAGAGAAGAGGTGATTACTCTTCACAGGAAGGGCAATGGCTATAAGAAGATTGCAAAGATGTTAAACATACCAAGAGAGACCATAGGAAGCATCATTCGCAAATTCAAGGCAAAGGGCACTGTTGAAACGCTACCTGGTCGTGGCAGAAAGAAGATGCTGACTTCGACTGCTGTGCGCTACCTGAAGCGTAGAGTGGAGAAAAGTCCCCGTGTGACTGCTGAGGAACTGAGAAAAGATTTGTCAGATGTGGGTACTGAAGTTTCAGCTCAGACAATATGGCGCACACTGCATAATGAAGGCCTCCATGCCAGAACTCCCAGGTGCACCCCCTTGCTGTCTCCAAAGAATAAGAAGAGTCGACTGCAGTATGCCAAAAGTCATGTAGACAAACCACAGAAGTTTTGGGATAGTGTTCTGTGGACTGATGAAACAAAATTAGAACTGTTTGGGCCCATGGATCAACGCTATGTTTGGAGGAGGAAGAACAAGGCCTATGAAGAAAAGAACACCTTGCCTACTGTGAAGCATGGCGGGGGGGGGTCAATCATGCTTTGGGGCTGTTTTGCTTCCGCAGGTACAGGGAAGCTTCAGCGTGTGCAAAGTACCATGAATTCTCTTCAGTACCAGGAGATTTTGGATGACAATGTGATGCAGTCCGTCACAAACCTGAGGCTTGGGAGACGTTGGACCTTTCAACAGGACAATGATCCCAAGCATACCTCCAAGTCCACTAGAGCATGGTTGCAGATTAAAGGCTGGAACATTTTGGAGTGGCCATCACAGTCACCTGACTTAAATCCAATTGAGAACCTCTGGTGGGACTTAAAGAAAGCAGTTGCAGTGCGCAAGCCTAAGAATGTGACTGAACTGGAGGCTTTTGCCCATGACGAATGGGCGAAGATACCCGTAGATCGCTGCAAGACACTTGTGTCAAGCTATGCTTCACGTTTAAAAGCTGTTATAACTGTAAAAGGATGTTGTACTAAGTACTAAGATTGAATGTCACTTGGGGGTTGAATAAAACTAATAATGATGTGAGCACAGAAAAGACATTTGTGGTTATTTCATTATAAATGTTATGTTATTTTTGTCTGACCTTCACGTGCCTCTTTGATTTAATTGTAAGCAAGATGACTGAATGATCAAAATCAATGTCAAACTGGCCAAAATACTCAATTTCAGTGGGGGTTGAATAATTTTGAACACAACTGTACATTTAACTCTTAGTGATATAGGCCTTCAAGGTGCTGTTCTTTCATGGTTCGCTTCCTACCTCTCCCAACGATCATTTAGTGTCTCATTTGCTGGAAGTACCTCCTCCCGGCAGCCTGTCTCTGTTGGGGTGCCCCAAGGTTCAGTATTGGGCCCTCTACTTTTCTCGGTCTACACAGCCTCTCTATGCAAACTGATCAGCTCCTTTGGATTCCAGTACCACCTATAAGCTGATGACACCCAAATTTACCTCTCCTCCCCTGACCTCTCTGCAGGTCTCCTGAATCGAGTCACTGACTGTCGCTCCACTGTCTCAAATTGGATGGCTTCCCACTTCCTTAAACTCAATCTTGCCAAAACTGAAATTCTCGTCATTCCTCCCTCCAAGAAGATCCCAATACCACTCATCTCTCTACGAGTAAATGGAACACCCATTAGCCCAACACCCCAAGCTCGCTGCCTTGGTGTCACTTTTGACTCTGACCTAACATTCTCTTCCCACATCCAGACAGTGACCAAATCCTGTTATTTTCAACTCAAAAACATTGCCCGTGTCCGTCCCTTTCTCACACAAGATACCGCAAAAGTGCTGGTTCCTGCTCTTGTCATTTCACGACTTGACTACTGCAACTCGCTCCTTATTGGCCTCCCCAACTCTCGTATTGTCCCTTTGCAATCTGTAATGAATGCAGAGGCAAGGCTTATTTTTCTCACTAAACACACCTCACATACGTCCCCACTCTGCCGGTCCCTCCATTGGCTTCCTGTACGTTTCAGGATACAGTTTAAAATACTGATGCTCACATTCAAATCACTCAATATCTCAACCCCTCCCTATATGTCTTCGTTACTCCGCAAGCACATCCCATCTAGACAACTCCGTTCAGCAGGTGATCTCCACCTGTCATCGGTCTACACATGCACAGCCAACTCTCATCTCCAGGACTTCTCAAGGGCGGCACCAGTCCTCTGGAATGACTTGCCTCGCCCTATCAAACTCTCCCCTAATCTTCAAGCCTTCAAGAAATGCCTCAAAACCCACCTCTTCAGATTAGCGTACCACATCACTGATGCAACTCATCCCTCTGCTCAACTACTCACACTTGATTGAAGCCGCTCTTTTGGCCCCACCATTCCCAAACCACTGGCACTAATGATCCTGCTATCTAGTGAAATTCCTCTTGCCCCAATCCCTCTAGACTGTAAGCTCCTATGAGCAGGGCCCTGTACACCTCTTGTTTCCATCTTACGTCCGTTTATTTGTATTTCGTTCCCTTTAGTTATTGTAAAGCGCTGCGGAAACTGTTGGTGCTATATAAATGATGACTATAATAATAATATTAATTTCAGTGCTTTCTTGTTCGGTGCGCTTCGTCGATTCCAGTTTGCTGACCCTGCGGTGAATTCACTATTCACACTCAGGGTCCCCGAAGGTGGAGCTGCCGAATGACACCACTGATCATGCCGAAGACTGCCGAACGCCACCAAGTTGTAGAAAAAAAAGAAACGGAACACTTCTTTAGAAAGCGTTAAAAACTATAAAAATGCATGAAAATGTGTAGAAATGATTAAGTCCTATAAAAAGGTCTGTTACAGAATAAAAGAAAAATGCCATAAAAAAAGGAAATCAAAAATTTCACCTAAAATAATTCTAAAAGAATAATAAAAAATAAATAAATAGGCTTATTTCTCAAACTGAAAAAAATAAATGGTTGAATATAAAAAAGGTAAAAAAAAATAATATTTTTTTACATTGAATGTTTAAACCTGTCGAACTGAATCCCAGAAAGTCAGGGAATTTCACTGACCTGTCAGTGCAGTTTGGTATTCTCTGAATAGATTAACCATTACTTCTCTGTGGGAAAATTTTGCTGCCGCCGAAGATCGCTGAATTGCAGCTATCTGTGGCAAACTGCAGTGTATTTCGCTGTCGATTTGCCAGTTTTCCGCGAATTGACAGCTCTCTGATTAGCCGAACTGCCACAAAATTGCACAGTACAGTGAAATTCACTGTTCGGTGCAATTTGGTGGCAAGTTCAGCGCTCTCTGACTGGGTTGTTTGCCTCCTTTTGGATCAACAGCAGTAGGCAATGTGTGAAAGGCTGAACCTGATGGACGCAAGTCTTTTTTTTAGACTATGTAACTATGTAACCGTTTATGTCTGCAACACAATGCTAAGACAGAGGCTACAGAAAATGGCTAGGCATCAGTCAACAAACAGGAAAACCTAAGCTACTGAGAACTACACCTTACTACAGGTATATTTTGATTGTAGTACGTTACTTGAAAGAGATGCACTTTATTATGATATTATGCTGGCCACATTCCTAGAAAATGCATATTATATACAGACAGGTCCAGAAATATTGGGACATCGACACAATTCTAACATCTTTGGCTCTATACATCACCACAATGGAGTTGGAATGAAACAAACACAATGTGCTTTAACTTCAGACTGTCAGCTGTAATTTGAGGGTATGTACATCCAACTCAGGTGAACGTTGTAGGACTTACAGCAGTTTGCAGATGTGCCTCCCACTTGTTAAGGGACCAAAGGTAATGGGACAATTGGCTTCTCAGATGATCCATGGCCAGGTGTGTGATATTCCCTCATTACCCCAATTACAATGTGCAGATAAAAGGCCCAGAGTTCATTTCAAGTGTGCTATTTGCATTTGGAATCTGTTGCTGTCAACTCTCAAGATGAGATACAAAGAGCTGTCACTATCAGTGAAGCAAGCCATCATTATTATTACTTTGTATTTCTGTAACTGTAACACTTCAATGTTCTTGAACCCAGGACATACTTGAAAACGAGAGAAATCTCAATGTATCCTTCCTGGTAAAATCCTTTATAAATAAATAAATAAATAAATAAATTAGGATGAAGAAACAAAACAAACCCATCAGAGAGATAGCAAGAACATTAGGCGTGGCCAAAACAACTGTTTTTGAACATTCTCAAAAAGAAGGAACGCACCGGTGAGCTCAGCAACACCAAAAGACCCGGGAGACCACTGAAAACAACTGCGGTGGGTGACCGAAGAATTCTTTCCCTGGTGAAGAAAACACCCTTCACAACAGTTGGCCAGATCAAGAACACTTGATAGGTGTATGTGTGTCAAAGTCAACAATCAAGAGAAGACTTCACCAGAGTGAATACAGAGGGTTCACCACAAGATGTAAACCATTGGTGAGCCTCAAAAACAGGAAGGCCAGATTAGAGTTTGCCAAACAACACCTAACAAAGCCTTTACAGTTCTGGAAGAAGATCCTATGGACAGATGAGACCAAGATCAACTTATACCAGAGTGATGGGAAGAGAAGAGTATGGAGAAGGTAAGGAACTGCTCATGATCCTAAGCATACCACCTCATCAGTGAAGCATGGTGGTGGTAGTGTCATGGTGTGGGCATGTATGGCTGCCAATGGAACTGGTTCTCTTGCATTTATTGATGTGACTGCTGACAAAAGCAGCAGGATGAATTCTGAAGTGTTTCGGGCAATATTATCTGCTCACATTCAGCCAAATGCTGCAGTACTCATTGGTCGGCGCTTCACAGTGCAGATGGACAATGACCCAAAGCATACTGCAAAGGCAACCAAAGAGTTTTTGAAGGGACAGAAGTGGAATGTTATGCAATGGCCAAGTCAATCACCTGACCTGAATCCCATTGAGCATGCATTTCACTTGCTGAAAACAAAACTGAAGGGAAAATGCCCCAAGGACAAGCAGGAACTGAAGACAGTTGCAGTAGAGGCCTGGCAGAGCATCACCAGGAATGAAACCCAGCGTCTGGTGATGTCTATGCGGTCCAGACTTCAGGCTGTGATTGACTGCAAAGGATTTGCAACCAAGTATTAAGAAGGGAAAGTTTGATTTATGATTATTATTCTGTCCCATTACCTTTGGTCCCTTAACAAGTGGGAGGCACATCTGCAAACTGCTGTAAGTCCTACACTGTTCACCTGAGTTGGATGAGTTGGATGTATATACCCTCAAATTAAAGCTGACAGTCTGCAGTTAAAGCACATTGTGTTTGTTTCATTCCAACTCCATTGTGGTGGTGTATAGAGCCAAAGATGTTAGAATTGTGTCGATGTGCCAATATTTCTGGACCAGACTGTAGATTTAAACCCCTCCACTACCAAGTACTTTATGTTAAAGTATCATAACTTTTGTTTGAAACATGGTTTTAAAAGTTAACAAGTAAATATAGGGAACATTTTACATAGATTTGGTTATTTTGAGATAATTAAAATTTTTAAACAGTGTAAATTGCATTTGTTTTTCCTTTGCAGAAATATATGTTGGTCTGAAAGGGTCTTAACCTCTGATGGTGTCCTTTATGTTGCACAATATCATATGTGGTCTGCATTAGAGGCAGAAATGGCATTTTTGTCACATACAGTAAGGGCCATATTACATAGTTGGTGCTAACTTAACCAGAGCTGTTGTAAACTTCCCAGAGCCATTCTAGCCTATGGAGGTTTTAAGTTTACAACTGCTCTGGTTAAGTTAGCACCAACTATGTAATATGGCCCTAAATGTGATAAAGATAGATTATACAATGTTCAGCTATTCTGTTTATGGATATCTGTAGTGATCATAATGAGATTATTAGCAATGTGACTTCCACGATATACCAATTAAATACTGTATAAAACTATCTATATATTGGCATATTGCCTGTGTATGGAAATGACTAGGGATGTGCAATTAGTTCTGTACCGAAACGATTTTCAGACGAAATTTACCATTTTCGTGCTTCCGAGGGCATCCTGAATCCGAAATGTCGACCGCACGAAATTTCGGATCGATTTGAAATTTCGAGTTATTCGATTCAATAATTCGGATGATTCGAAATTTCAGGGTTGATTCAATAAATCGTGTCAATTCAATGATTCGGGTCATTTCGGTGATTCGGATCATTTTGGGTCATTCCTTTCAGTTGTTTTTTTGTTTTATGCTGCATTATTATACTGTAGAGGTGCTGCCCGGCAGTGTGAGGATTCATATGCTGCATTAATTATACTGTAGAGGTGCTGCCCAACAGTGTGCGGAATCATATGCTGCATTATTATACTGTAGAGGTGCTGCCCGGCAGTGTGCGGATTCATATGCTGCATTATTATACTGTAGAGGTGCTGCCTGGCAGTGTGCGGATTCATATGCTGCATTAATTATGCTGTAGAGGTGTTGCCCGGCAGTGTGCAGATTCATATGCTGCATTAATTATACTGTAGAGCTGCTGCCTGGCAGTGTGCGGATTCCAATGCTGCATTATTATACTGTAGAGGTGCTGCCCGGCAGTGTGAGGATTCATATGCTGCAATTAATTATACTGTAGAGGTGCTGCCCGGCAGTGTGTGGATTCATATGCTGCATTAATTATACTGTAGAGGTGCTGCCCGACAGTGTGCAGAATCATATGCTGCATTATTATACTGTAGAGGTGCTGCCCGCAGTGTGCGGATTCATATGCTGCATTTATTATACTGTAGAGGTGCTGCCCGGCAGTGTGCGGATTCATATGCTGCATTATTATACTGTAGAGGTGCTGCCCGGCAGTGTGCGGATTCAAATGCTGCATTAATTATACTGTAGAGGTGCTGCCCGACAGTGTGCGGATTCATATGCTGCATTATTATACTGTAGAGGTGCTGCCCGGCAGTGTGCGGAATCATATGCTGCATTATTATACTGTAGAGGTGCTGCCCGACAGTGTGCGGAAACATATGCTGCATTATTATACTGTAGAGGTGCTGCCCGACAATGTGTGGAATCATATGCTGCATTATTATACTGTAGTGGTGCTGCCCAGCAGTGTGAGGATTCATATGCTGCATTAATTATACTGTAGAGGTGCTGCCCGGCAGTGTGCCGAATCATATGCTGCATTGAAACCTATGGGTTAAAAGCCTTGTTTTTTTAAAAAAAGTTAAGAAACCAAAAATTTCACCCAAACAATTTCACCCCAAAAAATCTTAAAAGAATAAAGTAAAGGAAGTTTCATTCTATTGGTAGTAAATCTACTTCTCATTCTTAACCCCTTCACTGCTGAGGCATTTCACCACTGTGTGCTGAGCTCATTTTTACCGCTTTCGCTCATCATGTTTAAACGCGATTTGAAGCCACATTTTAATAAATGACCCAGACATATTATATATCGTTCTTTCCGGCAGACTACGCAGATTCATAATATATCATTTTTATATGTATACGTCATGTCCTGCCTGTATATTATAACAAAAAATACAATAAAAATTGAATTTTTAATCATCTGCAGTGTGTAAAGTGGTTTTTTTCACATTTTATCACATTAGAGTTTGCGGTTATGTTTTCTATGGGGTGCGCTTGTACAAAAAATTTGAAATGGGGACTTGCTACTTTTTTTGGGGGGAATTACGTGATTTTTAGCAAACGCACCCCATAGAAGAAAATGGCGCGATGACGTCATTTACGCCGGGAGGAGCTTGACTTCAGCGTCTGAGGACGCTGAAGTCAGAACGCCGTGGGACCCCGGACAGAGAGGTGAGTATCTCCGCCGGGGGTCCCGCACAGCTGATGACGTGTGGGGCACGTCCTCAGCATGCAACGTGCATCAATGAGGACGTGTCCCACACGTCTTCAGCAGTGAAAGGGTTAAATAAGCAATAAAAAAAAACAAATAACTCATTAAAAAATTAAAAACCAAACTGAACCGAATCGCCAAAATTATCCAAACGCCAAAATGACCCGAACTGCCGAATCGATCCAAAATTTCGAATCTATATCGAATCCCCGAATCAAATCCCCGAATCGAAACAAAGACAGTCTGAAACAACCCGAAACGAAAAAAAAACACCTGAAAAAAACCTAAACTTAATGTTCAGAGGTGCACATCTCTAGAAATGACAGTAACACCTTCAGGGTTATTCAAAGAGTTCCGAATTGCTTGAGAAAGGTAACCGAAGGCTGATTTTCCTGGCCATTCGGCTATCCAGAGAGCAGGCAATTCACCAAATCCTAGCGAATTGCCTGAACATACGGTGCCTGTTCGGTGCCTGTTCGAGGGCAGTGAAAACCCCATGAAAAGCACTGCGTCGGCTATTCAGAGAACACAAACCAGCAGTGAAAGGTTCCCCTAATGCCCTGCCATTCGGTGGTTTAATTCGGCAAAATTATTCAGGAGAATCCCATAGACTTCAATGTTAAAAATATTCCCGTTTTAATTCAATATCTAATAAACCGTTCATTATAAAATTCTGCAGTAAAGAGTCTCTTTATTTATAGATTTTTTTAGGATATTTTAAGCATTTTTCTTAATTTTTCTTTTAAAAGTCCGATTATTTTTTAATTTTTTTTTTAAATTTACTTTTTTTTTCTGTAACAGCCCTCTTTATTATCATTCCCTGGACCTCATATGTAAATTTCAGACATTTTCGCTCAGTAGTTTCTTTGCAAACAGTGTTTTACTTTTCAATCATTCATACAAACTGTTTTCCTAATTTATTCACTGCCTCTTCTGCGGTGTCGGCTTTCTCCAGAGGCTTCGGCTGCGTGTAATCGGCTCCTGCTCGGGTTTTCCGTGGTATTCGGCAGGTTAATCCAGATGTTTTTGCGTGTTTTCAGCGTGCATTCGCTGGGTTTTGCGGTTCGTTTTTGTCGGGTGTTCGGCAGCTTTTCCCTGCAATTCGGGGACCCTGTGGTGCTTGCTGAATACACCGCAGGGTCAACGAAATGGGATCGGCAAAAGGAACCGAATTGAAGAGAACGAAAAGTCACCGAATGTGCAGTGACCTTTCGAATCTCTTTGAATTACCCTGCTTGTATCTGTGCTGTACAGGGAATTACAGCAATTAGAACCTTCATCGTATCCCTGTACATTACAGTAGTGAGAGACACCAAAGCTCTTCCTGTATTCTGATCTCTCCCTGGCTATTGTGTAACACACATAAAATTTGTTTATTTTTTTATTACAGTGAGGGTGGTGGCTGCTCCTTGTTACTTCTTTACAATATTACAGTGTGACAAGAGTGAGATCTCAGAGACTTTAGTTTCTCATGGGGGGCACTAATATTACATTAAAAAGGTTTGCAAACTGGGTTATATGCTAATTTCTCTTTTTAATTGTAAAATTGAGTATACAGGATTTTGTTAGAGAAAGGATTAAGCCAAAATTAGTTTGTTGTACAGTATGTAATTGCATTAAATATTGCATAGTTAATGGTTAAAGAATCACAATTTATGACTAGTTCAAAATTGAGTCCATAATATTCAGACATTTTGGTATTCTATAATAATTCTGTAAATGCATTAATATTGAAAAAATATTACACAGGTGTCTGAGTATATTTATCCTATATTTATACAATGATAATTATGCAACAAATGCATTTCCAGATATGCATTCATTTAATTCTTTGATTACCGTTTGCCTTTCTAGAGAAATATTTTAATGATAATATGTGTTATTTTTCTATTTGCAGTATTCATTTAGTGTAATATTTGATACATCCCACTTGTCTGGAGAAGATGATGTTCTTCACTTCCTGGTCACTGCTCAAAGGTACTTAAATATTTACTTAAATCCATCCGAGTTTTGTCTTGTGATTGATTCGAGCTTAATGTAGATTGAAAACAGTTCCCTTAATGCATTTAAATGTATTTATCCAATGTTTATAATTCTATCAGTTTTATTTATTTTGTGGAGTTGAAGAATTTGTTAAAAAGGGCAATTTACTGTTTTAAGTCATAAAATTAATTTTACATTAGAAAAGCCTCTGAGGGATTTGTTAACTAAACCAGGAATTGTGGAAAAGTGACCGAAGTTATAAAATGACATTTGAAGATTATTTTTCGACGTTGAATACTGGTCAAGCGTTTACAATTCTCTTCTTAATTATTTAATGGAATCCAGATTTCAGTTTCACTGTGTACTATATCAGACATATATATTTGAAATATGTTCTTTTATTTAGACTATTCTTTTACTGTATAATCATTCCCCCTGTTGTTAGATAACATAGCATAGTTTTGTGGTTAAGAAAATATTTCCAAAGGCTTCATGTAGACATGTTTTTTCTTTCATATATGCATGGACCTGCTTTATAACACCAATCATCATTTAAGGGGTTATTCTGAGAGATCTGGCCCTGAAATTGCACTGAACAGTGAATTTCCCCGTACGGTGCAACTTCGACCCATTCGGCTATTGAGAATGCAGGCAGTTCGCCAAATTTTGGCAAATTGCCAGCAACATACAGTGCTGTTCAACGGCATAGAGAAGCAATGGTTAATCTATTCAGAGAACACCAAACAGCAGAGAAATGTCAGTGAAATGCCCTGATGTTTGGTGGTCTCATTCGGCAGGTTTAATCAGGCGAATTCCATAGGTTTCAAAGTTAAAAATATTCCTGGTTTTACTCAATATCTATTAAACCGTTTATTCTTTTAGTCTGCAGCAAAAAGTCTAGTTATTTTTTATAAGGATTTCTTATGGGTGTTTTTTAGGAAAAATTATTCCTTTTTTTTTTCTTTTCTTTTAAATAGTGTTTAGTATTATTCATAGGACCTTGTATGTTAATTCCAGACATTTTTGTCCAGTATTTTTTTTGCAAACAGCGTTTCAAATTTGAAACTTTCAATCATTTCGTTTTTTTAACCCTGTTCGCCAGCTTGTCGGCTTTTTCTGGCAGTTGGTCGGTGCTGTGTTCGTTGGATCGCCAGCTTTTTTGGGGGGTTTTCGGCGGTTTTGCGGTAGACGGTCTGCTTTTTTTAGGTACATGTGGTATTTTTTCGGCGTTTTTCCGGCAGTTCTTCCGTTCGATGTGGCGGATTTTCGGATGTGGTCGGCGGACTTTCCCTGCACTTCTGGGACCCTGTGGTGAATGCTGAATTCACTGCAGGGTCGGGGAATTTGACTCCCCAAAGTGCAGGGAATGAGAGAGTATCGAAATGTCGGTGACATTTCGATGCTCTCTGAATAACCCTGTTAGTCTCATGATACTTTGACAAGAATAAGCCTAATATTTGCAAGTTAGCCATTAACTATTGCATCTCCATTAACAAATACTATGTTGTGTTTGCAATTCCAAGTTAACTGGTAACTAAAGGACACACGAAATTAGTGGATAGTGAGCAATTCTGTTGTGGCTCATAAATCATTCAACATCCTGGAAAACAAATGAACCACTAGTTCCCACTAGCTGGTATTAACACCTTCTCTACCAACATTGGGCCATATTACATACTTGGTTCTAACTTAACCAGAGCTGTTGTAAACTTCCCAGAGCCATTATAGCCTATGGAGGTTTTAAGTTTACAACTGCTCTGGTTAAGTTAGCACCAAGTATGTAATATGGCCCTAAATGTGATAAAGATAGATAATACAATGTTCAGCTATTCTGTTTATGGATATCTGTAGTGATCATAATGAGATTATTAGCAAGTGACTTAACCAGAGCAGTTGTAAACTTAAAACCTCCATAGGCTATAATGGCTCTGGGAAGTTTACAACAGCTCTGGTTAAGTTAGCACCAACTATGTAATATGGCCCATTGACTATAATAAGTCTGCAAGGTACCTGCTAGTGCCCCAATATCAAGACTAGTCGATGTGGTGTCCTTCTGGAGCAATGCAAAGGAAATTCAGTTATTGCAAACGAAATTCAATTATACTTGGGTTCCAGAACATGTCCCCAAAGTATTCGCACCTCTCAGGCACGACACCTGAGGTGGCAAAACCTTTTAAACAGTTTGGATTCCTTTTTGCCTTTCAAGAAATAAAAAAAATCCCAAGCTGTATTATGGAGATGTTGTGGCGCCTACATTTGAAAATGTGCTTCAGGGATTTTCAGGCACATTTTCAATGTATGCATAATGCAAATTTGTTCTCCATCTGACTTGAGTTATACTTTTTAAGTGCAAGAATAGAGATTGACTTTCAGAGTTAATGACAGCAGTTGGATGTCCAGCGCATACGTTTTTTACTATGTCAACTGTGGCAGATTAGATCTGTATATCTATCGTGATATGTATATAAGTATCTACCTATGTCTATGTATCTATATACCTGTACATACATATCTCCTCTACATAGGCATATTCATATCTGGGAAGTGCCCAGTTTCCACAGCTGCCTTGAGTAGGTGCTAGAAAGTAATTAGAATGGTTATCTGTTCTACCCCTGGGAGGGATATAACAGGTGGCTGCGAAGTGGAATTTCTTTGATCCAGGATCAGGGTGGAAATCACCCATTTGGAGAAAGGGAAGGACCTGTGTCCTCTATTCACACCTTGGAGTCCTTGCTGAAGACGGCATGGCACCAAGCTGCAAGGGGCCATGCCTTTCAAAGAAGTAATCACATCCTTTGATCACTAGAGGGGGTCTTTGGAGATGATTGATATCTGTGGGCAATTAGAATTAAAGAAAAAGCGCACTGAGCGTGCCCAGGAAAGGGGAATGCTGGGACATGTAGTGCAGGGGGCTGTACCATTTATGGGTTTTTTTAATGACCAGGAAACCCTATATATCCTGGAGCACGCCATGGGGCTGCTGCGGGTCATAGGCGGTTCACTCGACGTGATGATCTGTCCATGCTTCCATCTCCAGCCCCAGGAGTCACAACGGTCTGATTAGCTATTGACGTGTAAGTAAGGCTCTGTGTTTACTCATTTTATTTTCTTGCTGTTTGTGTGTAATTGATTTATCATATCCCTTTTTTTCTGTAAATAATGCACTGAGATCATTTTTGTTATCATAATAAATACAACTTATTAAATTCTGCTTCTGACTGATTCGATCCGTGTTAACTGAAAGGACTGGATTATTGCTTTTGTTTTAAGCTCAAGTATCTACTAGATTGTGTGAGTTGCGGTCGCTGGGACGGTCGGGTAAACGCGCAGGGATTGTTGTCGGCATAGTCATTATTTGGGTCTAGGATAGACAGATAGTGAATTGCTTAACCCTGAATCTTTCGCTGCGGTGCACATAGTGTTCGTGAGAACTGGTGGCAGCATAACGAATAGAGTAAGAAAGTGGGTGTAAGGATTGTGGGAAACGTACTCGCTACCCCAGGTCGAGAGAAGACGGGTACGGCATTGCAATCCTGGGACCACTTCCTCACGCTCTACGTGCCTGTTGCTGGCAGAGGCATTGCCGGAACGGTTGGGTCAGCGCGCACAGGGGATTGTTGTCCGCGTAGTCATTATCTGGGTCTAGGATAGACAGATAGTGAGTTGCTTAACTCTGCGCCTTTCGCTGCGGCGTGCGTAGTTGTCGTGATATCAACCACATAAGTCTTTGATCCCTAATTGTTGAGATCTTTGGTGGGTTCAGTTAACAGGTGGGGTAAAAGAGCTAAAGCACTGTTGATCTTCATTGCTTTGTGAAGCTGAATTAATCGTCTAAGCAAGTATGTTCTCTCATAGACTTATCTTAGCCTTCTCGGCTCTCATCATAGTTTAGCCCATTCCTGTGTACTTAAGCTCTAATTTTAGCAGGAAATGCCTCGCAGGCTTATACTCGGGCTGTTCTATTTTCATGTAAAAAGTACCTCTGAATCCTACATTCTGATGGATTCTGTTCCAGGATGCTCTTAGCTGGGAAGAAATGCGATGTTCATAGTAAAGAAGTCTATACCATAATACCATATTTAGCAAACCTATGCGATGCATTAAACACACCCTTCAATCCTTTATAAACAATAAGCTTCAGCTAAATGCATACAGGGTTATTTTTGCTTCAATTCATGAAGTACAGTAATGAGAGTGTAGGGTTTCATCCAATTTATATGCCATTGCATTGCATGACGGCCATTTATAAGGCTGTATATTTATTATTATTCTGAACTCATTCTTCAATTTAAAGACATGTTCTTTATAGCATCCGTATGCCACATATTTCTGTTTCCATCTTTATTGATTACATATTTATATTTACAGCTCACTTCTTCCTCTATGAATAATGTATGATAGCATTTGTCTTATGAGTAATACCAAAATGAAATCTAGTGCAGTTTTTTTTTATTAATCAGGAAGCTTTATTATCCTCTATCATTAGGTGAGTGGTATCTGATATATATTGTCTGTCTTGCTAAAATGTTAGACATGCTTTCAAGTCTACAACAATTTAAATTATTTCAAGAGACACTCTGATAATACTCTCTCAAAATAATCATGTTTTTTTTTATAACCCTGTAACTAAGTACACAATTCACAATCAGTTCTAGATCAAAGTATTTTTTAGCTAGCAACAGAAAAATTAAATAAAATAAAAATATGTATTTAATATACAAAATGCGGAGCATCCAGCGCAAACCTGCATTTACAGATTTAAAAACCCCTGACAGAAGTTTGAAGCGGTACATTGCTGTATAGCATGGCAATTCAATGTGTGATCGAAGTTTGTAATGAAACCACCATCTGTTTAAAACCTACCTCAAGTGCTTTAAAATCTCTAGGGCCCTATTAAATTCTCTGCGCAATTGCACTCACGCAGCGCAATTTTTTTTGCGCACATAAAAGAACGTTATCGCGCAAAAATTAACGTGGTATTATGTTCAGAGCACATTTTTTCTTCCGACAAGATTTTTCGTGCGCAAAGCCATTCGCAAATGAACGTTGCGTGCAGGAATCGGTGGGCAGACTGTTTTGTCACAGGATTTGTCACGGGATTCAGCCAACATCAATCACCCATTTCCAATAAAATATTTACAAACTAAAAAAAAGGAAAAATAAAATTAACAACCACCAGCCAAAAAAAAATAAAAAATTAATAATGACACAATTTATAAATTTTAATGTTTGGGTATGTGTAGAATGTGTAACTGTACTGTGCTGTATTTTTTGTTTTTCGTGCTGGTGTATTTCGTTTTGCCCAGAACGAGCACATTTACAGTTACCACCTGCTTTTCAAAGACGTAACGAAAATACGCGCAAACGTTCGTTGCGCGAAGATTGTAATACCATCCGCGTACCAGCGCACGAACGAATTTGCACTGACAATGTTAAGTATAGGATGCGCGCAGGAAAATTCATTTGCGCAGGGTCAATCGCGGTCAGACGATTACGCTCATCGTTTTCGCGAACGTCGTAATACGACAGTCTGCGCAAATGGTTTTGCACTCGCGCAAATGCGCATTTGCGCGCGCGCAAAACAAATGCGCGAAGAATGTAATAGGACCCCTAGTATGTTGTATGTTAAAAAACGAGATGCTTACAGTAATCAGGATAAAAGCTCTTCCAAGGTGACTCCTCCTATTCACCAAAAATCTACAATTACATAAAATTTATGGGTGCACTAATGGACTTCATAAACCCCACATGTATTCCATAAGAAAATTCAGGAACTCATCTTTAAAATATTCGACTCCTTCTGGTTCCAAATCTTTATCTAAGGGAGAAGGCACCACAGTTCTGGTGACCTCTTTCTTTCTCTTCACACAGCAATGATATTTAGTCAAGTAAAGATTACTTCTCCGGGGAGAACAAATAAAACAATTTATTGAGAGAAATTAAAACAATAATTGTAAAAACATCATTATCCGACGCGTTTCGTCTTTACGACTTTATCAAGGATAATGCCTGTACTTGAGTCTTGTGTATATATAGTCTTAGTGTTCTTAAGGCTAGGGTAAGACGAACGCATTTTCACGTTGTCTGTGAAAAAGTGCGTTCGAACGAATGGACGCATTTTTTCACGGAGTACGCGATAGCGGTCATACGATGCGCATTTTCGTCCGTGATTTTGTACGGATCATCAATAAAACACTTTTGCATCTGGACGTTATGTTGGCCAGACATTAGCAGTGTCTGACATCTCCAAATCACGCACACACGCCGCTAGCGGACGCAGCGCACTCTGTACAACCGTACTAGCGGTTTTACGTTCTCGACAAAATGCGTTCGTTTGCCACTTGCGTTGCGCAGCCGGACTTTTGTGCGACCGTACTTCGTATATTGGCCGTCATTGCCCGTCATTTGCTGCTAGCACGGCCGTGATTAAGTGCGCCTGCATGCGCGTTCGCACTGCCTCAGTCTGACCCTAGCCTAATTGGTGTTCTTATTTGGTAGTCTTACTTACTTTACTTTTGATTCACCTTATGAATCACTGATTATCACAGGAGGTGTAGTTACAAAACATCTAGAATTCCAAGGTTGAGCATCACTGCTTTAGACCAGTGTTTCTCAAACCTGTCCTCAGGACCCCCTAACAGGCCAGATTTTGCAGATCACCATGAGGAAATGCGGACTGAATCCTGCAATCACTGAGCAGCACATCATATCACCTGTGCTGTGCTTCAGATATCTGGAAAACCTCTCCTGTTAGGATGTCCTGAGGACAGGTTTGAGAAACACTGCTTTAGACTATTTGCAGATTTTTAAGAACTACAAGCTCTGTGATGCTCAGCGAGTGTTATAGTTATTTAAGGATCATGAGAAATGTGATTCTGAAACATCTATGGTGCCAAGAAAGAGCATCACGACCACAGGCCATGGATAGATATTAGAAGAAAGAACAGAACTTTGTGAAATGTGACTTAGAATGTGGAATTTACCCTTTAATCTTGCAGTAGATAAGCCATCATGTTGAATGTTACTACACACCAATCATTTCTTTAGAATCCTTACATTGGGCAACTCTGATTTTAAATAGTTTAAACAGTTCTGTGCGAGTTTAGTATCCCTTATCTGAAATATTTGGGAGCTGACATTTTTTGGATTTTGGAACATTTAAATATTTATTTAAAACCATAATGGTTACTATACATCAATGTTTTTTCTAGAATCCTTTCATTGGGAACTTTGATTTCATTTAGTTTTAACTTTTCTTTTTCCACTTCAACAACTGAGTAAATTTAGCAATCATGTGATAGCTATTTAATGACAATTTATAATGATTTTCTCTCCCACAGTGGAAATATTGAGCGTGCTGAGTCTTTGCATGATAACACCCTGAATTTGACAGTGACTCTGATGCATGAAGTGGATACGTCAATTACTGGGTAAGTGACTAATTAGGAATGGTAATGCAAGGGGAAGTGGGCAATCGAAATTCTGTGGAAAATTGCATTCCTTTGTTGTTTTTACATCTAGTTTTCCATTCTACTTTTTAACTCTTGTCTCTGTTTCCCAGACTATGTAAACAGGATACATCACTTTTATCTACTTTTTTTCTCTTGCAATAATTTTCCTATAATACATGAAAGATAGATAAACAATAGATATGATGTTAAAATGTTACTATTCATCCTTATAAAAAAATGCCGTTGGATAAAAAGTATAATAAATTATAGTTGCATGCATTATTTAAAGCAAAATTTAAAAGAAAAACATAAATTTTTATTAACTTCACACACTTTTTGCACAACCACGTCAATGAACAGGTATTATCTTTCACAAATTGTTTAAGCTAATGGCAAAAACTGTATGAAAAGGAGTTTGCAAAGTGAACAACTACTATTTTAATTCCTTTAATCGTTTTAATGTAAATCTGTTGTATGGTATAAAATAGAATGTCGCAACATTAAAGCTTGTAATAAGCAGCTAATAGATTATAATATGTGAAATCCATCAAGCAAGCTTATATTTAGGTTCATCAATCCAGGTTGCATTTCATAACAGTTAGGGTTTGTCCATAAGATTATTCTCATACTGTATGTGTTTTATACTCAGTAGTTAGAATTTTAAGTCTACAAATACATACAGGGTTATTCAGAGAAAAGTGAAACTCTGGAGAAGTTTGGAGAAGTGAAAATTCTAGGTCAAAATAGCCAAACCAGAAAAAATCTCTTAAAGATTAAACTCACTTTTCAAATTGGCTATTTTGCCCTAGAATTTTCACTTCTCCAAAAGTTCTCCAGAGTTTCACCTTTCTCTGAATATCCCTGCAAGGAATCAATTGAAACATAGTTTGCTCCCTTTCTCTTAGATATATTTTAGTACTAAATATAAATACAAATCAATGGTGCCCTCTAAGTTTTACATAACCACAGTGAAATCCCCATAAACATTGTTTTTGTATACAGTTTCACATATCCATGGTTGGCCAGTGGCCACATTCCTAATAAAGCCATTAGTCACTTTGTGGTCATCTCGGTTACCAGATCAACACTCTTCGTATTGCTGTGTTAGTGTTCACATAACTTTTATTTTCTAACACAGGTATTTCAATATTATTATTAGCGATTGTTGTTAATGTCTTATTGTAGCTAATTTATACATTAAACTTTTTTTATATGTATGTACATCATAGTATGTGCTTCTGTCTGTGGTTTCTCGTATCCACAGGAAGACTTGGAACACTTTACCATTGAACTGGGAGCTTACTGTATATACAAACTCATGGGTGCTAATGGCATGCAAGCTCTGTAGATAATAGTATCATGTAAGGAGGTATTCACCCATTGCTTTTGCTGACAAAAATCGCCATTCTTGCCTCCATGATAAATTTAAGCAATTCGGATAGGGAAAATCAAAGAACAGCAGTTAGTAATTAACCCCTTTATTCATCTATACGCATATTTATGCCTGCTGTAGGTCATGTTCAAAGGTTGAAAAAGAAAAAATGGAGGACCAGCAAGGGTAGGAGAAGCCTGAGCCATGCCAATCCACCAAAGCGAATAGGACCTGTATTAAAGACAGACAGTGACCACATATAGGGCCAAATTACAATCTTCACGCAAACGTTTGCGCCGGTGCAAAAAAACATTAACGCGAGGGATAAAACCCTTTGCGCTGAACGTCGCATTACATTGTCAGCGCACAAACGCACGTAATCGTCAACCGCGGGTGAACCTTTGCGAACCCTGCGTGAGCGTACTTTACCGCGTGCGTCCTATGCTTAACATTGTGTGTGCAAACGCGAATGTGCGCTAGTACGCGGATGGTATTACAATCTATGTGCAGGAATTAACGCATAGCCGTTGCGCGTATAATTTTAGCAACTCCTAAAAGCTGGTGTTAAAGGCAAATCTGAACAACCTTGCCGAAACCAAATACACCAGCCCAAAAAAAAATGCAGCAAAGTATAGTTACACATTCTACTCATACCAAACAATAAATTTGAGAAGTTGTGTGTGCTTTTATTATTGCTGCAGCATACGTATATGCTCAGATTGACTTTGACAGGCACAAATACTTAAAGTGAGATGATTATGGTTCTTGATTCTGATTGGTTGAATCGCATGAAAAAAACAGTCCGCACACTTATTTCTGTGCGCAACGTTACTGCGCGAGCAATTGTGCGCCTCCGTTTAACGCACGTTATTGCTCGACGGATGAAAAAATGCACGAGGATTGTACTTCCAGCGTTGATTTACGCAGGTTAACGTTTAACGGTTGGTGCACAAATTCACGCGTTGCGCGTGCGTTTTTGCGTGAAGAATGTCATTTGGCCCATAATGTACAACAGTCAAAAAACATATAATGTAAAACCTCACTTTATTGTGACGGCGGGGCTATTGCCCAATAAAACCAGTCATAAATTCCTTTATCACCGACAACAGGAGAAATATGCCGCTCATTCCTGAGTACAGCAAAAAATTGATTAAAGGCATAAGAGTCCTAAGACACAGCACCTATTGTTTTTCTTCATGTTCAAAGGTTACTCTATAACTGGTAACATTTTTATTATCTTTATTAGAGAACATAACACTTTATTAGAGAACATTTAAAACATTGAATGTGAATTCATTAACTCAGAGTTTCTAAACCTTTTTTTCCCCAGCATTCCCTTTAAGAAGTAATATCTTTTGTATTGTGTTCTTTTGGTTACTCTGTGTATTTCCTCAATTTCCCTTTGTTCCCGATGCTTTCTGCACCTTCTTCTCTTCCCCCTTCCATTCAAAGCTGTCTTTTTCTGACATTTCTATCAGCTCTCCTTCCATATCACATCTCTTTTAGGCTTTCCCTCACTAGTTTCATCTCAGCCGCTTGATTTTATGTTTATTTTTCCATCCCCACAGACCATGTTTCCAACTTTCAACTTCCTTTAATTATGTGAAATTGACTTCTGTGCAAACATAAAAATAAACGTCTCTTTTATCTGATCAATATCATATATGTTGTATAACGGCTTTAGTGCTATGCTATATAAATGTTCTCAGTCGTTCTTCAGCCTGTTGAAACATTCATTGGGTAAGTTTCATTTTGGGGTTGTAAGTTTTGAATATGGAACATTAAGTTAATGTTTTGTGTCCCCTGTTATTTTACAGAATTGTTTCACCTTCCTCCTTTATTTATGGTGATTCAGTAGATGCTTCAGAGTTTATTCGGCTCGATGACCTAGAATGTCTTTTCCAACCACTTAACTTCAGCTTTCAGGTATCGTATATGGTTTTTCTGCTCATATCTTTATATTATTTGGATAGTTTTGTTTAGTAATTTAATAGATTGAAGCATTAAAGACTATCAGATTTTGGTTCATTTTACAAATAATGCTATCATATTTGTATTTTACTTAATACAAGTGAGGTGTGATATGTTTTCTGCTTATGACTGTACCTAAAACTTTGTAATGTCTCACTTTCTATATAAAAATTGCATTGGAAAAAAATCTATCTGTAACTATTGACTGCAACATGTTGTTGCATTTAGCGACGTTACAGAGTTGGTGTAATAAATCTGCCATATCATCATTGGAGCACTGTTCGTGATGCCCTTTATGAACATGGTCATTTGCCTTACTTAAGTGCCAGTTAATGTTTATATATTGTCTGTTTTACAGCAATGTCTAAAATACATACAGATCTCATTTTATTGGACATTTGAGGTTGTCAGTCCATGAATTGTGTTGTCGTGGAGCTTGAAAAAAATGAATCCTAGTTAACCCCTTCACTACCTAGATCAAAATATCTCAGACTTCAAAAGCACCATCTGGTACCCCGATATTGAGATATCGAGATATCGATCTGCTGATCTGCAGCCCAAAAGCAAATTAAATGAGTTTACTGAAATCTAATTTTGTTTGCTTTTGGGCTGCAGAAGGTGCCCTCAAAGTTTTATCCCTGTGGGCATAATTCTCAAAAGAGCTAAAACTGTAAAATTAGCTGGTGAATGTCCTGAAATATCGGGCTTTCAGCAGCCGATGCAGGGAAAAAAAATAAAAATAGACCTGCATCTCAAACCTCTGTAACTCAATTTGGCAGTAGTAGTGGTGCCATCTACTGGCCAAATAGGTTATTTACAGTAATAACAATTTATTATTTTATAATTAATTAAGAATGATTTTACAAAAAAACACTGGTTTCTGACAATCCCTTGGTAGTGAAGGGGTTAAACTCCCAATTTAATAGGACCATAGAGAATCACAAGGAATCTTGTGAAGTGTCAAATTTAAGGGATTCTTTTCATTTTAATGTGTTGTGTTTGACTTTTGCATACAGTTTTGCTAAGGTTGAAACGGGAAGCTACAATGTTTCTTTCCAAACTACAGCAACCACAGGAATTTCTTCCCAGCACTGTAGGAAATTCATAGGCTTTTTATCCTTTGCTTTGTTACTGGAACATGGAAATTGAAATGTTACTGGGAACTGATATCTACATGCGTCACTGTTATAGTGTTTCCCATTTATACATTTCTGTTTAGCTAGTGAATTAAAATAACCTAAAATTAATAAATATACAAGGACTGTAAAAACACTGTTATGATATTTAGACCCTTCTTTACAGGGAAAAAAGTTATAGCAAAAGGAAACATCTGTTTCAAGTGAAAAAATAGCATAAAAATGCTGCTTATAGACATTATTTGCTAGTAGTAAGTAGTATGTTTAATTGATTAAGCTTACTGTATGCTGTTTGAATGTGGTTGATTGAAAAATCACTTCCCATTATCCCTTAAATCTATGACCACCAAAAATTTACACAAACCTACAAATTTAAGCCTAACTTCAATCCCTCTGCTACACCCAACTGGTGTGTCCCCTCCACACTTCCTAATGTAAAGACACACATGAAGAATAAAAAAAGCAAAGAAAAAAGTGGTACAGCGCACATCCCACAATAGGGTTGTTTGTGATTTAGGCTGGGTTCAGACGAATGCAGTGCGAACGTGCATGTACCCGCACTTTATGACGGGTACAACTATTCCTCAAATATGTACAAATTGCATTAACTTTATTTTCAAAAGCATGAGAGTTAACTTGAGCGGATTAAGACGAAACGGTTTGGGGAAACTATTTTAGTTTGCAAACTATTTTACCAGGAAGGATACATTGAGATTTCTCTCATTTTCAAGTATGTCCTGGGTTCAAGAACATTGAAATGTTACAGTCATTACAGAAATACAAAGTAATAAAATGCAAGATATTAAAAAACAAAACACAAATATACAGATTAACACAGAAAATAAATATGTAGGAAATATAGTCACTATCAGGGTTATTCAAAGAGAGCCGATCTGGTCCCGAAATGTAACCAGACACTGAAATTCAGTGTACGGCTACATTTCCTGGCCATTCGGCTATTCTGAGAGCAGGCAGTTCTCCAAATGTTGGCGTATTGCCTGCATGTACGGTGCCGGTTCGATTCCAGACATTTTCATTCAGTAGTTTTTTTTTTCAAACAGCGTTTCACTTTTCAAACTTTCAAGCGTACTGTTTTTTTTTTCTTTTTAATCTCGTTCATCTGCGTGTCGGCTTTTTCCGGCGGCTGCTCTGCGCTGTGATCGGCTGCTAGTCAGGTTTCTCCGGCGTGTTCGGCGTGGTTTATTCAGCTGTTTCTGCTGGTTTCGGTGAGTGGTCGGTGAGTGTTCAGCGAGTTTGCGGTGAGTGTTCCGTGTGCCTGCGGCGAGTTTTCCCTGCACTACGGGGGGCCCTGCACCACAGGGTCGGTGAAGTAGGATCGACGAATCGCCCTGAAGTGCGCGGAACGAAAAGTCACCAAACGTATGGAGATTTTTCGAATCTCTTTGAATACCCTGTATGTTACATGTTTACAGGTGCATTCGGTATTGAGGTATGTTAATAGGGAGCTCTTGAGTGACTTAAGACTGGGGGAAGATTTGATGGTGTCTGGGAGGTTATTCTGTAATTGTGGAAGCCGCCCAACCTTTTTTTTTATATTTGTTGAAAAGGTATGAAGTATAAAAATCCAGTTTTTATTTCCTTGTCATCTGCTTGACTCTGGTACATGCAGGAGATGCACAGAAAATTGTAGTTGCATGCGTGGCAAGCTTGCACAAAAGCTGCCAATGAAATGTCCCTATTAAATAAGCATTGTTTCACTGAGAAGCATTGTGAATGGTAGGAAAAATGCATGTTTAACCTGCTGACTCCACTTCAAGCTATGTCAGCTTGTGATAGCAGACCAAATATGCAGAAATAGGCAGCTGATTGACAGCCTTCAAGGCAGAGGTAAAGCCTTTACTTTGAAGAGTTGTCACAAGTTAAGGGTGAGGGATGTTAAGGAAGGATGCTCTTCAGTCATATGGATTCCGGGACTGAATTACAGCATATGTGTGTGTATCACTGCTTCCGATCATAGGAGCTCTTCATCCAGAATCCTGATGATAACCTACTAATAGATTAGCAGGAGTTGCAAATTTATCGGCAGTCACTGACAAATTGCTTCTCCAGTTGAAATAGGGGCTGTAATCTTTACCTACCAGCTGAACCACTGCAATGATTCCTGCTTCTGACTTATCAGGGCAAACCACAAGCAGTGGTCACAAAGAGATTTAGCTGGTGAGTAATTCACAGGAATTTAGATCAGAAAAGCGGAAACCGCACACTCTTTAATTAAGAATAACTCTGAATGGTATATGTCAAGTCTCATAATCACCGTAATAAATTGCACTGGTAAGGGTGCATTGAATGCCCCATGAATTTCTTGTCTGTGCCACTGCCCACTATGTAATATTCATGTCAAAATAATGGCATAGACCAGAGGTCAGCAACCTTGACCTGCAAGATATTTTGATCTACACCTTCCCTGGTGTTCAGGCACTCATTAGGTTCACTGAGCCTCATGGGAGAGTTCCAAAATATCTGAAGATCCAAAATATCTGGAGGGGAAAGGTTGCTGCCCCATATATATATAAAACTGGCTAGCTTAAACATTATCATAGTCTTTGATAGTATATTATGTAAGATATGCAGAAGTTGTACGATGATCCTCAGTGCCATGATTCATTCAAACATCAAAGCCTGTTTATTAAATATAAAGAGAAAGCAAATGCTATTCTGGCTATAAATGAACCCACAAGTCTCTTCTGATACGTCTGGTTTCCTTTACTCAGACATGTAGAAAACCGTATGAAACTATTTTAGAGACTATACCCATGGCACTGAAACAATGCTTGACTTTAAAGAATATCTGAAGAAGTAACGACATAGCCTAAGGTCTCATAAAAAATAAAACAATAAACATTGATCATTTTTATAACTTCTTCAGCGCTATTAATATGGATGTATTGAAAAATGACATATTAGATGTTGGAAACAAATGGTATAAGCTTTGTTCTTAACCACATGAATTAAAAATGAAATATTAGCATTTTCATTAGAACATTCTGTAGATTGAATGCAGTCTGTAGTGTGTTTTGTTAGACTGATATATAAAGTATCCAGAGATGTTTTAAATCAAAGATCTTTAAACCATATGTGCAGGATGCATTCTTTTGGCTTCAGTCATAAAGATCATAAACGGAATCATATTTGCATGGTGTTTGAGCAATCTTCACAAAGCATTGCTGATATATTGAGCTCTCTCAAGACAATTGTATAGATTCACCAGAACCCAACGCTGGGAGGTTTATCAACAAAATCAATTGTATTTGTATGTTTTAAGCTTAAAACCAGTGCTAAAAGCGCAAACTCTCCTAATCAGGAGTCACGTCGCGCAGGAACGTGTGGGAACTTAGATCCTGCACTATTTTCCCAGGGGGAACAGAGAAGCGGTTATTTAGGTCATATCTCATGTTTGCGTGTAAAGCTACCAATATAAATATATGATAAGTATTACAATTATCATAAGGATTACCTAAAACCCAGCCTATCCTTATGTTTAAACAATGATATTAAATTTGCATGTGAAGTAGTTGGGTAGTTGGGCAATTAGTTAGTTGAGGAGCATAACTCTTGACGCGTTCCCACACTTTTTTTTTTTACGAGTAGACCCTTGATTCTGATTGTGTATGTTCATTCCTTCTGAACATATGACATTGTTTTAACAAAACTCATTGGGGTCTGCTTTGCGAAGGACTGTTGTGAAATGAAGACTGGAGTAACTCACACCCTACGAAAAAGATGAATTGGAAATAAAATTATGAAAATAAATGAATATAATATATAATTTCTAAAACATTTTTAAATTTACTTTCTCTAGAAAAAAAGTTAGAAATTGTAGCAGATGATGGGAATTCTTTGTATCTTCAGGTAGAATGTGGCCACGAATTTTCCAGCAACTATAATGTCTTCTTTATTACCATAAGGGCACTGTGTCCCAAAAAGGTTTTATGAGATACATAGTATACATGAGATGACTTTTTGTTTGCCACAGGATTTTTTTTCCATATAGGATTGTATGATAAACCTTATACAAGTCACTTAAAGTGATGTGAAGCCATGTTTCCCTTGTGCTATCGCAGAGTGCCAGAGGGAAGCCCTAAGCACAATTCTCTAATTTTGAATTATGAATATAATAAAGGCAGGAGCAGTGAACGTCTTACACATTCAGGTTTATTCAGAGTAGGGCTGAAACAACTAATTGATTAATCGACAACTAATCGATGATTAAAATAGTTGTCAACTATTTCCATTATCGATTAATCAGTGTCGATTAATCGTCCTGTGTACAGCACACACTGTTTAGCGTCAGACCGAGTTAAACATAAATAACCTCAGCTTCAGAGCTGATTGGAGAAGATGTGCCGCTGCTTTACTAGGTATGATTTAATTCTAGGGTTATGTCAGACACAACCAGTTTGTTTTTATTCCGTTTACAACAGTAGAACTATAACACAAACCATAGGATACTGCCACTGGGTGAAGGAGCTCTACGCCTGTGTTTTATCCTTACTTGAAGCTGGAGTCCTGTCCCACCACCCCACCCTCCCTGCCACACTCTCTTCTGACGGGAACTGCCATTCCCTCCCTTTGGTCTGGTCCCTTTCCCCAAACTTACTCCCACACTCAGATCCGGTCTTTTGTCCATCTCACATTCGGGTCAAGTCACTTGAGCAAAGTCACTCCCTTCCACCTCCAGCCCCTCCTCCTAGTTTGTTCATGAAATTATTTAAAAGGGACTCTGTACGCACCCTGACCACTTTAGCTTATTAACCCCGATTCCATGCTGACCTCATCATCTATGACCAAGTGCTTGTAGCCGCGTTCATTTGGGAAAGCAACATGGGATTAAGCTGTGCATGCAGCATCAACCCATCCCTGACCAAGCACTCACATACCTTGTGTGAAAAGTATGCAAAAGGTACGCAATTTGCGTATGTATGTATGAAAGTTATGTACATCACGCAAATTGCTTATGATAAAAGGGGGAGTGGTTTTGGTTATTGTTTTACATAAAATTCCTTTTAAGTAAACAAATTTTTTTCTATTTCTTTTTATAATAATAATCGACTGCAGCCCTAATTCAGAGAAAGGTGAAAACCGGGAGAACTGGCAGGAGAAGATCACAATCTAGATTAAACCAGAAAAATTCTCCCATTTATCTCACTTTCCAAATTGGCAATTTGGTCTAGATTCTTCTCTTTTCCTGCCAGTTCCCCTGTTTTTCACCTTTCTATGAATAACCCTTTGTAACCCACACAAGGATCTCAAATGGTTGTGATCTCCGTCAATTGCATACATACCAAAAATTCGATTCTGTGTCGGAATATGCAGTGTTCATGGTTCACTCAGATGTGTGAAAGTTCTTTAAAACTATTTTACAAACCGAAAACTATAAAATATGAAATCAAACTTTGATGGCACAAAAGCTAACGAGCATATCATTTTGAAACTGACTCTATGTATTGGATCAAAATATGTTTGTAAGTGTCTAACCACATGATGAGTGGTCAGACGTTCTGTGCAATGTTTGTAATTCAGTGAATATCTTATGAGGGGCACGATTTATGCATCTAATTAGTAACCAAACAAAAATTTGAAGTTATGCAAGTGTCTATTTCTTCTCCTGTATCTACACTTATGTTTCAGGAACGTACATTTTTGACTCATCATATTTCTCTCAGAGATATACATTAAAGTTACATATACAAAAAAAAATCTGAAAATGCTTGCACTTTCCTACTCCCCATTTGCTAATGCCTTAACTACTTCACTACCAATATCGAGATATCTCAGGTTTCAAAGGCACCACCTGGTGCCTTGATATCGAGATGTGCTGTTCAGTAACCCAAAAGAATATGAAATTCATTTTCTGCAGAAGGTGCCCCCAAAGTTTTAGTCCTATGGGCATAATACCCAAAAGAGCTAAAACTTTAAAATCGGCAGCTGAAAGCTCTGAAATATCAGGCTTTCAGACGCTGTCAGCAGCCGATGCAGGAGAAATAGAAGAAAATAGATCTTCTGTTAAAACCTCTGTAACTCAATTTGGCAGTAGATGGTGCCATATACTGGCCAAATCGGTTATTACAGTAATAGATAAGTATTACTGTACAATTAATTAAAAATGATTTTTCAAAAAAACACTGGTTTCTGACAATAGTTTTTTTGGAAAATCACTTGGTAGTGAAGGGGTTAAGGACCAATGATTAAACATTAGTGTTTTTCCAGATGCTTTACCAAAGGGAATAATTCAATTTTGAGCACAAGCCTTGCTGAGAGATTAAGTATGTGGTAAATGGAATTATCACAGAATTTCTCCATCCCTGGGATGGGGAATCTGTCACATTTAACGCATGTGTATTCAACATTGGAAAGGACTCTGCTAGTTTTTTTTTCTCACCTGCTGTACTATTCAAGTCGTTTGGATGCTGGAAGACAAATGTAACATTCCTTTTCCCCAGAAGCTACATTAATATTTGAACTTCCTGCTTTATTCTTTCCTCTGTGAATTCTCTAATGTCTTTTGCAGATGCTATAAGATAGTCATATATGGCATTCCTTTCTGTTAACATGAGTAATACGTTTCATCTCTTTAGTCTTTTGTAAACTTCATTGTTTAGAATTTTTACGTAAAATGCTTATGGCTGCCCAAATTTACCACAGAACAGTCTACTGAAGGTAACAGTCACTAATGTGATTTTATAACAATAGTTTTTCAAAAGTGAAAAATATGTTTAGTTGATGGTTTGTTCTGAGACCATCTCAGGTTATCTACAATGAACAACAAGATAAGACGTTACAATTTGTTATAAATCATGTAAAGCCCATTATAAAGTGACACATCACACCTTTCCATGTCATCTCCATAAAAGACGCAAGTTGTTATGCGGCCCAAATCATCACTATCTTTTTCTTTGAATGCAATGTAGACATTCAAAGTGCAATAAAACACCTCTATGTGTATACAACCTTTGTGTATAATCCATACAGTTAAAACTGGCGATATAAAACTAGTAGTACAAAAAAGTATAAAGTGCAAAATATACAGTGCAATATTTGTGAATAAATCAAGCTCTATCACTACTTAAATAATGGTCTTTCTTCAAAGGATCCACAATTGAAGTGTAGCGCTGGTTTAAAACACTGTTGCTGTAGTAGTTATTTTTGGCCACCAGAGGGAGACAAGCGCAATGTAAGAGACACTGGACAATGGGACTACGTTTTCCAGCATGCTTTGCACCGGGAACAGGAAGTGGGTGGGAAGAAGAGATTTACATCCGCAGCCTCGTGCAGAGGAAGCGCAGAGCGCGCCGAGGAGTGAAGGGAGCAAGACGCACGTGAGACAGACAATGATCGTGACCAGGCCGGAGCATAGGTGCGGCCTTGCGGAACTGGAGATCAGTTCACATTTCTTGCCAGAGACCTAGCGACCCACCGCTGATAAGTTTATACAGATACAGAGTAGCTGAAGGACCCCGAGTTAGGAGACCGCAGATGACCTAATGGGAGTGCAGGCGGTGAGCTGAGCATCTTGTGGCAGAAACGGACAAGCAAGACAAGCAGATCCGGTGGCACAGAGTCCCAGTCAAGTAAAGCGGAGAGATGTCCTGGGTCGAGCAGAGCGCAGAGTATCTGGCGGATGGTCGAGAGGCCTTCCCGGCCACAGTAAAATAATAAAGCACGCTGCAAGTTGTCTAAACCTACAGGGCCCCAACGTGACTAGTCGAAGACACATTTAAATTATTCACTGGCCAGTTGAATCTTGTACCCGGGTACCAACACACGTATACACGTACACCTTTTTTGGGACACAACCTGTACGGGACTCACACTCCAACAACGTATGGGTTAATATTCATTTTTCTTTTCCGCTGCGCGTTTCTCGCATTACGAACTTCTGTAAATATATATGTATACCGTGCTGCTCTATATATGCCAGTTTATTTGAGATCAGTAAACTATATAACGTATAAAATCCACAACAGTGCTGGTGTATATTTATTCCCTAGTGCAGGGAGACTGGCCCGAGGTTTAAATTCAGCGGCTCCTCCGAGAGTGAGCGCTACAGTAGCATGTAAGATTCCTGAAAAGCAAGCATAAAAACAACATAGTGCAGCCAATCAATAAGCCCATGAAAGGGATAAAAGAAGGGCTGTTGTAATCCCTCTCACATTTATGGGAGCCAAATATCAGTGGCTCTCCTTCATTGAGCAGTAGGTCAACTTTCGGGGTAAGCAAACCCACACACTCCTCGTGCTTTCCACCTTTGCCACTCAGAAGACAAAATATGAAGGGAGATTCATCTCTCAGATATCGGTATTTTTATGATTTTATCGTGGGTTTAGAAATCCTGCTTACCAGAGGCGGCGCCCCACTCCTTTAGGCTCTGTTGGTTTCACTTATGACCCTTTATGTAGGTAGGGTTCAACCTGCCTCGGTCCTCAGGACCACCCCATATCTCCTCCAGAACTCAATGGACGCCAGGATAGCAGTCAAGGTTCCAAAGTATTTTACTAATAAATTGATCACAAGTAAAACATTTAATGCAACATAACTAAACAATAAAATGAAATAAGCAATCGGAGACACGTTTCACCACTATCCACTGATTGAGGAAGTCGCGGTTTAGGCTTCATTTGTAATGGTCGACTCATAATTGAGCTGGTGTTTGGCAATTGCAAAAATATAACTCACATAGGATTCAATCATTTGCAACTGCCAAACTCGGGACAATTATGGATAGAGTCCAATATATTTCAAAACTGCATGTCTCATGAAATTTAACTTATTTTATGAATGACTCAGGATCAAGAAACATATTTATAAATCAATTTGAATAGCCGTCACTGCCCTAGATCATCATTAATTGTTCTGTTCAAGTGCAAGGGTGGACCAAGGTTTGAGTGATAAGTAAAAATTATACTTTCCAAGGGAAACATGCAAAAGAGAGGTATTCTAAAATTCTAAATGAAGTTTAGTAAGATAAATCATAGTTACATAATAATAATAACAATAGTATGCAATATAATTGGAAAAAGCATACAATGGTAGTCAGAGGCTGTGAAGGCAAATAGGTTAATATATTAAATGGGGTAAATAATTGTTTTTTGAAACCACATTTTGGTTTCTATATAGCTCACTACATAGTGCCTAAAGTATTTTTTCATTCTCTATTAAATTGTGTTACTATCAGTAAGCTCTGTGATACCTTAAAGAACCTCACCCATTCATTGTCAAACTTATATTAAGCACAACATATTTGTATGTGTTATTCACACAGATGAATATGTCTGTTTACTGGTCAGCTTAATCACATGTCACTCTTTATATTTTTTCAGCTGTAGGAACTAAATGTTCTTGGAGCTGCCATATTAGCATTTATGTTATTAACAAGTATACTTCTCGCAATAGGGCATCTCTCTCTGTGTTATCATAGAAAAGCCAGAGTAAATTTAAATATGGAGAGGTTACAAAAAAAGGGAAATATATTTCATTCCAGGAGAAATGCTCGCTGACTTCTCCCAGACTAAGAAAATATGAAAGAAAATGTATTATTTTTTTGTCTTTATATTTAGCATTATTCCAGTCTCTTTATTATTCAGATCACAGTCTAAGGTCAAAGCGATGCTGAAGCTTTCAAGAATGGAAAAAAATTATATTAATACATAATAAAATCTTCTGGATATTAGAAATACAGAAAGTTTATGTATCTCTTGTACCCTGACCAGTAAAAACACATAATCCCCAAAGTGCTTGGGTATTGGTGATATGAGCAAAGTTTTGTATGAATGCCATTCGCGAGATGTATCTTCTAATAAGGTCAGTTGTATGATCCATTGCCACTTTGGAAAACCAAGGAGAACTATATTATAACATGTTTTGCTTTCAACATTCAACTTTACAAAGGTGCTTTAGGAAGCTCATAGGCCAATAGCTGTCGGATTACAGATAACGGTGGAACAGAAGAAGACATTCTACATGATTCACCAAGGTTTCAGGGGGAAAGTGATGTAAATCCTGTTTAATGACTCAAAAGAACATTTCGAAATCCCATTTGTCTATATGACAAGTGTAAGCGAAGGACATACACTCTACAGTTGAACCCATACATATGCAATCTGTATCTGCACTAGATAATATTGTTTTAATTTCTAACTCTTCACCAACTCATTGGGTGAGGACAGAACAATCACTATTTTTTGGGCCCTCTGTAGGTATTATAACTACAGAGTACCTCAGGTTGATTTGGGTTTCAAACCTTTCCCGTGGTGATTTTGGAGGGAGGAGTTTCAACTGCTCAGAGAGGTAAACAACCAAAATTATTAAATCCTATAGCTGGGTGGTGAAGCAGTGGCGTAGCAGGGGGGGCACTTGCTCCCCAGCGCTGATCTGAGAGGGGGCGCCACAAGCTCCTCCAGTTCATCATCAAACCACACAAATTTAATAAAGTTTACTGACAGAAGCCTCGAGAAGGAGCACTGCGGGAGCAGTGGCACTGCCTGGTCCTTGTGTTTGAAGTCAGACCTTCCTCTCCTTCACTAGTACACTCTGCACTGTGACTGGCTGGCAGCTGCTAAACTGCCAATGAGCACGCAGCATCCTGATCCCAGCTAGATTTGTGCACATAGTAGCTGTGGATTGGCTGGATCATTGTTTTGTTTCCCTCGCCTTTCTGCCTGAACTGGAGCCCTGCATGCAGCCAAGAAGCAGCAAGGCCAGACTTTACTGTGGTGCCTGGTGTGGAAAACAAACCACAGAAAAGAACTACAGCAGCAGGAATCAACAGCTGGGCTGCTGGTCAGAATAAACCCTGTAAATATAATTATTTTTATATTGAATGCAGTGACTGTCAGTGTATCACTCAGATACATCCTATTCCTATGCTTCTTAATACTGGCAGAGGTACCTTTACACAATATACAGCATATTCTTATATAAGATTGCTTATGAGTTTCATGAGGCTGCAATATGTGCGATAATAATATTACAGGATCATGAAACTCATATAAGACAATCTGATATATGGATAATACAGGATATATGGAAAACTCACCTGAGTACGTATACTAAATCAGAGACAGTTAAAAAGATCAATATAAAGAGAAATCACCCTAATCCAGCTTTCCCTTCCTAATTCCTTGTATTTTGCAATCCTTATGATATCATATCAAAATTAGGGAGTTATTTACTAAACTGCTGGACAAATGGAACTAAATATCAGGGTTATTTACAATTGAATACATTCCACTCAAATTCCTGGCACTTCTACAGTTTGGGTATAAGATGGAATTTGTTCAGTAGTGCTCCTTAATTAAAAAAAAATAATGGACCTTTCAAAGTAACTTTATTGAGCCCTGCCGCTGTGTGTCATGTTTTAAAAAAATAACGTTTTCCCTGGTCATCGATCTTCTACCAGTCCACGTGTTAACCCTTTGTGCACTTGCAGAAATTCCTCTCCCCAAGCCCTCCTAGTTGGGGATGAGCCCGCAGCCTTAAATCCTTAGCAGAGGTGTGTGTTACAAAAGGTAGTGCTGAGGCATATTTGGTTAATGCTCCTACAACGTAAACAGAAGGTAGCGAGTTCGCAACTCAGCAGGATTTTTTTTTTTACTTATCTACCTGTGCCTGTATTATTATAATGCTGCTTTGATTATTATTATTGTTATTATTATATTATTCAGAATAAATACAATAATAATCCTAGGAAGCTTTGGTTTTTTAATTAATTAAATGATACAAAGCTCGCTATGATTATTATTGTGAGATTTATAATAACAGCATTAATATTATGAATAATACAATACAATCATAATCATGGTATTATTATAATACAAGAAAGTACAGGCAGAGGTAGATAACTTTATAAAAAAATAATTCTAAGATGTGAACTCACTAACTCTTGCATACTTTGCAGGTGCATTAACCAAGTGTGCCACAACAAACCTTTTCTGTTATGGAGCGCTGCCAATTATTTTATTGGCTACAGCCCCAATCTCTAGCTAGGAGGGTTTGAGGAGAGATAGCTATCTTGTGCGCATGCAAAGGGTTAACACGTGGGCTCAATGTAAAAGATCGTCCCCACAATCTAATACATCAGCCCACGTGAAAACATTTTTTTTTTTACAACTTGACATCGGCAGAGCTCCGCAGAAAGAAGCCCCGCTGATATCAAGATGGAAAAAAATGAACTTGTGCCCACTATGCGTAAGGTTTTGGGAATGATCTAGTAAATCGTGGCCACGAGCTATTTCATACCCAGGTAGAGTCCCCTCCCCGAACGCTTCTTTCTCGGTGCGGGACCGCAACCGGCAGCCCACCTTAGCCAGGGGCAAAATTTTTCTCCAAGTGCAGGGATTCCTCATTAGACAGATATGTGTACAAGGTTATTTGTGTCAGTCCTGTGACTTAGTAGGTATAAACACCTACCTAGTAAGCAGGCAGTTCTGAGTTCAAATTTCTGCTGGTCCTGTGTGTTACTTTTTATTTTTGTTTAAACATCTACTTCTGCAAGCACAGTAATAATATTATTATTAATATGCAGCTATTACTATTGGATTAATAATAGTAATATAATGCTGCTATTATTAATAATTTATTTATTTTTGGCTGGGGGGGGCGCTGATGTTAGACTTGCCCCTGGGCACCTCATGACCTTGCTACGCCTCTGTGGTGAAGCCTTAAAATTATAGCACCTTTTGTTGTAAGAAATGACTTTTCAACGGGGCAAAGCTTTTCCTTTTTAGTATTTCTATTCCAGTTACAATTAGTTAATTTAGTTTCTTTGTAGCCCCTTTGAGAGGGTAACTTGACTGTACAGAATAAAAAGTCCACATGTTTGAAAATACATCAATAATCCTTGTGGTTTATTTATTTATTTTATTTATTTGCAAAGTATTTTACCAGGAAGGATACATTGAGATTTCTCTCATTTTCAAGTATGTTCTGGGTTCAAGAACATTGAAATTTTAACTATAATATAATTTTCCTGTAATGCTGGCAATAATTTTGCAGTGCTGCTAGTTGTACATAAAATGTATATCTTTCTAAGGTTTCACTGGCATATCCGGCAAGATCCAGACAGCTCTACAGTTGCCTTGCTTGTCTTTTTTAACCACTTCGATGCGGAGGACGCGCTCAGCGCGTCCTCCGCATGGCTGCTGGTGTGCTGAGGACGCGCTGAGCGCGTCCTCTCTTTGGGGTCAGCGTTCGGCCGAGTTCCGGCCGATCGCTGGCCCCCCAGTGCAGGCTGACATCCTCTATGTCAGCCCAGCATCCGGAACTGCCACCGCTGAAATTAGGTGTCATCGCGGCAGCGCGATGACACCTAATTCAGGCGCCCCCCCCGCATGTGCGGAGGAGGCGCCTGAAAGGGAGGGGGGAGGTCCTTCGGACCTCTCTCCCTCCCGATCGGCGGCGTTGCGGGGGTTAACCCAGGCACCATTTGGAAGGGCACAGCCTTTCCAATGGCATGGCTGTTCCAACGATACCAAACACTACTGTGAAAAAAGTTTTTTAAAAAAAATAAAAATTAAAAATAAAAATAAAAATATATTTAAAAAAAAATTATAAAAAAAAATAAACATTTTTTTTTCTTTTTTTTGGTTCGTTAATGCAGCAATATTGTTCCCATTTCAATTATAATGTGAACAATGATGCTGCACTAACGATTTTTGTATGCGGTGCGTTTGTTAAAAATCGTGTAATTTTCCCCAAAAAAAAAATGTAACGAGACCCCATCTCTAATTTTTTTAACAAACGCACCCCATACAAAATATAACCGCAATTGCTCGCATGTTAAAATGTGAAAAAAAACACTTTACATGTTGTAAATTATTGAAAATACATATTTTATTGCATTTTTTGTTATAATATACAGACATGACATAACGTATACATATAATAATGACATATTATGAATCTACCGAGTCTGACGGAAAGAACGATATATAATATGTCTGGGTCATATACTAAAATAAGCCTTCAAAACACGTTTAAACATGATGAGCAAAACCGGTAAAAATGACCTCAGCACAGAGGTGTGAAAAGCCTCAGCAGCGAAAGGGTTAAACTTTATTTAAATACAACTTGCAAGGCGAGATCCTGCAAGTCATGTGACCTATGTGTCCTATGGACTCCATGGAGGGGATGCTCGCGGCCGCGCTTAGCGCTGCCTTGAGCATCCTGAAGCTTAGCGCCGTGTTATGGTGCACACTGCTGGATTAGCGCCTGCACCGTAATATCACGCTAAAATGATACAACATTTTAGCGTGATATATGTAATATGGCCTCATGCCTTTTAATCTAACCAATATGGTTTCAATCTTTTATTTGTGTTTATCCGTTGTTATGTGCCCATCACTGTAGTTAAATTATTTATCTTCTGTTAGGAAAATTAATCTGAAGCACAGTTATCGCAGGAGATTGAGTATGTTAATTAGTCATATATATTTTAGTATATGACATTTCATCTGTTCAAAATGAACGAATAGTGTGGAAAATTAGTGCACACGTAGTCTGGCTTATTTGCTCATTTATTATCGAATAGTTGTTCAAAAATACTAAGATGTTGCTTCATGAAATCTCACATTGAGTCTTAAATAGCAATAAAGAAAAAGTTTTCAAGGAGCACAAAAAAATGAATGTTGTAATTGTTATAACAGCAAATTTTAGTATTCTGTTGTAGACATGTGCACAGCACAAAATTTCGTTTTGAACTAATGCATTAGTACTAAAATGCAATTTATTTAGTTGCTAAAGAAATTTGTTTTCAGTTCTTTAGTATGAAAACTAATTTCATTCATCCAAATACCAGTGGATACAATTACTATTGTAGTGGCTCCACGGAGGGCTGAGATGCTGCTTGTTACAGTATCACTCACTCTCAGCACAATGTGTCAGGCAAAGCTGTTACAGTAACTGACTGCTGCTCATCACAGCGCTCAGAGTTTCAATCAAACTAGTAAATAATATTTTTATATATAAGAGGTTAGAACAATATTATTTCCTTGTTTTACTGAAACTCTGAGCCCTGTTACAGTCAGTTACTGTAACAACTGAGCCTGATACATTGTACTGAGAGATAATATAACAAGATGCCGATCTCAGCGCTCACAGCCACTGGATTTAAAGGGCTAAAAAAAAAGGCTCCTCTCTGTATAATGTATAGAACATCCTCCTGAATTAATTAATGCCCCTCTCTGAACATCCTACTGCATTGGCATGTGGAGGGTGCAGAACTTCGGAATGCAATGCTTATCCAGCACAGGAGTGAGAACTTTTACTTAAACTTTGTATCTCTGTGGGGGAGACACAGGAATATGAAAGCAGAGAAGAGGGAAAATATTAACGTAAATCAGTCTGAAAGCTCAGAGAAGAGATGACTGGTGCAAATTTATTTTTATAATAAAATAAAGCACTTTAAATCCAGGGAAAACATTCAAATAAATCACACTGAAGGCTCATAATGACAGAGTAACTGTGAGAGCTGGATACTAAATGTATCAGATGTAAAAAAAAAACTTTTATAACAAGCAGCACTGGGAGAGGAGATGGACTTTATATAAAACGTGTATTATAGATGAGGAAAGGGGGATAGTGCTCCTGGATAATATAAAATGTATCAGACCTAAGCCCCTATTATGCAGAGCGGGAGGGGAGATAACACACATTTTATAAAGTCCCTCTTTTCTCCCAGTGCTGCTTGTTATAAAGGTTTTTTTTACTATCCAGCCCTCCTCTGTCATTAGCTTTCAGTTTGATTTATTTGAATGTTTTCCTTCTCCAGCTGCTTTTATCATCTTGTCTGCCTCATAGACATGCAAGGGTTAAGTAAAGGTTTCCTCTCCTGTGCTGGCTGTCTGTGCTGCGAGTGAGTATTCTGGAGCTCTATCACTGTCTGAGTTTCGGGTAGGAATCGGGAAGGATTACGCATACAAACCTTTTCTGTAGCTTTGTGATGTTGCGCTCTTCATTGCTGGTCTCCTTCACTAAATGTAATATCACAAAAAGGACTGAAACTAAAATGTAGTGCATTTTATTTTAGTTTCTTTCGTTTTTTGTACTGAGTAGTTTCGTATCTCTTGAGTCACACTAAAACTAAATTATCCCAAAATTCTGACTAAATCGTTTTAGTACTAAAATGAATGCACATGTCTATTCTGTTGACATTTCTAATATAATTTGTCTAACAACATCTTGCTACCAGGTCCAGGTAGTGGGGTATAATAATTCTATTTTTTTATTCTTTTGAAGTTTAGAATTATAAACCAAAATATTGATTGATAAATATTAAATTACAATAATTTGGATTATTGTAGTCAATGTTTGCATTTTTCTTTCCTTAAGATTTTCAATGCTGGCCCAAGCACACTGCCTGGATCATCCATCAATGTGTGGTTTCCAAATCGCCTCTCTACTACTGGAGCAGAAATATTCCATATTCAAGAGGTTGTGGTAAGTATCTAACATAAAACCATAAATATAGAATAACTTAGAAAATTGTTAACTACTTTAGAGAAATCATTTGATGTATGCGTAATAACTGCAATGATCTTTGTTGTTCTGTTATGTGTTTCTTCTATTGTATAAAAATGTAATCTAAAGAAAAAGCTTTTTCATAGAAATGACAGTAAGTAGAGCTTCACGCCACTTTCGCTGAATACTTTGGATATAGGAATATGCTGTTACAGTGGTCTTTGTAGAAATGTTGATGTTTGCTTCTAGCAATTATTATTATTCTTTATAAATCGCCAGCATATTCTGCAGCGCTGTACAAAGAGCACAACATAGACAGGGTTACAATACATTGAACAACATTTTGACAAACCAGTACAGGAGGAAACGAGGGTCCTATTCCTTTGGGAACTTACAATATAGAAGGGTTGGGGGTGGAAACAGGAGGAGAGGACTGCAAGGTGAGAGTGATGGACTGGTGGGAGTGATGGACTGCAATGTGAGAGCGTTGGATTGGTTGCATCAGTGAGTCGGGTGGTAGGCTTCCCTAAATAGGAATGTCTTCAGAGAGCGTTTGAAGAAAGGGAACCAAGTGGAAATATAGGTTATAATAATTAAAGGGATACTCTAGTCACCATGACTTTTTAATTTAATTGGTCACAATAGGCAGAGTGTCCCACCTCCCTATCTCCTGTTCCTTAGTTGCCCTGGTGGGCAAACCTTTGACTAAAAGGCTTCCGGGGATCTAATCAGCACTTCAGATTTAGTGCAGAATTATTTGCCTAATGCTAATCAATGGCTATAAAAAATACTTTCAGAATATTAGGCTATCACTAATGGAAACTACAGCTACTCGTATAGGAAACCTGGTGATGTAATGATTACTGTGCACAGTTACATATTTTGTTTTGTCAAAACACAGTGACAGACATTTGAAAATGTGCCTAATGATATGCAGATGTCACATTTTGTAGTGCAATGTATGATATACAACAACACCACACTATGCCTGTCTAAAGAATGCAGATGTCAAATAATAAGCATCATTCCTAAATACTAGATACAGGAAAAACATAGAAACATAGAAACATAGAAAAATGTCGGCAGATAAGAACCTTTCGGCCCATCTAGTCTGCCCAATTACATGGATACTTTACCTGGATTTATCTTTTGTTTAGGATAGCCTTATGCCTATCCCATGCTTGCTTAAATTCAATTACTGTTTTGGCCTCTACCACTTCTACTGGAAGACTGTTCCATGTATCCACCACCCGCTCAGTAAAATAATGCTTCCTGATGTTACTTTTAAACCTTTGCCCCTCTAATCTAAGACTATGTCCTCTTGTTTTGCTATTTTGTTTCCTTTTAAATATACTCCCTTCCTCTACCTTGTGGATTCCCTTTACGTATTTAAATGTTTCTATCATATCTCCTCTGTCTCGTATTTTTTCCAAGCTGTACATGTTAAGATCATTAAGCCTTTCTTGGTAACTTTTCTCCTTGAAGCCGTACACCATTTTAGTAGCCCTTCTCTGAACCCTCTTCCAAAATTTCACAGGAAGAATATAGATATGTATCCAAATAAAAAGCCCAAAATGTAAATGTGCACAGCACCGAATTTTTTTTTCTTAGCAGGTTTACTAAGGCTAGGGTCAGACTAACGCAGTATTAACGTGTGTTTAGCAGCACTAAATCATGGCCGTGCTAGCAGCAAATGACGTCCAATGCTGGGCAGCATACGAAGAACGGCCGCACAAAAGTGCGGCTGCGCAACGCAAGTGGCAAATGAACGCATTTTTTCGAGAACGTGATACCGCTAGTACTGACGTACAGAGTGTGCTGCGTTCGCTAGCGGCGTGTGTGTGTGATTAGGAGACGTCAGACGCTGCTAATGTCCAGCCAACATAACGTCCAGACGCAAAAAGGGTTTTATTGATGATCTGTACAAAACCTCGGACAAAAATGCGCATCATATGACCGCTATCGCGTATTCTGTGAAAAAATGCATCCATTCGTTCGAACGCACTTTTTCACGGACAACGCGAAAAATGCGTTAGTCTGACCCTAGCCTTAATGCTGATTTAGTTGATCCTTTGGACCGGCTTTTATTACACTTGTACATTTGTACAAATAAAAAACAAACAAGAATCAAATAATAATGCAGACTTTCAATACCACATAAGGTAATATAGAAAGCAATAAGGAATTGAATGACACACAAAAATTGAGTAGCCTAATGTGCTACTGCAGCTGAATGCCTCCATGGGACAACACCTTGTGTGTTGAATGCTAAAATCAGGTGTGTATCCCAGATAAGGCTAGGGTCAGACTAACGCATTTTTCACGTTGTCCGTGAAAAAGTGCGTTCGAACGAATGGACGTATTTTTTCACGGAATACGCAATAGCGGTCATACGATGCGCAGTTTCATCTGTGATTTTGTACGGATCATCAATAAAACACTTTTTGGGTCTGGACGTTATGTTGGCCGGACATTAGCAGCGTCTGACGTCTCCTAATCACGCACACACGCCGCTAGCGGACGCAGCGCACTCTGTACGTCAGTACTAGTGGTTTCACGTTCTCGAAAAAATGCGTTTGTTTGCCGCTTGCGTTGCGCGGCCGCACTTTTGTGCGACCGTACTTCGTATATTGGCCGTCATTGCCCGGCATCTGCTGCTAGCACGGCCGTGATTATGTGCGGCTGCACGCGCGTTCGCACTGCCTCAATCTGACCCTAGCCTTAGGAAAAGAAAGTGTCAGGAATTTATATACAGCAGCACAAAGTTTTTTCCAAACAAAAATATAGTAAAAACAAATATATAAACCAGAAGAGCCCCTAAAACAATCAGGTAGGGTGGAGGTGATACATATAAAATTCAGCATTCATTCACAGATGTTAAGAGCAAGGAAAGTTAAAAAGTGTGCGTGAGCTGGAAGTCCGTAAAAGTCTTAAAAAACTGATTTGCAGATCCAAACAATAATGGTCTGATGTATTACAATCATTAAAAATAAGAAAGTAGATGCCAATCACTCCACTGCAGTTCAAGGAGTTTTATTCATGGGAAACACCCACGCAAAGTTTTGGTCTAAAAGACCTTTGTCTTGAGAAAGGGAGATTAGGCCTCTTGGATATGTTTCAGAGAGGCAGAATCGTTCAAACAGCACTAGTCCAAGCCACTGTGGTGCCTGGAGCCATGGATAAAATGCTGCCCCACCCCCAAAAATAAATAAAACACGTGGCATGTATGAGCATATCACAGAGCTCCACAGCAATAAAACGCATAGTAATGTGCAGTGTGTATGAGCGTTTCACAAAGCTGCACAGCAAACAAATTCACAGTAATGTGCGGTGTGTATGAGCGCATCACAGAATCCACAGAAATAAAACTCACAGTATTGTGTGGTGTGTATGAGTGTATCACAGAGCTCCACAGTGCAGCATCATTGTTCACTTTATAATTGAAACGTGAACAATAGTACTGCATTAGGGGAAAAAAAGGGATTTTCAATTAATTTTTTTATTTTTAAATGAAATATTATTTATTTATTTGTATATGAAATATACAAAGAGATCTAAGCGACCCATGTATCTCCTCCATAGAGCCTAGGGTGGGAGGGGAACTCCCACATCTGATGTCATGACGCCCATGCGCAATGACGTCAGTGGGTGGGGATAGGTGATGTCAGGCTGGCGTCAATCAGCGGAGCTTCCACTGTGGGCTGCAGATATCCTAGCAAAGGAGCATCTGCTCTGCCGGTAGATACCGGTACTGTGTACTGGGCGTATCGGCAGAAAAAAAAACCCCGGGCCGGCCTGGTCGAGGTCAGCGTCGGAAGCTTCATGACGTGGCCTTCGACAGTGCGGCAAAGGGCTGCCTGGAGCAACCGCAACATCTGACTCCATGGACAGACAAGCCCTGTGTTCGAAAACATTGGTTGAGTCAGTTTTGCAGATTTGATTTCAGTATTCGAAACAAAGTATCTTTATTGTAAAATCGAATTAGAACCTTTGGTTGAAGTTGAGACCTAGTAGATAGGATAGCAAATGTGAGGAGTTCCTTTCCCTCACACATGTTCTGAATATGCTAGATACTGCCAGTCATGAATTTTGCAGAGTAGGATTAAGTTGAGCATAAATTTCCGGTTTCTCAGCATGGGAATTATGGGAAACATGAGTCCCTTTTTGATGGAAAGTTTGCTCTAGAGTGTCTGAGTGTTGAGAATCAAGGAGTAATCGATGTATGACCTAAATCTATAACTGCAGTATGTCCAGCTGCATAGAAGCTAATTCAGGTTCCTTTGAGTTCCCTCAGGGGTGTAGAGAAGCTGGGCTAGTTGCGTTGCCTTTCAATTTTTTAATGTTTATTTTCCCACCACAAAGCTTTTTCGTGCACGGGGAAGGGGTGTTCCAGCTACACGTTTTTGGTCCCCAGATATAGGAATTTGCATAGCCAAGGTACCTGTGAATTAGTGACTCCAGACTTTACACAAGATAACTGTTCATCACATATATCACATAGGACACATGGGGTATGCATTATCACACTGAAGTATCAATTGCTGTTTAACATATGGTATACAATAGGTGTATCACACAACCCCATGCTGAGTTTTCCATGGAGGAATTCTTTTGTTTGACTGATTTTCTGCCAAAATATTTCTCATTATATTACTTTAATAGTCTGATTGAAATTCCTTTTTGAAGGGATATCGGTACATTGTTGTCCATTTGGAATTCTTTACAGGTTGGATAGAGAACACGTAATATGTGTTTTAAGAAGGTGTGATTATTAATGTTGAAAGTTTAATGGTTTATATCTGGGTTATTTTCAAGCACATACTATTTAATCTGCACTCCTGTTTTGTATCTTGGCATTCGTTACTCAAGAACAAAGAAAAGAATATCATTGAAAAAATATTTACTAGTATGTAGCAGATAGCTCTGATGTTGCAGCATCTTTTTTTAGAATGTGACAATAGAATGTGTCTAGGAAAATCTCTTAACACTAGATCAGTTACGGGAAATATGCCAATTTCATAGATATCTGTCAGAAATCCAAATCTTTCTAAGTAAAAGAGTATGTGATGTTTAGAGATGCGCTGAGTAAGTAGACAATTCGCTGTTTAAGCTTTTGGAGGGCATAACATAGGTATGACTTGATGTGCTTATTTAACAATATTCCATTATGGTTGCAAAATAGCATTTGAGAAATCTAACAGTATTAAAAAAACAGCATAGTTGTTCTCGTGATAATATAAATTAGCATAACATTTCATGCCTGTAAAATCTTTTGTTTTTGAAATATAGGTATACTGATAAAAGTATTCACCCCCTTTTTTGACTCCTCCTTACTTGGATTTTTGGAAAATGGTAAAACATGTGTTTTTTTATATTGAAGGTTGTAGATGCAAATTTTCATGCCTGTAACATTTCCTGTTTTTGAGATATAATAGGTATCCTGTTTAAAATATTCACCCCCCTTTTTTTCACTCCCCACTTGGATTTTTGGAAAATGTTGAAACACATGTTTGTTTTGTTTCAAGAAGATTGTAAATACCAATTTTCACACCTGTAACATCTTTGGTTTTTGAAATGTAGGAATATTGATAAAAGTATTCACTCCTTTTTTCACTCTCCCTTACTTTGATTTTGAGAAAATGGTAGAACATGTGTTTATTTATTTCTCAAGATGATTGTAAATAACAATTTTAACGCCTGTAACATTTGGTTTTTGAAATATAGGTATACTGATAAAAGTATTCACCCTCCTCTTTCACCCCCACTGGATTTTCAGAAAATGGTAAAATACACTATTGTTCTGCCCTCACAGTGTGTCTGAGGCACAAAGCTTGGCAGACAGCTAACATAATAAAAATCTGGAAGCAGGATTGAAGAAAAGTCTTTACTGAACTTTATTTGTATCTTTACTTTTCAGATATTTAAACTTTGTAAAACTGTGGAAAATACGGAATTATGGCAATATATTAGTCTAGGAATGCAAATCTACACAAATAAGTGACAGGCATGCTACCTAGATGTAAATTACTGGCTAACAGAAGTTTAACTTAATGTGAAGACAATCAAACACTACTAAACTAATCTAACAGTGCTTTGAGTTGCTGAAAATATATACATAACTAAAAACATGAAGGTTCTACTTACAGACTTATAAGCAGAAGGCCTGTGTAAAAGAACTGTGGAGCTTGCTTTCTGCTTGACTCACTGGTAGCTATGCTGGTTGAATCTGGTTCTACCAGGAAGTAACTGTACTATATGGCATCAGTAATGGCCGCCCAATTAAAGAAACAGTACTCTAATAAACTAAATGCTTAGAAATTTGTGATTGACAGAACAACTATATTGCCAAAAGTATTTGCTCACCCATCCAAATAATCAGAATCCGTTGTTCCAATCACTTCCATGGCCACAGGTATATAAAATCAAGCACCTAGGCATGCAGACTGTTTTTACAAACATTTATGAAAGAATGGGTCGCTCTCAGGAGCTCAGTGAATTCCAGCGTGGAACTGTGATAGGATGCCACCTGTGCAACAAGTCCAGTCGTGAAATTAATTCGTTCCTAAATATTCCAGAGTCAACTGTCAGCTGTATTATAAGAACGTGGAAGTGTTTGGGAATGACAGCAACTCAGCCACAAAGTGGTAGGCCATGTAAACTGACGGAGCGGGGTCAACGGATGCTGAGGCGCATAGTGCGAAGAGGTCGCCAACTTTCTGCAGAGTCAATCGCTACAGACCTTCAAACTTCATGTGGCCTTCAGATTAGCTCAAGAACAGTGCGCAGAGAGCTTCATGGAATGGGTTTCCATGGCCGAGCAGCAGCATCCAAGCCATACATCACCAAGGGCAATGCAAAGCGTCGGATGCAGTGGTGTAAAGCATGCCGCCACTGGAGTCTAGAGCAGTGGAGACGTGTTCTCTGGAGTGACGAATCCCGCTTCTCCATCTGGCAATCTGATGGACGAGTCTGGGTTTGGCAGTTGCCAGGAGAACGGTACTTGTCTAACTGCATTGTGCCAAGTGTAAAGTTTGTTGGAAGGGGGTTATGGTGTGGGGGTTTTTTTCAGGAGCTGGGCTTGGCCCCTTAGTTCCAGTGAATAGAACTCTGAATGCTTCAGCATACCAAGACATTTTGGACAATTCCATGCTCCCAACTTTGTGGGAACAGTTTGGAGCTGGCCCCTTCCTCTTCCAACATTACTGTGCACCAGTGTGCAAGCAATGGATGACAGAGTCTGGTGTGGATGAACTTGACTGGCCTGCACAGAGTCCTGACCTCAACCCAATAGAACACCTTTGTGGTGAATTAGAGAGGCAACTGAGAGCCAGGCCTTCTCGTCCAACATTAGTGTGTGACCTCACAAATGTGCTTCTGGAAGAATGGTCAACAATTCCCATAAACACACTCCTAAACGTTGTGGACAGCCTTCCCAGAAGAGTTGAAGCTGTTATAGCTGCAAAGGGTGGACCGATGTCACATTGAACCCTATGGATTAGGAATGGGATGTCACTTAAATTCATATGCGAGTCAAGGCAGGTGAGGGAATACTTTTGGCAATATAGTGTACATGTTTTTTTTATTTTTCATGAAGAATCAAAATACCAATTTTCACGTCTGTAACATCTTCTGTTTTTGAAATACAGGTATCCTGTTTAAAAGTATTCACTTCCTTTTTTCACCCCCCCACTTGGATTTTTGTAAAATGGTAATACACGTGTTTTTTTATTTTTCAAGAAGATTCTAAATACCAATGTTCACACCTGTAACATCTTTAGTTTTTGAAATATAGGTATACTGATAAAAGTATTCATACCCCTTCCCCCCTTAACTGGATTTTCAGAAAATGGTAAACCACATATTTGTTTTTTTACGTAGATTGTAAATACCAATTTTCACGCCTGTAAAATCTCTGGTTTTTGAACTATAGGTATACTGATAAAAGTTATACACCCCCCTTTTCACCCCCTCAATGGATTTTCAGAAAATAGTAAAAATAGCTGTTTATTTTATTTTTCAAGACAAATCTAAATACCAATTTTCACATCTGTAACATCTTTGGTTTTTGAGCTATAGCTGTCCTGTTTAAAATATGGTAATCGAACACAAATAGTTGTAGTTGGGACAAAATGGGGAAGAGCCAATAAAATTAAGATTCATTCATTTTTTATGTTGAAAGCTATTCTCATTGTTTCTTTTTCTTGTATAAGAATATGCCTTTCAGATTTGAAACATGCATTCAGAATTTTTATTCAAAGTGGTATTAATATTAAAAGACAATATTTAAAACACATCATCTATCTACAACGTTTCTTGAGGATTACTGTAAATTTACATCAGAAATTAAACTATCAGTGGCTGCTAAAACTAAAACAGAGCATCCAGAAGGGGTCCCTAATAAATATTACAATGCAAAAAAAAATCAGGTCCAAAACTTTTTGTGAAATTATTTTGCCCTTTTAAATTATATTAACTCAGAATACTAAAACTGTCTATTGGCAATGTGTTACTTTTAGCTCATGCTCACAACCTTGACGTGGGAAACACTTTATTATAGCACTCTATCTAACTAAAAAAAAAACTGTTTAAAAACACGCAAACACAATATCAGTTTTATCTTATTGCTAGTAATATAGGCGTGGTGTTTGTGACAGTAATGAGATTAATCGAACAATAAACATTTTATAGACATTCAGCTGATTTCTGTATTTGGGTGAAGTTTACATTAAACAATAACCAGGAATAGTCCATATAGCGCATCAAATTACATATCAACAAGTATATAAACTGGTAAATCGTGCAGGAAAAAAAGTGCTTGAGGCTAGTCGCACACATAAGTAAAAATAGCCCTGTGATAAAAAATGTGATAGGCTAAGTCAATTAGGCTTGTGCACCGATTTTTTTTTTCGGTTCGATTCGATTTTTCGGATGTTTAAACTTTTCGATTCGGCTCGTTTCGACCGATTTCTGTTTCGATTCGGTTCGGCTCAACTCGTTTTTCGTGTACATTTTTTTTTGGAATATCGACCATTTCTAGTATTTTCGTGTCACTTAGCTCGTTTTTTGTATCAACTTTTCGTGATTTTGGAAATTTTCGTTTTTCGGAAATGTACATGTTTCCGGAATATCGACCATTTTTCGTATTTTCGTGTCACTTTGCTCGTTTTTTTGTATCGACTTTTCGTGATTTCAGAAATTTTCGTTTTTTCGGAACGTCTTTTCTCCTTGTTTCAAAGCAATAAATTTCGATTTGACACATTTCAAGTCCATTCGAAAATTCCGAAAATATTTCGTTTCGGCTCGGAAAACTTTTCGGATCTGCCGTTTTCGGATCTAAAATTTTCGGAAAATCGGCCGCATCCGAAAACACGAATCGGGAAATTTCGTGAAAATTCTGAAATTCCAAAACCCAAAACGCACGTCCCTAAAGCCAATAAAAAGTCTTATACAAACCAATAAGGTCCTCCTTATGGTGCGGATGCTCGTGGTCTCGATCCTCGATGTTTCTCAAAGAGAAAAAAATAAACACAAGAAATTGTGCAATATTGTATGTCAGTTGACCCCCCTCCTATGTTGAAGGGCAGAAACTCACTTTTAAAATAGCCTTAGTGTGTCCCGGCTCTAGGTATATAAGCCTCTGGCCAAACTATAGGATGGCGCTACCCTTCTTTGTAGGTGCAGGTCACTTAAATGAAAATGGTATTTACATTACCTGTTCATCAGTTTTCGTAATGATTTTGTCAACTTGCATGAAATTTGCTTACTACTAGTGAAGAATGGGTGTATGGATTTGCGCTAAACATATTAATGTACCCCTTGTCTTTTTCCTTGTTGAATGTCAGATAATATGGGTCCTAGAAAGCGATTCTTTCCCAAGAAATTGGATCCCTTTCATCATAATGTAGTCTTACATTTATTTTTCAAAACAGAACCTATAAGTTCTGTTTGTTGATAATAGCTGTTTGAGCTGGACCAGGTCCAGCTATGATTTTATATGTTCGTTTTGAAGTTTCATGAAAATATTACATCTGAAGGTATCAAAGACAAAGACTTTATTGTGCATTAGCATCTTAATACAGCTGTGAACCTGTGAATGGACTTCAAGGCATATATATGAGTTCAGATTACCAGACATCTGGTTTTTACCCATTAACGTGTTTTAAGGGCCCTTTGTTAGCATCCAACTGAGATTTTTTTTAGGAATCTGGCCAAATATTTTACAGGACACAGTGGTTAATTAGCATCTGTAGACCCTTCCCTTTTTATCTCTCTTTTTTAAAAATAAAAGGTCTAGCCCCGAATTTCTTGTCTGATCTATTATTTTCATGTTAAAATAGTTTTAGGAAGGGAAATGCTAGGAATTCTATGTACTTAGACTAGGCCCAATACCTGGGTTAGTGAAATATCACCAATCATATTTTGACCTAAAATTTCCCTTCCTTTCAAAATAATGAAATGTCTTTTAATTCTATAATTATTATAATGACAAATTTTTAATGCCCCTTCCAATCCAAGGAAAGGATTGACAGTAATTCCAGTCCATAGATGTATACAGAAGAAAGTAGGGATGCACCGAAATTTCGGCCACCGAAAACTATCGGCCGAAAATGGTGTTTTCAGTTTCAGCCAAAATGAAAATTTTCATTTCCCTCCTACTTCAGCCCTGAGCAACCGGTGGAGGACTCAAGGCCGATGTAGGTGAGTATGTGCTCTCCACCCCCCCAGCAAAATCCATCACCTGGGCCTGGAGGCCCACCCGAGCCCCCTGCATGGCCGTCTTCCAAGCTCAGGCGAGCCCCCGGCTTGGCCTGGACCTAGAGGGCCTACCGAGCAGGGGGCTCACCTGAGTCTGAAGGCCAGCTCGGGCAGGCCTCCGGGCCCAGGTGACGGATTTTGTTTGGGGGGTGGAGAGCACATACTCACCTACATCGGCCTCGAGTCCTCCACCGGTTGCTCAGGGCCGATGTAGGAGGATGTAGGGGAGTATGTGTAGGCAACATACTCACCTACATCCTCCTATTTCGGTCCTGAGCTCCAGCAGTAACAGTCTTCCAGCTGTCGCAGGTTGCTCAGCTGTCCTCCAGGCTCAGGCGAGCCCACGGCGAGCCCAGCCAAGCTGGGGGCTTGCCTGAGCCTGGAGGATGGCCGAGCAGCCTGTGACAGCCAGAAGACTGTCACCGCTGGAGCTCAGGACCGAAATAGGAGGATGTAGGTGCGTAAGGGGCAACCAATCAGCCATGTGTACCTAGGCCTGGAGGCCTGACCGAGCAAGCTGCTTGACCGGCCTTCGGGAACAGGTGAGTCTCAGGCCTCCAGGCCCAGGTTCGCATATCTGATTTTCGGTTTCAGTATCGGTTTTCGTCCGAACCAATCCCGAACTTTTGGTTTCGGCCGGAAATTTTCATTTCGGTGCATCCCTAGCCTTCTCTGTGAGCTGCTCTTGTGTTTCTAGGTCCCCCGTCTACACTTCTGGGGATTTTATTATTTGGTCCATGATAAAGAATATGAAAATTGTCATTTTGTGATTATTTACACCAGTGTTTCCCAAACCTATCCTCAGGGCCCTCTGCCTCGTCAGGTTTGACAGATATCTAAAGCACAGCGCTGGTGATATGATTTGCTGCTCCGTGATTGCAGGATTCAGTCTGATTTTCCCCAAGGTGATCTACAAAATCTGACCTGATTGAGGGTCCCGAGGACAGGTTTGGGAAACACTGCTTTACACCCTCAAACATGGACTGTATATGCCTATTTTCCAGGTTGGCTAATGGTCCTGTCTACAAGTCCTTCTTACAAACAGAACAGCCTTGTGAAATGATGTTGTTGTCCATGATGCCTTAATGCGGTACCTTAACAAGGGTGGCATAGCATGCTCCACTTTTTATTATTATTATTCTTTATTTATAAAGCGCCAGCATATTCCGCAGCGCTGTACAATAAGCACAGTATAGACAGGGTTACAATACATTGAACAACATTTGACAAACAGTACAGGAGGAGATGAGGGCCCTATTCCCGTAGGAACTCACAATCCACTTGTGCTGAAGGCGGCTTTTGGCCCGCCTACATTGCATGCGCGCCAAGGTCCCACTAGAGCCATTGACACGATCAGCACACACGCGATATAGGCGTGCCGATTGCGTCTATGGGAAGACTACTGGGCATGTAATGCCAACCCACAGTGGTTAGGCCCACCCGCCGTGGGGATGTTATAGCACGAAAGGGTTAATTACTTATACCATAAGAAATATTTGGGAATATTACCAATGTATTTCTTATTATAACCTTTTTGGCCTCCGGATGTTGCCATCTGCAGGCCAAAAGGAGTTACTACAGATCTGGGATCCATGCAGGTTCAGCTGGGGACTGTCAGTTAGAGACATTCCCCAGCTGGTATTAACCCCTTAATGACCGCTGACGTACCATGTATGTCCTGCCCACGGGTCTCCCTCAGACCCGCAGACGTACATAGTACGTCAGCGGCTCCTAAACTCCCTCCTGCCTGATACTTACCTCCCTCGCTGGCTCCAACGGAGTTCTGGGAGGGAGGAAGCCTGCCCCTCTGCTTTAGAGGGGCTGACGAGCACAGGCGCCCCCCGGTGCCTGCAATGCAGGCGTCCCCCCCCCCGGTGCCTGCATTGAAAACCAGGAAGTGGAGGGGGGCTCTCTCTCCAACCATGGCAGCTAGAAACTTTTTACACCGCTGGAAAGGGGATAGTCTCCCCTTTAGGGAGATCTTTTAGGATAGGGGCATCCAGCTAGAGGGTCATGTTGGACATCATTGGAAAGGCCTGATCATGGCCTTTCCAATGATGCCAAACATGACTAGGTTTGGTGTAAAAAAAAAGGCAAAAATAAATAAATAAATAAATTTAAAATTGAATTTTGTTTTGCAAAACAGCAAAAAGAAGAGTGTTGATTTAGGAAATTTGAATCATTTGGCCAGCTTGAGCTACACATTTAGTTTAGCGTTCAGCTACGCAAATTGTGCAGGCTAGGCTGGCTCAGTGCTGCCACTGCTGTCTGTGTGATGCTTCACATACACAGCAGCCGGCAAACTGAAAGAAAAAAAAAATGTGGAGGACAGAGAAGGACGGCGAGGGAGCGTGGAGTAGGTGAGTATTCTCGGGACAAAATTTTGAAACTATTTAGCTGGGGTCTTTTTTGGCGGTTGTAGATTTTGGGGATTAAATTACGAAAAAGTGTGTTTTTACCATTTTTCATCATATTTCATATTTTTTTATAGTAAATTATAGGATATGATGGAAATAATGGTATTTTTAGAAAGTCCATTTAATGGTGGAAAAAACAGTGTATAATATGTGTGGGTTTCATAAATGAGTAAGAGGAAAATTTGACCTAAACACTAACATTGCAGAAATGTAAAAACAGCAGCGGTCACTAAGGGGTTAAAAAAGTAATAGCACCTTCGGTTGCTAAAACTTTAGGGCATGTTCTGGAGCCAAATGCAAGTGAAATTTGTTTGCAACAAATAAATTGAATTTGCAATGATAACGCATAGCGTTAATATGTCTGCTACTGATAATTGTGTATAACCAATCATGGTAGTGAAGGGATTAATGGTTTAAGATAAGACTAGTTGATCTGACACCTTTTCTGTCCCCATGCTGAAGAACACTGGGAACATATAGTTCCCAGTGTTATTCTGTGGTTCCGGTGCCACCCAACTCATGCAGAGCTTGTGCAGGGTCACGCTTCTCTCCTGGTAGTCCTATGGACTTGTGAACACAATTCCAGTGGTGGCATGTGGAACTGCTGCTGGTATCAATTAGTGGCTTCCTAAAAATTTGGCTCAAGCTGCTAATGCAGTGGCTCAGTCATAATAGGGCCGATAACAGGGAGACAGTAAGGGTAATCGGCTGTTGCTGATATGTTTCCTTTGCACCTCCTTGTTGCTAGCTACTATGGCGTAGGGTCCAGTAGTTTTTTGTGTTTTATTCATTTTTTATGTTTTACTTGCAAACCTTTTGGACCCTCTCTGTTCCCCTGTCAGCTGATCTCAATCTTTTTCATCTTCTCATCTACCCCAGCCGCACCGTACAAAGCTTTAATTCATTCCCACAAATTCGTTTTCCAAGGTATCCTGAAGACTGCTGAGAAAATAGGAATACCTCTTTGTAGACAGAAATAAAATAAGTTTTAGTTGCTAAAATGCTTATTCCACCAAACAGGGTTTGTTAAGATTTCCTTAGAAAATACTAAAAAGAACCTTTAAATGTAATTGTCCACTTGCTGCAAATTTTACAAAGAATCTGACTCTCTATTTAGAAATAGAGTCAGTGAATCAGTGTTCAGTAAATTGGTATGGCGTTTATATTCTCATAGATCTGATTAAAATGCATATGGCAAGAGCTAGTTTGAGGTATTATAACTGTTGTTGATTTAAACTGATTACTAGTGTGATTATTAAAGAAATCCCTGTATTTTGTTTGGTATTTCCAAATGTCTCCAGTGTTTTCGGTAAAGTTCCCTCTTGACTTCTTTAAGAGAAGTTGCCCTCTCTTTTCTCATCCCTGTATTTTCCTTATCTGAATTGTTTCCCTTTATTTAAGACGTCAGACACACTTCCGTTTTCCCTGTGGGAACGAGCAAACATAGTTTAAGCTTCTTCCTAGCTATATATTTCCACTGCATGAAATACTACTTGGATATTTTACTTTGAAATACTAAAATATATTATTTTAACATATTCTGAAATATATTATTTAACTGAATGAAATACTACATGGATATTTGACTTTGAAATAATATATATATATTTATATATTTTTTGTGATTAAAACCACCCAGTGAGGATATTGGAAGGCCTCAAATATGTGTGGCATTTTTGGAAATCCAAGTAACAAAACTGTCTATAGTAAAAATGGCCTTGAACATCCAAGACATTTGCTTAACTTGGCATTCTTGAAGGATTGTAGAACACCTCAAACTGTTCCCTGTTCAATTTGTATTTCTATGGACTAATACAATTATGTATTTTTATTGAAAGGCTTGTTTTTAATCATTTAGATTTTAAATGTGGAAACATTGCTGGATAATACAAATTGAGATAGTGGTAAGATTTGTTTAAAATTCAAGTTATTGATTAAACCCATAGGTCTGCACAATTTACACTTTACACATTGAAGATAAAGACAGGTCATACATTATAGCTCTAGAATTTGAGCATCACACCTGAAGCACATGGGTGGGGGACCCAGTTGGGGCACAAGAGCATGCACCTCAAAACTTTTATCAATAGTCCCCAACCACTGTGTAAGGGTTGGGACTCGGGAGGTAAATCATTGCATGTAAAGCCCACAGGATTTCATTAGCTCCCTACCTGATGCTCAATGGATGTTCAAGGGTAGAGAGCCCAACTTTTATTAGCTCCTTCATTTTCATTATCAAGTATACTCAATCTTCAAAGACTCCTGCAGAAGCCAAACATTGATTAATCTATTCATATTCTGGAGCAATGCGAAGGAATTTCATTCATTGCAAACAAAGACAGTAGATATTTTTTGCCTTCTTTCGGATCAGCAGCAGTAGCTGATGTGGGAAAGACTGAACCCGATGGACACACACTTTTTTTCAGCCTCTGTAACTGTTACTTCAAACGTTTATCTGCTCTGTGCTTCCATTCATTTCAAATGCAAGTGGATAATAACCAGTAGAACACAGTGACGTGCGGTGAGGCCAGTGGCTGGTGAGGCACTGACTAGTATCAGAGCCAGATATACATGGGTAACTTAGGTTCAGGTTCAGTGCCCCCCAGGAACTGGCTGCTGTCATAACACCAGAGTGCCAACAGTGTGCCATATACATTCCAGTTTTCCATAATACCAGAGTGCCAGCAGAAAACACTTTATATCAGAAATTACAAATCTTTTTTTACTGTATTGAGTACTATGCATGCACTTACAATAGTGTCCAATAGAGGGCACCATTTGGTGCCATATTGTAAGTGCAGCCTCTTAATACAGTAAAAAAGTTTTGTAATTTCTGAAATTACAGAGATGCACAATGCTATCACAAAAGAGATGCACAATTCTAATCGGCATAACAGTATAAGGAATAAGACAGTGTAGTTTTTCAGTTGGGACAGGTAATGAATAGATGTAAAATGATGTCCCATTTGAAATTACACAGAAATTACAAATATTTTTTTACTGTATTGAGTATATGCATGCACTTACAATAGTGACCAATAGCGAGCGCCAAATGGCACCCTCTATTGGTCAATATTGTAAGTGCATGCATAGTACTCTTAATACAGTCACATGACACATGTCCTGTGTCAATCAATCCATGGGAGGCCCTGCCATGGGGGCATTTTTTAAAAAAAAATTGGCTTGAGACCATTGGAGCTTTCCCATTGGCTCAAGCAATTCAGTTGCTCTCAGTGCCTCTCCGAGGCACTGAAGAGCGTTGATTCAGGAAATCTGAATCATTTGGCCAGCTTGAGCTACGCAATTAGCTTAGCGTTCAGCTACGCAAATTGCGCAGGCTAAGCTGGCTCAGTGCTGCCACTGCTGTCTGTGAGATGATTCACACACACAGCAGTCGGCAAACTGAAAGAAAAAAAAAATGCGGAGGACAGAGAAGGACGGCGAGGGAGCGTGGAGTAGGAGAACTTTTTCAATCTACAATTTTATTTTACAGGTTAAATACAAAAACAGCACATTAATTTACTGGAATGGCAGGTGAGGCCCTGTCTCACCTGCCGCCCCTCATTGCACGTCCCTGCAGTAGACTGCACGTCTACTAGAACATCAAGTAACAAATTCTTTTCAAAGTGATGGGTTTTCAGGTTCAAAGAAGTACATATATTTATACATCGGTTTCTTGCCACCAGACTTCATTGTTACATTTTTGATTAAATAAATTTTAAAATAAAATTCTTATTTTAGTTTAGATTTATTAGATATGTTTTAAAGTCAGTGTGCATGCTGATATGTCATAAACACTTGGAAGGGTGCATGAACAAGCCACTGTATAACCTGTATTCTGTTCTACCTTTCTAATGACAATGTATGTGTTTAAATCATTTCTTCTTATCATGTATTATTTATAAAGCGCGTTTAAAATCTTGTCTGAATAAGTCTGAACTCAGACAAAATCCAAATGACACTGTAGGATTTGTAAGACCTGCTAACAAGTACCACATTTTCATTATACATTCATATCAGAGGGTATTACTATTTTTTGGCAGATGTCTAAAATATGTTGGACCCTTTCTTGGATCAGCTGATAATAGCAGACCATTAAAGAGTGAATTCAGAGCAATCCTTTACCCCAGTGACAACTCTTTAACTAGGCAAATTAGGCAGCCGCCTAAGGCCTTGCGCTTACAGTGCCTCGTGGCCGTCTAATTTTGCCTGATGCTTGATAGATTTTTCTGTGTGCAGCCAGCGGCTGTGACTTTTTTAGGCCGCAGGTGGCATTGTGGCCTACCTTGGCCTGTCCACCAGCGGTGTGAGGGGTTGCAGGAGACAGATTGCCTGTGCGTGGCCGTGGAGGAGGTGCTGGGCCTGAAGCAGGTCAGGAAAATGGAGCACTGAAACCCCAACGGTACATGTGGCGAGATGGAAGAAGATAAGCCCCATGGTGCTACACGTTCTGCTATGTGGCTCCAACGACTCCCAGCATGCCCCTCCAGCCTCTCCCAACATTTTGGCATTGACCACTTAAGAAACATAGGCACATATTCTGATGTTGATAGTACCATGGAGTTGCTAAGTAGAAATTTCAATGCAAGCTGAAATTGCTCAGCGGCTCCCTGTTACATTGACTACATCAGAGAAGTCTATATCAGCAACTCAAGTTGGATTAGTTGGAAGCTGCTACAAGATACTAGCAGTGGCGCAGCATGCCACCGGAGGTACTTCCTCCCCGGGTCTCTCTGAGGCTGCAGAGGGACACTGGGAACTATTGTGGGTTTTTTTTGTTTTTTTTTAGTGCTTTTATTTCAAAGTGTTAAGTTATTTTGAAAATTCACTTAACACAAGGCTCCTAGAGATGGTATTCTTTTAGGAATAAAATCCAGAGCCAAGATCAATGAGCTGTCATGGAACTTCTCACTGATTTTGTGTTAGGCCATTATTATTAGGAGCTATTATGTAGAGTATGCAGAAGCAAATCTTGAGCCGCATCAAGGTTGACATAGTGCCCCAAACCGCCCCTTTAACAGCTGGAGCAGTTATGTATAATAGTTCCAACTCTTAAGTTGAAGACCGGGCCGGAATAGGGCCCATAACAGTGATGTGATTTGAGCTTTTTTCTTCAAATAAATTAGCGTCAGTGACTGTTATCTACTTTGTTTATAGGTTGGCGAAGGAAAAGGACATTGTTCATTCCAGAAAAACCTTGTACCGTGCGTCATACCACAGGAAAAAGAGAATATTTTTCACACGATATTTGGTTTCTTTACAAAATCAGGTAGAAAAGTGTTGGTGAGTATCTTTGTCATAAAATTTTAAACTGAATATTATATTTAGGGTGTTCCGTTTTTAGATTAAATATTGAATATTGAGTATGTCTGTGAACCACTATTTTAATCCTGAAAAATAAACTGCATCCAAACACATATGGTTTGAAAGATATTTACAAGCCCAATAAATTTTTCAGCACTTTAATACTGTAGGTTTGGATTTTTGGATTTAGCTTTTGGTTGTTATTAAAAGTGTATAATAACTTTATCAGTGAGTAATGTTAAAAAAGTAAGCTTAATACATAAGTAGATAAAAATTAAAAAGTATGGGAAAATCTGTAGCCCTAACTATACTGATTGCTTTAAAGCGAGACTTGCTTGAAAATCACTGCAGTTTCTCTTTACAGCTCCTGTACATCAAATACTCTTAACCCTTTACTATAGACTTAAGTATTCTTAAAGGGACAGGCATGTCATGAAAAAAAACTTAAATTGACATTTAAACATTTTTATCCTATAGAAAAACTAGAATAAATCAATAAAAGTTTTAAAAATGTCTAACAAATGTTTATTTTCTTGCTTTAAACTCTGTCATTTCATTTTCTCTGGCGACGCCCCTCAGCTAGGGGTATGTCTTCAGCTCCCACTTCCTGAATATTCCCCACCTCCCCATCCACTACTGCACCCAAGCTGTGCACGTGAAACTCTGTGCCCGTTCAGGACCTCAGACTGGTGAAACTGAGGAACTGAATATTAGCCATCTCTGCAACTGTGAAAGCAAGACTCACTAACACTCGCTCACACAATCGCCAGCTGACTCGCTCACACACTCACACATCTTAACTCACCCACTGACATGCTCACTTGCGCTCTTTCATGGTTTATGTACTCACTGTCTCACTCAAACACCCTCACACAGTCACTCACTCGCACACTCTTTCTTGTGCTGTCTTTTCTCTTGTGTGCGCTCTCTTTCACTGCACCTTTTCTTGCACTTTTTCTGCTGTACCTTGCTGTCTTTCTCTCTGTACTTTTCTTGCTGTGTCTCCGCTTTTTATATTTGTTGCTGTCCTCTCTCTGCTGTCTTTTTTTCTCCCTGTGTGTATTGATTTCTGTCCTTCCCCATCTCTGCAGTAGCTGGGAGTGAAAGAGTTACAGAATGGAATGACACTCAGCCCCGCCCTCCCCTCATCTCACAGTGCAGGAGAGAGGTGGAGCATCTCAGTCACGTGTTTTTATCTATACCTAGGTTAGGTATACACACTGATTGGTTAGCTCAAAGTGCCTCCTGAGGTTGGCGTGGAAAACGCCAAGAAAGAAAAGCACGTAAATATGAAAAAATATCATATTTACTTGCTTTTTATGCCTGCAGAATGACACTACTGACTCACTCAAAAAGCATTGCACAATTTTAAAAGCACATTAGCAAAGCATGCATGTCCCTTTAATGCTACTATACCTCCCTCTGATCTTTCAACATACATAGGTACCTCAAACCTAGGCTCCACCCTGTACCATGCCATGCACTATTAACTTATATGTATGTTACCTTTGATGTTCTGATCAATTGTAGCATCATTTAACACCTATTAAATTCCATACTCACCTCTCATACCGCGGCGTGAAGGGTGGCCTGATCCGTCACTTCTGGCTGGGAGCAGAGTGAGACTGGGGACAAATAGTTGCTAGTTTCCCTCCACGATCACTCTACAGCGCTGTGCGAACTCGTGAGAGTGAGGTCGAGCAGGGCCTGCGACCCAGCAGTGCAACCATCCATGGAGTCCTATGGACTCCACGACCTGATACTCGAGACGGCACGGAAGTGCTACTGCGAGTATCACTGCGGTTAGTGCTGCATTGCAGGGCAAGGGGCTGAGCTAATGCCTGCCCTGGAATATGACGCTAACATGTGGACACTGCAAGAAAATCTGCAGGTGCAGGTTTCCCCTATTAGCATTCCCATTTTAACGTTAACTATGGGAAATAGCCCCCAGTCTGGTCTCCAGTCTGACTATGTACGATATATGGGAACAGAGATACAGCGGTCCAAAAACATGGAGGAAGCTGGATGCTGATCCCTGGCTGGAGGGGGGGCACACAGGCCGGTAAGGAATAACCTTGGGGGGCGAGGAAATGTCCCCTCTTGCTCCCCTCTAGCGATGCCTATAAATGCAGTATATGATTGAAGTCAGATAGCTTTAACTCATCCCCTTTTGAAAGCACACAAAGTCCTTTGTATTTTCTTCACTTTATTGGGAAAGTAACAGCAAATAAAAGGTGTCTTGTAGGAAGAGAGAGCTACTCAGGTGTACCTTGTTATGGGAGGATGGTAAAAACAGGATGCAATCACCTGGTACAGACAGATGCTTGCTGACTGCCTCTGTAGTTTGACTGGGGGATGGGCTGCTGCAAAACCAGGAAATGGAGCTTGACCAAACTAACTATGAGGGTTAGACAGGGAGAGTGGACTGATCCATTTTAAGTAAAAACATAGGAGCAAACAATTAAGGAATCTGGTTCCATGATACAATGTTTAGTTTAAATTTGATAAATTTTTTGATGTTGCCTTAGAATTACATATCGTAGAGTCAGTAATCCTCTATAAACACAGACAAGTACATGTATAATAAGTAATATCTACAACTTACATCTTATATAACCTTTTAAATACATGCAAATGGATTATTGGTATAAGCAGTTGTCATGCTCTAACTAGGTTTAAAAGGATTTCTTTTTAACAAGATATTTCTCTGTGTATGATTTGTTCTTTCATATCTAAAATGTTACTCCTGGAAAGTTGTTGGCAAATGTGCCAGGTTAAGATTAAATCCTTTAAACATATCCCACTTACATTGTGTTAGCAGTCTTTCTTAGGAACAGCTTACATTATGACAATTATTTCTTTGCCTGCCAAGTAGTGTACTGGCTTAACACTTGTCTTTTCTTATTTTGAGAAATTCTGTCTATTAAAAATTATTTATATACAAATGATAACCACCTAATTTGACCTCAGTGTGCTCCAGCACGCTGACTTTTGCAGTATTAACATTGCCATATTTGGATGTCTTTGTGGAGTTTATATAAACGTGTCTGTGCAATATAAAAACTGTCAAAGGTCCGCTTTCTTATCTCGATAATGAATATTCTTTTAAGGGGGTCTTGTAGTCAAATAGATTATATTGTAGATGCTCAGCAGAAATGCACAAATATTCTTAAACATGTGCCAGGAACGTGCATATAAAATCTAAATTGCATGGCTTTATATTTATAGCATTGTTGATGGAGGGTAATATGCACCATATTTTATTGTTAAGTGTCAATTGATCTTGAATTTCCTAGAGGTAGTTATGTCTAAAATTAAATCTTTCTACAATTACACTGAAATGTACTTAAAGTCAGTATAGGAGTCTGCATAGCAGGATGATCACCAGACCTAGACCTACAGCCAGGAAGATTGTCTAATTCCTCTGCAATTCTATGAAGAATAATGAGAGAATTGCATTGATCTCTGGAGTTTAACACCTTTTTTTTGTTGTTGCTCAGATTTAGCTAGTTTAAACCCTTCACTAGTTGTTTTCCATAAAACCACTTCCAATGGTGAATTGATCTAAAACAAATTTGCATAATACATACATTGAAAATGTGCCTGAAAATCTCAAAAGCATGTTTTCAAAAGTATGCACTATTTGACAGGCAGTTGGCACATCTTCTGGCCAAATAGCACAATTGCGTCTCCGTAGTACATCTTTGGATCCTTTATTTCTTGCAGAAAAGAAAGGAATCCATTCTGTTTATCCTGGTTTAGTACTTTGGGCATCATACGCAAGGTGCTGAAATGTTTGGGGCACATTCTGGTAGACATCTGCAAATGAATTTTGTTTGCAATAAATGGAATTCCTATGCAATGCTCCAGAATTGCACCACACTGACTACACTTGATATTGGAGTATCAGAAGGTGACTTGCAGATTGATTATAGACGATCTTGGCAGTGAAGGGGTTAGAACTACTCAAAATGTGTTGGGCTTAATTTCCCATTGTGCTCAAATTCCAATTACTTTTTACTCTTATTACAGTTTGAGCACCCTTTTTCAGGAATGCTCGGGACCCCGAGTATTCCAAATCTTAGATTCTTTCTATTTCATAATCTGGGAGAATTTGATGTTTGAGAGGCTGGAAATTGTGTCAGGAGAGCCATGATCCCCTTCCTTCTGCAGTACTAGCATGTACACATGCTGGGAGCCCTGGGCAGCCTTTCTCCACAGACATCCTGCCCAGAGCCAGCATGATTCCTAGTGTGTGCCGCACCCTGCTGCTGCGCTCAGGAGTCACGTCTCAGAGAAAAGTGACCCTTCCACAGCATCCCTAATTCAGAATTACTAAAATCCGTAAAAAATTTTACTTTTTGGTGTCTTCTGGATCTTAAAATTCCTGATATGGGGTACTCAACATGTATAACACTTTAAATATATAATGCAGATTCCACAGCACTATTCAAAGCAAATGGGCACACAACAACAACATTAATAGAGTAAAATTGGAGGGCCCTGTTGCCAAAGGAACGTACAATTCGTAAGGGAATTGGAACATGAAGACAAGAGAGTGGAAAATGAAATATGTACAGCACTTAAATCCAAGCTGTAATCTTGTGCCAACAGATGATTTCTTGATTAATTTAAACTACAGCTACTCTGTTTTGATGGAGAAATACTGAGTTCTGTATATTTTTATCAGTTTGGCTAGGAAGCAAGACTAGAATTCTCTGTATTACATTTTTATCAATGGCATTATTAATTATCACTAACATTTTGATCTGCCACATACCATTGTTTTATCCCAAAGGATAAGAAGGTGTTGGTCTTTCGCTCATTTATTGCCAGGATATCTTAATTACTGAAAAAATAATAGTCACATGGCATGATACCGTGCTGTGGTCAGCAAAATTGAAACATATTTCCTGATCTAGACAAACATTTTTGTGGTTATCGTGTACTCCCAAGTATTTTCCTGATTCAGCAAATTAACCTGTTTGAGTTCTTGTACCCATACTGGGCAATATATCGAGGCTACATTGGGTAGGCGTACCATTTTTTGAATTTGCCCATGTTCTCATGGCGATGAAGCCAAGAAATATATTGCAAGGTTCGCATTTTTTTTTAAATGTGATCCTTAGTTTAATGAATCCAGTCCTTGGAATACCAAACTGGGTGGTGAGACATAATTATAAGTAATGTGTCTTTAACTAATGCTGTAACTCAGATATCAATAGAGTTTACACATTCTATATAAAACATAGCTTATTGTTAACCTATACATGCATTTGAAAGTGAGTATAAGACCTCATAACTCTTTCATTTTAAAAGAATACAGTTTGACGGCAATGACTTTAATAGCTATTTCAGTCCAAATGGTAGCTAACACCCAGTACCAGCTGGGTGGAGTAGAGGTAACATCACTGCTCTTCATGGAGAGAGCCTGTGGAGTCATGGGTTCAATCCCAGCAAGCAACCTCTCCAGTAAGTGTCCTTGGGCAAGACACCCAACAGTACATACCCACCACCCAGGACATACTTGAAAACGAGAGAAATCTCAATGTATCCTTCCTGGTAAAATCTTTTCTCAAAAAAATAAAGATTTCTGTCCCCCTCACAACCAAGCACATTTTGATGTAAAAATGTACCATAATATTTATTTGAAACGTGGCATGGGTAGTTAAGTTAAATGTAGGGGAAAATAGCAATTTTGCATAGAGATTTTAAATATTCCTCTACCCATTACAGAAATATTACTGGGATGAAAGGTTCTAAACTCTAGAAGGTGTCACTTATGTTGCTAAATTTCAGATGGGGTTTGTATTTATAGCACACAGGCAGGAATGGCCTTTGTGTCAAATACAGCAAATATGATAAAAAAAGACAAATAATAAAAACCATTAAGTATCCAGGTTATGGGGATTTATATTGATCATAATGAGCTTGTGATCATAATTAGCAATGTAGCTTCAAAAAATACTGATGGATTATAAAAATAATAGCTGTATGTGGCATGCTACCTGTATATGGAAATTACAGTAATTATTTGTATCTGCAATGTACAGGGAGTTTCAGTAATAGTAACCCCAAGAATTGTATACCTGTACAGTATTGAGTGACCCCTAAGTTCTCCCTGTATTCTGCTCTCTCCCTGGCTGTTGTAATGTAGAAGAAACATCTTGTAAACTTTTTGAAGGACCAGCGGGGTAATGTGGGCAAGGAAAGGGTCAAAAATTGTGGGGGCATGATCCGACCATGTGATATTTCCTATGCGGACCGAACGACTAAGGCTAGGGTCAGATGAGCGCATTTTGTACGGACTGTGCGTCCGTGCAGTACGGACGTACTTTCTGACTGACGACAAGGTACACAGTCCGTTTTTTTCACTGACGTATTTTTTGACTGATGTAGCAGGGAAAATATATTACAGCCTAAGGCTGGGGTCAGACGAGCACAGTGTTAACGTCCGTGTTGTCGCACATAAGTACGTCCGTGATAGCATACAATTGTGTTAAATGGAGCCCCACACACGAAGTGCATCCGCACAGAAGTGTGGAGGCATGACAGACGCTGCAAACGGACGCAGGTTAGGCAAGAACGTAATACTGCTAGAACGGACGTGCAGAGTGCGCCACGTCCACAACGTCCGCATAGCTTTGTGTGTGAGTGATGGAGCGTGGTCAGACGGACTGCATTTATACGTCCAGCATTTTTGACGGACAGAATGTTTTTTCATTGTAATTTATTTTCCCTGCTACATCAGTCAAAAAATACGTCAGTGAAAAAAAACGGACTGTGTAGCCACTACCTTGTCGTCAGTCAGAAAGTACGTCCGTACTGCACGGACGCACAGTCCGTACAAAATGCGCTCATCTGACCCTAGCCTAAAACAGAGATCATGATGTCTAAGCAAAAATAAATCCAATCGAGAGTACACTTTGGCTGCAGCCGAGTAATAAGTGTAGTCTCGACCGAGGGGATGCATTGTCCTCCAACAATCTACCAAACGGCCAGCATGCAATATCTGGAGGAACCGTCGTCTTTTAGACGAAGAGGGTGACACTGGTAACGAGGTTGCCTCACCCGGGGCATCAGGGGAGACATTAAAATCGCCTCCACATATCAAAAGACCCTCAGAAAATTTTGCCAGCTTTGTCAAGACTCTGTCCAAAAAAGTACATTGTTTAGTGTTAGGGAGATAAAAATTGGCTAACGTTATCTGTGTGGAGCCCAGTAGGCCTTCGATGAACAGATAGCGACCAGTAAGATCTTGACACCGTTCTTGGCATACAAAAGGCACATGAGCCGCAATCAGAGTCGCCACTCCACGTGATTTAGATTTCAAAAAATTATTATAAAAGCATTGAGGAAAATAACGGGAGTGTAAACGTACGGTCGCATCACTACGGAAATGTGTTTCCTGTAAAAACATCATTTCACCACCCATACGTTGCAGGTCATGAAGAGCTAGTAGCCATTTATCAGGTTGATTTAGGCCTCTGACGTTAAGAGTGACAATTTGTAGGTCAGCCATGGCAGAAACCTCGTTGGACCAGAGTCCAGGACAAAGCTGGAATATAAGTGTACTAAACATCGTCCAAACTCGAAACCTCCTACAGAAGGATAGCCATTAATTTTAGTGCGAAAAAGTGTGACAACAGAACCATGAAAACGAACAAAAAAACAAGAATAAACATAACAACACAGAACAGAAAGACAGACATTATGCATTGGTGCAAAAGCCCAGAAAGGGCTAAGTCCCTTACGGGATTCGCTAGGAACAGAGCAGAGGTGAAGGGAGCACTCCAATCACGAAAAAACAAAAATAGCACCGCGTGGGCGGGCGGCACAGAACCGGCACATAGGCCAGTAGAAAAACTTGCATACATTCTAACTGTAATACAAGTCAGTATCAGACTCCAAAATGGTCAACAATCAACAGAACACGTCACCTGGGCAATAAACAGTCCGCAGATCTGAAAAATCAGTAAGAAAAGTCCTTCGATGGAAGACAATAATGGTGTAGTGCAAAAAATCTGAGAGAAAACATAAAGTCAAAGCTCAATAAAGAGAAGAAGACGACCCTCTGATACATACACTGTAACACAACAGGGAAAAATAGTACACCATAAAAATGTAGGCGGTGAAGGATGAATTCATCATCCATCTCACGGGGGATCATTAGGGCTCCGGTCAAGCCCGTGTGGATCGTCTGGACGGGGTCGACGGTCCCGTTGAGCAGAGCGCCATGGGAGACATTGAGGTAGTGGAGGAGGGGGTGAGACCCGTCTCTCCCAAACCATCCGCGGACTGTTACAGGTGCAAGATCCAATGCTTGCATGAAGTCAGGCACGTCTTCTGGCGCAGTAACACTCAAGGATTTATTGTCCAATCTGACATGGAGGGCAAACGGATAGCCCCAATGATAACGAATAGAACAAGCTCTCAATTGGTCAGTCACCGGCTTCAGCGCTCTCCAGATTTTCAGTCTCACCCGTAACAAGTTCAGGGAGACCCATTATACGTATATTATTACGCCTCCCCCGGTTATCGAGATAGTCTACCCAACGGAACAAAAATGAAATCTGGGTTGCCTGATTGTCTAAGAGAGTCTCAAAATGCTGGGACCTCGTTTGTGGCTGCCTCCCTATGCTCCTCCAAATCCTGCACTCTGTTTCCCAAGTGCCTTACATCAGCGCCCAGATTTTCAAACACGCATCAAATTTGGCCTCCAGTGTGTTAAAGAGAGTTTCCAGGTCAGATTTGGTGGGCAGCAGTTTCAGGGCCTCCCTCATCTCTGTGTCCTCCGCGCTGCCAACCGATGGTGCAGGGCTTCCTGGGCCGTTCGGATCGTCCACGGCCGCTGCCATCTTCGATTCGTGGCCTACTCGCGCTGGGGTAGCCACTCTGCTCAAATAATGCCTCATAGGTGAAATAGAAGTCAGCGCGGGGGTGCTCGGGCGGCTTATCGAGGTCATGAGCTTCTTTTTTGGCCCCATAAGGAATCCGATCCACTGCTGCTTATCGCTGATGAAGTGCCCGGGTGAAGAGCTGATCGATCATGCGGCCATTCTGGATCGTGTTGAAGCCACGCCCCCTCATCATCTTGTAAACTTTTTGTTACAGTGAGGTTGGAGTCTACTCTTTATAGCTTCTTTATAGTAATACAGATGGACAGGAGAGAGATCTCACTGTGAATTTTGTTTCTCTCCAGGGAGCACGTTAATTTGTATTAAATAGGATGTAGAAACCAATGGCTGTGTGACAAGTGCCTCACGGCATGCAATTGTTGCAATATACTGTTTATAATGTAATACGTTTGGAGGGGGGACATATCAAGAAATCTGATGCAAATTTCTCCACTTCCAAGTATGTTTCCTCTTGTTTACTATGTCTAGCAGAAAAAAATAAGTTTTGTTATGATTCCCAGAAACTTTCTTAGAACTTGTTATACAGTTTAACCCCTTGGCTGCGGAAGACGTGTGGGGAATGTCATGGGGATTCCCTGCAGCATGCGGAGTACGTCCCCCACATGTCATAAGTTTGCCACAGCCTTGGGGGAGACCTCAGCGGGTCTGGGGGGAATCCATGGTGGTCTGACTTCCTGGAAGTCAGGCTATGCCTAGGGACCTCCCCCACCCACTGTCATCATCGCGCATGGCTGCTATGATGTCAGAAAGGTGCCTACCCCTATCTGGGTAGGGAATTCGCTATATGAGATACAGGGGTCCTTTGGACTACTGTATCTCTGCAACTGTAGCAGCTAGAGTGTCATGCATATTATTGTTGGAAAGGCTAGAGCATGGCCTTTCCAATGATTTCAAGCATGGCCAGGCTACATTTAAAAACAAAATACTAAAATCGATAACATTATAAAATGGTCTTTTTTTTTATAATGCAGCAATATTGTTCATTTTTCAATTATAAAGTGAACAATGTTGCCGCACTAACTCACCACCTTTCCCATGATGCCAGCAAGCGTGGAGGTCATGGCACAATGCATTATTACACATTGGTTCATGGAAAACCTAAACCGGCTCACTGCAGCATGGGGAACAAGGGGCGCTTTGCAACCCTACGTCTCTGATTTTTACACCGCACAAGATCAAGATTAGTGTCTTTGGAAAGGTCAGAGACCGGCCTTTCCAATAATAGGAAAATATGACCATGTAATGTGTAAGAATAGAAAAATATATATATGTATTCAACGCCAAATGTACTTTTTCTTTTTTTTCTCATTTCTAAATCGGTAGCATTATGTGCATTTTTTTTATAAATCAAACTATGTCGCTGCCCTAACTCACCTTCTCATTTCCCACGCTAGGACCAAATGTGGAGGTGATGAAGCACAGAATTATTACACATTTTTCATCTAAAACACAAGCTGCTTCACAGCTGCGAGGAGAGCGGAGTTGTTTTGGACCCCTGTTTTTCCATTCTTTACACCCCACAAAGTCATGTTAGATGTCATTGAACAGGGCAGAGTCTGGCCTTTCTAATGATACCAATGTAAAATTTCATGTAAAAAAAAGAACATAAACAAACATAAAATAATTTTTTTTATTTATTTATTTTTTGTTCCAAAGCTACAGTTACAAGTCTTTATGAAGTGCTAACAAATTCCGTAGCACTGTACAATGGGTAAGACAGAATAACAATATACATACAACAAGTTAGACACACAGAACAGTCGGAGAAAGAACCCTGCTCGAGAACTTACAAAGCAATGACATTGTCCGTTTGTCACATATAAAATGAGAAATACCATTGCTGTTACTCACCTTATCATTTCTCACACCACGTGTAAGTGCAATGGTTTATACATATCATACATATTTGTCATAAAAGACAATGTGGCAAAATACAACCAAAAAGTTATTTTTTTTTCCAATTTTAGTTAAAATTGCGTATTTTGTCAGAAAAATGCAGTAACAGGTTCCCATTGCTAATTTTTTTAAACAAGACTGCCCCATAGAATATATAATCACAAAGGTTTGAATGATAAAATCTGAAAAAAATATTTTACATGCGGTAAATAATTGAAAACTGAATGGAAATTTACATTCTTTTTACTTTTTTTGTTGTAGCAGTCTGACAGGGCATAGCATATACAGTGGCAAGAAAAAGTATGTGAACCCTTTGGGAATACGTGGAGTTTTGCATGAATTGGTCATAAAATGTGCTCTGATCTTCATCTAAGTCAAAATAATGACTTAAAATAATACAACACAAACTTAAAATAATACAACACAAACATGATAAGTTTTCATGTGTTTATTGAATATAACATGTAAACATTCACAGTGCAGGGTGGAAAAAGTATGTGAACCCATAGCCTAATGACTTCTCCAAGAGCTAATTGGAGCCAGGAGTGAGCCAACCTTGAGTCCAATCAGTGTGATATTATTAGATGTGTTGCTGAAAGCTGTCCTGCCCTTTAAAAACACACACCAGTTTTGGGTTTACTGGTTTCAAGAAGCACTGCCTGATGGGAACCATGCCACGCAGAAAAGCTCTCAGAAGACCTACGATCAATAATTGTTGACTTGCATAAAGCTGGAAAGGGTTACAAAAGTATCTCCAAAAGCCTTGATGTTCATGTGTCCACAGTAAGACAGACTGTCTACAAATGGAGAAAGTTCAGCACTGTTGCTACTCTTCCTAGGCGTGGTCGTCCTGTAAAGATGACTGCAAGAGCACAGCGCAGAATGCTTAATGAGGTAAAGAAGAATCTTAGAGTGTCAGCTAAAGACTTACAGAAATCTCTGGCACATGCTAACATTTTTGTTGACACATCTACAATAAGTAAAACATTAAACAAGAATGGAGTACATGGGAGGACACCACGGAGGAAGCCATTGCTGTCCAAAAAGAATATTACAGCAAGTTTGAAGTTTGCAAAAGAGCACCTGGATGTTCCACAGCACTACTGGCAAAATATTCTGTGGACAGATGAAACCAAAATTGAGTTGTTTGGAAAAAACACACAACACTATGTGTGGAGAAAAAAAGGCACAGCACACCAACATCAAAACCTCATCCCCACTGTAAAACATGGCGGAGGGAGCATCATGGTTTGGGGCTGCTTTGCTGCCTCAGGGCCTGGACGGATTGTTGTCATTAATGGAAAAATGAATTCCAGAGTTTATCAAGACATTTTGCAGGAAAAAGTAAGACCATCTGTCCGCCAACTGAAGCTCCGCAGAGGATGGGTGATGCAACAGGACAATGACCCAAAGCATACAAGTAATTCAACAAAAGAATGGCTTCAACAAAACAAAATACGCCTTCTGGAGTGGCCCAGTCAGAGTCCTGACCTCAACCCGATTGAAATGCTGTGGCATGACCTTAAGAGAGCGATTCACACCAGATATCCCAAGAATATTGCTACACTGAAACAGTTTTGTGAAGAGGAGTGGTCCAAAATTACTCCAGATCATTGTGCAGGTCTGATCTGCAACTACAGGAATCGTTTGGTCGAGGTTATTGCTGCCAAAGGAGGGTCAACCAGTTATTAATTCCAAAGGTTCACATACCTTTTTCACCCTGCACTGTGAATGTTTACATGTTCTGTTCAATAAAAACATGAAAACATATAATGTTTGTGTTGTATTATTTTAAGCAGACTGTGTTTTTCAATTTGTTGTGACTTAGATGAAGATCAGAGCACATTTTATGACCAATTCATGCAAAACTCCACGTAATCCCAAAGGGTTCACATACTTTTTCTTGCACTGTACATATAGTAATGATATATTTTGAATCTGCAGAGTCTGCTGAAAATAAGGATATATAATTTGTCTGAGTCCTACAATAAAAGAGGATTTCAAATCGTGTTTAACCATGATGAGCATAAAACTGTCAAAATTAGCTCAGCACACAGGGGGTGAAATGGCTCAGCAGTGAAAGGGTCAAACATACACTATATGATTTGAAATGTTCTCAAAATCGTTTTTAGAAAATCCTGTACATTTAGAAAATAAATACATAAATGGTGAATTACAAGTGCAAAATATAACAGTAATGAAATGGTTCTGTGTGCACATTTATTCTCAACTATTTTTGCAAATATTACCATGTATTTATAAGATCTAAACCCCCTGATATATTTATGACCCAAGAAAGCTGTTTAATATTAGTTTTGCCATGGAAGAGAACGTATTTGTATTGGAATGAACCAACACAGTAGAGAATTTGTTCTTCCCTTTTGAGCAGCTTAAAACAATAAAACATGTCAGGGCTGTAGGCTATTTCTCTGATGTATTTTTAAAGTGTTGTTCTTCCTGTTCCTACCTAATTTAAAGTTTTAAAGAAGTACCATGGTCATATTTTTATACTATTTTAAGATAGTCCTTCAATCGCCTGGCAGAATATTATTAAATAATTTAGTAAAGAAAGAATAAGGATGCATAGTATGCATTGTACAGTAGCATGTCAACATTTATGGGAAACCTTAGTTATAGAGTGTCATTAGTACCCAAAACCGTAGGGAACTGCTAGTGCATTGCATTTTCAGGCGCATTTCATATTTTTTTGGCAGACAAGAACTGTTACTGTAGTCACGTAATAGAAGTTGAAAAGCCTAAAAAATATACTTATTGAGTTTAGTGTGATTATTTTTATTCATTACAGCAGGTCTTTTTTTCATCATGTTGCCTGGGTACAGCTCCAGCTTACGTGAACTGTTTAAATAGATGTGTTTTTTAAACATTGAGAAGCTGTTACCATTGGAGACAAATAGTTTTAAGAATAACAGTCCTACCACATAAATAAAAAAAATAATGTTATCCCATTCTTTCCCACCAGGCCTGGACCTCGATATACAAGGGCTGGGTTTCTAGGTGGAGGGCTAAACCCCACCTATAACATCTCCAAACAACACCTATGGTTCACCCAAACCATGCCCATGACTGTTATAAACCTTACTCAGCCAACCCATCTCCACCCATGACTGCCCCAAATGACACCTATAGCAGGCATCATGAATACTATATGCATGAGGCTTGTCATCTGTGCTACACCCATTCCTGAAATGGACAAGCCTCTTCTTCAGTAGGTTTTTAAAAGACCACCCATGTCTTCCTTAGCTTCAGGGTCTCTTCTCCTGCTCTCACATGCTATCCTGCTCATTCATTCCTATATGTGTTTCCTAGACATGTGCACAACGAAAAAATTTGTTTAATTTTGGATCGATTAGATAAGTTTTTTAGTTTGTTTCGGTGCGTTCGTTATGTTACCGTATTCTGTATTTCGCATTGATTTGTTATTTCATTATTAATTCCTTATTTTGTTTAGATTCGTTGTTTTGGAATGTGAATCGGATGAATTAATTACTTCGATTAGGGTAAAAAAAAGATGCGTTATCCCCTTTTCTTGGTGCTGAAATATGTTTCAACACCAAGGTGTCACATACCGCGCTCCTGGTCCTGTGTCCCGGCGGCCGACAGTCCTCTTTGCTTGCTGGCCGGCCGGCCACTGAGTGAAGTAACCACCGAATGTGGCCATGGGTCGCTGACGTGGGCCGGGCGTGGCTTGATAACGCGGCCCATTCAGAGTTTTAAAACAGATGCCTGAACAATGGTCCCTTGCCCTGACGTGGTGTCCACTCTACTCAATGCACTCCTTGTGATTTATACCTTTTACTCACCTGTGTATGATCCTGGCTTGTTAGACTATTCCCCTGGCTGTTAACCCTTTGACACTTGGCTGAGAACCTGACCTAGCATCCGATCCCTGGCACTTGGCTGATGATCTGACCTGGCATCAGACCCCCGGCACATGGCATACGACTCTTGGTATCTGGCTTACAAGTGAGCCATCCTGGTAGTGACCCCTGGTGTCTGGTTTAAGAGCTATCCTGGTATTTACTCCCTATATCTGGTTCTGTCTACAATAGGTTTAGAAATCCGTAGTATAGAATATCTGCATACAGGGATTAGACATACAGTATATAGGAGATAAGTGACACAAGGACAGCAGGACTGCGGGGCTCTGGAGCAAAAAATCCCCCTGTCTATGGTACTGAAATAGGTTTCAGCACCAAGGACAGCACCTGCCGAATGCAGCCAGACTGAAGGAAAGAAAAAAATGCTGCGGTCGGCAAGTAAAAAAGCCTCATCGTTTTAAAATAATTGGAAATCAAAAATTTCACCTAAGAAATACAAATAAATACTCAAAAAATTCTAAAAAGCTCTGTAAATAAAGAGGTTTGCTGCTGCAAATGAAAAGAATAAATGGTTGAATAAATATTTAATAAAAATGGGGATTTTGTTTTACATTGCAACCTATGGGATTCGTCTGTTTAAACCTGTTGAACTAAACCACCGAAAATCAGTGCATTTCACTGACAATTTGGTGCTGTTCGACGTTCTCTGAATAGATTAGCTATTACTTCTGTATGAGGAATTTCACTGCTGCCAAACGGCACTGTATGTCGCTGTCCATGGCCTATGTTGCTGAATACAACAGATTCAGCATCACGGCCAATGGACAGTGATGCGATGCTGAATCACAGTAAAACCAGTGAAACAGTATAACGAATTGATTTGTGAAAACAATATCAATTCGTTATATTCCATTTTGTTTCATTTTCATTCCGTTTCGGACAGAACCGATTTGTTATTTCGGAAGTGCGATTCGGAACGAAAAGAAATGCAAATACCTAGTGGTTCCTTTCCTGTCTTATAGTTTTTATCTTGTACCTTTTCTGCCCATCTTTAAATTCATTTGAAATAGTAAATTATTTTCACTCGTTTGAGGTTCTTCCATTTGTCTTACTTAAAATTGCCCTCCTTCCTGGTTTATGCTCTTCAAATTCACTTTATACTCCTTCCTTACTCACCACTGATCTCAGACTTTCTTTTCGTGATCCCTTTCTCATGATTTCACGACCTCTATATCCTCACCGTTCATGGCACCAACCATAGCACTTCCTATATATTTTCACATCTGTCTTTTCCTTCTATTTCTTCAAACAGTACCCTTGTAAGAAATTCTGATTTCCATGCTTCCCTTCATTTTTTTTTTAAATGGTGTTTTTGGATATTTATCTAACAAAAAACACAATATTACCACAAATGTGTTTTATTGTAAAAAATGCTAAAATAAAATTATCCTACATTTATACACACATACACTACACATTTTGTTATGGGTATTTTTTTTTTTTTTTTAGAAATGTGACGGATCAGATAGAAGCTGTCTTATGTTGAGTTGTTACCTAAACTCATTAGCGAAAGAAGAGACTCGAAACATAGATGTAATTATGCTATTGAATACAGAAATACTGAAAAAGGTATGATCGCATGTTTTGCTTCTCTATTTTATTGATTTGTGGTACCATTAGTGGTCAGTTTAAGGTCTGAGAACAGTACCCAGATGTATTCCATAATGACCTATCACATTATCTTATAGCTCATATTTATGTAATTTATATTATCAATGATACAATCAAGTTTGTATTTTGTTCTAATTTACTGGAAGGAAGAAAGAAATGCTCAGGCTGACATGCTAAGTATCAAATATTGTTTCATCATATTTCTGAACCATAAATGCAAAAAACATAGCTGTGGTCCAGTTGACATTACACTACATGCACTCATTCCAAAAACGAAATCAAAGTTATTGAGAGTTTTCATTTTACAAACTATATTAACCTCTTCGCTAATAAGATCGATTTAATTTGATTGCCAAAATCATCTGCAGTGGCCCTTGATTGGGTTAAGTCAATTTGGAGTTATTTTGGCGCAATGCAAATTAATTTCATTTATTGCAAGCAAAGTTAATCTGCAAATGAGATCAAGATATTGCTCTTAAAATTTCAGCACCTCAGATATGTCAGCTGAGGTGCTGTATCCATTTGAGCAGCTGGGACCTTCTTCTCTGATTGAAACACGGAACCCCAGCTAATTTTACCTAGAGCCGCAGCTGCAGCATCACTAGTTGTCTGTGTGTCAAATAGGCTTACTTACAGTTAAAATACATTGTAATTAATGTAAAGTTGTTTTTCAAGAAAAAACCCACTGGGTCCTGACAGTGGTTTTATGGAAAACCACTTTGTAGGGAAGGGGTTTAAACAGCCAAGAGGTATCGGGTCCTGCTAAAATGAGCTTACATTTTAGAAGAGTTATGGTGGAGGAGACAAAAACTTAACATCGCTGCCTCAGATAAATTGTTATCACTTGTAGGCTTTATGTCACAAATGGTGGAGAGTGTGGGATTATAGCAGGCTATAAAACCATTAATGATCTGGGTGACATGAGAAAAGGGATTCACATTCAGGAATTAACATGAAACAATGTGTTGCGAGGGATTTCTTGAATGCCTTATGTGTCATTCTAAACCCTCTCTACTGTCAGTCCTATGCTTATGTTTTGTGTGTGTAATAATTTAGCCTGAGTTGCTGAGTGGTTAAATGTTAAGTCAGTATTTTTTTATCATCATACAATTATGAAACACATAAATATTGTTGAACACTTAGACTGGCAATGACACTATTTGGAAGAGTTATAGTTAGCAAAACAAACATAAGTTTTATGGCTTCCTCCCTTAAAGTATGTTTCCAAATTGCACTTCTTTCTGTCCGAAATTGATATTGGTAAGACATACAACTCTTTAAAACAATCACGTCATAAAATACTTTAAACTGTGCAATCAGTGAAATTTGTAGACTAAAGAAATATTATTATAAACTATATTTAGCAGCAAAATCATAAATTATGTGACGTTATTACCTTCCCAAGAAGCTAGCAAGAAAGTTCCTATGACATATTCCCTAGCTAGATTAATGCCATTAGAGTTATTACAGCTACATCTGATATGTGCTATCATATAACTCTTAGGTGCGTGAGCATTTATGAGCCCAAATATACAAGGCAGTAAATAAAAACTAGAATTTGAAAGAGTAGACTAGATGACAATCTTGCATTAGTCACTCTTATTCCAAAGCAAACCATATGGAGAGACTGCGCGGTATGACTGACAACACCAAAGGTAATAACATCAATGCTCTTTAAGTGAGTCTTATACAAATGCAGTTTGAAAAGCTTTACTAAAATGAATGCATGTGATGTCATTTAACTCTCACTAACTATCTGCTGTGTGTTTGGACTATAGCTTTAAGATCTAAATTTTTTCTTTGTCTATGTCCTTTGAAAATACTTTCTTCTTTGTTGATTTTGCAGGACAGCTCATCAGTGATTCAGTTTGTCTCTAGAGCAACGGTGAGGGTTGATAAACATCTGTGTACAATAGAAGTTCCACATGGGAATTCGGAAGATACAATGGTGAGCGCTCCTCAAGAAGAGATTTAATTTTATTCCCTATAACAATACTCCATATGTTGACACCAAAGATTATTTTCACACAAGGTCAGACTGTCTGTCATTAATTGGGCAAACCGAAGTCAAAGTACCCTTTCTTGCTTTTTTCACTGCCTTTTGCCTCCTGGGCTCCTGGTGTAAAATGAGTAGTGTAGGTGGATTCGCCAATTGGAAATATATGGTCTTTACTAAGGCAGGTAAATAAGACGAAGCATGAAAGAAATTTCACTTACAGCTCATCAGTGATTCAGTTTGTCTCTAGAGCAACGGTGAGGGTTGATAAACATCTGCGTACAATAGAAGTTCCACATGGGAATTCGGAAGATACAATGGTGAGCGCTCCTCAAGAAGAGATTTAATTTTATTCCCTATAACAATACTCCATATGTTGACACCAAAGATTATTTTCACACAAGGTCAGACTGTCTGTCATTAATTGGGCAAACCGAAGTCAAAGTACCCTTTCTTGCTTTTTTCACTGCCTTTTGCCTCCTGGGCTCCTGGTGTAAAATGAGTAGTGTAGGTGGATTCGCCAATTGGAAATATATGGTCTTTACTAAGGCAGGTAAATAAGACGAAGCATGAAAGAAATTTCACTTACAGCTCATCAGTGATTCAGTTTGTCTCTAGAGCAACGGTGAGGGTTGATAAACATCTGCGTACAATAGAAGTTCCACATGGGAATTCGGAAGATACAATGGTGAGCGCTCCTCAAGAAGAGATTTAATTTTATTCCCTATAACAATACTCCATATGTTGACACCAAAGATTATTTTCACACAAGGTCAGACTGTCTGTCATTGATTGGGCAAACCGAAGTCAAAGTACCCTTTCTTGCTTTTTTCACTGCCTTTTGCCTCCTGGGCTCCTGGTGTAAAATGAATAGTGTAGGTGGATTCGCCAATTGGAAATATATGGTCTTTACTAAGGCAGGTAAATAAGTGGAAGCATGAAAGAAATTTCACTTACAAGCTCCTATCTCAATCAATCAATATCCTTTGTTCTATCTAGGTGGATTAGTCAACAGGCATCAAGTGGCCAAGGTCCCAGGAAGGTATGCTGCCCATGCAAAAGTGCCTGTGACACACACTCTGCATGGGCACCATATTGGACTAGGAAAAAGCCAAAAATGTTCTGTGGCGCTCGATATAGTAAGGAATCACTGTATGTCCCACAAACTAGTGCTTCCGTCACCAAAAGAAACACATACATACAATAGGCAAAAGAAGGGGACTGCGCTTCACATACACAAACATAAATACCATATGAATAAGACAGTGCTTGCATAAGGATCAGAGATCTTTTCTTCAATTCAGCAATACAGCGGTCTATTCAACTCTGTACATGCAATTTTCTTGGCAGAGTACCTCACAAAAAAAAGAAATAAAAGCTCCAATGGTACAATATTGTATAAGCATATATCACAATTAAAGTAGCAGGCACTACTCACACTTTATGAGAGCAACAAGCTCTCCTGTGAAGGCCTTACAGGTGTTATTGGGCTGACCTCTCTGCCACGATCCCTACGAGAAATGTGTACTTGTCCTCCAAAGGAATGGCTCAAAAACAGGCGCTGTTGTAGTTCTAGGTAAGTATATATGGTAAAAGCAGGTATCCGCTCACCAGAGAAGGTAAAGTTTTAAGATAATGGGTCCTAAGGCAGGATCATGCACTTCTGTAGTGTTGAAACTAATCAAGTCGAAACCAAGGTTTCTTATAAAAAGCAAATTACATTTATTAATATGAAAGCAATGACTAGTCTAAAAAACGGCAGGCCAAACACGTATCGCGCCACAATGGCGCTTCATCAGTGGCTAACAAAATAAAAAATCTTTTATTTTGGGGGAATTGGGGGAATATATGTGAATATGTTTGAAAGCTGTTGTTTTTTTATACAGTAAATAAAGGCACCCATTGTAGGAATGTGCTTACTCCGTCTAATGGGATATTGATGAACTATGTTCTCATCCTCCCTAGACCCCAGTGTGTCCTTTATCGCCGTCTCCATCCCCCAGGATGTCCTACACTTTAATCCCAGCGTTTGTGATCCTTTGAAGGACATACCACACCGTGTAAAGGTGTAAAAACAACTCAAATTATATTTTTGATGTTGATGATGACATTGAACCTAGTCTTCTGTATTGGCCAATCTTTTTCTATGATTCCATGACTTTTCTTAACATGACTCTGAATTCTTCTTCAAGAGCAAACAGTTCTCTGGAAGCGTGTTCTCTTGGCATTGGTTCTTGCAGTTGAATTGTTGTAATGCTTCCTTTTTGCTTACCACCCCCTCAGAAATAAGAAACTAAAATATGTTTTTGTAAGAGAAGGTCAACATTATTATACATTCTCCCCTGACAGCGGTGTTTTGCGTAATTATCCCAACTCTTGGCAACGGTATATTGAAAATGTAGAAGCATCTAGTTTAGTGCGTATTGAGCTTTCTCTGTTTTTAGAGGAAGAAGAACTGCTGAAAAACAATATATCACATTGTTTTGTAAATGCACCAAAGGGGATTTAGATTTTAATGAAAATCAAACTACATATTTGAAAATGTTCTAAACATAACAGCAGCATGAACTCTACCGTGGCCTTTGATGGTTGCTTTTGATAACATTTGCTCTGCAAATGAAAACACAAGCAAGGCTTTCAAAGATTAGGTTTAAGCTGTATAATGAAATTTAATGCCAATTCATTACATAGTAAACACATGTGCGCTCTGGCTTGGAGGGGTACAGCTTTGAAATAATTCCATTGTTGGTGCTATGCGGTAAAATATAACACTGTGTTAGTTTGAGTATACAGTGATCAGTTACAGCTAAATAACACCTGCAAGTACATTTTGTATGATTTTACAAAATTTTCTAGACCTGGAGTTGTGGGAGGTGTTTGTTGCCTACCCTTCATCTCGGTTCTTGGCATGTGTTCAGCTGACTTCTGTACCATATTTTAACACACCACAACTAATATTTATCATATACACTGTAAAAAAATACCAGCGCCTACGATATAAAGTGTCAATTACAGAGGTGTTCCACACTTATCGCTAAGCACCATGAACACCTGAGCCTCTACCTTGCAGCAAAATCACAATATCACCAAAAAATCTCACTGTTGCAGCACCCAGTGGAATAATATTAAGTGTATATATATATATATAGTAACAAACATATTATTAAAGAGACTTAACTCTTTCACTGCTGAGCCATTTCACCCCTGCGTGCTGAGCTCATTTTTACCGTTTTTGCTCAACAGGTTTAAACGCGATTTGAAGTCACATTTTATTATACGACCCAGACATATTATACAGTTGTGTTCAAAATTATTCAACCCCCCACTGAAATTGAGTGTTTTGGCCAGTTTGACATTGATTTTGATCATTCAGTCATCTTGCTTACAATTAAATCAAAGAGGCACGTGTAGGTCAGACAAATATAACATAACATTTATAATGAAATAACCACAAATGTCTTTTCTGTGCTCACATCATTATCCGTTTTATTCAACCCCCAAGTGACATTCAATCTTAGTACTTAGTCCAACATCCTTTTACAGTTATAACAGGTTTTAAACGTGAAGCATAGCTTGACACAAGTGTCTTGCAGCGATCTACGAGTATCTTCGCCCATTCGTCATGGGCAAAAGCCTCCAGTTCAGTCACATTCTTAGGCTTGCGCACTGCAACTGCTTTCTTTAAGTCCCACCAGAGGTTCTCAATCGGATTTAAGTCAGGTGACTGCAATGGCCACTCCAAAATATTCCAGCCTTTAATCTGCAACCATGCTCTAGTGGACTTGGAGGTATGCTTGGGATCATTGTCCTGTTGAAAGGTCCAACGTCTCCCAAGCCTCAGGTTTGTGACGGACTGCATCATATTGTCATCCAATATCTCCTGGTACTGAAGAGAATTCATGGTACCTTGCACACGCTGAAGCTTCCCTGTACCTGCAGAAGCAAAACAGCCCGAAAGCATGATGACCCCCCGCCATGCTTCACAGTAGGCAAGGTGTTCTTTTCTTCATAGGCCTTGTTCTTCCTCCTCCAAACATAGCGTTGATCCATGGGCCCAAACAGTTCTAATTTAGTTTCATCAGTCCATAGAACACTATCCCAAAACTTCTGTGGTTTGTCCACATGACTTTTGGCATACTGCAGTCGACTCTTCTTATTCTTTGGAGACAGCAAGGGGGTGCGTCTGGGAGTTCTGGCATGGAGGCCTTCATTACGCAGTGTGCGCCGTATTGTCTGAGCTGAAACTTCAGTACCCACATCTGACAAATCTTTTCTCAGTTCCTCAGCAGTCACACGGGGACTTTTCTCCACTCTACGCTTCAGGTAGCGCACAGCAGTCAAAGTCAGCATCTTCTTTCTGCCACGACCAGGTAGCGTTTCAACAGTGCCCTTTGCCTTGAATTTGCGAATGATGCTTCCTATGGTCTCTCTTGGTATGTTTAACATCTTTGCAATCTTCTTATAGCCCTTGCCCTTCCTGTGAAGAGTAATAACCTCTTCTCTTGTCTTCCTGGACCATTCTCTTGATTTCACCATGTTTGTAACCACACCAGTAAATGTCTAGAAGGAGCTGAGTATCACAGTCATTTTAAAGCTGCCTAATTGGTGCTTATTATGCTTTATTGCTGCTCCGTGACATCCACAGGTGTTTTCAATACCTGATTGAAAACACTTGAATGAACCTCTGTTCTTCAGAGTGGTAGTCTTTAAGGGGTTGAATAATTGTGTCAATGAAGAATTCACAAAAGAAACATTTACTACTGTATTACAAAACCAATTGATGTCATTTTAGTTGCATATGGTTCTTTAAAAAGTCCTTGTAGGATTTCATTCTGAATACAATTACAAATGTACACTAAATTCCCTAAAACCCTTTACAGCATTGGGGGTTGAATAATTTTGAACACAACTGTATATCATTCTTTTCGGCAGACTTGGCAGATTCATAATATATCATTATTATATGTATATGTCATGTCGTGTCTATATATTATAACAAAAAATGCAATAAAATTTGAATATTTAATCATCTACATTTTATCATGCGAGCCTTTGCGGTTATATTTTCTATGGGGTGCGTTTGTTAAAAAATTTGAAATGGGGACTTGTTACATTTTTGGGGGGGAATTACGTGATTCTTAGCAAAAGCACCCCATAGAAAAAAATCAATAGTGCAGCGTCATTGTTCACATTATAATTGAAATGGGAACAATATTGCAGCATTATTAAAAACAACACACAAAAAAATGCGTGTTTTTTATTATTATTATTTATTTATTTATTTTTTACTTTTATCATGGTGATGTTTGGTATCATTTGAAAGGCCATGCTCTGGCCTTTCAAATGATATCATCCATGACCCTCTAGCTGCCTTTCGGGAGATATGGGAGCTCAAAGGAATCCTCCCATCTCCACCAGGGGATTTCCTTAGGAAATCCCCAGGCAGCTAGGGGTTCCCCGGCTAACTGACGTGATGACGTCAGGTGACGAGAGGGGACCCGGAAGGTGGAGTAGATAGTGGCCCCCACCGGAGCTAGGACGCGATCCGGCTACGAATCGCGGTCCTGTGCCTCAGGTCTTAAAGCCAGGAACCGCTTAAAAGGGGAGACTCTCCCCTTTTAAGCGGTGCCTGGCTTGTCCTTCTAGGACCTCCCGATCGGGAGGGAGAGGGATCCGAATGGATCCCCCCCTCCTTCCAGTCGATTTCCCGGCTTTGTCAGGCATGGTGTGATGACGTCATTTACGTTGGGAGGCCCATAAAAGCAATGTCTGATGTCCTGGAATTCAGAATGCCGCGGGACCCGGGAGAGAGAGGTGAGTATCTCTCCCAGGGCTCCCGCTAGCGGGTGATGTGTGGGGAACGTCCCACGCATATAGCGGAGTCAATGAGGATGTTCCCCACAAGTCACCCACAGTGAAGGGGTTAAGAAAGGGGGCCCCAGGCACTCCAAATAGATATAAGGCACTTTTATTTAGGACACCACACCAGTGCAGCATCTCAAGGAATGAGAAAGCCGAAACGTTACTCTGGTGTCCTAAATAAAAGTGGCTTATACCTATTGGGGGTGCCCTGGTGTCCCCTTTCTACCTTCTCTTTATATTATGAGGAGTTGGTGGCTCGGTGGCCCATGAACATCCCACCATTGGTATTGCATTCTGAACTATCTAAGGTTTAGCTGTGTTTAACAGATTCACCTGTTGTTTCACATAACATTTATTGTTAGACTTTATAGACATGTGAAAAGAGAAAACTGAAACATTGTTAAAACAGTGGGCAGTAAAGTAATATGGTTGGTTAGATTAGGTGACTTTCTGAAATTCAATGTGTCAAAGCCATTTATGTTGATTGACTAACATAAGAATGCATCGCTGATCTTCCATCTCTGGTACAATACATTAATATACTGTAAGAAATTATGAAAAGTCAGGAAAACAGATAGTCCAAACTAGAACACAATGCACAAGTAGACACTGTAGACGCTGAGTAGTGTCCCCATTTTAGCATGAGATTCTAGAGTAGGCGTTACTTTGGCACCTTGCCTCGGAAAGCAGCGCTACACACAGTGATGCTCACGGTAGCACTTCCAGGCCGCCGCGAGCATCATCTCCTGAGTCCATAGGACTCCATGGAGAGTTACGCTTCTGGGCCTCGAGCCCTGTGCAATCTCTATTTGTTACCAGTCTCGCTCTGCTCCCGGGGACAAAAAGCAGCAAATTGGACCACCATTTTTGCCGAGGGATGAGAGGTGTGTATCGGATTTATAGGTGTTCTTTACGGGGTGTTAAATGATTTTGCAAAAGCGGAATCATTTAGCACCCGCTTTTAGGTGCAACTAAATATTTGCCTTGCGCATCCCTAGGACTTTGTAATACCTTACTTATCCTAACGCTAATTACTGAATGCGTTCCCCATGTTAAGTACAGGATGTGCAAAGTACAGTAAGCTTCTGGAAGCTAGCGCAATCACCCATGCGCTAACGGAATTTTCAGGGCTTCAGCATTATTAATGTAATATGGGAGCATGCGTTAATGTCACTTATCCTAGCGTTAACACTTACCAATGCAAACGCTACGGTTAGCATTCACTATGGAATAGTGCCCATAGTCTTTTTGAGACTAGACTATGACTAAAGAAGGGAATAGAGGTAAAAAAATATATACATATTGATGCACATGTGTCATTGCTTTATGGTGCGTTCTTGAATAAAAACTATAATATATATATATATATATATATATAAATTCTATATGTACAAATGAAACGAAAGTGTCCTGTTTTGTAAAGAAAATATACAAGATATTGGGAGTTCTAAATACAACAGAGAAACTATATAACACAAAAATGATTCAGTGGGCCTTATTGAAGGACAAGAACAATCATTTCCTTCATCTGTAAATAATAGTAACAATGATATAAGCCATAAAGGTAAACTTAGGCTAATAACCATGTTTCTCCTTTAACAAACGTGTTTTTACTGTAGTATATTGAAATATTTACAGGTCTATTCACTAAAAGGTGAAACTCATAAGAATTGGCAGGAGAAGAGAACAATCTAGACCAAATAGCCAATTTGGAAAGTGAGATAAATTGAAGTATTTTTCTGGGTTGTCTATTTCGACCAAGGGGGTTATTCAGAGAGAGGTGAAAACCTGGAGAATGGCAGGAGAAGAGAGCAATCTAGACAAAATAGCTGACTTGGAAAGTGAGATAAATGGGAGAATTTTTCTGGTTTGGCTATTTTGACCTAGAATTTTCACTTCTCCAGTCTTTCTCCTGAGTTTCACCTTTAGTGAATAGACCTGTTAGTCCCAAATAATGTATTTGTTTCATTAGACTCAAAATTGTGTAATCGGAAAAGCTTGAACTTGATGACCATGTGTCATTTTGCAATGTTATCGTGTTGTCTTCTTAAAACATATCAACCATTCTAATATATGTCAACCTATTTCATTTTAGGTGGTTTTTGAAGCTTTGCATAATCTGGAACCTAGAGGTTATGTGGTTGGATGGATAATAGCAATCAGTTTGCTTGTGGGAATCCTCATCTTTTTGTTGCTAGCTGTATTGCTATGGAAAGTAAGTCAGATAAAGTATATAATCTTATTATCTAAACCATTAATATAGCAATGGCATATGGGTAACGTGAGAATATATAAAGAAAAGCCTTGAAGTGAAACTCATGTTTCAGTGATGCTAGAATTACTGATTTTGAGATCATTTTTGCAGTAATATCAAATATTCTTTCCATTCAAAACCTCTAGAAAGAATTATGCCCCATGATTATGGTCAAAGGATGTCACCAGCAATTTACCGAAAAGTTGCTGCTCTTATACTGATGTCAAAGGGGGGCACTGGCTGTGAAATCCTATCCCATTCATTGTACGCTGCACCATCAGTAGCTGTTGTTTTTGTGCAGCTTAATTTCAAACACATTTCCTATGAAGGATAACTCAATGTCTGGCAGGATATCAACTTACACACCGATTCTATTCATGTGATATAATTCTATGAAATAAACAGGGTTATTCAAAGAGATCCGAATTGTAAGGCGGAAGGTAACTGAATGCTGAAATTCAGTGTACGGTTACCTTTCCCGGCCATTCGGCTATTCAGAGAGCAGGCAATTCGCGCCTGCACATACGGTGCCTGTTCGTTGGCTGTTCGAGGGCAGTGAAATCCCCGTAGAGAAGCAATGCTTTGTCTATTCAGAGAACTAAAAACCAGCAGTGAAAGGTTGCCGAAATGCCCTGCCATTCAGTTGCTTCATTCGACAGGTGTATTCAGGCGAATCCCATAGGCTTCAATGTTAAAAATATTCCCGTTTCAATTCAATATCTAATAAACCGTTTATTATAATATTCTGTAGTAAAAAGTCTCTTTGTTTATAGATTTTTCAGGATCATTTAAGCATTTTTCGGGATTTTTTTGCAAAAAGTTTTTTCCGTTTCTTATTTTTTTTTTAACGTTTTTTTTTTCTGTAACAGTCCTTTTTATTTTCATTCATTGGATCTTATATGTAAATTCCAGACATTTTCGCTCAGTAGTTTGTTTGCAAATAGCGTTTCACTTTTCAAACATTCAAGCGTACTGGTTTTTTTTTTCACTCCATTCGTCTGCCGTGTCGGCTTTTTCCAGCGGCTGCTCTGTGCTGTGATCGGCTCCTGCTCAGGTTTCTCCGGCGTGTTCGGCAGGGTTAATCCAGATGTTTTTGCCGGTTTCGGTGTGCATTCGCCTGGGTTTTGCGGTGAGTGTGCGGCATGTTTTCGGCGGGTTTTCCCTGCAATACGATGGCCCTGTGGTGCTTGCTAAATACACCGCAGGGTCGCCGAAATGGGATCGCCGAATCAAGCCTAATTGAAGAGAACGAAAAGTCACCGAATGTGCGGTGACTTTTTGATTCTCTTTGAATAACCCTGAAAGTCACCTTCAGAGACCAAAAAGAGTGGATCTTGATTGGATGAAACACCTTCTCAATTGGGCAATACTCCATGCAGCTCCAAGTATGATTTGCTATTCAGGACACATGTAGAATTTGTAAAGGAGAGAACATCTTTTATCTTAAGTTACTGTATTGTTTATTTGTATTTCGTTGCCAATTTTGTCCAAATTTTATGTAATCTTATTAGAGTTCCCTGACATATGAATACACAATATTCCTATGGAATAATGTGTGTAAGGACAGATGGATAATGTTTACAAGTCGAACTTAGAAACTACATGTATTACTAAAACAGAAGTTTCCTCTAATATTCTGTCCTTTGTTAACTAGTCTGGTTTTGGTCGCACCAACATTTTTCCTACTTTTGCCCCTGGGCTACCTTTAGGCGCATATATTCATACGGTATGTGATGGCAGTGCCTATAACCATAAAAGATTTGATGCAAAGTTTAATCTCAAAAGGCACAGCTCTTGAAATGTAAATGACCTCTGTCCCATAGACTCTACAGATCTTGAACAGCGAATACATTGATTTTGATTGAGCATTTGCAAGACAATTAGATTCGAAAAACCTCTGTACTTTAGCACCATCAAGAGAAAGCTAAAGAATGGAAGATAAACTTTAAGGAAAACTGCATTGTCCTTTATTCACTAGTGTCATGGCACATATACTTTTACCCCTTATACCCTCCAGATCCAACTTTCCTCTATACCCCAATCTTTACTTCCTCTAAACTCCACATCACAATTTTATATATACAGTGTATATATATATATATATATATATATATATATTTAGAGCCTGTAGTCGTGGGAGGGGTTTGTCATCTTTATCTAATAGGCACGACCCCCCTACCTTTGTGGTGTCAAATTCCAGCACCCCTTCTACCTCTCCCTCCCTTCTCTTGAATTAATTGTCCTCCTTTTCATCTCTCTACACTGGTGGGCTCGCTGATGTTTGCTCGCTGACAAAGAAATGATCAGTCTATAATTTTAATGGTAGGTTTATTCTATCAGTGAGAGACAGAATAACAACAAACAAAATCCAGAAAAACTCATTTCAAAAAAGTTATCAATTGATTTGCATTTTAATCAGTGAAATAAGTATATGATCCCCTATCAGTCAGCAAGATTTCTGGCTCCCAGGTGTCTTCCTATACAGGTTACGAGCTGAGATTAGGAGCACTCTCTTAAAGGAAGTGCTGCTAATGTCAGCATGTTATCTGTATAAAAGACATCCACAGAAGCAATCGAACAGATTCCAAACAAAAAGCTGTCCAAGGATGTCAGGGACAAGACTGTAGACCTACACAAGGCTGGAATGGGGTACAACACCCCTTTGGTGAGAAGTTGGTGAGATTATTCGCAAATGGAAGAAACATAAAATAACTGTCAATCTACCTCCATCTGGGGCTCCATGCAAGATCTCACCTCATGGAGATTCAGTGATCATGAGAACGGTGAGGAAGGGACGATGGGCATGGCCATGTATCGTCAAATCTTGGGTGACAGCTTCCTTCCCTCAGCGAGGGCATTGAAAATGGCTCGTGGATGGGTATTCCAGCGTGACAAAGACCCAAAACACACGACCAAGGAAACAAAGGAGTGTCTCAAGAAGAAGCACATTAATCCCTCCTGAGATGTGTGCAAACCTGGTGGCCAACTACAAGAAATGTCTGACCTGTGCCAACAAGGGTTTTGCCACCAAGTTCTAAGTCATGTTTTGCAAAGGGGTCAGATACTTATTTCACTCAATATAATGCAAATCAATTTGTATCTTTTTTGAAATGTGTTTTTTTGGATATTTTTGTTGTTATTCTGTCTCTCATTGTTATAATAAACCTACCATTAAAACTCTAGACTGATAATTTCTTTGTCAGTGGTCAAACGTACAAAATCAGCAGGGGGTCAAATAACCTTTTTCCCTCACTGTGTATATATATGTGTATATATATATACTTTATATATAGATGATATTAAATAATTATATATAGATGTATATGTGTATATATATATATTATCATCATCATGCATATAGCTCTAGTGGTTTCTGCAGAGCTTTACAATGAGAACTGAGGGATTCATTTAACAAATTTACATACAAACCTAGCAGCCAGAGAAAATAGGTGCATTCTCAAAGAGCTTACAGTCTATGTATTGTTACCACCATCACTGTTCATGTACTGCACATTTTGCTAACTTTTATACAGTTCACACTCAGCATATTAAATACCAGAGGATATCACCTTTCATGTAATACGCAAACTTGTAAAACATTTCACATTCAGGATATGAAATACCACAGGACATTAGTCTGCATGCACTGCGTCTGCTTGTTTTAGGTTTAGAGTTGCTTTAAGTGCTTGTTTTAGGATAATGGTTATGCTAACTATTAGTGTAAGGGTCAGCATTAGGTTTAGTATTACTATTTGTGCTTGTTTTAGGGTTAGGGTTACTGAATGGGCTTGTTTAAGGGTTAGGTTTAGCATTAGGCATTAGGAGTGAGTGCAATGTACATAGTGAGTGCAATGTGTTTTGCAGTCATTCAAATAAAAACAATCGATCCAATTATATTTGGATCAATTTGATAAATTAGTTTCAGATTTGCAATTTGGTTCGGCGTCTCTATGATTTGGAATTTTCGATGCTTCAGAATTTCTGAATCACCGATATTTGCTTGCATTTCATTTCGGACTGAACCAACTCACACAAGTCTAGTCTCTTCCTCTAGTATAATTTATTGGAAATAATATGCCAGAGTTTTTATCTTTGTTGAAAGAACATGACTTGTAAAATTTAGATTCTTCACCAAGTCTCAGCTTCTTCCTTATCCTGTCAAATAAATATATGTCCCACCACAGCCAGAGACCTGTAATGTTTGCTTTATCTACTGTGAATGACAGGCAAAGCAGGCTTGGCAGGCTGTTGTTATCTCCCACTGCTGTCATCTACTCGTTTTCTTTAGCTTAAAGATTAACACTTTTTATATATGTGGAAATTCTCATTTCATATTACATTCAGTAAACCATGTTATAGTAATAGAGTCCAAGAAATTGCTTTAAATCTACCCGCACCGTTAGAAAGCTGTGGGAATTTGTGCAAACCGAAACCTTAGAACATAAAACACATACTGATTAGGTGCTAAATAATGGGTTCGTATTCTTGCAGAGACAAAATGCACAGATTAAAGCTATACTCTTAATATGGAAACCAGAGACCTTTTAATTACGCTGCTGGAGTCTAAAACGTATAATATACAACTTAAAATTGCAATGTGCTTTTCATCATGGGACTTCCTTATCCAGCTTGATCTAAGAAACCCTGTAATAAAGTTGCTTCTGCTGTTTCTTCTGGCAACATGTAGAATTCTACTGGCTGATCACTCTGTGTGAAAATTACATTCCAAAATGCATTCCTTTATTCAGACATTGTGGATATCCTCCTGCTTGTTTTATTGTGACACTAGCTTCCTGTTTTGATTCCTGGATATTATTATGGGGGATAATTAGTAACACCCCCACTTCTTCCTCTTCTGTTAATATGCCAAGTATTGTTGCATCCATATTCTGTGTATGCACATTGCAGAGAGAACAATTGATTCTTATTATTGAGAAATGTAGAAGAAAACAGGAAATAGCTGTAGCTTTACTTTAATGCCCAGGTTTGCAAAATTGTCAAGTAGCCCGTTGTGTTCCTAATGGTTTGGAACTGAGTAGATTCAAATGATTTATTTTATAACATGAACTGCATATCTTTCCACTCCCTTTTTCTACATTTTCTACCCATTTGCTCTAAACCTGCAATTCTGCCCAATGTCCTGTTCAACGAACCTTAACTTTTATTGCCCCTACAAACTCCCCCCTAAGTTCCTGGACAACTTCAACCCAATGTGATGCTATTTGAAATCTTGATTTCTCTTTCAGCACACACCCCAAACTCAGTCAGGGTTTGTAGCAGGCCCTTGCAGAGAGCAGCTCATTACCCTCATCCAGCTGGACTTTGCTCCTGCCCACCCTCCCCTCGGTTTTCATTTGATATATACCCAACTAATTGATCATGTGATATCGCAGCAACCTAAACTATTTACTCTGGTACCTCTCTATTTCCTGTTTACTCACCTCCAACACCTTTCACTATAATGTTTATCCCACTATTGCTTCTCTTTTCTTTATCATCCCTTCTCTCTAAAACTACTCTCTCCTTCTATACACCTTTCCAATTGCCCCAGGATGGAAAACCAGTGCCAATACACCACAGCCTGCTCAGTTCTTTTAACCTTTCAGCTGAGTGTTGGTGGAGAGTGATAAAATCCAGCCCTCCTACCCCCACACAAAGATTTAAAACTCTGCAACCACATTATTATCAAAAGAAAACTCTGTCCAAATTCCTATTTATTCTGCTACTTTCCTGGCAAACGATGTGGAAACTAACCCTGGTCCTATAGGTAATACAACCTTTAGTCTCCCCACTAAAAAAGGCCTCTCATTTGTGCACTGTAACATCTGAAATTTACTCCCTAAATTGGATGAGCTTCAGGCTTGGTGTTGCTATTACAAGCCCAAAATCATTGTGCTCACAGAGTCAAGGTTAACACCAAAAGTACCAGACTCTGCCATATCAATACAGGGGTATTCATGTTCTAGAAAAGACAGAGCAAAGAGAGGAGGGGGAATTGTTATTTATGTTGAGGAGTCCATAAAGTTCACCCCCTTACAGACTTCTAGCTCTCCTGTCACCTTTGATTTCCTCTCTGGTATAATTGAGATCCCATTCAGTAAATCAATCATTGTTGCTTGGTTCTATCGTCCACCGAGCTCTCCAGTGCACTCCCTCTCTGACATATCTCAAATCCTTGATAACCTACTTGCCCAAAACCAAAAAAGTGAACTGCTGGTCCTCGGCGATTTTAATACAGATTGGCTAAATCCTAAAAACAATAAACACTGCTCGCTGTTTAAAACTTTTCAGCTAACTCAATTAATCTCCTCCCCCCACTCACATTAATATGAAAAGCCCTAACCATACCTTGCTGGACTGGATTCTCTCCTCATCTCCTGATAGAATACAGGAGGCAGGCGTTCTTGCTAATAGCTTTAGTGACCATTGTCTAGTGTACTGCGTGCGCAAAATTAAGGCCTTGAAACCTCCCCCAAAGGTAATAACCACCAGGTCTTTCAAGAAATTTATTCTTGAATCCTTCCTAAGTGATCTCAAACAGCTCCCCTGGTACAGGCTAAACCTAATCCCAGACCTAGACTGTGCAGTTGAATACTTTCAGTCTGAGCTCCTGCAAGTCTGGAATTCCCATGCCCCGCTGCGTAAAGTGCGAGTAAAAGGGACCCATCTCCCCTGGGTTACAGCTAATCTTACACTAATGTACCAGTTTAGAGATTCACTGTGGTCAAATTTCAAGAGTACTGGTTCCATGAACGATTACTACGAATACCGAAAATGTCAGAATGAATGCAAAAAAAAAAAAAAATGGCCAAAGCCCATTACTTCAATGAAAATCTAAACAATAACATATCAAGCCCTAGAAACTTTTGGAGAACCATAAGTAACATACAAGCACCCCCAGTCCACTCCCAGCCAGCTGCTGTCAAAGTAAACAACCAAACCCTGCAACACCCCCTAGATGTAGCAAATGCCTTTAATGATTATTTTGTTAAATGCGCCACCACTTTGATTGCCAAGCTAGGAAATGACATGCAATCAGAGAGGCCTCATGCAGGTCAGGCCCCCCCAATGGTGCAAAGTCCCTGTATCAGACAGGAATTCAGTTTTAGACCAGTGCCTGTCAGTGTCGTTACTAAACTTCTCCATAAGCAAAAAATGAAATACCAGTCTGGACCTGATCAAATACCAGCATTGCTGCTGAAAATCAGTGCGCCAGCAATTGCAAATCCTGTCGCAACCCTAATAAAAGAGTCACTGGCGACTGGATACATACCCAAGCTCTGGAAGACTGCAAGAGTGGTACCTATCCATAAAAGTGGTGACAGTACTTTGGTATCCAACTACCGTCCGATATCGTTGCTCCCTGTAATGTCAAAAGTCTTGGAAAAATGCGTCTACACACAATTACGTGATTATTATCAATATTGGAACTATTTAACCCCGGATCAATCAGGCTTTCGTCCAAATCACTCAACTACAACCACCCTTTTAAAAGTCTGCAATGATATCCAAGCTGGGATGGAACAAGGAAACCTAACTGGAGCCATCTTCCTTGATTTTGCCAAGGCCTTTGACACGGTAGACCATGGCATCTTGTTAGAAAAACTTAAAAACTCTGGCATTGGTGATCGCACGCTAACCTGGTTTCAATCATATGTATCCGTCCGATCACAATATGTGTCAATTTCTGGCAGCTCCTCCCTCCCGCTCCCAGTCACTTGCGGTGTACCCAAGGCTCAATACTAGGCCCCCTGCTATTCACAATATTCATAAATGATCTGCCCAACGTCTGCAAAGCCTCAACTGTACATATGTACGCAGACGACACTGTAATCTATACCAGCAAACCAAATCTCCCGCAGCTGGAGGCCGTGCTGCAAGAACAATTCACAGAGGTAGAAAAGTGGATCAAAAACAACAAACTTTTTTTAAATACTGACAAAACTGTAACGATGCTCTTTGGAACAGCACTTAAACTACACAAATTGCAAAATCCCCATCTATGTGTTGGGACAAAATCAAATGGCATGCTGACCACAGTCACTTCTCTCAAATATCTAGGTATGTGGTTGGACCCTAATCTATCCTTTGGCCCCCACATCGAAAAACTCTCATCTAAACTTTACCCCAAACTAGGTGCCCTGTACAGAAACAAATCCTGCCTGAGTCCCGCGGTAAGAAAGCAGATTGTACAGCAAATGCTTATGCCGGCTATTGATTACGGAGATGTAGTGTATGCAGCCGCCCCACAAACACACCTTCATAAACTTACTACATTGTATAACTCATTCTGCCGCTTTGCACTACAATGTAACTACATGACCCACCATTGTGACATGTTAAAAGAGCTAAACTGGCCATTGCTGGAATCCAGACGCACCCTTCACCTTTCCAGCCTGGTGTTTAAGAGCATTTCAGGGAAGCTGCCACCCTACCTGACTAGACTGCTTCCCCCAGCAGCTCCCTCATCCTATAACCTCCGATCCAGGACCAGCACCTTACTTGCAATACCACAATACATAAAGACAGTGGCTCGGTCCTCATTTTCCTACAGAGCACCACAATTATGGAATAACCTCCCAGACAGCATCAAATCTTCCCCCAGTCTTAAGTCACTCAAGAGCTCCTTACTAACATACCTCAATACAGAATGCACCTGTAAACATGTAACCTAGTGACTATATTTCCTACATATTTATTTTCTGTTAATCTGTATATTTGTGTTGTTTTTTTTTTAATATCTTGCATTGTATTACTTTGTATTTCTGTAACTGTAACACTTCAATGTTCTTGAACCCAGGACATACTTGAAAACGAGAGAAATCTCAATGTATCCTTCCTGGTAAAATCCTTTATAAATAAATATAAATAAATAAATATCTAGTCAGCTAAGATATAGAGTAACTAAGGAGGTGGTCTGAGATCAGGTTTTCTTTTAAAGGGTCACTACCACCAAAAAATGAAATGTTCTTATGGTGGTTATTTTATGTTGCTGATATCTTACATGTTCTTTGCTTTTCTCTTGTATGTTTAGTAAAGAAAATAGTTTACTCAGAGTTATTAGAGAGCTGAACTGGCCACCGAATTGCAGTCAGGTCCAGAAATATTGGGACATCGACACAATTCTAACATCTTTGGCTCTATACACCACCACAATGGAGTTGGAATGAAACAAACACAATATGCTTTAACTGCAGACTGTCAGCTTTAATTTGAGGGTATGTACATCCAACTCAGGTGAACGGTATAGGACTTTCAGCAGTTTGCAGATGTGCCTCCCACTTGTTAAGGGACCAAAGGTAATGGGACAGAATAATAATCATAAATCAAACTTTTCCTTCTTAATACTTGGTTGCAAATCCTTTGCAGTCAATCACAGCCTGAAGTCTGGAACGCATAGACATCACCAGACGCTGGGTTTCATCCCTGGTGATGCTCTGCCAGGCCTCTACTGCAACTGTCTTCAGTTCCTGCTTGTTCTTGGGGCATTTTCCCTTCAGTTTTGTCTTCAGCAAGTGAAATGCATGCTCAATAGGATTCAGGTCAGGTGATTGACTTGGCCATTGCATAACATTCCACTTCTGTCCCTTCAAAAACTCTTTGGTTGCTTTTGCAGTATGCTTTGGGTCATTGTCCATCTGCACTGTGAAGCGCCGTCCAATGAGTTCTGCAGCATTTGGCTGAATGTGAGCAGATAATATTACCCGAAACACTTCAGAATTCATCCTGCTGCTTTTGTCAGCAGTCACATCATCAATAAATACAAGAGAACCTGTTCCATTGGCAGCCATACATGCCCACACCATGACACTACCACCACCATGCTTCACTGATGAGGTGATATGCTTAGGATCATGAGCAGATCCTTTCCTTCACCATACTCTTCTCTTCCCATCACTCTGGTACAAGTTGATCTTAGTCTCATCTGTCCATAGGATCTTGTTCCAGAACTGTGAAGGCTTTGTTAGGTGTTGTTTGGCAAACTCTAATCTGGCCTTCCTGTTTTTGAGGCTCACCAATGGTTTACATCTTGTGGTGAACCCTCTGTATTCACTCTGGAGAAGTCTTCTCTTGATTGTTGACTTAGACACACATACACCTACCTCCTGGAGAGTGTTCCTTATCTGGCCAACTGTTGTGAAGGGTGTTTTCTTCACCAGGGAAAGAATTCTTTGGTCATCCACCACAGTTGTTTTACGTGGTCTCCCGGGTCTTTTGGTGTTGCTGAGCTCACTGGTGCGTTCCTTCTTTTTGAGAATGTTCCAAACAGTTGTTTTGGCCATGCCTAATGTTCTTGCTATCTTTCTGATGGGTTTGTTTTGTTTCTTCAGCCTAATGATGGCTTGCTTCACTGATAGTGACAGCTCTTTGGATCTTATCTTAGAGTTGACAGCAACAGATTCCAAATGCAAATAGCACACTTGAAATGAACTCTGGGCCTTTTATCTGCACATTGTAATTGGGGTAATGAGGGAATATCACACACCTGGCCATGGAACAGCTGAGAAGCCAATTGTCCCATTACCTTTGATCCCTTAACAAGTGGGAGGCACATCTGCAAACTGTTGTAAATCCTACACCATTCCCCTGAGTTGGATGTACATACCCTCAAATTAAAGCTGACAGTCTGCAGTTAAAGCACATTGTGTTTGTTTCATTCCAACTCCATTGTGGTGGTGTATAGAGCCAAAGACGTTAGAATTGTGTCGATGTCCCAATATTTCTGGACCTGACTGTATGTTTAGTAAAGAAAATAGTTTTCTCAGAGTTATTCAAAGAGAGCTGAACTGGCCACCGAATTGCACCGAACAGTGAATTTCCCATTACCCACATATATTTTCACCTCACACATTCCATAGAAAACATTTTGACTCTAGTAATAAGGCATGTGGATTTCTTATTGCCCAATCCATTAGAGCACACTTCTTCAAAACACCAACATAATTCACCCTGATTAATTGAACACCAACTATTAGCACATAGTTATGGAAAAATATTTAACTAATAAAGGATAAAATTTATAGCAGTTTAGAAGTTGTGGAATGAAGAAAAAATAATGTTTAATAATGTTTAAATGTCAATATTTGTAGGAAGAGAGACTTCAAGCTAACGATTTATTGGAAACCCTCTCTCTTTTCGAATTCACTGGTTTGTTTTCTCTCATCAAAAGTGATTGACTGTTTTGTTTGTTCTAAGCATCACCTTTTTGTTTTGTTTTTTATTTTATTTTAGCTGTTTTCATACCAACATTATTTATATGTTAGTGTTCTTAAGTGACCTTAGTTGGACAAGTGTGAATTGTTAGTTTTAAAATTAAAAAAATTTAAACTACACTTAAGTCTTAAAGTACAGTCAAGTATTTATAAAGTATATATGTGTTTTTCTTAGTAAAATGCCAAGCTGGTGATTGATTATCACAATATCTATACTGTCTCAATCTCTTCACAGATGGGCTTCTTCCGCAGGAGATATAAAGAGATCATTGAAGCAGAAAAGAACCGGAAAGATTATGAAGAAAGTTGGGACTGGGTCCAAAAAAACCAGTGAGCCGAAAACAAAAGCCCAGTCACACGACACACATATCCTAGGTGTTTGGCTCTGCTCTTGTATCTTCCATATGTGGAAGAAAAGAATCTTCTCCAGATTTTCTGGAGGCTCATGGATGCTGTTTATTACTTTATCAAGCTGACTAGCAGAGGAGAGTGTGTCCTGAGGCAAACCACTGAAGCTACAGAAAGTGACTGGACTGAAATATTCATTCTGCCAAGATAAACTTTGCTAATCAAGCTGCAGTGAATAGCAATATTTATGAATCTACATCAGTTTGTGGTATATCTTCAGGGCAAAGCTGTTACCTAAAAAATATTGTTTTTAAAAATATACAACTTTTATACAGATTTTGTCTTTATATTTGTTGGTTTTATGTAATGAATAGCTGTATAGTTCTCTAAAGCACTGACACCTGCCTTGACCTATGTCAAAGATTCCCTGGGCAACATTAGAACGCCTCGACGCATGCAAACACACATATCTGAAGGAGATTCATTAGTATATGTGTGCATGCATCCAAAATGATTTATACAGAGGTATGCGTCATACAGTCATGTATAAAATGTATGAGCTTGTATGTATAATTATCCAAATAACCACATTTTCAATCAATTCCTAACGCAGCTAATTGATATTTGTACAAATGCATCACCTAATCCTCCTAAAAGTATACCATTGCATTTATAAAAAACATGATCTTTTCCGCAAAGTTAGAAATTGGTGAATAAGGAACAATGAATATTTACAGTGACAATGTTGCATGCTAAGTGCGCAGGTAGTTCCCATTACATCATAGGTTTGCAGAAAGATCTTCAGACGGCCCACAGGTCATTCCAGCTGCTATAACTCAATATACACTTACTATAAACACTGTTTTGTTGACTAAAATATGACCAATGCTAAATGGCATTTTAGTCAAAGGACTATGACTAAAACTAAATTAATATTATTCCTCCCTGTAATTTTTGTCTAATTTTATTAGTCAATGAAAATGTCAATAGATAGTTTCATCATAACTTCTAGTCTAGATTTTGTCACTGAAAAAATGTAGCAACTGTCTTCGACAAAAATTATCAGTCGACTAAATTAACGCTGTTGGAATTATTAGAAAATATATCTTCTTGTTACACAAAAGCATCAAATATTCATCAAAAGCATCACAATTTTTACATATGTATAAAGCCTGTAAAAATGTTGAGTAAGTGTATATGCATCCAAGATTTCATATACACATTCTCTTAAACATTGTTTCTGAATTCTGGTCCTCAGGACCCACTAATGGGTCAGATTTTAACCCCTTAAGGATGGGCAGGTGTCGCCCGTTGGGCAGGGGTTAAGTCTGGATAGGCCGTCAGGTACATCTTGCCGATGGGTGCTGCCAGAAGCTGCTGACTTTGGCCCATCCTGCAGCCAACGTGTGACGCTCATCATTGGCTGCAGGGGGACGGCCTGAGTTCAGGCCATCTCTCTGCAGCCAATGACACGCGATGCAAGCTGGCTGCGGGGAAGGGCCGAGACAACCCATTGAAGACAGCTGGGCATACCTGTACGTCCTGCGTCTTCAAGGCCCACCAGCTGCAAGGACAGCATAGAACGTCCGGTGGCAGGAAAGGGTTAAGGATTACCTTGGGGAAATGCAGACTGAATACTGCAAACACTAAGCAGCATATCATATCACCTGTGCTGTGCGTCAGATATCTGGCAAACCTGGCCCGTTAGTATGTCCTGAAGACCAGAGCTGAGAAACACTGCTCTAAAATGTTACTACATATGGTGTTAACAAAGTGAGAAAAATCGGATAAACAGTTTAAAAATATTTTTTGTTTCGTAATAGTGATCTTTATCTTTTCTCATGTGTCATACATAATGTCTATGTAGAGTGAGAAACAAGATTTTGATTTAAATTTTCACAGTGGAATTTGTGATAAATTCTACCATAAATATAACACACATTGGATTGGGAGTGGGAGAGACTGTTACAGAAAAATAATCCTTTCTCCTACCATAGGAAACTATAAGTCCTGCTTTTAATGGCCTCTTATGACTTTAGATAAAAGTCAATATCAATTTCTGTGTTAGAAAGATGTAATACCTTTTTAAATCTTTGGTACCCTTTAACTGATACACATTTGAATTGTACAGTTGTACGCAAAGCACTGTAGCACATGTATCCCTCTGAATCACTCTTTATGTGTTCATCCAAGTCAAAAGCATACAATACAAAAAACTACACTTAATGGCTGCATTTAAGCTACCACTCCACTAACAACAATCACTACTGGGCTTCCCGGAAACAATAATGACTTACTTTGAGAAGAGGCCACAGTTAATTGTGCTAAGAAGTATGTGCTATGTGTGAGAGTTGTGTTTGAACGGCAGGACATCAGCATGCAACTACAATGTCATTATGAATTCCAATGATGGAACCTTTAGTACATCTCTTATCTGTTATCAAGGAAAAGTAATTGGACAAGTACCCACTCAGCAGTTGTCACCATAGCAAAACTTGCAAGAGATACGTGTCAGTATGAATCAGTGAAAACTAACCTGGTCCCTTTGATGTATTTATTTATGGTTGTTCACAACCAGGGGCTATTGAAGTTAACTCCAAACTCATGCTCCATAATGGGTGCAGAAGCAAGCCCCAATTTCCACCAACACAACTTTATAAGGGAGCTACAGCGGTGCAAGGGGAGGTGAGTAGAATGGAACAATGGATAGCTGAGAGGAGTGTGACAAATCCATAAAATACCCGAGAGGGATACGATAGAGACATATCAAATTTGTCCAGTCCAGCACTGTCTATAGCTAGGCTTTAGCCCTCAGTGGAACCATGTGACTAATAGCTTAGCCATTGTTTAAAAAGATGCATTCATGTTTGGTTTCTAAACAAATTACTCTTCCTTGTGTATATAATAAAACATTGTCTATATTAATTTATAAATCTAGCTTTGTTTAGGTTTTCAATATCATGTGACATATTCACATCAAATGAAAAACATTGAAAGACGATGAACTGAAAATTGAGTTATGTCTTTCACCACTTTTAAATCAAAACGTTTTCCATGTATCATACATTATATTGTAATATGATCCTCTTTCTGTACTTATTTTAAGAAAAACTGCATTGCTTTAGTGCTGATGTTTCAGTAACCAATGTTTTTATAATGCAACCCATTACCATAAATTTCAAACCCCAATTTCATGCATTAGAAGGGACAAGCACCTCTTCATCGCTTGCCAATTTTTTATATTTATAGACATCTAGACTTCTGTTTCTGTCGCATTCTTATGTCAGTTCTCCCAATATTTTTTTATTTTTACCCATTAACTGCTATCCGGCCATTCAGTCTTATCTTATCAAAGTTCAGGTTTTTCCCATTGGTATTACTCTTGCCATTTAAGTTGCACAGCTTTCTCCTTCCCCTTTTTATAAAGTATTCGTTTAAGAAAGATAGTGTTCTCTTTTCCTATGTACAATTATGAGAAGATAGTGGTACTCTTTCACAAATAATACATAAACATCACTTGTCACAATCTTGTCACGTCTCTTAGAATACCAATGGCCAAGCAATAATCACGAATAATGGCCCTTCAAAGTTTCTAGGGGCTTATTTACAGTAGGTGTGTATCTTATATCTTGTAGATGGCATCTTTGTTTACATTAGATACTTGTTTGTGGGCATTGAAAGACAACTGATTGGGAACATGGAACTGGATTTGCCACTATGTATGAAGGTAATTGTATAAAACAATTCCAGATTCAGAATGCAATGTAACACATCAGGGAAAAGAAGAATGGATTGTATTTTCCTTTTATGCAGAATAGTTTTGACTCGTGTTTGCATTATAACAATATACGATGTACTTTAATATACCCTGGTATGCCTCAATTGCGGTGCACTGCATTATATCACCCAGGGCAAAATATGCCAAATATGCAGGCACTGTGATGTATACAACAACTTGCAATCATTTCGAGTAATTGTAGCAATGTTTCATTGTATCAAGCGATTGCTTGCGCATACAGTGTGGTTATATTAACCCTTGCTAAAATCACAAGACACTCCATCCAAAGGGTTCCCTTATTACATTTATAAACCCAGCATAGAGGTGATTTCATGATGCTATTCTTGCAGAGAATGGGCAATAATGTCTGTAATATAATCTAAATATCCAGTTTATTTCCTAATGTGTTTCGCAGAAGTACTATTATTTTTTACTCTCTTTTATCTGGTGATATTATAGTTGTAGAGTTAACTGACATATTGTGCGTAGAAGCATACAAATGAAGAAAGCATAACTTGGCCAATAGAAATCCTTCCGTGAACTTTGCTCTGTTTATGTAGATATTCAATGTAGGAATGAATGCCGGCACTTTATAGCCATTCCCAAATTCCACAAGCCATATGAAGAATATTCTTTCAATGAGCACTGAAATTGGTCTTAGTATGTAAAGATTTCTTGCTACAGTTACATGGGCTATATCTTCATTATGTTTACATTTCTATCAGGGACAAAACAATGGGAAAAGCTTTATAGAGATTAGCAGTACCTGTGTTTATATATCTAACAATAAGCAGTATTACCACCTATAGTTGACAGTAGAAATGTGCACTGCAAAGATTTTTGTTTTGGATGAATTTATTCAGGTGATACAGAAACATTTCAGTTCAGCTTAAATAAGATGATTTCTGATTCAGATTTTGGCTGAATCGATTAGTCTGAAATACAAAAGAAAGAATAAGGCTGGTGTCAGACGACCGTCATTGCGGAGCGGAAGGAACGTCCGTGAGAGTGGATGTTCCTTCCACTCAACGCCCGTCTGGCCACCTCGCTGAGCGCACTCAGTGTGCTCAGTGCTACAAAGTGTGATCCTCCTATGGAGGATCGTGCTTTGCAGCCCGTCAACGCTCGTCCTAGCGCATCGACGGGGAGGCTTTGAAAGCGGACACTTGTTGCGCGCGCATTTTGTGCACGTGTACAAGCGTGTGATCGGCCCCATTGCATCATCACAACGCTGCACCGGGCGCCGGTAAGCATGTTAGTACGGGCGCGCCTAGTGCGTTCATCTGGTGCTGGCCTAAAATGTGCTAAATGCTTTACCTAAGCCTGTGCATGGTTTAGTAGCTCGTCCCACTTTTTTTCTAAATTGAGCAGCCAATTTAAATGATAATGTACTAAATTTAATCCTTGTTGCCTTTGTCAACTGTGAAGCAACACATTATTATTATTGTCATCATTTATATAGCGCCAACAGTTTTCGCAGCGCTTTACAATAACCAAAGGGAATGAGATAAGCGGACATATGATGGAAACAAGCGGCGTAGAGGTCCCTGCTCATAGGAGCTTACAATCTTCTGGGTAAAGGTCCAAAAAATACCCCCAAAATATGCATATGCTTTAACCCCTTCACTACCAAGATCTCCTGGGCTTCAAAGGCACCATCCGGTGCAGTGATATTGAGATATCTCAATCTGCAGATGTGCAGTCCAGATGTGCAGCCGAATTTCAATTGCTTCTGGGCTGCAAAAGATGCCCTGAAAGTTTTAGATCTGTGGGCAAAATGCACAAAGAGCTAAAACTGTGCAGAATCAGTTGATGATGCCCTTACATCAGACATTCAGCAGCCGATAGAGGAAAAAAAATATATATATACAGGCCAAATATGATATTTACAGTAAGAAATACAATAGGAATATGCCCAAATATTTCTTACAGTATAATTAATAATGATTTTACAAAAAACACTGGTTTCTCACAATGTTTTTTTTGGAAAATCACTTGGTAGTGAAGGCGTTAAAGGGTGTGCACATTTCCGTTTTTTCAGCATGACACTGCTGAGGTTAAAAATAATCTGTTAAAGGCCTCTGCAGGACCTGTTTCCTGCTGGAAACTTGTACCTTTGGTTTACCTTAGACACATCAATGAACATCTATGATAGGCAGAATGAGGCCGCTTTCGCAAAGCATCACGGAAAAAAAAAAAACATTGCTTTTCGGTGTTTCGTGATCCATTCGGACATTTTTCAAAATTCAGATGCACATGTCTATTTGACAGCTATTCCTTGCATTTCATGATTATACAAAATACATTTCCATTACAGGAATATCTGTTTATTCATATAAATCATTGCTTATAGCATATTTTAAACTAGCCCTCAGAAACTCGATTTTCTCCCATTTTACACATTTCACAACAATTCATATAACACATTATATATAGTTTGGTTCTCTATAAATCTTTTCTAACCTCTAATTGGGTGACAAGTCAATGATCATTCACTGCAGAATATATAGTAAACATATGAGGTTTGAATTTTCATTTAGCTGCCAAGTATTTTGTTTCTCCTATATGTACATGTTTCCAATAATATTGTAATTTATTTCTAAAGCTATATTTTAAGAAGTCATGAAACACAGATGACAGCTCTAATATAACCATAATGTAGTGAAATATTGCATATTACAGCCAATGACAAAAAAAAGAAAGAAAATGCTTGCTTGAATTAATCACAACATCTTAAATTCATTTTGTGAATAGGGGCACTATGATATATTGCACAGGGGTTATGTATTGTATTGAATTGGATATGTATGTGTGTCACACTTTTTTTAACGGATACGTGAGTTGCTGTCACTGAAAGAATATATTAATTATCAAAATTATAATTATGTGTAATTTTATAGCAAGATGAACAGGATAAATATTTGGAGTATGGTACTCAACATGTGGTCCTGCAATAAAATTATATATTTTGTATAATCTTTCACCTTACATGGTTGTAGCTTTATTAACATTTTCATTGTATCAGGGGTCTGGAATCCAGTGCCCTTGTCTGCCGTCGTTTTATGTTTTTGAGAGACAGAATCACATTCTTCACTATGAACTGTATCTACAGCTTTTGGTCACATGTTATCAAATTCACGTGCACTGTTTTGGGAATGTAAAGTTAAAAATGTTTATATTGGGATGATGGGACATTAAAAAGAAAATAAAGAATAAATCAGTTGTCTGTATTTTTTTTGTCAAAAGTCCTAATTTCCTCAAGGCATCTTTTTCAGTAAAGAATCGCTCTAATTTATTTAAATGTATCGGTATTACACTGTACAGTGGTAACTAAAAAGCTGTAATGGGTCACATTTCAAAATTAAATGGTAATAGTGGCTCTGGTGTCCCTTTAATTATACACACAGTATCTCACAGAAGTGAGTACACCCCTCACATTTTTGTAAATATTTTATTATATCTTTTCATGTGACAACACTGAAGAAATGACACTTTGCTACAATGTAAAGTAGTGAGTGTACAGCTTGTATAACAGTGTAAATTTGCTGCCCCCTCCAAATAACTCAACACACAGCCATTAATGTCTAAACTGCTGGCAACAAAAGGGAGTACACCCCTAAGTGAAAATGTCCAAATTGGGCCCAATTAGCCATTTTCCCTCCCCAGTGTCATGTGACTCCTTAGTGTTACAAGGTCTCAGGTGTGAATGGGGAGCAGGTGTGTTAAATTTGGTGTTATCGCTCTCACTCTCTCATACTGGCCACTGGAAGTACAACATGGCACCTCATGTCAAAGAACTCTCTGAGGCTCTGAAAAAAAGAATTGCTGCTCTACATAAAGATGGCCTAGGCTATAAGAAGATTGTCAAAACCATGAAACAGCTGCAGCGCTGTAGGGGTTATTCATAGAAAACCGAATTGGCCACTGAATGGTGAATTTCCCTGTACAGTGCAATTTCATGGCCATTCGGCTATTCAAAAAGCTGGAAATTTGCCAAATATTGGTGAATTGCCAGCAAAATACAGTGACCTTCAGCATCAGTGAAATCCCCCATAAAGAAGTAATGGTTAATCTATTCAGAGAACACTGAACTGCACCGAAAATGTCATTGAAATCCCCTGATTTTCAGTAGTTTCATTCGTAGGGTTCGTAAGTGAAACCCATAAGTTTCAATGTTCAAATAATTCCCTGTTTTTCTTAAATATTTATTCAACCATTTATTCTTTTCATTTGCAGCAAAAAGTCTCTTTTTTTGTAGGCGCTTGTCATGATTTTTTCCCGATTTTTTTTTTATTTTTATTTTTATTTTTTTTAAATGCCAGTTTTTTTTCAGTAATAGACCATTTTATTCTTATTCATATGACCTCATATATTATTTTCATGCAGTAGTCCTTTGAAAACGCCTTTTAAAAGTTGCAGTTTTCTTGTTTTTTTTACCCCTGTTCAGCGGTTATTTGGCTTTTTTCGGATCGATTCGACAGTCTGTTCGGCGGATCATCGGATGCAATCAGCGTTTTTTCAGTGGGTTATGTGATCGATTTGGCGGTTTTGCAGCGGTTTGAGGATGCATTCGGTGTTTTTTCAGATTGATATGGCAGTTTGAAAATGCGTTCGGCAGGTTGATTCACTACACTTCATGGACCCTGCGGTGAATGCTGAATTCACCGCATGGTTGGCGAATTTAGAGAGCACCGAAATGTCTGTGAATAACCCCTTGTGTATTTCTCTTATTAATATTGAACGAATGTTATCAAAAAATTGATATTTGTATATAAAAGTAATGGTGCTTGATTGCTACCGTTGTGTTTCTGTGTAGTTATTTTCAGTCTGTATGTTAGTAATACTCAGAAGATCATTCGTACTTAATGTGTGTTTTCTTTTCATTATTTCTTTCTACAAATTCATCAGATTAACACATTTTAGCAATTAACAAACTCCACTCATTTATTGAATTACTTCAGTTATTCAAATCAAACCATAAATAGCATTTCCTAACATATGGGTACATAGTTTAACCCCTTCATGGCCCAGTATTTTTTACAGAAAACAACTGGCTGGATTCAATGACTTTATGCAAAATCACTTTCAATTACCCCTTAATCTATATAAGCAGCACACGTACTCACGTATATACACAGGCACAGTGTGTATTTAGAGACTACGCACCTTTAGGCACTCAATGGGCTCCTGGTAATGCTACATGTCTCAGAGACTTGCAGAGACTATATTGTCCTTCAGCACCCCGCCAGACACTCCCGTGATTTACAGTATTTTGACTTCTGTATCCAATATGCTGTAACTTTATGGACATATTCTTAAACTATTCCCAAATGCAAGTAAAATAGAGGGAACAAACCCTATTTCACATTACCTCACAGCCAAACAATTACATCCCCCCAAAAAAATTATTATCGATACTATGTGGGGTTACATCAGTGTTTCCCAAACCTGTCCTCAGGACCCACCGCCTCGCCAGGTTTGACAGATATCTGAAGCACAGCACAGGTGATAGGATTTGCTGCTCAGCGATTGCAGGATTCAGTCTGCTTTCCCCAAGGTGATCTGCAAAATCTGGCCGGGTTGAGGGTCCCGAGGACAGGTTTGGGAAACACTGGGTTACATAAACCCAAAAAGCTTTAACCTTTCAATCCACTTTATTAAAATTTCACACTGTGTACACTGCAAAGATAAAAATATGACAAATAATGCTGGGGTTCTTGATGCCCATTAACATTCTTAAGATTAGGGTTTCGTTTACCAACTCTATCAATTATATCACAATTTATTAGCAACTGATCACATCTATGGGGTATTATACATGATTTCAGTAAGGATAAACAAACAAGAAAATCAATCTTGCACCAGTGTATCCACACATCACTCCCAACACCTATACTGGTTTCCAACACACTCTGTCTTGTATTCTGCATTATTGTAATCACTGCCTCCTCAAAAAGAAACTATATATTTTGAGTAACCCTAATCTGAAATGCATTTTCCAATTTAAGGAATTTCTGGTCTCTGAAATAGTGGCAGGAGTCCAGGTAGCGTAGGGGGAAGAGCCACGTGGCAGGGGACAACAAGGAACACTCTTCATAGTGCTATCAAATTACACACTGCACAGTGCCATGGGAAATAAAAGCTTGTGCTGGTCAGCATGCGGCTCGCTGGTTCATGAACCATTCATAGACACACTTGATAAGGAAGCAAAAAAACACATAAAGGGTGCTCCCTCAAACGAGAGAAACAACTCAATTGGATTAGGAGTGCGAGACCATAAAATGTAACCTTTAATAATTTTTCTATAAAAAACAACCAAAACATCTGACGCTCCAATAAAAAAACATAGATTAGACAATTGACATAGACAATTAGCCAGTACACACAGGTGGAACAAGTGAGAATTTACTCACTTCGCAAAAATGGCCATACACCCAGTAGTAAATTTGGGGGAGGGTTATCAGATTATGCCAATTCGAATGGTTAATATTGTTCCATCCAAAAACCTGGAATTTCTGCCCACCCAATTACTTAGCTTGCCAGTAGCTACCAGAACCACTATTCACTTGAGTGAATTCAGCAATCCTTATTGTTCCTACTGGACCCTGCAACTGTTATTCCTTAGTATTATGGATGATGCTCATGGTTATCATTGTTATGGGACAAGCGCACGACTGTCACGTTTGTTGGTTGCTGGGAGAACCGTGGTATATGAGAATCTAGGATGTTTGGATGGTATGAGGTGCTTAGACGTAAACTCGATGGAGCATGATACGAATGGATACTTCTGCAGATGCCTGTTGAGTGTGGGTCGATCTGTTGCTAACAACAACAGTATCAATAGTATTCGCACTTAGCATTAACAATATTATGTGTGCTCCATGACTAATGTTTTGATTGGATCTAGGGCTCACATGGTACTTCATTCGAGGCATTGGTTCTGTTAGTCATTTGGTCATGGGAATGCATCATTCGGTGCCTAATGTTCTGATTGCATCTAACAATCACATGGCACTTAACTGCAGAGATTGGATGGCAGGATCACATTCAAGGCATTGGTCCTGTTAGTCAGGTAGTCATGGGAATGCATCATTTGGTCCGCCCATGATTATGAATATCAGAGATACTGTAGGTGGTTATCTAGTAGCAGATTAGTTGGCATGGCAGTACAGGGGGGACACATCTCCAATAAATATGGAACGACCAGTAATAGATGGTTACAAAGTATTTGGCTGGTATAACATCGAAACATGTGTCAGCCTTGGTGTTTTAACTAGTTATGTTGCTGTAGCTGCAGGGTGACCGCAGATATCAAACAAGATGGCAAGGGTTTGATCATGAGGAATATACTTGTAGGTATGGACCACTGGCTCTGAACTAAGAAGAGGAAGTTCATGAGTACTAAGGAATAATGGTTGCAGGGTCAAGTAGGAACAATAAGGATTGCTGTATTCAACCAAGGGTATGGTGGTTCTGATAGCTAATGGCAAGCTAAGCAATTGGGTGGGTACCAATTCCAGTTCTTAGGATGTAACAATATTACCCATTCAAATTTGCATTATCTGACAACTCTCCCCCAAATTGACTATTTGGTGTATGGCCATTTTCGTGAAGTGAGTAAATTATCACTTGTGCCCCCTGTATGTATTGGCTAATTACACTGATCTGCAATTTTTCAACCTTTTTCTGTTGTTTTCAAATGAATAGGTTGTCAGACCTTTTTAGATATGAAATTTCTATAACGCAGGAATGTTTAAATTTGGGGCCAGGAATTGCGTCACGCAAACAACTTGTCTGCGTCGTTAATATATAACAAGAACAAGAGACAAGCTAATCTCGTTAGTGTTACGCATACAAGAAAGGACATTTAACATTGATCAAAGACGGTCTAATGGACTCTGTTTATTTTATTTATTTGTTACAACCAAACAGGGGTTAGATCAAATGGTTTAAAAGTAAGGGAACACAATGACAACTAAGATAGATATCTCAGTATTGTGTTTATTTCGTCAGATCGAAACTCTGAAAGCCACGTAAACATGGAACAATAGGTTGCCCAATAAAGAAAAAAAAACCCAAAGAAGGTTAAATGGCTTGGGTAAACCAGCTTGTAATGCTATGCTATTCGGCAATATGTACTATATGGTATGAGAATATTTATTAGTTAGAACTGATAATTTTAGCATCTTATAAAAACAGAGGCCCTACCACATTTAGTTGATCATCACAAATGTCTGGTGTACTAACCGCATGAAGCCGATTAAGTCGGGTAACGTGTGACTGTTAAAAACGATACCACGAATGAATGATTGTATGTCCCCTCACATACACATCCCTGTGGATATAAGTAAAGGGGAATGAGATGCACACACGCCGTGGCGATGCTGGCGATGCCACAATAGAAATAAATTTTGATTTGTTAATAAAATCTATGGAGTCCCGGGATATAGGAATAAAACGACCCCAAACCAGTAAAAGATTGGCCAAGCCCATAAATTAATTCCTGCAGAAGGTTGATGGTTGATCTGAGAGCGCCATCTGCTGGCCAGGTAACATAACACCTGGACAGACCCCTGGAGTTGATGAATATATATCCTCCAATCAAATGAGGCCACATAGTGATGGGCTAGATCTAAAACTGGGCGGAAGACCACTATATAGAGAGGACACTCCAGAGTAAGGAGGACACACTGAGAAAAGCTTGGGGAGAGACCTGAGGGACGCTTGGAGGGAAGAAAGGCAATCACCATCGGCCGCCCCTTTAAGACCGACCACACCCTAATCTTCCACCACTCTATCTTCACTAACCAGATGGTAAAGTATACCTGAATAATATGATATCTATTTTCTAATTGCATAGTCCTGACTTTAGATGTCCATCACAAACTAAAGGAATATAAATGAATTATTTTGCTGTTTGAGCCTAATAATCAGTAGAATAGAAATTCTGCCTTTACAGTCCACTGCAGAGGACTGCTAAGGAAGAAAGCTGTTCCCGGCTGCATACTTGAGCCATAATTTAGTGAAATTATTTATATTCCAAGAATACTGTTTGTGGACATCTAAAAATATCAATTTTATACCTATAGTGAGATACGCTGGGACCGTGAAATAGCTTTTATATGTCAAGTGCCGTCCGCCCCATTCGTAACCTAGCATAACTCCTTCCATATCCATCTTGCAGCCCTTCCGAATGAATGCATGCACTGTAAGTCATTAAGAAGCGTTAGGTTAACGTATATCGAATGAAGTGCTGTGATTGATCTGTGGAAGAGATAGTCTCCCTATCGAGTGTGTTATGTATCTCCCTGAAGGAAGTTGCATTTAGTGAATAGGCCCCCACAATAATAAATTGTGCTGCAGGTGATGCCCAGTAACTGAGTGTTTATCTTAGCCAGGTGGAGGATTGGTTTATAATGGGAAAGGTTTAAGTGAATAGAATAGAGTTTGGTGTTTAAGAATTGAGGCGTGTATATCTGTGGTGCGGTCTATAAACCTAAAATATCTGTCCATTAGATTATTGCGTGTCGCAGTATCGCTACTAATCACGATCTATAATCACTTGTAAATTGTATCTTGCTAATCCGTTGATAACATACGATTGTATGAAACTTGACGTGTGAATAAATTTTGGTTTGAATTGTTTTACCGTTACGCAGTCTCATATCATCTTTATTGATTTTATTGTGTTTAAAAATATCTAGAGAGCATCAAAAGAACTCGGGATAACGCGCCATATATTTGTTAAGACGTATATTCATTGATTGGTTATTAATCCCTATCTTAGGGGTTAAATACCAATTTATACCGCTGGTATTGGAGGCACTGTCAATAATATATATATATCTATGTATATCAACAATAAGAAAAATATGCGTCATAATTAATATATCCCTGACCTATTAAAGAAGTCAATAATCTCTAACAAGGTGTATCTGAATGGATTTTTTGCGCTGATTCCGGAAATAGACTTCCAAATTCTGTATCACGTCAGGTTTTTTCACAAATGATGGAAATGTGAAAATTTAAAAAACGTTATTTTTTAACGACATTGCTATATGGCAACGTTTGTAACGTGTGCAAATGTTCTCTGGAGGGGCGGAATGATTGTTTAAGGAATAGATAAACATAAATACATATTCAAAAGCAAACATACCTAACATTCGCCACTGGGCTCCCCTTCAATCTTCCTCTTTTTGGATTGTCTTCGGTGTGCGTCCGTACAGTCTCTGTTCAACATCCAACAATAGTCGGCCATCATATGTACAGTCCACTTTCCTTGGTATCTCTTTTCCATCACTTTAATATCCTGATGGAAGCGCTCTCCATGTTCTTCCGAAAAATCACCAAGATTATTAGGAAAGTAATTTAGATGAGCATGAAGAAAGTGAACTTTGACGCTCATGTTGCAACCAAGCAGTTCATAGGATTCCAGCATATCCTCGACTAAAGTGGTGTAATTTGAAGCCTTCGTGTTCCCCAAAAAGTTGTGTACCACATTTCTGAATGCAGTCCATGCTCGCATTTCGCACTCACTCCTCGAATATGTTGTCTGTCATTAATTTTCGTATTTGAGGGCCTATGAAAATGCCAGCTTTAATTTTTTCAGACGTGATTGATGGAAACTTACCACCAAGATACTGAAAGCATTTACTGTCCCTGCTTAAAGCTGTCACGAATTGCTTCATTAAGCCAAGTTTGATGTGTAAAGGTGGCAACAGTATTTTCGAGGGATCAACCAGTGGAATTGAAACAATGTTTTTTTCGCCAGGTGTGAATGTACTTCTGACTGGCCACTGCTGCCGAACCCAATGTTCCGTCCTTGCTCTGGAGTCCCATTCACACAAAAAGCAAGGAAATTTGGTGTAGCCTGCTTGTTGGCCGAGCAATATTCCATACACCTTGATATCCCCGCAGAAAGACCATTCATGAAACGTTTTTTAAAATTTTCACATTTCCGTCATTTGTGAAAAAATTTGACTTGATATGGAATTTTGAAGGTCATTTTCAGAATCTGCGCAAGAAATCCATTCAGATACAGCTATTCATTTCAAAACAACAAAACCTTGCATATTGGTGTTATCTATGCCAATTATCTGAGCTATTTTCTTTTAATGGAGCTTCAGAAGTTTTGGTTGTTTTTTTATAGAAGAAATATTAAAAGTTACGTTTTATGGTCCCGAACTCCTGATCCAATTGAGTTGTTTCTCTCGTTGGAGGAAGCAGCCCTTTGAGTTTTTACTTCAGTTTAGTTGGAGGTTTAATCCTCATTATAGGAGTGTACTGGCAATAGAGCGGTAATTATGTTGACCTGGATGTTCTATTCCCAGGGCAGACTGACCCATCGGGCACTGCCCGAGGGCCCGTGGGTCGTAAGGGCCCAGTTTGGGCAGACACAGTGGGCCCCCACCGGTTTCCCTCTGATCATTATTGAAATTAACAGGCAGCCAGCGGCGCACTCTGAAAATGCATGTCGCGTTAGGGGCGGTGCCAGTGCAACGTGCCTGCTCCAGTGGGATGCAGGCACGCTGCAGGTGCCACCGCGGCATTTTCAGAGTGCGCTGCTGGCTGTCTGTTAATTTCAATGATGATCAGAGGGAAACTGGCGGGGGCCCACTGTGTCTGCCCAAACCGGGCCCCTACCGACCTGCGGGCCCTCAGACCTGCAGGAGAAGAGGAGCCGGTGAGCAACCCGGGGGGGATCCCAACAATTTATATATGTACACTGGGGGGTAATCTAATGCTCAACAATTTATATATACGGGGGGGATTTAATGCCCAGTATATAAACTGCTGGTTAGATCCCCCCGTATATAAATTGCTGGGCATTAGATTCCCCTCCCAGTACATAAAGTGATGGTTAGATTCTGCCCCCCCCCCCACCGTATATAAATTGCTGGGCATTAGCCCCCCCCCAGTATATAAATTGCTGGGCATTAGATTCCCCCCAGTGCATAAAGTGCTGGTTAGATTCTGCCCCCCCCACCGTATATAAATTGCTGGGCATTAGCCCCCCCCCCCCAGTATATAAATTGCTGGGCCCCAACAATTAATGTACTGGGGGGAATCTAATGCACAGCAATTTATATACTGGGGGAATCTAATGCCCCCAGCAATTTATATACTGGGGGGGTAATGCCCAACAATTTATATACTGGGGGGGGGGGTAATGCCCAACAATTTGTATACTGGGTGGGTTGAAAATTTTTTGGTTTTTGTATGTGGATTCTGTGATTCACTCATGCACAGCGCACATTACTGAGTTTTATTGCTGTGGATTCTGTGATATGCTTATACACACTGCACATTACTATGGGTTTTATTGCTGTGGAGCTCTGTGATACACTCATACACACTGCACATTACTGTGAGTTTTATTGCTGTGGAGCTCTGTGATATGCTCATACACACCGCACATTACTGTGAGTTTTATTGCTGTGAAGCTCTGTGATACTCTCATACAAACTGCACATTACTGTGAGTTTAACGGCTGTGGAGCTCTGTAATGTGTAGTGTGTCAGGATTGTACAGTATCTTTTAAAGTGATCGGCAGTTTCCCACATTTTCCACAGGGACTTTCTGTTCCGTGGCGCAGCCTTAGCTGCAATGAGTGGGTGACGGGTGGTGCAGCAGAGCGGTGGCATCTGTAAGTCTGGAGGCGGCACAATGGATCCGCCAATTCGCTGTTGGGTCCAAGTGGATTTTCAAAAAGGTTATTTTTAGGAGTTCAGAAATAAATTCTTTAGCACAATAAAGTAGAAACATAGAAACATAGAAAAATGTCGGCAGATAAGAACCTTTCGGCCCATCTAGTCTGCCCAATTACATAGATACTTTACCTAGATTTATCTTTTGTTTAGGATAGCCTTATGCCTATCCCATGCCTGCTTAAATTCAATTACTGTTTTGGCCTCTACCACTTCAACTGGAAGACTGTTCCATGTATCCACCACCCTCTCAGTAAAATAATGCTTTCTGATGTTACTTTTAAACCTTTGCCCCTCTAATCTAAGACTATGTCCTCTTGTTTTGCTACTTTGTTTCCTTTTAAATATACTCCCTTCCTCTACCTTGTGGATTCCCTTTACGTATTTAAATGTTTCTATCATATCTCCTCTGTCTCGTCTTTTTTCCAAGCTGTACATGTTAAGATCATTAAGCTTTTCCTGGTAACTTTTCTCCTTCAAGCCGTACACCATTTTAGTAGCCCTTCTCTGAACTCTCTCTAAGATGTCTATATCCTTCTGGAGATACTGTCTCCAGTACTGCACACAGTACTCCAAGTGAGGTCTCACCAGTGCTCTGTACAGTGGCATGAGCACTTCCCTTTTCCTACTGCTAATACCTCTCCCTACACAACCAAGCATTCTGATAGCATTTCCTGCTGCTCTATTACATTGACTACTTACCCTTAGATCCTCTGAAATAATAACCCCTAAATCCCTTTCCTCAGATGTTGAGGTTAGGACTGTATCAAATATTCTATATTCAGCCCTTGGGTTTTTACGTCCCAGGTGCATTATCTTGCACTTATCCACATTAAAACTCAATTGCCACAGCTCCAACCATTTTTTTAGTTTACCTAAATCATTTGTCATTTGGCTGATCCCTCCAGGAACGTCAACCCTGTTGCAAATCTTTGTGTCATCAGCAAAAAGACATACTTTTCCATTAATACCTTCTGCAATATCACTAATAAAAATATTAAATAGAATGGGTCCAAGTACTGACCCCTGAGGTACCCCACTGGTAACAAGACCTTGCGCCGAATAAACTCCATTTACCACAACCCTCTGTTGTCTGTCACTCAGCCACTGCCTAATCCATTCAACAATATTGGAATCCAAGCTCAAAGATTGCAATTTATTGATAAGCCTTCTATGCGGAACAGTATCAAAAGCCTTACTGAAATCTAAATAAGCAATGTCTACTGCACCACCTGTGTCTATTATTTTTGTTACCCAATCAAAAAAATCAACAAGATTAGTTTGGCATGATCTCCCCGAGGTAAACCCATGTTGTTTCTGATCCTGTAATCTATGTGTTTTTAGATGGTCAACAATCCTTTCCTTTAACATGGTTTCCATTAATTTCCCCACTACTGACGTAAGACTAACTGGCCTATAGTTCCCAGATTCCTCCCTACTACCCTTCTTGTGAATGGGCACAATATTTGCTAATTTCCAGTCTTCTGGGACGACTCCCGTTAGCAAGGATTGGTTAAATAAATCTGTTAACGGTTTTGCTATTACATCACTGAGCTCTTTTAATAATTTAGGGTGGATCTCATCAGGCCCCATTGACTTATTTGTCTTTACTTTAGACAGCTGCTGTAGAACCTCCTCCTCTGTAAACTGATATGTAATTGTCTCGTTAGTGTTAGGTGTGGGTGTTGCATTGTAGGGGGTGGGGTTTTATGGGTGTGGCCTCCTGTGGGTGCGGAACATGACCTCCTATTGCCCAGGGGCCCCCATTAGTTGTCAGCCCGCCCCGTCTATTCCAGCCTATATTGTTGCTTACACTTGATAGAGAGACAATGATACTCGTACTGAACACTTTTGCTCTATCTACCTTGTACATCGGACAACTACAAGGCAGAGAACCATCCACAATCACATAAGAAACTCTATGAACCATCTATCTTGAACACACCATTATGTTGTAGGCCATGGTTTTATTTCTTTACATGGAGCATTTAACACACACTGGTGGATATTTGTGAAAGGCTAGGGTAGGGGTCGGAGGGCTGGATGGTTTACATTACACAAATGATCAATATTTTGCCATTCAAAATTATTGTTACCCAAAAATCCATTGGGAAATTCTGTACTTTTCTTTGTAATAATCTTCCTAATAAAAATGTCTTACATAACCTTATATAAAGTTACATATTTGAACATAGTATTTAACCCCCTCACTACCGGGATCGAGATATCTCAGGCTTCAAAGGCACCATCTGGTGCCCCAATATCAAGATATCTCGATCTGATGCTCTGCAGCCCAAAAGCAAATGAAAATTGTTTGCTGCAAAGGAATTTCGTTTGTTTCTGGGCTGCAGAAGGTGCCCCCAAAGTTTTATCCCTGTGGGCATAATACCCAAAGATCTACAACTGTAAAACTGTCACGTCCCATGCCGTTCAGCTGAGCCAGTGCCTGACAGCATCTTCTTCACTACTCGCTGGCCTGGCGCTGACTGATAAAGGAATCCCTTGTCGCGGGTCAGGTGAGCTCAGGTGAGCTCAGCGTCTCAGCCTGTCCAGTGCACTGACGTGGTTTTACACCACCCTCAGTGCTCTCTGTTACAATCCGCACTGTATACAATCTTTTGGCTATTCCTGAAAACCCGCTCTGTGTACCAACTTTTGACTATTCCTGACAAACCGCTCTGTGTATGATCTCAGCTATTACTGGCTACCTGCTCTGTGTACCAAACCTGGCTATTCTGAGGATCTCTCTCTGTAACGACTTTGGCATACGACTGACTACCACTACTGATACAAAGACCCCAGCTACCCTGACCAAGTGTCTTGTTATATTTGGGTATCTGTTAACTCTTACTGGGTACGTGTCTATCTGTTCCCTGACTATAAGTAGCTTGCCAACCATCCAATGATCGGAAGGGTATCTAGAATTCTGTGTATAGGGTCCAGCACCGTAGACTCTAGGGGGAATCATGACAAAAACCATGATCAATGCTCTGAAATATCAGGCTTTAAGGAGCAGTCAGCAGCTGATGCAGGGAGAAAAAAATAGACCTGCAGCTCAAACCTCTGTAACTCAATTTGGCAGTAGATGGTGCCATCTGCTGGCCAAGTAGGTTACTTACAGTAATAGCTATTTATTACTGTATAATTAATTAAAAATTAAAAGCACAGTTTTTTTGATGTTTTTTTGGAAAATCATTTGGTAGTTAATGGGGTTAAGAAGATAAAATGCATTTGCACTTCATTATACAAGTCATATTAAAGCACCACTTGTGCTGTGATCACATTTTCTTATTAATTTCCATATTAATACCTTAATCTGATGCATTAATTTATTGAACACTGATATGGTTTGTGTACCTGATTTTTATATTGGTCTCAAGAAAAACGTTTAGCTTGATTTGTCGATGATGAACAACAGGCTTTTGTTTTGTCTGGGCAAAAGATTTGTACTGCTCTCTCTCATCCATCCAAACATGAGACATCTGCAAGAGTACAAGGCATGACATTTGTGACAAATGGGTGAGAGCTTCAAGAATGACATCTCATACCATTTGGTTTTGATAAAGTAACGTGCAAATATTGCTGATATTAATATGCATGTGCTTCAAAGATTCCAGCCTAATCCTGTCATAGGCTAGGTTTCAAAACAATTCATCAATGTTTCATGACTATTTAAAGGACTAAGCTACTAGCCATGCGGAAAATATTCTTGTTCCTTTCCCATATCACCTCTCACCCTGTTGTAGCTTTAATACACCTATCCCCTAATTGATTTTATGTCTGTTTTCACATTTTCCATAGGATCCGCACATGAAAGATGCTACTCACTATGCAGAGTGCATATGTTTCAGGAGAAATGAAGTGTTGCCATATCTTTTTTTTTTTTTTTAGTCTGCATAAGGAGACATGACTAGACCCCCTTGAGTCAACCCACTTCTATAAACAGATGTTCCATAGCAAGAGTCCATAAAAGTATATAAATTGTTGGACAGACAGCAGAAGCAGGTTATGTTTTGTTGCAACTAAATAATGTAGCAAGGTCCTTCATGTTTGAATAGAGGTTATGACCCAGCGTCTTTGGGGTACGTGGTATTGCTATATATATATATATATATATATATTCAAAAGCAGGGTCTCAGTTTCTTAAATCACCATAAACCCCTTCACTACCAACAGGGTTATTCAAAGAGCACCGAAATTCCACTGGAATTTCAGTGCTCTTTCATTCCCTTCTTTTCAGGGAATGAAATTCAGCATTCACTGCAGGGCCCCCAAAGTGTAGGGAAAAGCCACCAAACAACCGCCGAATCTAAACGACAAACCACCAAAATATCGGATCTGATCCGATAAGCCTCCGCACCCCATTGGATAGTCGGATATGTTCTGATAAGCCACCACAAACCCGCTGACAATAAGCCACCAAAAAAAGCCGACAATCCGCCGAACACAGCGCCAACCAGCCACTGGAAAAAGCCGACAAACGGGGTAAAAAGAGAAAAAAACAAAAACACTGTGACTTTGAAAAGCTGTTTGCAAAATAACTACTGCATGAAAATCCCGGGAATTAACATATAAGGTCTTATGAATAATAATAAAAAGATCTGTTACAGAAAAAAAAACCGCTATTTAAAATAAAACTTCAAGTAATAAACCCCGAAAAAGCTTAAAAAAACCATAAAAAATAAATAAATAAAGAGCCTTTTTTTGCAGATTAAAACAATAAACGGTTTAATAAATATTCGATTAAAACGGGAATATTTTTTTAATTGAAATCTATTGGATTCGCCTGATTAAACCTGCAGAATGAAACCACCAAAAAACAGGGCATTTCACTGACATTTCGGGGCTGTTCAGGGTTCTCTGAATAGATTAACCATTGCTTCTCTATAGGGAGTTCACTGCTGCTGAAGATGACTGTATTTCGCTGGCAATTTGCCAATATTTCATGTACATATTACTGACTACATGTACCACAGTTAATATTATTACTGCACGGTAATAATATATTATAGTGATCTTAATGTATAAAACGCCAAAGTTTGTCACAATTGCAACGACAGGGATAATTGCTGCAGCAAACACCAGCACTTATACCTCTTAGATATTTTTCTTTCTTTTTCTCCTTTGTATATGTGTAAGTGCAACAAATAATGTCAAGGAAGTGAACACTGGTGACAGTGCTATACATTGATTGGAGACTGTACTATACATTGCTGCTGCAGCGACAAATTTTGATTGAAGATGGTTATATAACCGCAAACAAAATCTATTAATTTCTATACTTAATGTTGTTTATTCCGTGCTGAACTGTGCTATCCTGTTGGATGTGGGAGCACCTTTGGTGCTTTGCAGATTTCACATTAATTAAATATTCATTAATTTGTTTGTTTACTAATTCTGTCAATTAACCCCTTAAGGACGGGAGTAATTTTACAACTTCGGCGCTGTTTCGGAAGTAGAAGTTTGCTGAGCTCATTTTGACCGTTTTTAAGTCACGTATTATTATACCACCCAGACAAATTATATATCGTTCTTTCCGGCAGACTCGGCAGATTAATAATATATCATTATTATATGTATATGTCATGCCCTGCCAAAATGCTATAACAAAAAATGTAAAAAAAAGTAAAAAAATTTGAATTTTCAATAAAATTTCAATCTTCCACAGTGTGTAAAGTGTTTTTTTTTTTAATTTTATTATCCGAGACTCTGCGGTCATATTTTATGGGGTAGATTTGTTAAAAAAATTAGAACGGGGAACCCATTTTTTTTTTGGGGAGAAATTGCGTGATTTTAGCTAAACCCCCCAAAAAAAAATCATTAGTGAAGCATCATTGTTCACATTATAATTGAAATGTGAACAATAGTGCTGCATTAAAAAAAAAAAAACATGTATTTATTTTTTTATTATTTAATTTATTATTTTTTTATTATTTTTATTTTTACTTTTTTAAAACTTTTATTTTACTTATAACATGGTCATGTGTGATATAATTGGATAGGCCATGCTCTGGCCTTTCCAGCAATATCATACATGACCCCCTAGCTGCCACCGATCAGGAACTTAAGGGGTTCAAAGAACCCCCCTATCTCCTCTAAGGGATTTCCATAGGAAATCCCTTTGCAGCTAAGGGGTTCCCCGGTTAACTGACATCATTGCGCATGGCGCGATGAGTCAGTTGACCGGGGGGGGACCCAGAGGTGGGGGCTGCCATCCAAGATGGCGGCCCCCACCGGAAATAGGCCGCGATCGGGCACAAATTAGTGCTCTGGCCTTTCCAGCAATATCATACATGACCCCCTAGCTGCCACCGATCAGGAGATAAAGGGGTTCAAAGAACCCCCCTATCTCCTCTAAGGGATTTCCATAGGAAATCCCTTTGCAGCTAGGGGGTTCCCCGGTTAACTGACATCATCGCGCATGGCGCGATGAGTCAGTTGACCGGGGGGGGACCCAGAGGTGGGGGCTGCCATCCAAGATGGCGGCCCCCACCGGAAAAAGGCCGCGATCGGGCACAAATTAGTGCCCGGTCGCGACCTGGCAACTAAGGGGTTAACCCCCCATACATCGCTGGAAAGGTCAGGCTGTGACCCTTCCAGCGATGCTGGCCACAGCCGCCTGGTCCCCGGCAATGGGGAGATAGAGGGATCCAAAGGATCCCCCCCTCCCCTTCAGGCGCTTCCCCTGCTCCGGCGGGGGGGATGCCTGAAACTGACGTCATCGCGCCCCCGGCGCGATGACGTCAGTGCGCCGGAGGAGGAAACCCTGCCGATCTGACTCCGTGGGACTCAGATCAGCGAGGGAGCCGCCGGAGGAGGTGAGTATCTCCCGGGGGGGCTGAAAACGCCGAGGACGTACATTTACGTCCTGCGGCGCCAAAGCCCGCCTAATGCAGGACGTAAATGTACGTCCTGCGGCGTTAAGGGGTTAAATTGTCATTGCCTATATTTCATGATTTTGCAAACTATACATTATAGTCATAGTTACATAGGCTGAAAAAAGACATGCGTCCATCGGGTTCAGCCTCTCACACATCACCTACTGTTTTTGATCCAAAAGAAGGGGAAAAAAACCAGTCTGAAATGCTCACTTATCTTTAGGTGTGCACGATTAGGTGAGTGAACGATGACAATCACAACCAGAACCAGCAGAGGGAGACATCATTCAGGATACTGGAAACAGAATTGCTGTTGTTCAGCTTTGATGTTAAACCACAATGCTAAAATGCAATTTTAAATGCAGTTTCTCTCCATTATGAAGTGTGCATACTTTCTCTTTCTCTGACTACCTAGTCACATAGCAGAAGCCATGCCTCTCCATCAGTAGGTGTGCTTGTATTATGATTTAGCTAAAAAATAAACCTAATGTCCTAATGAATGGATGACATTATCAGGGTTATCCAAAGAGATTCGAAAAGTCACCGCACGTTCGGTGACTTTTCGTCCTCTTCAATTCGGTTCCTTTTGCCGATTGCATTTCGGTGACCCTGCGGTGTATTCAGCAAACAGCACAGGGTCCCCAAATTGCAGGGAAAAACTGCCGAAAACCTGACGAAAAGTAACCGAATGCACGCCGAAAACAAGCAAAAACATCTGGATTAACTTTCGAAGAAGCCGAACAGGAGCCGAACAGGAGCCGAACAGGAGCCGAATCACACAGAGCTGAAGCAGCTGTGACGTAGAGGAGGCAGTGAATAAATTAGCAAAACCATTTGTATGAATCTGGGAAAATGAAACGCTGTTTGCAAAGAAACTACTGAGCGAAAATGTCTGAAATTTTCACAGGAGGTCCAGGGAATGATAATAAAGAGGGCTGTTACAAAAAAAATAAGTAAACTGAAACAAACAAAAAAAAAAAAATCGGACTTTTGAAAAAAAAAAAAAAAATGCTTAAAGTATCCTAAAAAATCTATAAATAAAGAGACTTTTTGCTGCAGAATTTTATAATGAACGGTTTATTAGATATTGAATTAAAACGGGAATATTTTTAACATTGAAGCCTATGGGATTCTCCTGAATAAATTTGCCGAATTAAACCACCGAATGGCAGGGCATTAGGGGAACCTTTCACTGCTGGTTTGTGTTTTCTGAATAGCCGAAGCAGTGCTTCTCTATGGGGATTTCACTGCCCTCGAACAGGGACCGAACAGGCACCGTATGTTCAGGCAATTCGCCAGGATTTGGCGAATTGCCTGCTCTCTGGATAGCCGAATGGTCAGGAAAGGTAACCGAACACTGATTTTCAGCGTTCGGTTACCTTTCTCAAGCAATTCGGATCTCTTTGGATAACCCTGTATATGTTTTTACAAATGAATCGATCTTTATGATTCTTTGCCTCTGAATCCCCTTCCTCACCAACAGCGATAAAATAACTCTTAAGGAGTTATTCACAAAGCACTGACATTTCAGCAAAATTCAGTTGCTTTGTACTTTGGTGCACTTCAGCAATTCAGTTTTGCTGACCCTTTGGTGAATTCACTATTCACCGCAGGGTCACTCGTAGTGCATCGAAGATTTAACCGCGAAACAACTCTGAAAAGACTGCCGAACAACGCAAAACCCGCCCAAGTGACCACCGAATACCGCCGAACTGCAGAAAAAATATCAGAACTCTGCTATTCTTCTAATAGGTGTTTAAACCAATAAAAATGCATTAAAATGTGTCTAAACAATAAAAGAAGTCCTTTACAAAATAATGAAAAAGTCTGTTACAGAATAAAAAAAGTCTTTAAAAAAATTGGGAATCTAAAATTTCGATTAGAAAATATAAGAATATAAAAAGGTGTTCAAAAAATAATAAAGACTTTTTGCTGAAAATGAAAAGAAAAAAACGGTATGATAACAAATGAAAAACGGTAATATTGTTCTACATTGAAACCTATGGGATTCGCTTGTTTAAACCTGTCAAACGGAAACACCAAAAACAGAGCACCTCCCGTCACTTCGGTGCAGTTCAGCATTCTGTGAATAGATTAACCAGTACTTCTCTATGGGACAATTTCGCTGCCGCCAAACATCGCCGTAGATCACCTGCACCATATTTCACTGTTAATTTGCTAAATACGTTGAGAATAGACAAACTGCCACTGTGAAATTCACTGTTCGTTGCCCTTCAGTGGCAAATTCAGTCCTTTCTGAAAATCCCCTTTAGTTAGAAGGAAGTATCAAACCATGTGCTCCGTTGAATTCTATCAGCTGATTTTTTTAGAGAAAAAAAATATTTTGAAATATCAGCAAATTCAGTTTGAGCCAATATTTAAAAAATTCTGCTGGTCTGAAAAAAACCTGGCTGGTAAAACAGCCGAAAGCTAAAGAATCTATAAGATTGCTATTTCTGTACTGACTAATCCCAACTCTTTGCTACCCCTATAAGCAATCCTGACTTTCAGGAAGGAATAATGACCCAAGCCAACCTTTTTCAACAGGAGACGCTATTCAAATATGTTACCTATGTAACTGGTGGCATGCCAAATTCTTGAGAATCATAGAAATTCATGGATATAATTATGGTGCTCACTACTTGTCACGTCTGGTACTGGGACTGCAGGAATATGGACCCTTTATGCAGTAAGCGGTGAAGTACAGTTGGGTTGAGGGTGATGGTTTGCAGGGTAACGGGAGACACAAGGACTTAGAAGCATACGGTGAGATTCCTGGTACATACGATGGGGTCTTGGTACCTGAGCACATAAGGTTGCTTAGAGAAGCAGGAGAGTATCCTGGGGGAAGCAGGATATAGGACACAGACTTCTTAACTGACAAGTAGGTTGTTTAAACAGGATCAGCAGAGCACAGGTCTTTCCTTGGTCAGCTTCAAGGCCACAATGTTAAAGCCAATGCTTAGCCTGGGTCATAGTCCTTTATTCAGGTAAGTGTACCTTGTGAAGTTGTGTTTTAACTGTGCGCGTGGAGGGGTTAAAATTCTCCGAAGAGCAGTACAGAATTGATGCTGCCAAGGTTAATAGGGTGCAACATGACACTACTACTCCTTTATAGACCCCAAATACTACATCTGACACACTTTGAGGTGACTTCTGTCAAATTGGATGCTCTAATTGGATATTTCGGTCACTGACCAATGAGATAAGAAGGTTACAGGACATGCTTTAATACTGTGTTTTATTATTCTCATTACATTTTCTAAATAAGATTCTATGACTGAGTCATGTGAGTGATTTTCAAAGCATAGCTCTGACAACTGATACATTGTCAACCCGACGTCACCCCAGACATGAGATAACTTATCTTCAAAGGCAACATTTGCGTCCTGATATCGAGGTATCTTGATCTGCAGCTATGCAGAGAAAAAGAAAATGAAATGCATTTTTTGCAAACAAATTTAATTTACACTTGGGCTTTAGAATGTGCCCTAAAATGCTTTAGCACCTTAGTGCTAAAATATTTTGAACTGCTATCTGTTACTATAACATAGATTCCCAACTGGTACAGCGGTATTATCCGCCAATATTGGGAGATCTTGAGGCAGGACCCTATCCTACGGGATATTATCCCCGATAGACCCCGTTTTATTTGTAGGGGCGCAAAAAATCTTAAGGACATTGTAGTGAATAGTGCGTTTGTGGGTAGGAGGGACCAGGGAGTCCGTATATTAGGGGTCCAGGATGGCTTCTACAAGTGTGGTAAATGTTTGGGCTGTAAGAACCATTGTAAGGTCAAAAGAACTCATGATATAACTATAGGTGGCAAGAGTATACGTATTAGGGGTATACTTAATTGCGCCTCTAAATATGTTGTATATTGTCTCACATGCCCGTGCGGACTTCATTATATTGGGAGGACTTCGAGATCCTTATCTGTTAGACTAGGTGAACATCTCCGCAATATTAGAAAAGGTTATGAGCTGCATAGTCTATCCTTGCATTTTAAAAAAGTACATGCACAAGATCCAGCGGGGTTAGAATTCTGCATTCTTAAAAAAGTTAAGAAAAGTTGGAGGGGTGGTGATTTGGACCTGATTCTAGCTAAGGAGGAAATGAGGTTCATCTTTGAATGCGGGACCCTGATTCCTGCTGGCCTCAACAGTGATTTTGAAGTCCATCATTTTTTGTAACTCCTGTTTTTTTGAATTCATATGTTTTTTGGAGGTCTTCCTTTTCTTCTTTAGGATTATAACATGAGGATTATATGATCTTCTGCATTTTTTACTCTTATCTGCATATAGCTCTATTATGATATCACCACTATTTGTTATTGTTTTCATCTTCCGTGATATGTTATTCTGGTAGGGTCATATCACCCTTGTCCATAGTGTAGTATGTGGTGTATATATATATTTTTATTGATTTTGTTTTGGCTCCGTTTTGCCCCCTTTTTAGGATACATAAATTTTTATACTTTTATATTTTTATATTTTTTATATTGTTTTGTTGTCTAAGTGCTGCCTTATTCATATTCGATCTATGCTCCATGTATAGTTCTCTTTCCATGTGTGTTTTTTCTCTTTTACATATGGAATTTGTGCGTCATGGAGGTCCATATGCTTATGCTTTTGGTGGAATATGCCCCCCAAATAAAGACCTGCGGCATATATGTGCAACACAGCGGACCTATTATGGGGACAGAGGGCCTCCTTCCGGACATGGCATTTATGGAGTTAAGCAAGACGCAAATGGTGTGGGACACGAGAACCGATGGCTGGACTCCACGGCGCATGCGCCTGCCTCAGTATAGTGAAATACGTCATTCCCTGTCCGGGAAAGGGGAATCCGGAAGTGCCGCAGACCAGGCTGGAACGCAGGGGGGATCGGAAGTGGCGGTTTTTGAACACACCTGTTAATTCGCTCAACTAATGATTGTTATTATAAATGTATGTCTATTGGACTGGTTTATTATGTTTTCTTTTTGGATACCAACTGATGAAGCTGCGTTAGCGGCGAAACGCGTTTTGGATATATCTATTTATTTTATTTTTGCATTAAATCGTTTTTTATCTGGTGTAAAGTTTGTATTTCACTTCTTATCCATTCAAAGGGGTTTGGTGTATCCCTATCTACACCCAGGCGTACATACAGAGCCAGTGAATCTACACAGGCTCTTAACCACGTAAGTGTTGTCATTTTCTGGCCTTTACACTTTGTGGATCACTATGCTGCACTATGGTATGTGTTTGCTTTATTGCATGTATGGTCTATACGAGTAACCGTCGACATCTCATGAAGACGGGACGGGGTCATCCCTGAAGAGACCCACTGTGATCTTATTGAGCCTATATTGTACAGGCTCCACCATATGTGAGTTCTCATCTTTCACATTTTTTTCTGATATTTATACAGGCATACTGTACCATGTATGTGTGTGTTTTTTCTTTACATGTACATTGACGTCTACCTGACTCCATTGGATTGAAGTACATACAGGTCATTATTTTTGTGCTGCAATTTTTATCCACATTAGTCTTGGGGTGCACTTCCCCTTAGTGTGGTGTATATTGTTCACCTCCCACGGAAGTGGGGTTTTGTACCAGCGCTGTTCTCTTTTTCTTTTTCGTTGGTACAGCAGGGAGCCTAATGCTGCAGTAGCTTCTTTTGGCCAGAGGATGGTGAAATCTGCCTGTGAAATAGGTTTCTACAGTAAGGAATGAATTGGGAACAGTGACAAATATTCCATACTGTATTATTTGTTAAAATTGATTTTCCAAAACACCACTGGTTCCTGAGAGTGCTTTACAGGAATATCACATGTTAGTAAAGGGTTGAAATGCTCAGTTATTTTAGGGAATAACTAGAAAATAATTTACATAATTCTACTATTAATTTTTTATTTTAAAAAAGATTTTATTAGTTATGCTTTGGAGTTGTGGAACTTTTCCATCGATCGATATTAACTAATTATATATCTCCAGTTAACGTATCCCCTATCACAGGGCTCAAAATTTCCACTCGCCTACTCGCATTTGGCGAGTGAAAATTAAGTGTGGGCGAGTGAAAATGCACCTGCAGGCAGCACGACAAACTATTTTATTCTGCCTGTGCTGCGTATACCGGCGGCAGAAGTGTTTCTTTTTAGGCCTGGCCACCAGCCGGAGAATCCAAGATGTCAACCAACTGACCGGCTGGTGGCCCCCTTTGATAACATCAGAGAGGGTGCGCCATATGTCTGCCACTCATGCCTGCCCCGTCCTGGCGGTTCTCATACAGCCACACTCTGCCTGCCTGGTACCACTCCGCACCACGAGTCAACGATCCCTCGCTTTGCTCAAATTGGGGTCTCATGTCTGGGTATACATGTATCTGAGGTCTGGGTATACATGTATCAGGGTCTGATGTCTGGATATACATGTATCTTTAGTTTGGTGTCTGGGGTCTGATGTCTGGGTATTTATGTATCTTCGATCTGATTATTATTATTGTCATCATTTATATAGCGCCAACAGTTTCCGCAGCACTTTATAGGATCTGATGTCTGTGTATACATGTATCTGGGTTCTTTGGGTATACATGTATCTGGGTATCTGTGGGTGTTCATGTACACTATATTGCCAAAAGTATTCGCTCACCCATCCATTTGCGAGTCAAGGCAGGTGAGCGAATACTTTTGGCACTATAGTGTATCTAGGGTCTGATGTCTGGGTATACACATGTATCTGGGTTCTGATGTGTCTGGGTATACTTGTATCCAGAGTGATTGTGGTGATGGAAAAAATGCACTAAGTTTATTAAAAGTTGAGCACTTACACTTAATATTTTGTTTGCATCCCCATTGATGTTAAGTACTTATTTTTCTTTCTTTACAATGCTTTATGTTAACCCCTTAAGGACGGGAGTAATTTTACGACTTCGGCTCTCTTTCGGAAGTGAAGTTTGCTGATGTTTTTGCTCATCATGTTTAAACGCGGTTTTAAGTAACGTATTATTATACCACCCAGACAAATTATATATCGTTCTTTCCGGCAGACTCGGCAGATTAATAATATATCATAATTATATATATACGTCATGTCCTGCCAGAATGCTATAACAAAAAATGTAAAAAAATGTGAATTTTCAATAAAATTTCAATCATCCACAGTGTGTAAAGTGTTTTTTTTTTCACATTTTATTATCCGATCCTTTGCGGTTATATTCTATGGGGTAGACTTGGGAACCCATTTTTTTTTTGGGGGGGGATTACGTGATTTTAGCTAACCCTCCCCCTAAAAAAAATCATTGGTGAAGCATCATTGTTCACATTATAATTGAAATGTGAACAATAATGCTGCATCAAAAAAAAAAAAAAGCACGTTTTTATTTTTTTATTAATTAATTAATTGTTTTTTAATTTTTATTTTTTACACTTTTATTTTACTTTTTTCATTGTCAGGTTTGATATCGTTGGAAAGGCCATGCTCAGACCTTTCCATCGATATCAGGCATGACCCCCTAGCTGCCACCGATCAGGAGATAGGGGGGTTCTTTGAACCCCTTTATCTCCTGCAAGGGATTTCCATAGGAAATCCCTTTGCAGCTAGGGGCTTCCCCAGTTAACTGACATCATCGCGCATGGCGCGATGAGTCAGTTGACGCGGGGGGGGACCCAGAGGTGGGGGCTGCCATCCAAGATGGCGGCCCCCACCGGAAATAGGCCGCGATCGGGCACAAATTAGTGCCCGGTCGCGACCTGGCAACTCATGGGTTAACCCCCATACATCGCTGGAAAGGTCAGGCTGTGACCCTTCCAGCGATGCTGGCCACAGCCTTGTAGCACCCGGCGATGGGGAGATAGAGGGATCCGAAGGATCCCTCTCCTCCCCTCCAGGCGCTTCCCCATGCTCCGGCGGGGGGGGGGGGCGCCTGAAACTGACGTCATCGCGCCAGCGCGATGACGTCAGTGCGCCGGGAGGCTTGAAAATACGCAGATCAGGCTTCATCGAAGCCAGATCAGCGTGGGAGCCGCCGGGGAGGTAAGTATTACCGCCGGCTGGGCTCCTAATGCCGAGGACGTTCCATGCCGTCCTGCGGCATTAAAGCCCGCCAAATGCAGGATGGCATGGAACGCCCTGCGGCGTTAAGGGGTTAATATTGGTAAGTTTGTTGTTTTTTATTTTTGTAACTTTATTCTGAATAAAACATTTAACAGTGTCATTTCATAAGATAATTTAAGACGGTGTGTTTAGGGTCGGAGTTAAAGGCAGGGTAGGGCAGTTAGGTGGAGCAACTGGTTGCGAGTAACTCTTAAGGCCTGGCTAGTAGCTTGGGACTTGAAATTTTGAGCCCTGCCCTATCGCATTCCTAACATTGATACACATCTAGCATTTATGTCTGTTGAAGTCCTACATCTCTCTGGTACCAACCAGTGTAGATAAAATATGTACACGCCTGGCTCATAAGGAATAAATAAGTTACAATGCAGAGAAAGAACATGGATAAAGGAAATGGAAACATATCACTGTAAATAAAAGTAACTCATTTTATACGACCATTTGAATTATAAAATAAGTACCAACTGTGCTATAAGTAAATACAGTAGACCATTACTACTGCAAAACCTCACAGGAAGAATATGGTAATAATCTTTATTATGGTTTTATGAAACTCACGCTAAGGCTCTGTGTGGTATTAGCACTACTCAAAACATGTAGGATATATTGGATATTCTATAACAGCACATGGGTTGTAAAACTCTGTTGATGAAGCAGAAATCTATAAAAAAAAAAGTCATAAATTCACTTGAAAGAAAGTAATTCTGTGTCTGTGGTGGTTTGGTTTTAACAATGTAGTTTTAACCTGGAAGACAAAACTTGAAATATAGTCAGTAGTGCACATTAGGTTACAAAGGCATTGTGGTGGTGGGATTGGAAAGAAAGGGGGGTGTCAGGTACAAATGGCCTAAAACCCCCTAGATTCCTCAGGTTAATTCCATCATTAATCAATTGCCAATATGCTTGTTGCCCTGATTTTCCTCTGTATGTTATTTATTTATTTATTTATTTATAAAGGATTTTACCAGGAAGGATACATTGAGATTTCTCTCGTTTTCAAGCATGTCCTGGGTTCAAGAACATTGAAGTGTTACAGTTACAGAAATACAAAGTAATACAATGCAAGATATTAAAAAAAAACAAAAAAACACAAATATACAGATTAACAGAAAAATATGTAGGAAATATAGTCACTAGGTTACAGGTTTACAGGTGTATTCTGTATTGAGGTATGTTAGTAAGGAGCTTTTGAGTGACTTAAGACTGGGGGAAGATTTGATGGTGTCTGGGAGGTTATTCCATAATTGTGGTGCTCTGTAGGAAAATGAGGACCGAGCCACTGTCTTTTTGTATTGTGGTATAGCAAGTAAGGTGCTGGTCCTGGATCGGAGGTTATAGGATGAGGGAGCTGCTGGGGGAAGCAGTCTATTAAGGTAGGGTGGCAGCTTCCCAGAGATGCTCTTAAACACCAGGCTGGAAAGGTGAAGGGTGCGTCTGGATTCCAGCGATGGCCAGTTTAGCTCTTTTAACATGTCACAATGGTGGGTCATGTAGTTACATTGTAGCGCAAAGCGGCAGAATGAGTTATACAATGTAGTAAGCTTATGAAGGTGTGTTTGCGGGGCGGCTGCATACACTACATCTCCGTAATCAATAGCCGGCATAAGCATTTGCTGTACAATCTGCTTTCTTACCGCGGGACTCAGGCAGGATTTGTTTCTGTACAGGGCACCTAGTTTGGGGTAAAGTTTAGATGAGAGTTTTTCGATGTGGGGGCCAAAGGATAGATTAGGGTCCAACCACATACCTAGATATTTGAGAGAAGTGACTGTGGTCAGCATGCCATTTGATTTTGTCCCAACACATAGATGGGGATTTTGCAATTTGTGTAGTTTAGGTGCTGTTCCAAAGAGCATCGTTACAGTTTTGTCAGTATTTAAAAAAAGTTTGTTGTTTCTGATTCACTTTTCTACCTCTGTGAATTGTTCTTGCAGCACGGCCTCCAGCTGCGGGAGATTTGGTTTGCTGGTATAGATCACAGTGTCGTCTGCGTACATATGTACAGTTGAGGCTTTGCAGACGTTGGGCAGATCATTTATGAATATTGTGAATATCAGGGGGCCTAGTATTGAGCCTTGGGGTACACCGCAAGTGACTGGGAGCCGGAGGGAGGAGCTGCCTGAAATTGACACATATTGTGATCGGTCGGATACATATGATTGAAACCAGGTTAGCGTGCGATCACCAATGCCAGAGTTTTTAAGTTTTTCTAACAAGATGCCATGGTCTACCGTGTCAAAGGCCTTGGCAAAATCAAGGAAGATGGCTCCAGTTAGGTTTCCTTGTTCCATCCCAGCCTGGATATCATTGCAGACTTTTAGAAGGGCGGTTGTAGTTGAGTGATTTGGACGAAAGCCTGATTGATCCGGGGTTAAGTAGTTCCAATATTGATAATAATCACGTAATTGTGTGTAGACACATTTTTCCAAGACTTTTGACATTACAGGGAGCAACGATATCGGACGGTAGTTGGATACCAAAGTACTGTCACCACTTTTATGGATAGGTACCACTCTCGCAGTCTTCCAGAGCTTGGGTATGTATCCAGTCGCCAGTGACTCATTTATTAGGGTTGCAACAGGATTTGCAATTGCAGGCGCACTGATTTTCAGCAGCATTGCTGGTATTTGATCAGGTCCAGACTGGTATTTCATTTTTTGCTTACGGAGAAGTTTAGTAACGACACTGACAGGCACTGGTCTAAAACTGAATTCCTGTCTGATACAGGGACTTTGCACAGTTGGGGGGGCCTGACCTGCATGAGGCCTCTCTGATTGCATGTCATTTCCTAGCTTGGCAATCAAAGTGGTGGCACATCCAACAAAATAATCATTAAAGGCATTTGCTACATCTAGGGGGTGTTGCAGGGTTTGGTTGTTTACTTTGACAGCAGCTGGCTGGGAGTGGACTGGGGGTGCTTGTTGTTACTTATGGTTCTCCAAAAGTTTCTAGGGTTTGATATGTTATTGTTTAGATTTTCATTGAAGTAATGGGCTTTGGCCATTTTTGTTTGTTTTGTGCATTCATTCCGGCATTTTCGGTATTCGTAGTGATCGTTCATGGAACCAGTACTCTTGAAATTTGACCACCGTGAATCTCTAAGCTGGTACATTAGTGTAAGATCAGCTGTAACCCAGGGAGATGAGTCCCTTTTACTCGCACTTTACGCAGCGGGGCATGGGAATTCCAGACTTGCAGGAGCCCAGACTGAAAGTATTCAACTGCACAGTCTAGGTCTGGGATTAGGTTTAGCCTGTAACAGGGGAGCTGTTTGAGATCACTTAGGAAGGATTCAAGAATAAATTTCTTGAAAGACCTGGTGGTTATTACCTTTGGGGGAGATTTCAAGGCCTTAATTTTGCGCACGCAGTACACTAGACAATGGTCACTAAAGCTATTAGCAAGAACACCTGCCTCCTGTATTCTATCAGGAGATGAAGAGAGAATCCAGTCCAACAAGGTATGGTTAGGGATTTTCATATTAATGCGAGTGGGGAGGAGATTAATTGAGTTAGCTGCAAAGTTTTAAACAGCGAGCAGTGTTTATTGTTTTTAGGATTTAGCCAATCTGTATTAAAATCGCCGCGTACCAGCAGTTCACTTTTTTGGTTTTGGGCAAGTAGGTTATTAAGGATTTGAGATATGTCAGAGAGGGAGTGCACTGGAGAGCTCGGTGGACGATAGAACCCAGCAACAATGATTGATTTACTGAATGGGATCTCAATTATACCAGAGAGGAAATCAAAGGTGACAGGAGAGGTAGAAGTCTGTAAGGGGGTGAACTTTATGGACTCCTCAACATAAATAACAATTCCCCCTCCTCTCTTTGCTCTGTCTTTTCTATAACATGAATACCCCTGTATTGATATGGCAGAGTCTGGTACTTTTGGGGTTAACCATGACTCTGTGAGCACAATGATTTGGGGTTTGTAATAGCAACACCAAGCCTGAAGCTCATCCAATTTAGGGAGTAAACTTCGGATGTTACAGTGCACAAATGAGAGGCCTTTATTAGTGGGGAGACTAAAGGTTGTGTCAGCTATAGGACCAGGGTTAGTTTCCACATCGTTTGCCAGGGAAAGTATGTGATGTGCGAAGTAATATTGTACATACTCACAGGTCCCTATATGGGACAGAGAGAGGTTGGAGAGCTCAACAGTCCTCGGGCAGCACAGAGAATGGGCAACCATAAATTAGGAAAAATAAATTGGGCTGGCAACCGGCTGGTATGTGATATTGTGGTGAAGCCAGGGGGGGACATGAAAAATAATAATGTAAAAAAGGAACATGGATCAATTCTAATGAAGCTGGGAGGAGGATAATGGACCAGCAACTATGCTAGAAAATGTTATAGTTCAATTGTGTTTATTCTTATTAACATTAAATTATTATTATTCAATGGACCAATAGTTTTACTTTCAGGATAGTGGTTATTTTAAATTTGAAGGATGGTGGGGTCTGGCACCAGAACCAGGTAAGTACTGTTAGCAATATCTCACTAAAGGGTGAGATTTTGAATTGATCTTTATGATTCTGGTGGGATACTGCCACGAAACGGAACCTTTCATCGCTAGACTTATCTATCAATTTATATTAAGTTTAATTATGTGGACAGACAGAAATACAGACAGCCAGGTATCCACCTGAAATCTATATTACTATTGTGACGTGAGTCACTTTGAAATTGGGGTACATAGACCTAGAGGTGCATTTGGGAGGTGCAGGCCTGATATTCTATATTGTTTCCCTGCCCTTTCCTATGTTGAAGTTACTCTGTTCCTACAATTCTAGGTGCAGAGTGTTTGTGTTGTTTGCGCTACTCATGAATACCGTTATTGCTATTATCATTATTGTCTATGTTTATCTGTTACTATCTGCTAATAGGATTACTGCGCATATCTATATGTATAAAAGGAAAACTACACCTAGTTCAAACTGTTTAACCTAGAAACAGGAAATTTTGAAGGAACAGGACATTGTTTTTATGACATAGGCACCCACTAAGGAAGGATTCTGCCCCTAACGGGTGAAAGAGGGAAGTGGATATTTTAAACAGGATACCTATATCTCAAAAACTGAAGATGTTACAGGTGTGAAAATTGGTATTTACAATCTTCTTGAAAAGTACATATTTTACCATTTTCCAAAAATCCAGTTGATACACTGGATCAGCAGATCAGAGGGATGCTGTTACTTCACACAAAATGGAGTCTCTATGCAGCTCCTCTCACAGCCTGGTCACGCACACTCCCTCACTGCTCCACCATGTCTGCTTCCCTCTCACAGTCAGGCCTCACACACCCTCAATGCTCCAGCTTGGGAGAACCTATGATAATATTGCGGAACCTCAATGCAACTAAGCTCTGTAATGGCACCTGATTGCAAGTAAAAGTACTCCACAGAAATAAGATTAAGGCTACGATGCTAACCGGTTCTGTCCGGGGGAGTCGGTGTTCATATCACGAATACTTATACCTTCAGAATATCCATTTCAATTCAAAAGACTTCAGTTCACCCTGAAGGTGATTGACCTAAGAGAAGTTTCTCACATGGGCAGTTTTATGCTGCCTGTTCCAGAGTGAACTCATCTAACTATCTGCTGATCTTAGCACCTGAAAGAAAACCCACTAATGTAGTTTACAAAGAAGTACTCAAATATTTTTTTCTATGTTCCAGATGCCAAAAAACTAACATGGGAATCTAGGCCCCTGACTGAACTGCACATATTGATCTCATTAAAGGCTGAGTCTCTGACTGACTGTTCTAACCTCAAGATCTGCATGTTGACTCGTTTCTGGGAACTGTCTCTGCACTTTCAGTGTACCCATCCTTAAGCTTCAGCTAAGGGCTGGAGAAAGGCACAAAAGACTGCTTGGGGGAGAACAGGGGTCTGTCAAGGGAGTGGCATTAACAGATGTGACCGAGTCAGGGTACAGAGAACTTTTACAACAATATGGAAGATACCAAAAAATGAGAAACTGAATTGTAAGATAAGCAGCATGAAAAGTATTTATAAGTAAATTCTGATGTATGTGCAGTGTGTATAAATTCAATTAGAAAATAAATATTAAATAAGAAGCTTCTTGTGAGGATATCAGCATTCAAAGCTTCATTAATTATTACCTAATTAAAAAATGTACAGCTACATTTCCAAATCTTACTTTAGGATGATGAAGCTGTCAATTATGAGAAATAATTAAGGGGCCAGGTGCATATTTAATTTAACAAGATAAATATCCACCCAGATGTTGCATGCCCATTGATTTATAAGATAAGCTTGGGAGTTTTTGCAATGCACTGTAGGGACAAGTTCACTTTGCCACATTGTATATAAATATTTAAGACTTTTCTCATTATACTGGAAAAAGCAGAGTATAGAACATTCTTTAATCATCCTTTTGTTCTTAACATTACTATTTTAGTGATCTTCTAAGAATGTATCTTTAAGCAAAATGTTTCTCTCTCTCTCTCTCTCTCTCTCGATATATATATATCTATATCTATATATAGATAAAGGCCCCTCTTGATAAAGGCCCCATAGAGGGCCGAAACGTCGATCAGTGCTATTGGGCACTTTTAAATGGTATTATAATAAAGCATAATTTTTTATCTTGAGATCTAAGCCCTGGAGTGTGTCCCTTTCTGATGATTTTATATCTATATCTATATATATATATTCCCAAATCTACCAACCATTGTTTCATACATCTATATAATGAAAAGGTTTATATTTGGTATTAAGAATAGTTTGTTTCATTTGTATTATTGTGTTAAAGGTTAATTTTGCTTTCACTACAGACATAATGATTGTACTCACCATACATACCCATGAAGACTAATCCACCCTTTAGACCAGTGTTTCCTAAACCTGTCCTTGGGACCCTCTGCCTCACCACTTTTTCCAGATATCTGAAGCACAGCACAGGTGATATGATTTGCTGCTCAGTGATTGCAGGATTCAGTCTGCATTTCCCCAAGGTGATCTGCAAAATCTGGCCGGGTTGAGGGTCCCGACTCCCAAGGACAGGTTTGGGAAACACTGCCTTAGACTATTAAAGACCAATACCAAACTCAGTTTAAACCATTTGAGTGCCAGGGCCTTTTTGAATTCTGTGAGCACTGAAGGTTAGGCCAATTTCGAGCTTATCGCCAACACACAATTTAAGTAATTTTCTTACAAACTATATACAGATTACCAAAATAAACCTATATACTTTTTTAGGTGACATTTCACACTCTTTTCGTCTCAAACATACTTTTGTATATGAGAATTTATTACGTAAATTGTTAAAAACAGACATTTTCAGTTTTTCTACAATAATTGGAACACAAATGGTTCACCCGATGTTTGTCCCGATTTTTGGATTACTCCATATTAATGGAATTACATTTTATTTTTCCAGTTGTCTGTCATCTAAAAAATTGAGAGTGCATCATTATTTCCAAGTTGACATTTTTTTAAAATGTGATATTCTGAAATTGAAAGCTTCAACATATGTTTGCCTAGGGATATTTCAAATACACGGGTTGATATAAAATAGCACAGATGAAGTGAATTTCCTAAGCCGTTTGTTCTCTTCTGCAGGAGAAATGAGAAAGTTCAGTTTTCATATATAGACATTTTACTGCCACCTGTTTTACTGCTGCATATGTTTAATTGGGGGCAGTTCATCAGTTCAGTTAAATATTTCTTACAGTACTATACATTTTTTAGAAATTTAACAAATTTCATATGGTATGTCAATTATTTTTGTGTAACCATTTCATCACCACTTTTTGACAAATTATGAACTGAAGCTTTTTTTACTCAATTTTTCACATGTATATTGTGTTACATATAAGGATCTAGTGTGTCTGCAGTATGACATTACAGTAAAATACACAAATTAGACATCAAACCCTATTTCGAACACCTATCTCAAACTCCAACCGTTAATCAACATTAGATGGTGGTATCACCGAAGATTCAAGCAAGGAGGCTGATAATGCAATTTAAAAAATATATTGGGGCAATTGGTATATGGATTGAAAAACCCAACCAGTGAAATGCATTTTGAATACTTTAAGGTCTCATCTATTATATACTTTTATGGCAACTTATGTATTTTCTTTTATAATTTATTTTACATATCAAAATACTTGGGTAAGGCTATGTACACTTATTTGGGCTCACATTAACTTTATAATCCTTTTGAACAATATTTGACCATATCTGATAATTGTAAACATAAGCAATCTGCCATAAAAGATAGCCAGATTGTCATTAAACTTCAGAATCCATCCCTTCTTGTATACCTTTAGGTATGACTTACACCAAACAATATTCACACAACATAAATGTAATCGGGCTGGATTTGCATCTCTGGACCCTGTAGGCACAGAAATGTGGAGCAGCCATCCAAGAAAAAAAAAGAAACAAATCAAAATTACTTTTTAAATTTTCATTTTGGGGCAAACTAAGATTTTTTTTTAATCGAAAATACATTCTCTCTGCACTCAAATCAACGTAAGGGGCTGAATAACAGGGTTACCCAGAGAAAGGTGAAACTCTGGAGAACTTTCGGAGAAGTGAAAATTATAGGTCGAATAGCCAAACCAGAAACATTTTCCCATTTATCTCACTTTCCAAATCAACTATTTTGACCTAGAATTTTCACTTCTCCAAAAGTCCTCCAGAGTTTCACCTTTCCCTGAATAACCCTTATTTTGCTTTAGTTGAGTTAGTGCAGTGGCATTGCGTTCAGGAGTCCAATCCTTTTTTGTGGTTTTCAAATTCAGGGTTTACCGTGTAGTCTCTACTAATTAGCATTTATCATCTCCCCTCAAGTATTTTGTTACTTCTCTGGTTATCCAGAAGTTGTGCAGTGGCATTGTTTGTTTTATATGTAAAAGCATATATTGCCTCTGCGTAGAACAGAGAAAAAATATATATTTTGCACTTACTATTTTTCAATTTTGATTCTTACACATTAGATGGTCATGTTTGGTATCATTGTAAAGACCAGACTCTAACCTTTCCAATGACACCACACTTAACCATGTGCGGTGTACAATTCAGAGATGCAGGGTTTTAAAGTCCACCTGTCTCTCCTCACTGCAGTGCCACAGGCTAGGTTGTCGGTGAAATGCGTTTCATCATCAGCTCCACACTTGCTGGCAGTGTTGGAAATGAGAAGGTGAGTTGGCGCAGCATCACTGCTCACTTTATAATTGTAAACCAAATAATAGTGCAGCTATAGAAAAAAAGTAAATATATCATTTTATTTTATTTTTATATAAATCTAACCTGGTTATATTTAGTACCACTTTAAAGGCCATAATCTGGCCTTTCAAATGATACATCATATGTCCCTCTAGCCCTTAGTCCAGAGATACAATGGTCTGAATGATTGTAAAAAATAAAAAATAAAGGATTTTTTTTTTCACAGAGCAAGGCATCCCTTTTGTGGTAGGCATCTGTAGGCACATGCCTACTCTGCCTAGTTATAAATCTGGCCCTGAATGTAATGCAGAATAATTATACATAAAGAACACAATGTATATAGGGAGGGAGGGAGGGAGGGAGTGGTCCACCGTACACTAATCTCCTCTGTCATTTCTTAAAAGAATTTTTTATTTAGTAAGGTTTGTCATTAAAATCAAGTATAACAGTTTAAAAAGAATAATCGTGCAGGACCAAAATTAATTTATATAACAGCATGAAAGGGAAAAATAAAAAATGGAGATGGGGATGAACCAGCCTTTAAATATAAAGTGGCACTCATCGACACACCCCTAAACCCCCGCAGGTAAGCAGTGGGATGCAGAGTTGGCCTCAAGTCAAGTGCCACCAAAGGTCTAGAAAGCAGAGACAGCCTAGGTGACTGCCTCTTGCCGCGCCTGAGGTACAATCCTACCTCCATGCCCTTATTTCAAATTTGTTTTTATTTAATTTTTTTAGATAATACAGTATAACGAAAAAGTTTAGATAATAATGCCCAGGCTGTGACTAATTGGTAATGGATTATATAAGTATATATACAAATGTGACTAACATTATAGCCACCCTCTCTAGAGCGAAACGCGTTGAGTGTCTGTTATTTTTTAATTGTTGTTTGTTTTGGCGTCTGGCCATGAGACGTAGATGAATGATATACTTTTATGTGGTACTCATATGCACCTTGAACTGCTGAAGGATAGATATGGCTGTATTAAGCCTTATTTTTATGTGAAGCTATTCTTGTTCTTTGGGGAGGTATATTAGTGGTACCTTTGCTACAATTTATTGGTCTTCCATATAGTATTGGCGATATACCTGTAATTAGTAGGGATGAGCTGTTCAGTTCGATCTGTTCGGAGTTCGCATCGAACATCGGCCGTTTGGCTGTTCGCCGAACTCAGAACATTTCCGCGTGTTCGTTTCGAATTCGCGCACAATGCACCACAATGGACCACAATGCACTTTTCCACTGGCCTGAAGCTTGTAATTGGCTACAGCCTTGCACCTGACCACAGGTCAGGTGCAAGACTATGGCAATCACGGCTCAGAGTCCTGATTCTGCAAATTTCCTGCAGCACACTATATAAGACTTCACACAGCCCCAGCAAGTGTTTTTTGACAGGAGATTGTTCTGTTAGTGTGTCCTCTCAGTGCCAGCAGCTATTGGGGGGGTCTCACTTCTATAAGATATCTGGGAATTGTTGTAATCTGTGTGTTCTCTCTACCAGCATCTATTGGGGGGGGGGGCTCACTTCTACAAGATATCTGGGAATTGTTGTAATCTGTGTGTTCTCGCTGCCAGCAGCTATTGGGGGGTCTCACTACAACAATTCCCAGATATCTTGTAGAAATCTGTGTGTTCTCACTGCCAGCAGCTATTGGGGGGTCTCACTTCTAGCAGATATCTGGGAATTGTAATCTGTGTCTTGTCACTGCCACCCACTCACTGATTTATAGGAGGTTCCTGGGAATTGTAATCTGTGTCTTGTCACTGCCACCCATCAGGGGGTCTCACTGATTTATAGGAGGTTCCTGGGAATTGTAATTTGTGTCTTGTCACTGCCACCCATCAGGGGGTCTCACTGATTTATAAGAGGTTTCTAGGAATTGTAATCTGTGTCTTCTCACTGCCAGCTATCAGGGGGTCCCACATACTTCTAGCAGATTTCTGTGAATTTTAATCTGTGTCTTGTCACTGCCACCCATTAGGGGTCTCACTGATTTATAGGAGGTTCCTGGGAAATATAATTTGTGTCTTGTCACTGCCACCCATCAGGGGGTCTCACTGATTTATAGGAGGTTTCTGGGAATTTTAATCTGTGTCTTGTCACTGGCTGCCAGCTATCAGGGTGTCTCACTGAGTTATACCAGAGTTCTGGAAATCTTTAATCTAGATAAAACAGTTGAATCAGAGTTCTGCATATCTCCAATTTTTATAACAGAGTTGAATCAGAGTTCTGTATATCTTTAATCTATATATCACTCACCATGTCAGAAAGATCAAAAAGGACAGGCAGACACTCGCAGACACAGATAAGAGGGCAAGCAGCCTCTGTGTCGGAAGGCTGTGCCCCTGGTTGTCGTGGACGTGGTGCATCCTCTGCTGGGGCACGCTTGTCCTTGTTTCTAACTGGTGCTGGCCATCTTAAGCAGCAGCAACATACAGAGGATTTGCAGGATTGGCTAACCAGGCCATCCTCGTCCACCGAGTCCTCTGCCAGCCAGGCTTGTAGTACTTTACATAGTGCAGGTACTGTAGTACTTTACAGTCCACCTCAGCTGCCAAAACATCTAATTCAGCCTCCATGTCCACAGGTTCAGGTCAACTTGTTTTTTTTCCCCCCTGCAGAGGCTGATGATCAAGGATGCATGCACTGTACTGTCACCATTTGAGGAGGCAACGAAGATGGTGAGCAGGGACAGTGCATGCATCAGTGACACAATTCCTTTAGTGTTCCTGCTGGAGCGCATTCTGCAGGGAATTATAGATGTGGCACTAGAGGCAGAGCAGCGGGAGGAAGAGGAGGCCTTCTCTAGCTCTCAAGGCCCCAGTCTTTACACTGACAGCATTCCTGTGGGTCCTCAGATCAGACAGGAGGAGGATGAGGAGGAGGAGGAATATTTAAGTAGTGGGGGCATTGAAGGTGGGGATTCCTCAAGGGAGGGTTTTGTGTGCCCAGAAACACAAGGACTAGTACGTGGCTGGGAGGAGAAAGTGCACGATGGGGTCATCTCATCGACCAGGAAGACTCGGAAGGTAATGCCACCTCCAACCTACGCTGCATGGGCTTCCTTATCCTGCAAAGCCTGCTAAAGGACCCCAGGATTCGTGCTATCAAGGAGAGGGATCATTACTGGTTGGCAAGCCTTCTTGATCCACGATACAAGGATAAAGATGCAGAGCTCATCCTGCCCGCACAGAGGGAGGACAGGATGAAACAACTTGAGGACGCTCTAAAGCGACACTTGTGTAACACCTTTACAGGCACTGGTAGGTTACCAAGTGATAACACAGATGCTTCTGAGGCTGCGGATGATCAGAGGAAGAGCGGTGAAGGCCGGGGCCCCTTGACAGATGCCTTTTTAAATTTTTTCAGTCCACAATGCCCAGGGACATCAAATGTAGGCACCCATTGCCAGCGTCTTCACCATATGGTGCAGGACTACCTAGGGGCAAGGGCAGACCTGGATACCTTTACAGCAGATGATCCACTGGCTTACTGGGTGTTGAGATTGGATCACTGGCCAGAACTTAGTCAATATCCTATGCAGCTACTAGGTTGCCCTTCATTCAGCATGCTTTCTGAAAGGACGTTCAGTGCCACTGGACGTTTTGTCACAGACAAAAGAGTGCGTCTGTCCACCGACTCTGTAGACCGGCTGACATTTATAAAAATGAATCAGTCCTGGATCAGCAGCTATCAATCCCCTGATGCTGATGTAACTGAATAGATCGGGGATCTCTTCTGCATTACCAAAACCTCCACCCCTGCACTCTTCCACAATACCTCAGAGGGGTTACGTTGGGAAGGCACTAGCTGGCACCAAAGGCCTAATATTTGGGTGCACTGCCACTGACGCCTATACCAGATTCATTTCATTTTAATATTGGACCGCAGAGTCCAACCCTGCACTCTTCCACAATACTCCAGAGGGGTTACTTATGGTGTGAAGGCACTTGCTGCCACCAAAGGCACAATATTTGGGTGCACTGCCACTAACGCCTATACCAGATTCATATCATTTTAATATTGGACCGCAGGGTCCAACCCTGCACTCTTCCACAATACCACAGAGGGGTTACGGTGTGATGGCACGGTTGCCGACACTAAAGGCCAAATTTTAAAGCACCTATTGTTACTTTCATCCAAAGCCTGCATAAGTTTCACCATAATTTAGCCAAAAAAATCACTAAACTTGTTCTGCATGTCCTAAAATGTCTCCTCTTTTCATACAGGATGCCGCCCCAAGCAGTTGTTTATGAATAGATTAAAGGAAAACCATTTACCGTCATTTGAAATGTCATTTGTTTTTCTTTTTAAATGTTTCTATACATCCTACAAATCTGCCACTTCACAGGCAGGTTATGGGGACCTCCTAGGCATGATATTTGAAGGAATTTTTCGTTTTTATTCTTAACCTTTATTTCATGGAAAACTCACTGTTCCTTTAAAAACATTTTTTTTACTTTTTGTCCTTGTTTCCTGTCCCCCAGGGCACTACCCGGACCCCCATACACCTTTTATGGCAAATATCTAGCAAATATGCCCTCTTGGAAGGCACTCTAAAAATCTAACTTTCGAGCCCCATTGACTTGCATTGAGTTCGGTTCATGTTCGAGTTCGAACTCGAACTTTTGAAATTGTTCGAGTTCGAATGCGAACCGAACACGGGGGTGTTCGGCTCATCACTAGTAATTAGTACCATATGTGCTTGTGTCTAGTATTGTCGGAATCTACATTTTACATGTTCATGTTTTTATATGCGTGGATTGAGTTTTGATCGTTCTTAATTTTTTTGTTTCATTATTATTAATAAAGTATTTCAATTTTTTCTTATTTGTTGGGCACTCAGATCTTTTTTCGGATCTAGAGCTATTGCTTAGAGATCTTTTGTCTTACATTTATAGTAACCATATCAGACTGTGAAAAATCTCAAAAAACAAAGTGTAAATATGTGTGCACAGATGCATTTTCTAGGTTTTACTTTCTTACTGTAAATGCGCCGGGCATGCGCATTGTAATCTTAAGTACAGCAAATGCATATCTCACTTTAAACCCCATAAATGTAGGTCTCACTGTAAATTATGGACGTGCACATTTTTACTATAAATCATGGAAACGCGAGTCTTGTTGTAAATCCCATGAATGCAAATGTTATTATAAATTCCGGACTTGCATGTTGAAGAATAAATGTAGCAGTGTAAATATTACAGTGTAGAATTGCTATTTGTAAATATAAAAATGGAAAATTAAAGCAGGGGAGTTGTTACAGTTACAAGTATTTATAAAGCACTAGCAAGTTCCGTAGCACTGTACAATGGGTGAGACAGAATAACACATATACATACATGTCAAACACACAAAACAGTAGGAGAGAGATCCCTGCTCGAGTGCTTACAATCTAAGAGGAGATGGGTGATGCATTAGGTGAAGGTAAATAGAGTACTTGAAGTACTGGGGTGCATGTGGGCTGAGTGGGAAGATGGCGCAAGAAATGTACAGTGGAGGAATCGTGTAGTGAGCGAATAGGCTTCTCTAAAGTAAAGGGTTTTCAGAGACTTCTTGAAGGACTCGAGAGATGGGGCAAGTCTAGTGGTGCGGGGGAGGGAGTTCCATAGAAAGGGGGCAGCACGGGTGAAGTCCTGAAGGTGAGAGTTAGGGGTGTGGGTACAAGGTGACGATAATATCAGATCACTGGCATAGCAAAGTGGTTGGGAAGGGATGTACCTGTTAATAATGGAGGAGATGTAGACAGGGGCACAGTTGTGTAGAGCTTTGTACGTGAGCACCAGTATTTTGAATTGGATTCTAAAGGAAACAGGAAGTCAGTGTAGAGATTGACAAAGGGGCAAGGTGTGAGAGGTAGGGGATGTGAGGTGGATGAGCCTGGCACAGGCATTCACAACAGACTGCAGAGGGAGAATCTGGGATCTCCTAACGCCAGAGACAAGGAGTTTGCAGTATTCAAGGCAGGGGATAATAAGAGCTTGGATGAGCATTTTCGCAGAGTCCGGATTAAAAAAGGGACGAACGAGTGAAATGTTTTTTACGGGAAAATAGCAAGATTTGGTTAGTGAATGAAGTATGAATGAATGAAGGAGTGAAGGAGAGATCAGAGTCGAAGAGGACCCCAAGGCAACAAGCATGCAAGGTAGAAGCAATGGTGGCACCATTGACCTGAAGGGAAATGGACACAGGTATGTTGGTTTTAGAGGTTAGGACGAAAAGAAGTTCAGTTTTGGAGAGCTTAAGCTTTAGGAAATGGGAAGTCATCCAGTCATAGGCAGCCATTAGGCGGGCAGTCACATGGTCCAACACATGCTGGACTTAATGAACCAAGTGTTGCTAAGATTATGGGACACCTCACCTAAGGTGTGCACTATCACATCAAGACATTTGCCAGGTCCACTTTCTCCTGAGGAGAGTGCCCACAAGCAAGCCGCTGGCCTCTGCTTGTATTGTGCCCACCCATCACACTGGTTGGCCAATTGCCCAGTAAGACCCCAAAAGCATCCAGTCATGGTACACACTACTCCTACACCTTTGCCAAAGCAAGGACCTGTATCCAAAGGCGCTTCCAAAAAAATCTGCACTGCCAAAACCAACACTGGTGCCCAAGCCTCCCAAGCAGTTTGTTCCAGTGCGCAAAGTTACTCCCAGAAAGACTGTGCACCATAAGGCCATGTTTGCAGAACCCTGGTACATGGAAATGCAAGACACTCATTCTGGTGATGAAAAGGAATTAACTGTTTCTCCCTTTGCTGAGACCATAGAAGACCGGCCTAGTGAACCCATGGAGCATATGGTATTCGAGGACACTGAACCGGCTATACCAGAGGATCCTGAACCCATGGACCTTATGGTGATCCAGGCCCCGAAGGTGACTCCCATCACCACAAGCCAGCATTTCCTTGCATCCACAGTGATTCCTGTACCAGTCCCCATGACCAGCGAAGCCAGCCAGTCCAAAGAGGTAACCCAGCTCCCTCAGGGTTCTCCAGGTCGTTGTGCCATAGTCACCGAGTTCCCAGACCCGGTTCCCTCCATCACCACTAAGGAGGTTAAGCATGGAGACCCTGAGGTATCCATTCCCAGTCAGGTGTCGCTGGGTCAGAGCAAGGTACCTGAAGATCACCAAAAGCCTGACTCCGTACCGTCAAGCTGTGTAACTGCCTCAGATGGAACTGTGGTAAGAAGAGAGGACCTAGAATGGTATGAATGGTATGAAGAGGCCAAGACCTTGAGAATGATTGCAGGCCTGACTAAGAAGTCTGTTATGGCAATAACCACCGCAGGTCCAACTTCTCCAAGCCAGGCAAAACCTGTGGTATGCTCTTCCACTGTGGTTTCCAGAGTGCCCCAGACAGAGCTTCCATCGCCTTCAATATACCCATCCATGACTGACTCGGAGTGTGATGAAGGGTGGGTATCCCTTGACTCTGACAGTCAGATCTTGTCAACTCAGGAATACCGGTGTCAACCCAAGCCGCAGATCGCATGACGGTCCCACTGGCCCCCAGGTCAATATGCCAGGGGTGTTGGATCTACCATAGCCAGCTTTGATTCTCACCCTGCTGCAAGCAAAGGAGTGACTTACTGCACCACTGGTCCCCACCGTGATCCTGGGAAAGATTTTATGCCTCTGAGCGATTCCTCATCTGATGAAGATGATCCAGAATGGGATAAGGTCGTGAATTGCCTACCTATGGTGGAAGAACTGTTACAGGCGGCAAAGTCACACTCCAGCACCGTTCAAGGAACATATATGATGCCCAGTAAAACCAACATGGTGCAATTTGAGAGACCTCTGAGTCAGAGACAAACCTATATTGGCACCACCATTTCGCACCCTGCCACTTACCAGTGTGGAACTGCTCCTGCGAAACTGGCCGTTGTGGAGTATACAGTTGCTTCTGATGGCTATGTGGTCAGAAAATCAGACATTGCCAAATATGAAGAAAAGTTGGCCACCTGGAGTGTGGCCTTTGAGGGGGGGAACTGTCACGGTTCACGCTGCTGGTGCAAGAGGAGGGGCAGAACTGGCACTGCACTGCTCTGCCATAATCAAGCAACATCATTCGTGCCCTGCCCATCATGGCTCAGGCCTCTGCTCTGCTTGCAATGTCCAGGTGCTCCTCGTTTACTCCAGGAGCACATTCTCCATATAAGCAGGGCACACCCCTTCCTCCAGTGCTGGTTCATTGTATGCATTTGTCCTTTACCTGCCTGAAGCTAACAGCCTGTGTACCAAACCCTCTGTGTAACGGGGGAGTAGCGCCCACTAAGGAGTAGCGAAGTTGAGATCCTTAAGGACTGATAAATCTGCTTGACGTTTAAACACTGCTTGGTATATACAGACTTATATGCTTGAGACAGGGATGATGAGCAAACCACTGAGTTGCTACTAAGCATTAAGGTTCGAGACCGATAGAGCACGTTCAGAAACACAAAGATATGTCAGACAGTTGGTGAATTGTGCGGACTGCAGGGCAGTTAGGAAATGTGCCGCTTTAACAATTTCTGATAATCAGGAGCAGGTCAACGGTACTTTATGATCTTCAGAGGCAACAGATACACATAGGGATCTATCATTGGTACAGTATCGAGTATATTTGGCAATGAGTGCAACTGAGCATGAACCGCATATAAACAGTACCTTTTGATCGCCGTTGTTATATAAATGTATGGCAAGAGCCCTTGGTTGGGTATAGGAACCTAATGCGGCCACAGACGATACCCACAAATGAGAAGGGACAACACCCCAGTAACGTGTAAACACCCCAGCGGCAATCATGGGGTTACACCACCAAAGCACCACACAGACGATCGTAATCGAGCAGCAATTAGAATGGTCAAAACAAGCTGGGTCAAAAAAGCAGGAGCAGGGATCGTATCCAGAAAACGGGTTGGCAACAAAAATCAATGCACAGAATCAGTAGTGATGCGGGAACAGAATTCCACGACAGGGCGACGAGGCAACTCATCGTGCCCTGTTTTAAACCCGGCGGCTCCTTGTGACCACGCCAGGCCCCACCCCCTCGGATGCCGCTCGGCCGTTCCCCAGTGCTGGCAGTCGGCCAGCTCTTGGCACAGGACCTTGCCCAGACCCCCCAGGCAGCGCAGCAGGGGCTGAGGCTATGACAGTCTGCTTTCCATAGACCTGCTAATTTCTCCTGCCCATTGACACACAGCTTGCCTTAGACCACTCTCCTGGATGGTCCCTGGGATACCTCTGCTTTACCACAGACTTTGCCAATACTCCTGCGGTGCCAAGACCCTAGCACTGCCAAGTCTCCTGTGGAGCCAAGACCCCAGCTGTGCCAATTGTCCTGCAGTGCCAAGACCCCAGCTGTGCCAAGAGACCTTCCTTCCTGTCCCATCTGTCTCGTGTCTTCTGTAAGTGTTTCCCTCTTGTATCAGTGTTCAGTATTTTCCCTGTGTCCTGTATTAAGTATCTAGCCCACAGCATCAGCCAGTCCTGTTTCCTGCATTGCTCCTCATTATTCCTGCTGTGTGTATATATCTGCAATAAACCTACTGTTTATGCACCATATCCTGGCTTCCTCCTATATATCACCACATCCTGGGCTCCCACTCTCGCCTTCCGCGTGACACCAACTGAGAGAGGAACCAGGGGTGAAGAGGCACCAGTGAAGGAGGCACTAAAGGAGCGAAGAGAGAGATAGTAAGTGAACCAGGAGAAAGCGGTGTCACTGAGGCCTAGTTGACACAGCGGTAGGAGCAAGAGAGGGTGGTCAACAGTGTCAAAGGCAGCTGAAAGGTCAAGAAGAATAAGCAGGGAGAAGGGACCTTTGGTTTTAGCAGCAACTAAATCATTAGAGTGTTGTGAGCGAAAGCCAGACTGGTGTAGGTCAAGTAGAGAATTAGCAGCAATACACCCGGTGAGCTGGTTATAAACCAGGTGGTCTAATATTTTGGAGGCAAAGGGGATCAAAGAGATGGGACGGTAGTTCGAAAGGGAGGTAGGATCAAGAGATGGCTTCTTAGAATGGGCGTAATCAGAGAATGTTTGAATGCAGAGGGACAGGGCCGGATTTATAACTAGGCAGAATAGGCATGTGCCTACAGGCGCCTGCCACAAGGGGGCGCCTTACTCTGTGTCAAATAAAATATTACTGTTCTCTTTTTTTATATTATTCAGTTTACTATTATAAATGAACCATGATGCTGCACTAACTCACCTTCTCATTTCCCACACTACCAGCATGTGTGGAGCTGATTATGCAACGCATTGTTTCACCGACATCCTAGACTGTGGCGCTGCAGTGAGGAGAAATGGGGGAATTTGGAACCTGCATCTCCAAATTGTACAAAGCACAAGGTTAGTTGAGGTGTCATTAGAAAGGTCAGAGTCTGGTCTTTACAATGATACCAAACATGACCATGTGTAAAAAATGTGCAAAATAAAAAACTGAAAAAAGTAAAAAGTAAATGCAGTTTTTTTTTTCTGTTCTATGGTAGAGGCAATATATGCTTTTACTTAAAAAACAAACAATATCACTGCAGTAACTCAACTAAGACAACAGATTCTGCCCTTTCTGTTGATTTGAGAGCAGAGAGAAACTGTATTCCAGTTTAAATATTTTTTTAAAATGTTTTTTAAAATGTTTTCTAAATTTTTTAGTTTTCCCCAAAAAAGAGAATTTAAAAAGTATTTTTTTTGTAGAGGGGGGACACTCCACATTTCTGTGCCTAATTGCTCCTGAGATGCAAATCTGACCCTGCAGAGGGAAGACTGCAGAGGAGAGGGAGAGGTTGAAAATATGAGTCAAAACAGGGACAATAACCGGAAAGACAGACCGAATAAGGTGCAAAGGTATGTGGTCAAGCGGACAGGTGGTCGGGCAGGAGGACATGAGAAGTGCCGAGACATCCTTCTCTGGGACCGGAGAAAAGGAAGACATACAGGGTTATCCAAAGAGATTTGAAAAGTCACCGCACGTTCGGTGACTTTTCTTTCTCTTCAATTCGGTTCCTTTTGCCGATTGCATTTCGGTGACCCTGCGGTGTATTCAGCAAACAGCACAGGGTCCCCGAATTGCAGGGAAAAGCTGCCGTAAACCCACCGAAAACTAACCGCATAACTCACCGAATGCACGCTGAAAACCCCCAAAAACATCTGGATTAACCTTCGAAAAACCCAAGCAGGAGCCGATCACACGCAGGGAAGCAGCCGAACAGGAGCCGAATCAAACAGAGCCGAAGCAGCTGAGATGCAGAGGAGGCAGTGAATAAATTAGCAAAACCGTTTGTATGAATCTGTGAAAATGAAAAGCTGTTTGCAAAGAAACTACTGAGCGAAAATGTCTGAGATTTACAGGAGAGGTCCAGGGAATGATAATAAAAAGGGCTGTTACAGAAAAAATAAGTAAACTTAAAAAAAAATCAAAAAAAAAATCGGACTTTTAAAAAAAATATAATAATTCAGAAAAATGCTTAAAGTATCCTAAAGAATCTATAAATAAAGAGACTTTTTGCTGCAGAATTTTATAATGAACGGTTTATTAGATATTGAATTAAAACGGGAATATTTTTAACATTGAAGTCTATGGGATTCTCCTGAATTAACTTGCCGAATTAAACCACCGAATGGCAGGGCATTAGGGGAACCTTTCACTGCTGGTTTGTGTTCTCTGAATGGCGAAGCAGTGCATTTTCATGGGGATTCACTGCCCTCGAACAGGCACCGTATGTGCAGGCAATTCTCCAGGATTTGGCGAATTGCCTGCTCTCTGGATAGCCGAATGGCCAGGAAAGGTAACCGAACGCTGATTTTCAGTGTTCGGTTACCTTTCTCAAGCAATTCGGATCTCTTTGGATAACCCTGATAGTAGAAGAGAGGGCAGGGAGTGAAGAAGTGGAGGAGGTTGTAATGGTCCATGGAGTGGAAGTGGGGCGCATTAACAGTTTGAAAGTATGACACAGACGTCTGTAATCACGAGAAAAGCTGGAGATAAGGGATGAGAAATACGTTTGTTTAGAGAGAGATAAAGCCAGACTTTAGGAACAGAGCACAAATTTGTAGTGCAGGAAGTCAGCCGACGTGCAAAACCTCCTCTAACCACGTTCAGCTGCCTTGGAACACCACCGAAGATACAGTGTGTATTTAGTTATGGGTTGTAAATATAACAGTGAAATATTAATGTAGGAATGTGCAAATTATTACTGTAACAGTAGAAAATTATTTTACGTACTTGCGCATTATAACTAAAACAGTGTAAATTTTAATGTACAGACTTGTGAGACTTAAATCTACAGAATGGATTTTATCTGTTTTTACTGTAAACGCGGATTCCTTTAAGATTTGAATCTACCAAACTAAAATATGGCTGCAATGTGGCCAAAATAGGTCATGATTTCAGCCATCTGGCTGAATTAAATCGAGGCTGAAGTGCTTTGGGATAGTATTGGGCTTCTGTAGAGGGTGAGCCAGTGATGAAGCCATTGTTCACCCAGTTAATTTCCAGAAATGTGAACTTTTCCAAATTTAAATTAGAATGTTTTTGCGAAAAGGATTATATTCTCATGTTCTCACAAAATTGAAATTTTTAAAAGTTAACCGAAGTTTAACTGAATAGATGTTTGTGGGCACATTTTACAGGTAATAAATTCTTATGTAATATCTGTTAATGACCACAAGGGGGCAATCCAACACATCTAACCAAGCTATATTTCGTGAAAGAAGAAATTCTAGAAATAACACATTTCTATTGAGCTATTAGATTATTCTTTTACGATAATTCATTGCTTAGAGTTGATTGTCGTATTAAGATGTAGAGGACCCATTCCTGTTGATCCAAAAAAACAAGCCAGAATCCAAACACGTCAGAATAGACAGTATCAAATACGTGAGATATGCTTGTCGGTAGTGAAGAACTACAATAGGAAGACTTTACCTGGAACTGGAAAACTCACAGTCTGTGGCTGCTTCTAGCACGGACTCACCTGACCACCAAGCATAAATATGTGTTCAGGGGCAATTTTCCCAGGGCTGTGAGACAGCTTACAGTGGTCTGGTATATCCAAGTAAATAAAGAACAACTATTAATTGATTAATGTATATAACCATTATTTCGCACTGTCAACCGTCAACTGTGTCACTGTTTACTACAAAGCAGTGTTAACTTAGCGGAGTAATAATTTTCGTTAAAGAATGAGTTGACTACATTTTTCTGTGACAAAAACTGGTCTATAAACAGTGTGAGAAAAATATATATTTTCCCAGCGCACCTCAAGAAATAAATACCATGTTTTTCAAGTGCAGAAATCAATACAAATAAATCATATTTTTTATGTCTTATGACATTCTGTGTACGGGATTCATTATAATGTAAACATAAATAAAACCTGTAAATGTAAAATATAAAAATTCATATATGGGCATAAAACGGCATAGCCAAACACTCTCATAAATGAAGAAAAAGGAAAGAAACACATATGATGAAAAGGGTACTTATATTAAGATGGCATTTCTTTTTCTCCTGGATGGAATCCTACGATTTTATCGTCACTTGATCGGGGGATCTCCTCTCAGCCGAGGCGCTCCACGATGTATGAAAAAAGAGGGCACCAAGACATTAGTGCTGCCCGAGCATCCTGGAGGCTAGCGGCCACTACGGGGCAGGCTGCCCCTGTAATCCACTGGTAAAATGGGGTCACTAAGGAGAGATCGTGACCGCATATTTTTCCCCATAGCGTCCATGGCTTAGCTGTAGACATATGATAGTTCCCTTTATGAGCTCAAATCTGTGAGTTTTATTCCTAGAGATTCTATGATTTAGCTTACAATATTGCTGTTGTCACTTTATTTGTACATTTGTTATTTGTATAAAATTATTTATCTCATAATGTTGAATATAACTTTTTGGTTGATCACTAATCACAAACATATTGTTGTGTATAGGCGTATTCTAGAGGAATTAACACTCTGGTGGTTTGCCTTAATTTATCAGAATTTAGCCATTAAATGGTGTCTGGATCTGATGGAGACACTTCTAAACCATTACCATATGTGAAAAATAAAGGCAGGGCTTTACTGTTGCCAAGGCCAAGTAGACCTGAGTTTAGGGCTGCAGATTGGCAGAAAGCAGGATTTTTTTATAGTCTCCTTTCGGAGATTAGATTTTCTCGCAGACGTTCATTTGTGTCTTCTTCATTAAATGCAACAACGAACCCTGGATTAGACAAGCCAATGAGGTCAACAACCTTTCGCTTTTTTGCAGGTAAACGTCTGCTGTATTTATAATCACGCTAGCGATAATGTAGTTATAAAGGATTTTATTGCTAATATGCCACCATTAAGATGAAATGTGCACCCCCTAGTTCTCACGTGAAACAAACAGAGCAAAGAGAGCATCATCTTAGGGGACATTCTTGGCTACTGATAGTTGGAATTACCCCAGCAGTTCACGCAATGCAGCAGAGTTGGTACCTGTGTGTTACAACCTCCTAGCGCTGTTTAACACTGAACACAGGCAGCTGACAATTTGGACACGGTTCAGCTTTGAAACAGTATTGTGAGACATTCTATTATAAATAGAATGTGTTTTATATGGTAGAGATGGAAATATGCCAAGCTGAATTTGACAGCATTCTTGGACAGGAACTGTGCATGCTGCTTTGTTTCTTGGTCCATTAATTGTTAATTCAATAAAAAACAGGAGGAGGAGCAATTTGTATTTTAAAATAATGGAATATTTAACCCTTTGATGCCACGGGACGTGTTGTGCTGTCCGCACGGCGGGAGGGCTTAATGCGTACATCTACGCCCGCAGACTTCAATGGGCCACCTCGTCCCCTCTCTGCAGCCAGCGAGTGCCACGCGCTGTTGGCTGCTGAGAGACGGCCTGGACTCAAGCCATCTCCCTGCAGCCAATGATGCGTGTCGGCTGCGGGGCTGGTCGAAATCAGCGGCTTGCAGTGGCACCTGTCGGCGAGGCATACCTGGCGTTAACCCTCAACCCACGTGTGACACCCACCCATCTTAAGGGGTTAATTACGCACTGTTAGTGGTTTTGAGAATAAATGAACTGAATACAGTTTATCGCGTATGAATGGAGTTTTAACTCCCCATGCTCAATTTGACGCAATCCCAATCCAATTGGTAGTACATTTATTGAGGATATGACATATTCTGCATTGAGACCATCTACTCTGGTCACAGTTTTTTCAATAACAAATTAAGGGATAAAAATAATCAACTTAAAAGGCCTTCAATCTCACCCTCTCAGTATATAATAATGGCATAGTTAGATGATTTAATCTTGACTATTACAAATCCCCTTCACTCTCTCCTTAACGTACTGCACTTACTCAATACATGTAAGGATCACTGCTCTGCGTGGAGAGAGCCTGTGGAGACATGGGTTCGATCCCAGCGAGCAACCTCTCCAGTAAGTGTCCTTGGGCAAGACACCTAACGGTACATACTCGCCACCCAGGACATACTTGAAAACGAGAGAAATCTCAATGTATCCTTACTGGTAAAATCCTTTCTCAAAAAAAAATAATTTAAACTCAACCTAAATTAATTGGAATCTCTCCCACTTAGGTATCTAACAGTATCTGACCAACTGTCCTTTGAACATTAATAGACCACTTCCAGTTCCATTATTGCTTTAAATGTAAGAACTGCCTGAGCATTAACATTACTAATGGTGTCAACTACATTCACTTATTTACAATCTCCTGTCTCTGCGTTCATCAGTGAAATGCACACCGAAGAAACCCAAAAGTGCGAGGACGGATTTGTCTGTGATTTGTCACGTGACAAACAAGGGGGTGCATAATATGTGCATATAAAAGGGATTAAAAAAAACAAAACAATCAAAATGGAAACATCCACCTATAACCACTTTCTGACAAAAAACCCTCAGTGATAAATGTCAATGTTGAACAGCGGTATTTATGAAAACTAAAATATTATTAGGATCCAAATTTTTAATTAATTTTATTAGTTTAAATAATTAATAGCTTTAATAATTTATTCTTAATAAATAAAGTTATTAATTAAGAATTCATTTCCAATCAAATAATAGTGAAAAGAAAGAATATTTTAAAATAATTTTCTTAGAATCTGCATTTACTTTAAAAACACACATCCTGCGCAATGATAAGTTAATTCTCGCAAGTTCGGACAACATCATTTACTGATTTGGAGTTATAACGTGCAAATCCATTGATACATTTTTTTACAGTTACAGTAAAAATGCGAAGTTCAGTCATTTAATAAATTTTAGTCATATTTTCAACTGTAAGTTCTTCATTTAATATTTTCATATTTAACCCCTTAAGGACCGAGGACGTACCATGTACGTCATTGCAGCGGGTCTCTCTTAGACCCGCTGACGTACATGGTACGTCCTGCCGTTTTTTGAGCGCTGGAAGCGATCGGATCGCTTCCAGCAGCTCAAACGCCATTGCAGGCTGCCTGGGAGTCCAGGCAGCCGTGCAATGGCGTTTAGAAGTGCCGGGGCACCATGTGATCGCTCCCCGGGAGCGATCAACATCCGGTTTCACCGGAGAGGTGCCCGGCACTTCTAGAGAGCGCTGGAAGCGATCAGATCGCTTCCAGCTGCTCTGAGTATATTACAAGGATGCCTCGACATCGAGGCATCCTTGCAATATGCTTACCTGCCGCCGGTCCGTCCGTGATCGCTCCCCCCGAGCGATCACTTCCGGTAGCGGCAGGAAGTACTGAGTGCCACGAGGTATCGTGGCACTCAGTACAAAAACGATCACATCAGTGATCAGGTGCTCTGCTGGGTGCCTCGAGGGATCAAGGCACCCAGCAGAGTAAAAAAAAGTGTAAAAAAAAGTGAAAAAAAAGTAAAAAAAAAAGTAAAATAAAAATAAAAATAAATAAAATAAACTGACGGTTAGGGGTAGGGTTAGGGTTAGGGTTAGGGGTAGGGTTAGGGGTAGGGTTAGGGGTAGGGGTAGGGTTAGGGGTAGGGTTAGGGGTAGGGTTAGGGTTAGGGGTAGGGGTAGGGTTAGGGGTAGGGTTAGGGGTAGGGGTAGGGTTAGGGGTAGGGGTAGGGGTAGGGTTAGGGGTAGGGTTAGGGTTCTAAGGGCAGGGTCATCTTGGGGCTGAGTGGGATGTTCCTAGCCTGCCTCATCAGAGAGGCAGGCTAGCAACATCCAATCAGAAGTTAGAAAAAATCAAAATAAAATTTCTAATTTGTCAGGTCAGGTCAATATTTTGTAAATATTGGCTCTGACCTCTGTGATTCTCCCTCCCTCTCCTCACTTGTGTTTTGGTGAGCGAGAGAGAGAGATCAGATTTGACAGGTTAGAGATTTTAGTGAGATTTAGTGAGATTAGAAAAATTGAGGCAGATTTAGAGAGATTTTAGGGAGATTTAGAAGAATTGAGGCAGGTTTAGAGGGATTTAGAGAGATTTAGGTGTTTATTTGTATTTTCTTGTGAAACCCAACGGTTCTTCTAAGAACCAACAATCCGCTTATATATATATATAATAATTATAAAATTTTATAATCTATTATATATAATGTCTGAGAGGGTGTACAGCGCCGAGGAGGCATATGCCATCCTGGCGTCAGAATCTGAGGCATCTGCGTCAGACTCAGACCCTCATTTCGACCCCGCTAACTGCTCAGAGACGTCACTAGATACATTATCTACGCTGGCTGATGTATCTAGTGATGTTTCTGATGCAGATCCTGGTCACCACCTGCCAGCAGGAGACGCACAGCTCCAGCTGAGGAGTGGGTAGTGCCTCATCGCCAGAGGCCAGATATCCCTCCTTTCACGGCAAATCCTGGCATCAATATTGATGTTGCAGGATTTACCGCCACACAGTTTTTGCAGGTGTTTATGGGGGATGATTTGTTGGGCCACATCGTGGCCCAATCAAATCTGTATGCCCATCAGCATTGTGCTGCGAAGCCAGACTCCTACTTGGCAAGGCAGCAATGGACCCCGCTAGATGTGCCAGAATTTCTGAAATTCTGGGCACTTACTATGCTGAGGGCATCATAAAGAAGCCCTCAATTCGCTCCTACTGGAGCAGTAGCCCCATCTGCTCTACCCCCATTTACCCCCAATCAATGTCACGTAGAAGGTATGAAAACATTTTGCGTTTCATGCACTTCAGTGACAACAGCCTGTGCCCCCCTAGAGAGCATCCCCAGTTTGACAGGCACCAGACTTTTACATTTTATTCGTACATTTTTATGTTCTACAATTGGTGCTGTATTTTGCCAAAATCTTTGCACACCTATGCATGGGGGGCATGGGTGTACTCAGGAGATCTTGCAGAAAACAACCTGGAGAGTTTTCATGCAGTAACAAACAACAGTGTCTCCTAAATCACAGTCCAAATCTAATGTGGGCGTAAAAATCTGAAAATTGAAAAATTACCGCCACACACACCTTCTCAAATGTTTTGGGCTAAAACCGTTGCATCCATGGCATCAAAGCACTCCATATGCAATACCTTGGGGTGTCAACATAACAAATATAAACAATTTTCTGGCAATAATTCAAACTGGGGTATGCGGTAGACCCAAAACCAAAGATAGGCCTAGCTGAAGAAATAATCTCAATTTCAACTCCAATGACAAAGTCATAAAAATTGTATTTGAACCTTCCCAAAATCCTGGCAAACCTATGCATGGGGGGCATGGGTGTACTCAGGAGATCTTGCAGAAAACAACCTGGAGAGTTTTCATGCAGTAACAAACAACAGTGTCTCCTAAATCACAGTCCAAAACTACTGTGGGCGTAAAAATCTGAAAATTGAAAAATTACCGCCACACACCTTCTCAAATGTTTTGGGCTAAAACCGTTGCATCCATGGCATCAAAGCACTCCATATGCAATACCTTAGGGTGTCAACATAACAAATATAAACAATTTTCTGGCAATAATTCAAACTGGGGTATGCGGTAGACCCAAAACCAAAGATAGGCCTAGCTGAAGAAATAATCTCAATTTCAACTCTAATGACAAGTCATAAAAATTGTATTTGAACCTTCCCAAAATCCTGGCAAACCTATGCATGGGGGGCATGGGTGTACTCAGGAGATCTTGCAGAAAACAACCTGGAGAGTTTTCATGCAGTAACAAACAACAGTGTCTCCTAAATCACAGTCCAAAACTACTGTGGGCGTAAAAATCTGAAAATTGAAAAATTACCGCCACACACACCTTCTCAAATGTTTTGGGCTAAAACCGTTGCATCCATGGCATCAAAGCACTCCATATGCAATACCTTGGGGTGTCAACATAACAAATATAAACAATTTTCTGGCAATAATTCAAACTGGGGTATGCGGTAGACCCAAAACCAAAGATAGGCCTAGCTGAAGAAATAATCTCAATTTCAACTCCAATGACAAAGTCATAAAAATTGTATTTGAACCTTCCCAAAATCCTGGTAAACCTATGCATGGGGGGCATGGGTGTACTCAGGAGATCTTGCAGAAAACAACCTGGAGAGTTTTCATGCAGTAACAAACAACAGTGTCTCCTAAATCACAGTCCAAAACTACTGTGGGCGTAAAAATCTGAAAATTGAAAAATTACCGCCACACACCTTCTCAAATGTTTTGGCTAAAACCGTTGCATCCATGGCATCAAAGCACTCCATATGCAATACCTTGGGGTGTCAACATAACAAATATAAACAATTTTCTGGCAATAATTCAAACTGGGGTATGCGGTAGACCCAAAACCAAAGATAGGCCTAGCTGAAGAAATAATCTCAATTTCAACTCCAATGACAAAGTCATAAAAATTGTATTTGAACCTTCCCAAAATCCTGGCAAACCTATGCATGGGGGGCATGGGTGTACTCAGGAGATCTTGCAGAAAACAACCTGGAGAGTTTTCATGCAGTAACAAACAACAGTGTCTCCTAAATCACAGTCCAAAACTGATGTGGGTGTGAAAATGAAAAATGACCACCAGACTGTATCCAATTTGTTTGGAGCAAACGGATGCATCCATAGCATAAAAACACTCCATTTACAATACTTTGGGGTGTTAGCTTACCAAATATATGCACGTTCATAAAACTGGGGTATGTAAAAAGGCCCCTAAAAAGAAGATCAGCAAAGAAGATACTGTATGTCAAATTAGAAAATTGACAAGCACATGTCAAAGATTGGCGTAGCACCCCAAAAACAACAGAACAAATCTATATATGGGTGGTATCAATTTACTCAGAAGATGTTGCTGAACATATTTTGGGGTGTTTTTTGGCAGTAACCCATAACTGGATTTGACAATTCATGCCTAAAGTACAATGTGTGTGAAAAAATAACACAAAAAGTGACTACCTGAAAGTTTGACATAGAGCTAGTGCATGGAAAGTGTTAAAATACAACTCTTTGAAGCACCCTAGGGTGTGCCCTTTCTAAAAATATATGGTTTGATGGGGGTAAATTACTTTGGCCGGCTTCAAAAATGTCCCAAATAGGACATGGGTGCATGATGACGAAATGTGAAAATTCCAAGTTGAAAACTGAAATGCGCACCCCCCAAATAAGGCCTATTAGCCCCCAAATGACCCGACATACCTATACATGGGTGGTATCAATTTACTCAGAAGATGTTGCTGAACATATTTTGGGGTGTTTTTTGGCAGTAACCCATAACTGGATTTGACAATTCATGCCTAAAGTACAATGTGTGTGAAAAAATAACACAAAAAGTGACTACCTGAAAGTTTGACATAGAGCTAGTGCATGGAAAGTGTTAAAATACAACTCTTTGAAGCACCCTAGGGTGTGCCCTTTCTAAAAATATGGTTTGATGGGGGTAAATTACTTTGGCCGGCTTCAAAAATGTCCCAAATAGGACATGGGTGCATGATGACGAAATGTGAAAATTCCAAGTTGGAAAACTGAAATGCGCACCCCCCAAATAAGGCCTATTAGCCCCCAAATGACCCGACATACCTATACATGGGTGGTATCAATTTACTCAGAAGATGTTGCTGAACATATTTTGGGGTGTTTTTTGGCAGTAACCCATAACTGGATTTGACAATTCATGCCTAAAGTACAATGTGTGTGAAAAAATAACACAAAAAGTGACTACCTGAAAGTTTGACATAGAGCTAGTGCATGGAAAGTGTTAAAATACAACTCTTTGAAGCACCCTAGGGTGTGCCCTTTCTAAAAATATATGGTTTGATGGGGGTAAATTACTTTGGCCGGCTTCAAAAATGTCCCAAATAGGACATGGGTGCATGATGACGAAATGTGAAAATTCCAAGTTGGAAAACTGAAATGCGCACCCCCCAAATAAGGCCTTTTAGCCCCCAAATGACCCGACATACCTATACTTGGGTGGTATCAATTTACTCAGAAGATGTTGCTGAACATATTTTGGGGTGCTTTTTGGCAGTAAACCTTAAAGTTCACAGTACATGTATTCTTAAATTGCGTTCAAAAAAAAAATCACCAAATTTTTTTTTTCTCAAACTTTGGCATAGATTTGTGGTAAAATGGTTTGCATGGAAAGAGTCAAAATACCCCAAGTTTAATACCTTGATTTGTGTACTTTAAAAAAATATGTATATGTGGAGGGTTATTCAGGAATTAGTGACAGATATCAGTGTTACAATGTCACTATCACTAGTTTTGAAAATAAACTCTTTGGAAATGGCAAAGTGCTACTTGCACTTATTGTTGCATAAAATAAGGAAAAAAGCGAGGAATATGTAAACATTGGGTATTGCTAAACTCAGTACTAAATTTAGAAACTACTAACGAATTAATTTTTTTGACGGTTGTTGATACATAAGAAATTTTGGGGGTCAAAGTTCGAAAAAAGTGGTGTTTTTTCAATTTTTGTGTCATATTTCACAATATTTTTTATAGTAAATTATATGAAATGATGAAAAAAATGGTATCTTTATAAAGTCCATTTAGTGACGAGAAAAACAGTGTAAAATATGTGTGGGTTACATAAACGAGTAAGAGGAAAATTTGACGTAAACACTAAGAGCGCAGAAACGTAAAAACAGCAGCGGTCACGAACGGACGGATTCGTGTAAAACCGCCCGGTCACTAAGGGGTTAAAACCCTCAAGTCCCAGCTTTAATATTTTACTGTTCATGTACAACTTAGAAGTCCGTACTGTAATTTTTCCACTTTTACATTAACAACACACAAGTACGTAGTGTACAGTAAGTATCGTATTTCATTTTTAAGCCCGCAATTTGCAATCTCCGCACATTAACCCTTTCACTGCTGAGGACGTGTGGGGAACGTCCTCATTGACTCCTAAGGAAAGATAGGGGTGGATATAAGTGTTCCTTTGAACCCCAATATCTCCTGACTCTTTTTGAGCTAGCAGGGTCATATTTGGTATCATTAGAAAGGCCAGAGCATGGCCTTTCCAATGATACCAAACACAAATAAAATAATTATAATAATAATACAAAAAAGTAAAATGTGTTTTTTTTAAGCCGTGAAATGGCTCAGCAGTGAAGGGGTTAAGAATGGTATAATACATTGCATCGAAAAAAACATTTATAAACATCTTTCAGCACTTGATGTATTTTTGGAAATCAGCATATCCATATATTGGAATTGAATTGCTAAAGCCGATATTTCCATTAAAATATGGAAATAAAATTGATATTACTGTAAAAAAGATAGAATCAGCATTGAATTCAAAATTTTCTTGGGTATCAAAAACCCCCAAACAGTGGATTTGAATCTTGAATCTCCCAAACCAAAACAGGCTTGAAAAATGAATGAAAAAGCACATGTTTTCAGTCATCGGTTGAATTAAATCGAGCTATAAGTCGGTAACAGGCAGCCGGTAAGGGAAAAAATTAGCATGAGACAGTATCGCTTACTGGTTCCCCGTTGCTGAGGCTATGCTGGTCCAGCTGCTGTATTAGCGGCTCCGGTTAGAACAGTTGGGTGCCCTATACCAGCAACTATGCCATGTGCTGCTACTGGTATCAGCTCTGGAATCCTAGAGCAGGAACTTGCTTGAGCAGGTTTGCGCAGGAGCCACGGAAGGACATTGGCAACGACTTGATCACAGTCTTCTGCTGCTTGCGGCCAGAGGAGCTGACAGAGTCACATTGCACCTCCCATTGTGCTTCCATGAGGTAAATTTAGTATTTTTTAGTGGGGTTACTTACACCAGTGTTTAAGAGTCAGTATTCATTTCTGAAAAAAGGCTTGTTTTGAGGAGAACGAGCTATATTGAAATAATTTATATTAAGCAGCTGTAACTTGGGCTCTGAAAGCTGCCGTAGCCTTTACGCTTACGGTTGGAGTCGTTATGTCCAAGTACTCCAGACATTAGTTTAACACCTATGTTGAAATCAGGCCCTATGGATGGAAAACATTTTTAGAGTGCTATAATGGTATTAATTTTTGAAGATGATCAAATATGGATTTTACCAGACAGAATACAGTTCAATCATGGAATAAAGAAAGATCAGATTTCACTTTTAGTAAAAAAAACTGGTTTATATCTTTAAACTGTGTGACAGACAGCAGTCATCTTTCTTAATGTGCTGAATATAAAAGTATGTTTGCAAAATTGTGATTTTTTTTATCTTCTTTGTTTTATTAGCATGCATTATTTGTTATTTTTTTTGTGCTGAAGAAGGTCATCCCAGTTAATCTGAAAATACCAAATGTTCTTCCATTTTGCCTTCTGTCAGCTTCTTTTCAGCTCATCCTCTAGAAGAGGCTGTTCTATGCAAGATTGCATTTCAAATAACATTTAAACAGATTGCAATGCTATTCAAATGAAAACAGTATGTTGCCATGATGGTATATATGGCTAGTTTTTACTCTATGATATTTCAATATATATATATATATATATATTTGTAAAGGGAATCTTTTGTTTCTTTTTTTATTAAGCCGGAATGGTATTTTTTTGTGAAATTATTTGCATTAGAGTACAACTACATTTCTTCCGGCATCTCCATCTGGTACAATGGAGACTTGAGGGAGTGTTAGTGGCTAGCAGAAATCAGCTGTCGGAAGATCATTACTCTGCCGTCTGTTTCCTCCTTTCCTACTTCTGTGTTAAAACTCTTGATTATTAATTAGCTCTATTGGAATTGTAAGAATATAATGTAATATTTAAAGCTTTAAACTTTAAAGCATCTGTTATACCATTATCATGAAACAAATGTAAAAATAAATTACAAGTTTACAATATACTGTAAGTCAACAAACTGATAACATGGCATCTTGGTGAAATTATGTAAACAGGGCTGGATTTACCCAATCTGGTACCCGAAGGCCAGTTTCCTTAATGCACCCCTATTTTCATTCACATTGTTTAGTATCATCCCCAAGCAAAATGGAAAAATTCTAAATATATGTTTCCACCTCCACCATGTCTGCTGGTAGTTATTCCCTTGTTTCCCCATTGTCCTACCACTAATATATTCCTCTATCACCTATCCCACCTGCAATGTTTAACAATAAAAAATAAATCCAGCACTCCTTCAATATTCACCATGTGGGTTTATTCCATCAGCAGAAGAACAACGTTTCGACCCTCACGGGTCTTTGTCAAGTCTCTGTGATGTTAGCTCACCCCTCTCCTCTTAGATTGTAACTTCTCGAGCAGGGCCCTCTCGAGCCTCTAATACTGTTCTGTGTGTGTGTAACGTGTATGTATAATTATTATTCTGTCTATCCCATTGTACAGCGCTACAGAACTTGTTGGCACATTATAAATACTTCTAATTGTAACTGCTCACCCTATAATACCTGTGTGCCTAATTTAGTTCCTTAACACTTAGCTATCTTTAGTTTCTACCCACCTCTACTTATTCTCTAATGTATCTCTCTTGATCTCTATCTATTGTTCAGTCATATATATATAGTCCCACATTCACACACAAGTACACTTACACAGGCCCTAGATACACATATACAATCACTGACAGACAAAACAGAGATACATATTTACACAAAAGCTCTGTCTGCGGCAGTCACAGTAAAAATACTTATTGTCACTAGAGAGATACTGATGAAAACAGGGACACATGGACATAGAAAGGCAGAGATATGAAAGTCACTCAAAGACACAGACAAAGACTGAGGTACAGGCAAACAAAGAATGACAGACACTGACAGAGAAAAACACAGACACACAGAGAAACTGACAGAAAAGGGACACTGAATAAAACTGAAAATCAAACCGAGAAAGAAGGCACTGACAAACACAAGGGAGACACAGTGATAAATACAGACACAACGTATTTATTTATTTATTTATAAAGTATTTTACCAGGAAGGATACATTGAGATTTCCCTCGTTTTCAAGTATGCAGAGACAGAGGAAGAAAAAGGACCAGAAATATCCAAAGACTAACAGACACAGAGAGAAAGACAGAGATACAGACACATAAGAACAGCACAAAATATTGCATGCTCAACTCCCATCAATCTTTGGTGGCAACACAACATTGCCAGTCAGCCACACCTCTTTTTTTTTGAGAAAGTATTTAACCAGGAGGGATACATTGAGATTTCTCTCGTTTTAAAGTATGTCCTGGGTGGCGAGTATGTACCATTAGGTGTCTTGTCCAAGGACACTTAATAGGGAGGTGCTCTTGCCGGGATCAAACCTGTGTCTCCACAGTCTATCTCCATGGTTATAGCGCAGTGATGTTACCTCTACTCCACCCATACATTTTTTCGCATATGTGCTCAGAATCCTATAACCTACAACATAAAAAAAGATTTTAAGTAACTTATAATGACCATTAAAAGTATAAGCCTACCTGCCCACGACAAGGCACATTTCATAGGTGCATTTTGACACACTGTGAAGACCAAATCATGATGAAAGTAAATTTGTGAAAAAAATAAATAAGTACAATAATAAGACCTGTTATATCTTTTTTCTCTTTTCTTTTAATGTTATTGTTTTAGATGTTGCTTGTCAGTGCTGTCTCTTGTAGAAATTAGATTAAATGTATTAGACATGTGCACAGCACAAAACTTCATTTTGTACAAATGGATTAGTCCTAAAATGCAATTTATTTAGTAAAGAAATTCCTTTTCAGTTCTTTAGTATGAAAACGAATTTCATTCATCCGAAAACCAGCATATACAATTAATATTGTAGTGGTGGCTCCTCAGAGGGCTGAGATCGGCTACTTGTTACAGCATCTCTCACTCTCAGCACAATGTGTCAGGTAAGGTTGTTACAGTAACTGACTGCTGCTCATCACAGTGCTCAGAGTTACACTAATAAATTGTATTTTAATAGAAGAGGTTATAACAATATTATTTCCTTGTTTTACTGAAATTCTGAGCGCTGTGATGAGCAGCAGTCAGTTACTGTAGCAGCTGAGCCCGATACATTGTACTGAGAGATAATCTAACAAGCAGCCGATCTCAGCGCTCACAGCCACTGGATTTAAAGGGCTAAAAAAAATGTTCTTCTCTGTATAATGTGTAGCGATGTGTTAAAGTTTACTGTGGCAGTACCCATTTTTGGCCACAAGATGGAGACTATCACGATTAAAGACCCTGGACACTTGAACTACATGTCCATGCATGCTTTGCGAAGAAACAGGAAGTGGGTGGGTTTGTGGAGAGCTGTACATCCTGCACCTCGTGGAGAACAGGCAGAGCGCGCCAGGGAGTCAAGGAGAGTGGATGCACAAAGTAAAGAGAGAGACCAAAGATAGGCCGGAGCGCAGACAGAGTGGATCGGGCTTTCAGGATTGGCTCACTCAGCTTGTGGGACACAGACCTCACCCTCTATGCTATTCAAGTGCAGCTGAAGGAGAGAAGACCCCAGGAGTGAGGAGTACCGCGGTCGATCGAAGCGGGGAGCAGGCGGTAAGCTGGATGAGTCGCGGCTGACAGACAGAGGGCCAGACAACAGATCCGGTGGTCGGCATCCCCCGGCAACATCGAGCGGAGAGGCGTCCTGGGCCAGCCGAATCTCAAGCTTGCGCTGGATGGGTGAGAGGCCCCAAGGCCGTGTTTAAATAAGAGCGTACGCTGCTGTTTCCTTCTAAAACCCACAGGGCCCCAACTGACTAGATTGAAGACATCGCTAAAGTAAACTCACTGGCCAGTTGAGAAGTACCCGGGTACCCTACACACACAAATACATATCACCTCATGTTCTGGGATTTAACCTGTGCAGGACTCATTTTCCTTTTTCGAACCGGGACAAGGGGGCAAAGTTAAAGCTACATTCCGAACATTTTTCCTTTTTTGTTCCCGCTGCGCGTTCACCGTGATACGAGAACTGTGTATTTTATTGTGTCCCGCTACGCGGTTTTTCCTCGAATTTCGTATCTTTTAATTTTCTGCTCGGTCGGGGTTTTTTCCGAAAATACGAAGCCCTCGTGTTTTCGTTTCTTTTACCGCTACGCGTTTATCGTGTTACGAAAGTACTGTAAATCTTCCTGCATATACCGTGTCTTAAGAGCTGCAAATCTTTTAGTAAACCTTTTTAATTGTAAAACTGTCCAGCGTGTTGGAGTATATTTATTCCCTAGTGCGGGGAGACTGACCCGTGGTTCATTTTCAGCGGCTCCTCCGGGAGTGAGCGCTACAAATGTATAGAACATCCTCCTGCATTAATTAATACCCCTCTCTGTATAATGTATAGAACATCCTCCTGCATTAATTAATACCCCTCTCTGTATAATGTATAGAACATCCTCCTGCATTAATTAATACCCCTCTCTGTATAATGTATAGAACATCCTCCTACATTAATTCATTACTTAGAACATCCTCCAGCATTAATCATTGCTGGTCTCCTTCACTCATCAATGTAATATTACAAAAAGAACTGAAACTAAAATGCAATGCATTTTCCTTTTGTTTCTTTCGTTTTTTGGACCGCGCAGTTTCATATCTCGAGTCATACGAAAACTAAATTATCCCAAAATTTGGACGAAATCGTTTTAGTACTAAAATGAATGCACATGTCTAAAATGTATTGTAAAAGATCTTTGTCACAAATGAGACAACAAACAAATACGCTGTATAGGGCTCTTTTCCAACACTGTAGTAAACGTAATTAAAGTCTAAGCCATTGCTAAATTGCTAATACCCTGTTTGAAGTCAGAAGCTAACTGGTGGGTTATATTTATACTCAAATTCAGGAACACCCCATTAGTGGCTAATCAGAAAACGTTGCCAGGATGAGCAACAAATACAATTTGTCTTGTGGGCAGGTGGGCCATTATGACCATTATGAGCATCAAAAACCTCCTTAAATACATGAATAGAAGAAGAGAAATGCACACAAATCCGGACTGCCTCCCCCACCCACACACACATGGATGCCCACCACCACCAACAACACTTTTCATGTGTAGTTTATGCAGGTGGAGAGAGAAGCTCTCTGACAGAGAGGTAGCTCTAGACTTGGGGATGCCTTAGGCGGAATTCAGTTATGAATAATGCCTGACAGGGCCAGAGATGAGATTGTTTCAAAATGTGTTAGACGACAATATGACATATTGGGGATTATTGTTTTATAAAAAATATGACATTTAGAGCAACAGCAAGTAATGTTACTTACAGAGTAATCACCCCTCTAGACTGACGAATATGATTCAACCAGGGAATGCAATATATATATATATATATATAAACAAAAATCGGTGTTATGATGAAAAAACCCACCAGAGTCTAACAGAGCCTACACGCGTATAAATATATACAGCAGTGTTTCCCAAACCTGTCCTCGGGACCCTCAACCAGGCCAGATTTATCAGATCACCTGGGGAAAAGCAGACTGAATCCTGCAATCACTGAGCAGCAAATCATAACACCTGTGCTGTGCTTCAGATATCTGGCAAACCTGGCGAGGCGGAGGGTCCTGAGGACAGGTTTGGGAAACACTGATATACAGGAACAAAAATGGAGCTATATGACCCATGAGAGTGTAAATTTTTTCTATAAATACATATCTACCAAGCAAAGAGCCAGAAGGGATATAATGCTCTAAATCAGTGGTTCTCAACCTGTGGACCCTCAGAACACATAATTGTCTTTGGTCATTAAGTCGCAACCCTAAATTAATTGAATTTCTGAAACATTATAATTTATTCCATGAAACTATATGTGCAACATTCTACAATGTATGCACTTTTTTAATAATTATCAGGGTTATTCAGAGAGCGTGAAAAGCAGGAGAATGACTGGAGAAGGAAAAATTCTAGGTCAAAATAGCCAAACCAGAAAAATTCTCCCTTTCATCTCACTTTCCAAATCGGCTATTTTGACCTAGAATTTTTCATTCTCCAGCCATTCTCCAGTCATTCTCCTGCTTTTCACGCTCTCTGAATAACCCTGTTTGTAAACAGGGATTCTTTCCAAAATGGATAGTGCAGTAATCACAGCACTAGTGAAAACGAAAGTGCTGTTGAGGCATAAATAGCACTTAGAACTTATGGGAAAACTAGGGATGCTTCTTGCTCTTAAGTGTCTCAAAGTCTGGGGTGATGGTAGACAAAGCAACTCTAATTTAAATCACTACTGAATGAATATTAAAATATTATAAAAAAAATTAAACTCACCTGCTCCGCGCTCCCCAACCGTCCGTCTCTGCCGCTGCGCATTATTTCTTCACAGCAGAGGCAGACTGCCCTCCCTGAGCAAAGAAAAAAAACAGACCTCGTTATACATTTAAAATTAGTTAGGAACCCTAAGATTAACCAAAAAATTCCTGAAAATAATAAATGGTTTTACAAATATTTAATAAACAGTTAAAAACAGGGATTTGTTTTAACATTGAAAATGGTGGAAAAATTCCTATTTTCTTTAAAATAAGTTAGGAACCCTAAAGATTAACCAAAAAAATGCCCAAAAAATCCTAAAAAAAAATAATTTAAAAAATGACAGTTTTTTTCATTTTAAATAATTTCATTTGTTCATTATTTTTATTCCGTTTAAGATAATTTGGTTCCATTTTTTTCATTTAAAACATTTTGCCCTGTTTTTTTTTTCCTTTCAGACAATTTGGTTCCATTTTTTTGCATTTTTAATCTCTTTTTTTTTTTTGCTTTCATACCATTTGTTTCGTTTTTATCTTTAATTTTAGATCAATTTGTACTCTTTATTTTCATTTTAGATCATTGGTTCCGTCTTTTTTAGTTTAAAATCATTTTGTTATGTTTTTTTTTCCCTTTCAGACAATTTGGTTAAATTTTTTTGCGTTTTAAATAATTTTTTCTTTTTTTTGCTTTCATAGCATTTGTTTCCATTTTAGATAATTTTGTTCTCTTTATTTTCATTTTAGATCATTGGTTCTGTCTTTTTTCATTACAGATCATTTGTTTCTGAAATTTAATTAGTTTTTGATTGTTTTGTTCCATTTTTTCGGCATTTCGTATCATTTGCGTCCCTCTTTTTTCTCGTTTAGGTCCCATAACGAAATGATTTTGTTTGTGTTGAAACTTGGATTCGGGATTATGTAATTTCAGAAGGCCGATATTTCATTTTGGAAATGGTCCCTAATCAACGAAAATAATGAATTTCGTACGAAATTTAATTCGGAAAGAAACGCACGTCCCTAGTATGTCCTGGGTGTTGAGTATGTACCGTTAGGTGTCTTGCCCAAGGACACTTACTGGAGAAGTGCTCTTGCTAGGATTCAAACCTGTGTCTTCACGGTTAAAGAGTAGTGATGTTACCTCTACTCCACTCAGCTGGTACAAGTTCTCATGGCTCATTGAAAATCTCTCTTTAGGCAGCGACTTGAATAGCCCTTGTCGTGAAATCTTTTTGAAGGATTTTAGCTTAATTAAAAAATTCCATATCTGTGGTACATATTCTCTTTAACCCCTTCCATGCGGAGGACGCACTCAGTGCATCCTGCTGCATGGCCACTTCACTGCGGAGGACACGCTGACTGAGTGCGTCCTCCCTTTGCAGCAGAGATCAGCTAGGATTCTGGTCGATTGCTGTGGTCCCCCGGTGCGGGCTGACATCCTCGATGTCAGCCCAGCCTCCGGGACCCAGGCAGGCACGATAGAGGTCATCGCACCTGCGCGATGATGTCTATTACAGGCATCCCCCCGCCACTGCGGGGAAGGTGCCTGAAGGGGAGCGGGTCCTTTGGACCTCTCTCCCTCCCCATCTGGGCAGACCACAACTTAAAGGCAGGCACCGTTTGGAAGAGCACAGCCTGCGCTTCCAAGCGGCGGCTGTCTTTAATCCCTAGGGGGCTGGCTCACGATATGGCGCTAACAGTCGCCGTATCGCGGTCCCCTCCCGGAGCTGGTCGACATCTTGGATGTCGGCCAAGCTTCCAGGATATCCCCCGATGACTGGTGTCATCGCGCTTAGCGCAATGACGTCAGTTCTGCAATTAACCCCTATCTACCACCTATGGTGGAGATAGGGGGTTCCAATGATGGGTTCCAATGATTGGATAGGGGGTTCCAATCCGTGGCAGCTAGGGGTTAATGTGTGGTATCATTGTAATGGCCAGAGCATGGCATTTCCAAGAGTACCAAACATGGCCATGTAAAATGTAAAAAAATAAATAAAAATCTAAATATTTAAAAAAAAAATTAAAAAATTTTAAAAACTGTTTCTTGTTTTATTAATGCAGCAATATTTTTCTCATTTCAATTATAATGTGAACAATGATACTGCACAAAAGATTTTTTCTATGGGGGACGTTTGCTAAAAAACACGTAATTTTCCCCAAAAAATTGTAACGAGTCCTCAATTCTAATTTTTTTAACAAGCGCACCCCAAAGAAAATATAACTGAAAAGGCTTGCATGATAAAATGTGAAAAAAAAACACTCTACACAATGTAGATGATTGAAAATTCAATTTGTATTGCATGTTTTGTTATAATATTCAGACAGGACATGACATATACATATAATAATGATATATTATGAATCTGCCGAGTCTGCCGGAAAGAACAATATATAATATGTCTGGGTTGTATAATAAAACGTGGCTTCAATTCGCATTTAAACAAGATCAGCGAAACCAGTAAAAATTAGCTCAACACAGAGGTGTGAAATGGCTCAGCAGTGGAAGGGTTAAACATAGATACTGGTCTACAGGGATGCCAGTCTTGAGAGGCACCGAGTGAAAACTTTGCCAATGCAAAAGATTATTGGCAGGGGTCTCCTTTTTAAATAGAGTGGTAAGCTCACCTCCCTTTGTTTTACAAATGATGACATCTAAAACATTTCTGAATTTCTGATGTAAATTTAAGATTGCAATTATTCTGGTCCAGAAGACCCACAAAAGTCAGGAACACACAGGCACTACTGTATTGCATTATAATTATGTACATTTGTAGCTGTTTGTGAGGAATGTGGATTTGTGCTGCATTATCTGTGGTTTGATGGCACGTGCTACGCATCACAGTACACACAACAAAGTACACACTGTGTACACTCCACAAAAATAAACACATTGGACACACACACACACAGTACTCACTAGAGATGTGCTTGACTTTTATTTTCGTTTCGTTTTTTTTGGGTCTTTTTTTTCGTTTCGGGTCATTTCAGTTTTTTGTATCGTTTTGTTTCAGTTCGGTGATTCCACGATCTGGATCGATACAGTGATTCGGAACGGTAAGGTGATTCGGATCAAATCGGGTGATTCGGATCGGTTGTTATTTCGTTTTTATTGCTTATTTAAGAATGGGAAGTAGATTACTACCAATAGAATGAAATACCTATTTATTTTTTAGGATCTGTTTATGCATTTTTTGGGTGAAATTTTAGGTTTTCTAATCTTTTTTTAAAGAAACAATGTTTTTTTTGTGGATTCATATGCTGCATTAATTATACTGCAGAGAGGCGCTGCCCGGCAGTGTGCGGATTCATATGCTACATTGAAAGGTTAAAAAGCCTTGTTTCTTTAAAAAAGTTAGGAAACCTAAAATTTCACCCAAAAAATGCCTAAAAGAATAAATAAGTAATGAAACTTTCATCCTATTGGTAGTATCTACTTCCCATTTTTAAATAAACAATAAAAAAACAAAATAACTCATAAAAAACAAAAAACTAACTGATCCGAATTGCGAATGAATCTGAATCGCCAGATCGATCCGAATCACCGAATCAATCTGAAATTGTACTGCAAACAGAGCACTCGTTGCTCATACTGCTTAAACTGCAGCAAACACCATATACACAACACACAACAAACAATGCATACACAGCACAGTAACATATACACACATGCACACACCCACAGATTCATACAGATACTCCCCTCCCCAATGACCTTTGCCTTCTTTACCATCCCACTTTTCCTCCAATACCAATCTCCTCCCATGGCCTGTAACTTTTGTATCCTTTACCAACCAAGTACATAAATTCTAAGAAACCCAAGAGTGAAAGTGTAGGTTCACTGAAATCGGAGACAGGGGTATTATTAACTGAAGATCGAGATAAGGCAGAAATTATGAATGATTATTTTTCTTTAGTATTTATCAAAGAGAAACCTATAACAGGAGCATTGCACATCAGTGACAAAATCTTTCAGAAAAAAAATGTGATTGTTTGACTCAACTAAACAAAGTGAATGTGAACATAGACTAGAGTTCCTTTAAATAGCTTTGTCCAGATCCATGTTTCACTTTCGATTTGGCGCGGTGTTTTCCAAAATGGCCACCGATGATGTTCCTGGGCATGCGTGTGACGTCATTTTCCGTCAGACGTCAAATGGCTGACTTTGCCTTGTTGTACGCATGTGTAGAGTTTCAGTATTCCCACTGGGTTCCCCAACCAAGATGGCTGCACGCATATCTCACGTTTCTTTAATGTTTATACAAATACATATGAATTGATAATAGGGGAAGGATTCTGAACATACAACTTTGTTATTGTTATTATTATTATTGTCATCATTTATATAGCACCAACAGTTCACTCAGCGCTTTACAATAACCAAAGGGAAGGAGATACAGATAAACGGACATAGGATGGAAACAAGAGGTGTAGAGGTGTCATGCCCTGCTCCGCGACCCACTCACGGTCCGGACCGCCATGCTGGGGAAGACCCGATACTCACCTGAGGTCCCTCGTGGCGTGCTGCTCCAGGATTCCGGGACACAGAGTGGAGAGAGGAGCCCAGGAGACGCCCCACGCCACCGACCAGATTCAGACACTGAAAGAGAAAGCGAGCACCAACTTCTTTAAGTAATGTTAAGTCTGGTACTCTGCCGCCCTTGGCTGGCCGATTAGAGGTACTGCTTGACACCTGTTTTTGAGATCCTCGAATTCCTCCCATTGACCTACCAAAAGCTCAGGTACCTCAACTCCACCTCCGATACCCAGGTGAAAGGTATTCCCATGATCCTTTGAACCCTATTTAAACCTGCCGCCCTTCTCAACATATTAACCAGGTTCTACTGTTGCCTTCCATCTCAGTTTTCCTAGTGTTCCTCGTATTCCTGAACCCGTTGCCTGTCTCTGATCTTCGACCCGGATTGTCATATCGACCACGCTGCCTTCTTCTGCCCATCGACCCGGATTGCCATATCGACCATGCTGCCTTTTTCTGCCCATCGACCCGGATTGCCATATCGACCACGCTGCCTTCTTCTACCCATCGACCCGGATTGCCATATCGACCACGTTGCCTTCTTCTGCCCACCAAACCGAATTGCCATATCGACCACGCTGCCTTCTTCTGCCCATCGACCCGGATTGCCATATCGACCACGCTGCCTTCTTCTGCCCATCGACCCGGATTGCCATATCGACCACGCTGCCTTCTTCTGCCCATCGACCCGGATTGCCATATCGACCACGCTGCCTTCTTCTGCCCATCGACCCGGATTGCCATATCGACCACGCTACCACCTTCGTTACTATTTGTTATTTCTCTGGACTTTTTACTTTTTCCTATGTGCTACTAATCCCTACTTCTCAAGAAGATCATCTCAGTTGTATCATTGTACTGGACTTAAGTTGCCCTTCTCGTTTCACTAAATATTGTTTAAATCCTACTTGGTTTCCTGCATTCCTTACTCCTCTGGCTTGCTATTGGGTTCCATACTCATACTACACAGGGGCCTCAAAACCCTGCATTACAAGAGGGCCCTGCTCATAGGAGCTTACAATCTAGAGGGACTGGGTTGGGAAGACAGGGAGAATTTTACTAGCTAGCAGGATCATTAGTGCCAGTTGTTTGGGAATGGTGGGTCATAGAATTTCTCAATTTAGTGAAAAGCACATGAAAATGTAAGTAGTTCCATCTATTATCACGAGTATTTTTTTCAGCCAGAACTTGCCAGTACAGAGTACTGGCTCCTACCGGGTGAGTACCGGCACCTACAGGCTGAGTACCGGCACTTTTTAAAAAAATATGTTGCGGGAACGCAGGTTCCTGCTGTGTAATACATTAACAGCATTCCGCTAGCAGCCTCCTCGCACGGCCACCTCCTCAGTCCTCTGAAGGCTATGACGTGGCCTACGCTGAGATCTTGTGAGATCTCGCAAGAGCGTGTCCCAGTCTTCAGAGGGCTGAGAAGGCGGCCACGTGCAGGAGCACTCCTGAGCTGCTTGGAGGAAAATGGGGTCCTGAGGCTAGGTAAGTATAATTCTGGGGGTCCCTGCCTAGCTACAATTAATTCTGGGGGCATGTGTCTGGCTATAAATAATTCTGGGGGCATGTGTCTGGCTATAATTAATTATGGAGGCGTGTGTCTGGCTATAATTAATTCTGGGGGCATGTGTCTGGCTATAATTAATTCTGGGGGTCCCTGCCTGGCTATAATTAATTCTGGGGGTCCCTGCCTTGCTATATTTAATTCTGAGGGTCCCTGCCTGGCTATAATTAATTCTGGGTGCATATGTCTGGCTATAATCAATTCTGGGGGTCCCTGCCTGGCTATAATTAATTCTGGGTGCATGTGTCTGGCTATAATTAATTCTGGGGGTCCCTGCCTCGCTATAATTAATTCTGAGGGTCCCTGCCTGGCTATACCGTATTTTTCGCTCCATAAGACGCACTTTTTTCCCCAAAAAAAGTGGGGGGAAAAGTGGGTGCGTCTTATGGAGCGAATGCCCCATGATATGCCTCAGCTCACCTGTCGCCGCCGCGTTAGGCTCCCTCTGAGCGTGCGTCCGGCGGCAGGAAGCTTGGGCACTAGCCTGGGGGAGCCACGTGCCTGCACTGCACAAAGTAAGAATGAACTGTAAAATTGCCTCTGTCCTTAAAGGGTTAATAAAATAGGATTTTATAACTTATATAGAGGAAAATAGGAGCACACTCATTTATTAATTCTCTTTTACCGCACTATATACGTCTCCATTTCTTTGAGGTGGTCAATTAAAATAATAGAAGATTAAAGCTCCAAGTTTTAGCGTTTGCATCTGGATTGAAACATTTCTCTGGTGGATATTTGGGGATTTACCACCTTTGTCGATATAAGCTGCTGGACTTGAAGACTTTTTCCTGAATACAACCCCATTGCAGTTATACATCTCATTAGGTTTCCTAGCTAAGACGTATGACTACTTAAAGTGTACCAATACGGCTAATATTACTGATATACACATATTATTGCTACAGATCATAATTGTTGATAATCTTGCTGTTAGTGTATGTACTTGCACATAACAGAAAGGTTGGTTTTAAGCTATCTGCACTAACATTATTTGCACATTTTTGGAGATTCAGATTCCGCCATAAATGCTGATTGTCTGACCATTGAGAACATTTATTCCCAGATACAGTAAATAACTACAGATATCATTCTTGCTTCTAGTATCTTGCAATTTGCACAATAATTATTGAATATCACCTTAGCTACCTTTTGGTATTTGCACAATATCACAATATTGTTTTAAATATGCTGTGAACCATACTGCTGCTAATTAATACGTTTATTGCCCAACATCTACGTGTTTCTGCACATTGCTATTTTGCACATCACTATTACTGTTGACAGATTGTTAAATTGACCACCAGGTGGCACCAGAGATACTCGATACTTTTAAATCATTTCATGCCTCGCCCTCTCCCTCCAGATCTCTTGTGGTGGCAGGTCTGGGAAAGTCAGTGCTTCTCATCCTCAAATTTTAAATTAAAGAACCAAAAAGCACTCTCTTGGTATCCCAGGGTATGTGAATTTTGGAATGTATGTGCGTTGATGCTGCATCCATATTGACATGTCATGGAATTCAACCCCTGGAATAGAACCCAGCAAAACGCAGTGTGGCCATAGGCGAGGCATAAACCGAAAACACACCCCGTATGAAATCAAAGGGAAGTTCAAATTTAGTAAGAACAGCAGCCATAAACTCCCAATGCACCCTATCAAATGCGATACTGGTAGCAAGCGGAGCAGACTGCATGCGTACAGAAACAACCACGTTACAGTCATGTACAAATTTAATGTTGGCCAAGAATTAAAGTTAGGTTTAGAAATATGTTCAGATGTTTGAGCTAGCTTGAAAAACATGGGCCCATTCCAAGCTTGGTACAAACTTAACCAAAGCTGGTCCAAACTTAACAACAGTATAGACTTTAATGGATCTGGTAAGTTTACAACAGCTCTGGTCAAGTTTACACCAACCTTGGAATAGGGACCATGGTTCGTTAAGGGTGGGTGGCCTGAATAGTAGTATTTACTTATAAATCTCAAACAAATGCTGCAAAGCAGTGCAGTGCATAACATTTGTTTGGACAAGGATACAATACATCTAATAAAATAAATATATTTGAAACAGAAATACATTAATTCATACAGTTACAATAGAGTGCACTTTATTCTTCATAGTCCTTACAATCTAGAAGATTTATATAACATTTAGACACACTTCAAGAATCCTTTCTGCAATTTCTAGCTACAAGATTAGCAAACTGGGAAGATGCTAACATTTCAATTTTCCAGTTTATATTGGGCTCTGCTTTTTAAGTTTGTTTTTTAAGTCCTACACTCAGAAAAAGAAACGTAGTTAGCCTTCTTCTAGCACTTATTTTATTTAAGAATAGTTTCTATTTAGCCAAGTCACCTGCTTCTCTTTGACTTTTATACCTAGTTTTCAATATACGCTGACTCACTGAACATAAAGGCAACTATTAAGAGGTTATTCACTACCCTCCAAAGTTGCCACCAAATTGCACGGAACACTGAGTTTCAGGTTCGGTGCAATTACTAGGCAATTTGTCTATTCACTCAGCTGTCAATTCGCCAAATACAGACGAAATGGCGGCAAAATACAGTTCACAGTACCGAAATTGCCCCATAGAGATGTAATGGTTTGTCTATTCACAGAACACTGGGCTGCACCGAAAATGCAGCAAAATTACCAGATTTTTGATGTTTCAGTTTGACAGGTATAAATAGGCGAATCCCGTATGATTCAATGTAAAAAAGTAATATCTTTTATAAATTTTTTTTTTTTTTTTCATTTTCAGCAAAAAGCCTGTATTTTTTTTATTTTTTAGAACACCTTTTTGTATTTTTTTGCCAAAATTTTTGTTTCCCAATTTTTTAAAAAGCAGTCTTTTTTTTTTTTTATTCTGTAACAGACCTTTTAATTCTTTGTTTAAAGCACAGAAATATGCTATAGTCCGTTTTACGATGCCATCATATAATAAAACTTGGGGGCCCTGGCTGGATGCGGGGTTATGATCTGTGACGGGAGTGTGGGCTATTGTTGCATATATAGGGCTGCATGACCTCCCTTTTGCCTGCTTTTTCTTCCCCTTCTCTGGCACTCTCTCCCCTACCCCCCCTCCACCTCTCTACATATACCTCTATAGCACTCGTCAGGTTGAACGGGTATTTGTGTCTTAGGATTCTGGCCTGGGCCGGGCCACTCCTTCCCCTTATTCCCCCCCCCTTTTTTCTTTTTCCCTTTTTCTTTCTTCCTCACCCCACCCTACCTTTATCTTATAATGTGGACGGGACTATGGTTTACTTGGAGGCATAAGTTTGTTGATGTCATCTTTTTGGCGCTGCGACGCCACGTATGCATTCATTTTATTCTTCTTGTCCTCTCGTTCAATAAAATTATGTTTACAAAAAAAAAAAAGCACAGAAATATTTGTATTATTTATTTATTGGTACAGTTTAGTAGGAGAATAGGAGAGTTCTGTTTTTTTTTAATGCAGTTCGGTGAAATTACCAAGGCCACTTTTGAGCTCTTCGGTGCTTTTAAGTGCTCTTTGGCGAATCCATCTTCGGCACACTATGGTGACCATTCACTAAATGGTGAATTCACTGAAATTTCAGTGAAATGGAATAACTGAACTGCACCAAAATGCATCAAAGTGAAAAGCAAACCTACATTTTGGTGCTTTGTGAACAGACCCGTAAGTGTCAAGAAGATGCTATTATAATGTGGAGTCTCGTACCCACATGCAGAATGTTCTCCTCATAGCCAGTATCCAGAAGGAGCAGTCAAGGTCAAGTGGGGGGTCCCGTCCCATCCCACCCTGGTTACCATGGATTAGGTACCCTGCTAGTAGGTGCCAGGGGGTGCACACTTCAACGCAGGCTCTCAGCTTTGCTGCTGCGAGAGAATCTCGTGAGAGTTGTGTTGAAGAAAGGGCTTGCAGCTGCGTGCATGCTGTATGTTGTGCTTTCAGGTTCATGATTGCCACTGTTGCAACATACACACAGCGGGCACTATCACCTGATGGTTTAAGCTAACGTTAGCTTTCATATGTTTTTGCGTTAGCGCTTGGTTGAGTCTAGCGCCTGACCAACAGATCGTTTGCCTCTTGCTAAAAACGGGAAAAATCACTTAGCGCGTCGCTAATAGCGATTCATAGTGCAAGCTTACTGTACTTTCCGTGTCGTATAGAAACATAGAAACATAGAAACATAGAAAAATGTCGGCAGATAAGAACCTTTCGGCCCATCTAGTCTGCCCAATTACATGGATACTTAACCTGGATTTATCTTTTGTTTAGGATAGCCTTATGCCTATCCCATGCTTGCTTAAATTCAATTACTGTTTTGGCCTCTACCACTTCTACTGGAAGACTGTTCCATGTATCCACCACCCTCTCAGTAAAATAATGCTTCCTGATGTTACTTTTAAACCTTTGCCCCTCTAATCTAAGACTATGTCCTCTTGTTTTGCTATTTTGTTTCCTTTTAAATATACTCCCTTCCTCTACCTTGTGGATTCCCTTTACGTATTTAAATGTTTCTATCATATCTCCTCTGTCTCGTCTTTTTTCCAAGCTGTACATGTTAAGATCATTAAGCCTTTCCTGGTAACTTTTCTCTTTCAAGCCGTACACCATTTTAGTAGCCCTTCTCTGAACTCTCTCTAAGATGTCTATATCCTTCTGGAGATACGGTCTCCAGTACTGCACACAGTACTCCAAGTGAGGTCTCACCAGTGCTCTGTACAGTGGAATGAGCACTTCCCTTTTCCTACTGCTAATACCTCTCCCTACACAACCAAGCATTCTGCTAGCATTTCCTGCTGCTCTATTACATTGACTACTTACCCTTAGATCCTCTGAAATAATGACCCCTAAATCCCTTTCCTCAGATGTTGAGGTTAGGACTGTATCAAATATTCTATATTCAGCCCTTGGGTTTTTACGTCCCAGGTGCATTATCTTGCACTTATCCACATTAAAACTCAATTGCCAAAATTCCGACCATTTTTTTAGTTTACCTAAATCATTTGTCATTTGGCTGATCCCTCCAGGAACGTCAACCCTGTTGCAAATCTCTGTGTCATCAGCAAAAAGACATACTTTTCCATTAATACCTTCTGCAATATCACTAATAAAAATATTAAAGAGAATGGGTCCAAGTACTGACCCCTGAGGTACCCCACTGGTAACAAGACCTTGTGCCGAATAAACTCCATTTATCACAACCCTCTGTTGTCTGTCACTCAGCCACTGCCTAATCCAGTCAACAATATTGGAATCTAAACTCAAAGATTGCAATTTATTGATAAGCCTTCTATGCGGAACAGTATCAAAAGCCTTACTGAAATCTAAATAAGCAATGTCTACTGCACCACCTGTGTCTATTATTTTTGTTACCCAATCAAAAAAATCAATAAGATTAGTTTGGCATGATCTCCCTGAGGTAAACCCATGTTGTTTCTGATCCTGTAATCTATGTGTTTTTAAATGTTCAACAATCCTTTCCTTTAACATGGTTTCCATTAATTTCCCCACTACTGACGTAAGACTAACTGGCCTATAGTTCCCCGATTCCTCCCTACTACCCTTCTTGTAAATGGGCACAACATTTGCTAATTTCCAGTCTTCTGGGACAACTCCCGTTAACAAGGATTGGTTAAATAAATCTGTCAATGGTTTTGCTATTACATCACTGAGCTCTTTTAATAATTTAGGGTGGATCCCATCAGGCCCCATTGACTTATTTGTCTTTACTTTAGACAGCTGCTGTAGAACCTCCTCCTCTGTAAACTGATATGTAAATGTCTCTTTAGTGTTCTCTCCTAACTGAGGTCCCTTTCCTTCCTTTTCTTCTGCAAAGACTGAACAAAAATATTCATTGAGGCAGTCAGCGAGACCTTTATCCTCTTCTACATACCTTCCTTCCTTTGTTTTTAATCTAACTAATCGTTGTTTTACTTTTCTTTTCTCGTTTATGTATCTAAAAAATGTTTTGTCCCCCTTTTTTACTGACTGAGCTATTTTCTCTTCTGCGTGTGCTTTGGAAGCTCTTATAAATTGCTTTGCCTCTTTCTGCCTAATCTTATAGGTTTGCCTATCTTCTTCACTCTGAGTTGTTTTATAATTATTGAATGCTATCTTTTTGTTCTTCACTATTTTGGCCACTTCTGCAGAGTACCACAGTGGTTTCTTCCCTTTTTTGTTTTTGCTAACAAGCCGAATGCAATTTCCTGTGGCCTTCAATAATGCTTCCTTTAAATAATCCCATTTCTCCTGGACTCCCTTTAAACTCCTCCAGTCTGATAATGACTCCTTCACACAAAATCTCATTTTAGAAAAATCTGTTTTTTTAAAGTCTAAAACTTTCGTTCTTGTGTGGTGCGGCTCCATCCCTGTTGTTATATTAAACCATACTGACTGGTGATCACTAGATCCCAAATTTTCACCTACAACAACGTCTGATACCAAACCTCCATTTGTGAGTATTAAATCCAATATGGCCTCTTTACGGGTCGGCTCCTCAACTACTTGTGTTAGAGATAATCCCAGTAGGGAGTTTAGAATATTTGTACTCCTGGTGCACCCAGCTGTTTTGGTTTTCCAGTTCACATCAGGAAGATTAAAGTCCCCCATGATAATAACTTCCCCCTTCATTGCCATTTTGGCTATTTCCTCAACCAGCAGATTATCTAGTTCTTCTGCTTGTCCAGGGGGTCTATAGATCACACCTACACGAGCTACTGTATGATTGCCAAATGTTAGCGTAACCCAAACTGACTCTATGTTCACCTCGCTCACTTTTATTTGGTTCGTTTTTATGTTGTTTTTCACATACAGGGCCACTCCTCCTCCTTTCCTACCTTCTCTGTCTTTTCTATATAAAGAGTACCCCGGTATTGTTATGTCCCAGTTATTTTTCTCACTGAACCATGTCTCAGTAACCGCCACTAAATCTACTTTTTCAGCTGCCATCATTGCCTCTAGTTCATTGATTTTATTGACTAAACTGCGAGCATTTGTAGACACGACTCTGAGATTGTCATTTTTTTACCTCGCATGTTGCTTGCACCCTCCGATTTAGTTTTGGGGGACAATCGGGCAGATTGTTTTTTACCCTTTTTTTGTCCCCCCCTCCTAGTTTAAATATTTGTTTGCGAAACCTTTGAACTTCTCACTGAGAACATATGTTCCCCTATGAGTAAGATGCAAACCATCTTTTTTATACAGTTCCTTTCTGCTCCAATTAGAGCTATCATGGGACACAAAGCCAAATCCTTGCTCCCGACACCATTCCCGAAGCCACAAATTGAATTCCCTATTGCACATCTGCCTATCTTGAATGTTATGCACAGGCAAAACTTCAGAGAATGACACAGTGGACGCAATCTGCTGTATTTCACCTCCAAGAACACAAAAATCTTCCTTAATCTCAGAAACCTCATTGCTAGCCAAGTCATTTGTCCCTAGATGGACTAGAACGTCCACTTCCCCTTGTTGCTTTGCTTGTTTGACAATATTGAGAATACGTCTCTTGTCTCTACGAGCAGTAGCCCCAGGAAGACATCTCACCAAACCACTACTCTCCAGCTCAACACCTCTTATGATAGATAAGAATCTACTTTAGCTAGAGATTTCTACAGAACAGATTACTTCGTGCCTGCGCTAATTTCTGGACGGACAATAAACGCAGAATTTTACCTGCTGCTGAGCCCTGGTGCTAACTCAAAACCCCCCCGCAAAAAACAAGTCCTTGCCAAAAATTAACAGGCAATTCAAAGGAATGCAGCACAGGTGTTCTCTTTTCCCCATATATCATAGAAATGGATGTGGTCTGTAATGTCGCTTCTGTTGCAGTAGGCTATATCATGAGATATATATATATGTATCCATTATTATTATTATTCTTTATTTATAAAGCGCCAGCATATTCCACAGCGCTGTACAATAAGCACAGTATAGACAGGGTTACAATACATTGAACAACATTTGACAAACAGTACAGGAGGAGATGAGGGCCCTATTCCCGTAGGAACTCACAATCTGGGAGGGTTAGGGTTGGAAACAGGAGGAGAGGACTGTAAGGTGAGAGTGATTGATGATTGCGTCAGTGAGTTGGGTGGTAGGCTTCCCTAAATAGGAATGTTTTAAGGGAGCGTTTGAAGGAAGAGAAGTTAGGGGAAAGTCTGACAGTACGAGGGAGAGCGTTCCAGAGAGTGGGGGCTGCGCGTGAGAAATCCTGCAGTCTATCATGGGAAGAGGTGATGCGGTGAGAAGCTAGGCGCAGGTCACTGTTTGACCTTAGGGAGCGGGCTGGGGTGTATTTGGTGATTAGTGAGGACAGGTAGTGGGGAGCTGAGTTAGTGAGGGTTTTGTAGGTAAGGTGACCTAATATTATCCATATATAGCCTAGTTCTAATATATTGATTCATTTTAAGCATTGTATGCTGGGGGTTATTTATAGTATGTAAGCGGTTGATTATTAGGGTGACTGTGTGGATCATGTTTAAAGGGATACATTATGCTAGTTCTTGCAGAGAGAAGCACATGGATAAGTCTTGCCCTGAAACATGTATTATTTATATGCTGCAGCAGGGAAATTATTGTTGCTCACCTGGCCTTCCTTTTGGATTTATTAAATGCATTGTAATGATTCTACATGTTGTTGGGTGGCATTTATCATGCAATGCCCATCGGCCTTTATTAATATATGTGCGCATGTGAACATGGATGATACAGCCACCTTGGAGGATTTTAATAATGCAGGAGTGTGAGGGATATTCGTTGGATGTGTTCATACTTATGAGGCTTGTGAGGGCAGAGGATAGGTGTTAGTAGGTCACCAGTCTCTAAGTTTTAGCGAGTCGCGCTAAATTTTTTCTTTAGCAATGGCGTTTCAGCTCACACCAGGCGATAGGGCCCAGCATGTTTTACATAGTATGGTTTATCATATGATTCAGTTGGAGACTACTTGCGTTGCACACCTATTGCATATGCTGTAATTAAGAGCTAATTAAGATGTTTGGTAATGATGGTATATTTTATTTGAGTTAATTTCAATTAATTTTCTCATTATGTGAATAATTATATGTATGTGGTCAAATGCTTTTTGTTAGGCATGAGAAAGTCTCATGTAGAGCCAAAATGTTACCCCTTATTTCCAATAAACCTGCCGTATATGCAGACTGAGTACCTGGTCCCTCTTCTCTGCTCTTGGATAGTGCAACTTAGTTGTCAAAGTTGAGTTGCACTTGTTGATTTTAGATCAGGTAATGACACAAGGAAACAGCTGCTAATTCCATGGATTTGCTCAGAGGCATCCCCAACTAGTTAATAATCTTCCGAATATTATATATTCTTTATATAATAAATTTACTAAACAGCTGATTGGTAGAAGGTTTTCACGGAACTCAGAAATTGAAATATTTACTTAGGGTTCCAAATCATATCAGAATATACTTTGGATTTTTTTTATAGACTTTGAATTACTCAGATGAAAAGTTGCTAATTCTAGGCCATTTTTTGACTTTTACATTCCAGTATATTTTAGCAGTGGACCGAATAAGAACATTTTCAATTGGTATTCCAAAATTTAGGCATCAGCACACTCGATTCTTAGTAAACAAATCCCATTGCACAGATGGACATACGAAAACACTTACCAGTAGGCCCAAAGGCAAAGATTACCCATTAACATCCAGCACTTGGTGCCAAGAGCAGACAATAACTCACTATATTTTTGAATGAGATGGCATTAATTAGTTTTCATTTCCTTATCCAAGTTTAGCAAATTCAAATATTTAGAATTTAAAAATGTAAATGTTAGATTTCACCCAAATTGTTGTTCTTCAAATGTATTCAAATTATTTAATGAGATGTCAATTCAGAACGATATAACCTTATTTAATGAAGTAACATTTTACCTGAACTTACTATACCTGTTTCTCTTACTCATACAGGATATGTCTATTTCATAGGTTTATTTCAAGTATTTTGAATAGTTCTTTCAATTAAATTGACTTTTAATATATATTTTTACCAAATAGTCTTAAATGCTGGTAAATGTATCCATTTACCATGAAAGTCTAGGAAAGAAAAATATTCTTACACAGTAGGTGGAAAACAATGTTTGCGTAGGTCAAACTACATCATTAAATTTTGTCCTTAAAAAAATGCAACATATGTGCCATTAAGCAGACATATTTATATACATATGTATTTCTTATTCTGTCAAAACTGTGCTCTAAGAGTTCCTATGACAACCACTGTGTTGCTAATTAATTCTCAAAGATGTCAGTCATTTGGACATGCTGAAGTAAAGCTATAAATACTTTTTTAATTCAATATTTTTCAGTTTCAGAAAAGAAGTTCAGTTACATATATTAGTAAGTGTAAAGAACTACTTTGACTATTTCAATACTTTACAACATAATATTCTAATAATAATAATTTTTGTGTAAATCGAGGATTATATTTATAATCCTAAAGAGATATAAGGAGAAAACTTTGGTGTTTAACCATTGCTTGCAAATGACTTTGAGTATGTACGTATGTTAGTCTTGTACAAATCATATATATATCTGTGTAATAAAGTTTGTGGACATATATAGGCAAGTGAGTATATGTCCACATTATGCAAGATGGAGTCAGAGTCTTTACTAACCCTAACCCTAATACTAGTCATAAAAAATAATGTCTTATTTTGCACTGTACTCATTTCTGAAAATGCCATGGAATTTTTTCAGATCAAATATGGCTTTTTCTTGCTAGCATCAATATGCAGGGAGCACTTTTAAATACACAACTTTTCGATGCAAAGTTTCTGTGTCTACACAGTAGGGACATTCGTATTGGATACCGTTTACTGTTGTTTGATTATGTAGAAGTGTTTGTACAAAGGCAGTTAGGTGGTATCAAAAAAACAAATAGGTGACTTGGCTGGCCCAAGACTGTAAAATGAGAACTATTGTGTATTTTTGTGACATCTACCATTTTTAATATCTACTTGAATTAGCCATTATATTTGATGTTATAGCAGGAGATATGATATGGCTATTGAGTATAGATGAATCATCATTGTGAGGCACTAAACTAAGTTATTAGCCCCAGACGTAAACACAATTTGCATTATTAACTGCCTAATGTCACAGTGTATAACTACTGACTTTAGCTTAAATGAACACTCCACTGAAAATCGAAAAGCTGCTGGTGATGCTGGATGAGGAGGAGGAATTTCTTCCATTTCACCCAACTTTTAAGCAAAAACGAGACGGGAAGGGTTGGCAGGGGGCACTACAACCACCTTGGATTAAGAGCATAATTGGTTCCGGACGTGTGCTTGTAATCCAAAGCACTCTTATAGCAAAGCAAAATTCCTCATAAGAAATAATGGAAACTCTGACGATTGGTTCCACGACCATTTATTCATATGAAAATTATTATAGTAATACAAAATACTGTACAGTATAAAGTAAAAATAAAACAAATTAACCTGCACATTGCCTTTGAGAAGAATTGTGGCCGGTGGAAGGGTGGGAGATAGGAGGAGGAGGGTTATTGTGCAGGACGTTTATCACCAACGCGATCACTGATATCTGTTCGGAGGGTTTCAGCACGTCCTGTGTAATGTGCGATACTATTACACATGTTACACCGTGTGGCCCTCCAAGCTGCCAGAATGTTGCGATTGATGCAGGGTGGAAAGGTGACCATGGCCTCAGTTGTGACATAACGCTCGGCAGACAAAGCGTACATACTTTGACATCTCTTGTATATCAAGTCAAAATTTATGAAAAATGTTTGCTCTTCTTGCAAAACGCTCTCAAACCAAGTTACTCTCAATCCAAGGTTTTACTGTACTCACATCCTGACCACTTTATAAATGTAAAGTGGTCAGGATGAGTAGAGAGTTTCTTTAACAGAGTAAAAATGACAACCCTTTCACATTTCCTTTATTGATCGTTACTAAAGAATGTGTCCATTATGTTCAGTCATAAATTGTAGACAGTTTTATGCTTTTGATACACGTAGCACATTCACAAAAAATAATAAAATAAGTTGCCTTTATTTAAAAGAACCACAAAACCAATTAGATTTCAGGCATGAATTCTATAGAAAAACATGATCAGGATCCTGAAATGCGTAGAATATTTTGTTTAATTTATTATCAGCCATTTGATCGTCTGTTCAGTGGGGTTGAACATATATTTGTCTTATTTCTGCCTACTAAGGATTAGGGTTTTAAATAGAAAAACTGCCGCTGCTACATAACATTATATGTGTTGATTATTGGTGGGGCCTGACTTGTTGAAGCAGGGTGCTAATTTATTTTCTTATTTATCATAACTCAGAATCTGAATTTCTCCTCTATTGGTCATGAACAGAAATAAAACAAAGAAGAAAGTGCACAATTGAATTCCACCATGTAATTCATTAATTGGTCATTCAATCGATTGACAACATCTTTTCTAAATTATTTAAATTATAAATATTTATTAAAATATTTTTGTATAGCTAAATGCATCAAATATTATAGTAGACACGCAAAGAATAGGAAAGAAAATAAAAAATAAAATAGAAATAAAAATAGTAATATTTTAAGTAGGTGTTCAGGAGCAATGTGCATGAAAATAAAACTTATACTGGTTGGGTCAGAGTCTGTACAGATTTTTAAACTGGATAACGTCCTGAAAAAACTAAATATTCATGGGTATAAAATTCAATATGTGGGTAAAAGCTTCTGGATCCAAAGAGAAATCTGGCTGCTATTCTGGGGTGGAGAAGAATTTTTTCTCCGTGTTTTGCATAATTGGACAGTTCTACAGACTGGGGTCCTATTCCAGCTTTGCCGTTAAGCACAGCGCTCGAACTGTACAGCAGAAGGCTCAAGCGCTTTGCTTATGTTTTTAACTGCATATTCCATCTGATATGCAAGCCGAGCTTCTGCGGGATTACGACTGAAGCTCCTGAGAAGAATACATTGTAATACAGGCGCTAATGGAAAACGGCAGGCGTTGAGGTTTTCCATTACCGTCTGTCATTTAACACCAACATTGGAATAGGGCCCTGGCCTTTTTGACTTATTTTGGATCAACAACAGAAACTGTTGTATGAAAGGCAGGACTATATTGACGCACATATATGCAACTATATAACTAAGTTAATGAGTAAGTACGTGTTCTAGCTAAAAGTGAAGTAACAAAAATATTACAGTATAGATAATGCATTGCATAATACCATTAACAAGCTGCAAGCTCCAAATTATCATTTTGTTGCGTCAAATCTTTCTTTCTGCATTTTTCACTTAGAGTATTAGCAGGGTCTTCTCTGGAATACCAGTCCATTTCTTAGGACAATATTATTATATTTACTAAAATGAAAATACTTCACAAACAATATTTATAATACTTGACGCAATATCCATAATTATATAAAAAATCATAACAAAAGGACTTTCACACTTAGCTGACACCATGCCTTCTTTTTCTATCACTATTTCGATTAATGGCAGCTGCGAAGAAATGTCTAGTTCTACTTGATTGGAATAGGCTTTGACAGCAGATAAAACAAGCAGCCCGTTTGTTAACTTATTAACCCAAGTAACCTAATTATCCATCCAAAAATGCAAATAAGAGCCAAGAGAACCTTTTAGCCATGCATTTTATGACGACTGTTATTCTTGCCTTTGAATGCCAGTGAGCTTGTGATAAAATGTTAAAGATCCTTAGGATTTCATAGAAACAGATGCACACATTAGTCTCTGGTATTACTATAATTGGAAACTTCGGTCTTTTGCCACAAATGCCCTCAGCCACAGAATGCTTCTTCACATAGAATCAAATGAATTGATTTGAAGGTGTATACACGTTTGACAATTTTAATATCTGCAATTATATTATAATCTCTTTACATTAAACTGAATATGTTGATTTTTTTCTGCAAAGCTGCTAATTATGCAGAAAAATTGAGAAGAACAGCAATAATGGTAGTTTATTGTCAAGTCTGATAAACATTCTAGTGGGAGAAAGAAATGAGGTTATCTACAGTTGAAATAACCTCAAATTTAAGTTTAATAAATATTTTAAGTGAATTGATGAATTAGGTGACTTATTTGTTGCTGGAATTGGGTGAAACTAATCAAAATTGTTCAAATGCAAATAAAAAAATAGTACAATAGATATAAGATAGATGGTTTTAAATTAAACAAGGATAAAGTATATATCAGTACATGAATCAATTAAATCAGATTATTTCTATAGTTTATGTTGATATAACTACACAAAAATTCATTATTTTAATAAGTTTTAGTTTTTCACACTTTACAGAAATATTTTGGGCTGAAAATTACTGGAGTCTGGTGTCTGCATTTACACAATTTTATTTACAGCATTATTCAGAGAGCGGTGAAAAGCAGGAGAATGGCTGGAGAATGGAAAAGTCTAGGTCAAAATAGCCAAACCAGAAAAATTCTCCCTTTCATCTCAATTTCCAAATCAGCTATTTTGACCTAGAATTTTCCATTCTCCAGTCATTCTCCTGCTTTTCACCGCTCTCTGAATAACTCAGATAGTGTTCACATTGTAGGAGTACAGGCAGATTTTGCCTTAGAATCAAATACAGTAAATGCGATAAAGATAAATGTTTATGGGTATTTGTAGTGAATATATTAATTTTAGCAATGCAGTCTTAAAACATCAGACACAATTTCTGATTGTAAAACATGTAGTAACAATGTATACTTTTTCAGCAATTGTACTAAATCCAACCTTTGTACAATAGTAAGGGCCCATTAACACTTCGCTGCGGCGGAGCGCTCAGCGCGTCCAACCGCATGTCACGTTCCATGCGGTGGAGTATAATTTTTTTTTTAAAAAAGAAAAATAAAAAAAAAATAAAGAAAATATTTTTTAAAAAAATAATTAAAAAAAATAAACAATTTTTTTTCTTTTTTTTGGCTTGTTAATGCAGCAATATTGTTCCCATTTCAATTATAATGTGAACAATGATGCTGCACTAACGATTTTTGTATGCGGTGCGTTTGTTAAAAATCGCGTAATTTTCCCCAAAAAAAAATGTAACGAGACCCCATCTCTAATTTTTTTAACAAGCGCACCCCATACAAAATATAACCGCAATTGCTCGCATGTTAAAATGTGAAAAAAAAACACTTTACACGTTGTAAATTATTGAAAATTCATATTTTATTGCATTTTTTGTTATAATATACAGACAGGACATAACGTATACATATAATAATGACATATTATGAATCTGCCGAGTCTGACGGAAAGAACGATATATAATATGTCTGGGTCATATAATAAAATAAGCCTTCAAAACGCATTTAAACATGATGAGCAAAACCGGTAAAAATGAGCTCAGCACAGAGGCGGGAAAAGCCTCAGCAGCGAAAGGGTTAATAGGCTTGTGCACCTATTTTTTTTCGGTTCGATTCGGTTCGATTCGTTCGGATGTTTAAAATTTTTGATTCGGCTCGTTTCGACCGATTTCTGTTTCGATTCAGTTCGGTTTGGCTCGTTTTTCGTGTACATTTTTTTTCGGAATATCGACCATTTTTCGTGTTTTCGGGTCACTTTGCTCGTTTTTTGTATCGACTTTTCGTGATTTCGGAAATTTTCGTTTTTTCGGAACGTCTGTTCTCCTCGTTTCAAAGTGTCTAACTCTATTCGTTTTGACGTAAACTACTATGGTTTACTTTTTTTATACTTTATATATTTTTTTATAATAAATTTTTGGTTTGTTTTTCGGACCCGATAATTCATTCTGTCAATACGATAATTCTGGCGATTCTATCGTGTTTTTTTTTTATTAAATAAAGATCCTTTTTTTCTTATGAATATACATTTCACAACTTTATTTAATCATATTAAAATGGTATGAAAGCCAAGGAACAAAAAAAATGAACAAAACGATTTAAAAAACGCTAAACTGACCCGAATGCCACAAGAAACAAGTGATACGCATTTACAAATACAAAATTTACAGAATCAGCGATATAACCGATAATAGTTAAATATACGATGTCCAGAATTACCGAAATGGAACCGAAATCACGAATGGAACCGAAATCATGAATAGAGCAAAAATAATTTTCGATTTGACACATTTCAAGTCCATTCGAAAAATCCGAAATTTTTTCGTTTCGCTCGGAAAACTTTTCGGATCTGTCGGTTTTCGGGTCCGATCCGATTCGGAAATTCGGCAGAATCCGAAGACACGAATCGGGAAATTTCGTGAAAATTCCGAAATTCCGAAACCCGAAACGCACATCCCTAGGGCCCAATACCTCCTAATTATATCCATATCTCTCTGGCTGTTCTAATACTGCATTAAAGTTTGTTAAACTTTCTTTTTGTTACATTGAGGAGGGGTCCTGCTCCTTCCATCTCCTTTGAAGTAATACAGGATAACATGATTAGTGAGCAAACGCTTTTTGAAAACTGGTGCAGAACGACCATTCTTTTACCTTTCTTCTCTTTTTAATGACTTTACACTCCTATTTTTGTGCTGACAGTTGGCAACTATAAATAATATGGTTTGAATAAGAGATACATCAAAGGCTAGTCAGGGCCGGATTAACATAGGGGCTGATGGAGCAGAAGCTCCAGGCCCATGCCCCAGAATAGGCCCAGAGAAAGGATAATTTAGGCCGGTGTCAGATGAACGCATTGATCACGTCCGTCATAGCATAGAATTATGAGCAATAGAGACCCACACACGAAGTACATGCGCACCGAACTGTGCACGCACAACGCATGTGGCAAACGGACGCAAGTTAGGCAAGAATGTAAAACCGCTAGATGGACGCGTAGATTGCGGCGCCACATCTGCGTAGCCTTCTGTGTGAGTGATGAGATGTCAGATGCAGCGCATTTGCGACGTCCAGCGCCTTGACGCACAAAATGGCTTTTCATACCCTTTTGAAAATTTTATAATTTTTCATATTCATTTTGTTTCCCATAATTCCCTTTTTTTCTACATCCGTCAACAAAAATGGACCGTGTGGTGTCTACAGTATCTTCCGTCAGTACGTCTGTCCGTTATGCATACACGCAGAATGCACGCAGACTGCGTTCATCTGACATTAGCCTAACAGGGCTATTCAGAGAGAGGTGAAAACCTTGAATTGCCAGGAGAATGAACAATCTAGACCAAATAGCCAATTTGAAAAGTGAGAATTTTTCTGGTTTGACTATTTTGACCTAGAATTTTCAATTCTCCAGTCATTCTCAAGGTTTTCACCTCTTTCTGAATTGCCCTATATGTCTGCATTGATGGCCATTTGGACCCCCGTATCTTCCCCTCCGTAGCAGCTACAGGGTCATATCAGGTATCACTGGAAAGGCCAGAGTATGACCTTTCCAATGATACCAAACCTGACCAGGTTTAATGTAACAATAAAAATAAAATAATAAATAAATATTTCGTTATTTTTTCTTTCTAATACAGCAATATGTTTCACTTTTCAATTATAAAGTGAACAATGATGCTGCACTAACTCATCATCTCATTTATCATTTCACCCACAAGGGTGGAGGTGATGGCACAATCCATTATTACAAATTGTTACATCAAAAACCTAAATGCCACACTGCAGCGAAGTACATGGGGGGGGCTTCTGGAGCGCTGTGTCACTAATCTTTACACTGCACAAGGTCAAGCATCAGGGGACTGATAGCTGCTGATACAGGACTGATTCATTTTTATAAATGTCTGTCGGTCTACAGAGTCGGTGGACAGACGCACTCTTTTGTCTGTGACAAAACCTCCAGTGGTACTGAACGTCCTTTCGGAAAGCACGCTAGATGAAGGGCAACCTAGTAGCTGCATAGCATATTGGCTAAGTTCTGGCCAGTGATCCAATCTCAACACCCAGTAAGCCAGTGGATCATCTGCTGGAAAGGTATCCAGGTCTGCCCTTGCCCCTAGGTAGTCCTGCACCATATGGTGAAGACGCTGGCAATGGGTGCCTACATTTGACATCCCTGGGCGTCGAGGACAAAACAAATTTAAAAAAGCATCAGTCAAGCGGCCCTGGCCTTCACCACTATTCCTCTGATCACCCGCAGCCTCAGAAGCACGTGTGTCAGCACTTGGTAATCTACCAGTGCCTGGAAAGGTGTTACACAAGTGTCGCTTTAGAGCGTCTTCAAGTTTTTTCATCCTGTGCTCCCTCTGTGCGGGCAGGATGAGCTCTGCAACTTTCCCCTTGTATCGTGGATCAAGAAGGGTTGCCAACCAGTAATGATCCCTCTCCTTGATAGCACGAATCCTGGGGTCGATTAGCAGGCTTTGCATCATTAGGGAGCCCATGCAGCGTAGGTTGGAGGTGGCATTAGCTTCCGAGTCTTCCTGGTCAATGAGGATGACCGTATTGTGCACTTCCTCCTCCCAGCCACGCACTAGCCCTTCTGTTTCTGGGCACACAAAACCCTCCCTTGAGGAATCCCCACCTTCAGTGCCCCCACTACTTAAATATTCCTCCTCCTCCTCATCCTCCTCCTGTCTGATCTGAGTAGGACCCGCTGGAATGCTGTCTCCGGAAAGACTGGGGCCTTGAGAGCTAGGGAAGGCCTCCTCTTCCTCCCGCTGCTCTGCCTCTAGAGCCACATCTATAATTCCCCGCAGAGTGTGCTCCAGCAGGAACACTAAAGGAATTGTGTCACTGATGCATGCACTGTCCCTGCTCACCATCCTCGTTGCCTCCTCAAATTGTGACAGTACAGTGCATGCATCCTTGATCATCAGCCCCTGCAGGGGGGAAAAAAACAAGTTGACCTGAACCTGTCCATGTGCCATACTCACACAGGTACTCGTTGATGGCCCTCTGCTGCTTGTGCAGATGCTGCAGCATTGCTAATGTCGAGTTCCACCTGGTGGGCATGTCACAGATCAGACGGTTTGTGGGAAGGTGGAACTCTCTTTGAATTTCTGCCAGGCGAACGCTTGCTGGGAATGACCGTCTGAAGTGGCTGCAGACTTTTCTGGCCTGGATGAGAAGCTCTGGCAGCCCTGGGTACTTGGTTAGGAAATGCTGTACCACCAGATTTAGGACGTGTGCTAGGCATGGTACATGCGTCAATTTACCCTTGCGTAGGGCGGAGAGAAGGTTGCTGACATTATCGCAGACGATCATTCCCAGCTCAAGCTGGCGTGGTGTTAACCATCTCTGCACCTGCCCCTGCAGAGCTGACAAAATTTCTGACCCAGTGTGGCTCCTGTCCCCTAAACAAACCAGCCCAAGCACAGTATGGCATCTTTTTGCTTGAGCCATTGCGTAGACCCTGTCAGGCGTCGGTTTAACTGCCACTTCGCCAGAGACAGAGAAGGAGGAGGAGGAGGAGGAGGTGGAAGAGGTGGTGGTGGTGGAGCAGACAGACCTCATACAAGCAGTTTTCTGGAGGCATGGTGGATGAACAAGCTCCAGCACAGAGCCCCGTCTTGGATCCCTCCCAGCTGCAATCAGAGTTACCCAGTGTGCCGTGAAGGAAATGTAACGACCCTGTCCATGCTTGCTGGACCATGTGTCTAAAGTCACATGCACCTTGTTGCTGACTGCCTTTCCCAATGACTCGATAACATTGTCTTCCACGTGCTGGTATAGTGCTGGAATGGCCTTGCGTGAAAAGTAATGGCGTTTTGGAACCTGCCACTGTGGTACAGCACATTCAGCAAATTCACGGAAGGGAGCAGAGTCCACCAGCTGGAAAGGCAGCAGCTGCAATGCGAGTAATTTTGCTAAGCTGGCATTTAGATGCTGTGCTTGGGGATGGTTGGGACTATATTTTTTCTTTCGCTGCAGCAGCTGCGGCAACGTAATCTGACTGCGTAAATCTTCAGCTACTGGGATGATGTCACATTGTGAGGAAGGACCTGGTACATCCATTACTGTAGCATCATCCCTGTCGGTGGAGGTTGTAGGCAATGACATGGCAGGACATACAGTGGGGGTAGAGACAGATGAGGAGGAGGAGAACCTACGCAAAGTTTTGCGCCAACGGGATGTGTGGCACTTATTCATATGTCGCCTCAAGCACGTGGTACCCAAGTGTCCGGTATCTTTCCCACGCTTAAGCCTCATCTGACATAGATTACAAATAGCAACGCTGCGCTCTACTGCACATTTCTTAAAGAACTCCCAGACAACAGAGTTCCTGCATGTGTTCTTTTAGACAACAGCACTCTGCACCGGAGCAGCTCTGACATGTGATGCCTTGGACTGGCTAGTGCTCCGGTTGGTCACACAGGATGTTGTGCCTCGTGTTTGCTGTGCCTCCTCCTCCCCCTCTTCCTCACTTAATTCCTCTGTTCGATCTGGCACCCAGGTGGAGTCAGTGACCTCATCATCATTCTCATCATCACCCCCTATCTCCTCGTCACTGGAGCCAACTTGGCAGTATGCTGCAGCTGCTGGGGCAACATGAGTGCCAGTTATTTGTGTGTCATCACTGGCACCCCCTTCCTCCAGGTTGATTATACTCCCTTCCTCAACCTCAGAGATTGAATCAGAGCACTGTACTTGCTGCGCATCCTCAAGCAGCATGTCACTCTCATTGTAGTCAAACAATTCAGCTGACTCCTCCATGTGTGATAGCGAGGCTACAGCAGGAGTAGCTGTGGACATGGAAGCTGCATTAGATGCTTTGGCAGCTGAGGTGGACTGTAAAGCACTAGAAGCCTGGCTGGCAGAGGACTCGGAGGATGAGGATGGCCTGGTTAGCCAATCCACCAAATCCTCTGTATGTTGCTGCTGCTTAAGACGGCCAGCACCAGTTAGAAAGGACAAGCGTGCCCCTGCAGAGGATGCACCACGTCCACCACGACCAGAGGCACAGCCTCCCGACACAGGGGCTGCTTGCCCTCTTATCTGTGTCTGGGAGCGTCTGCCTGTCCTTTTAGTTCTTTCAGACATGGTGAGTGATTTATAGATTAATATATACAGAACTCTGACTCAAGTCTGATATAAAGATTTAAAGAACTCTGGTATAACTCAGTGAGACACACTGATAGCTGGCAGCCAGTGACAAGAGACAGATCACCTCAATTCACAAATGTTTTGTAGAAATTAGTGAGCCCCGAAATACAGCGTGGTACTGGATGTGTGACGAGACACAGATCACCTCAATTCACAAATGTTTTGTAGAAATTAGTGAGCCCCAAAATAATGCGTGGTACTGGTTGTGTGACAAGAGACAGATCACCTCAATTCACAAATGTTTTGTAGAAATTAGTGAGCCCCAAAATACAGCGTGGTACTGGATGTGTGACGAGACACAGATCACCTCAATTCCCAAATGTTTTGTAGAAATTAGTGAGCCCCAAAATAATGCGTTGTACTGGTTGTGTGACAAGAGACAGATCACCTCAATTCACAAATGTTTTGTAGAAATTAGTGAGCCCAAAAATACATCGTGGTACTGGATGTGTGACAAGAGACAGATCACCTCAATTCCCAAATGTTTTGTAGAAATTTGTGACCCCCAAAATACTTGCTGGCTGTAACAAGACACAGATCACCTCAATTCCAAATGTTTTGTAGAAATTTGTGACCCCCAAAATACTTGCTGGCAGTGACAAGAGACAGATCACCTCAATTCACAAATGTTTTAAAGAAATTAGTGAGCCCCGAAATACAGCGTGGTACGGGATGTGTGACGAGACACAGATCACCTCAATTCCCAAATGTTTTTTAGAAATTTGTGACCCCCAAAATACTTGCTGGCAGTGACAAGACACAGATCACCTCAATTCCCAAATGTGTTGTAGAAATTTGTGACCCCCAAAATACTGCGTGGTACTGGCTGTGTGACAAGACACAGATCACCTCAATTCACAAATGTTTTAAAGAAAGTTGTAAACCCCAAAGAAACTTGCTGGCACAGTGACAAGACACACATCACATAAATTCCCTGATATTTGGTAGAAATGAGACCCAAAAAGACTTGCTGGCACAGTGACAAGACCCAGAAGATCACCTCAATTCACAAATGTTTTAAAGAAAGTTGTAAACCCCAAAAAAACTTGCTGGCACAGTGACAAGACACACATCACCGAAATTCCCTGATATTTGGTAGAAATGACACCCCCCAGACCCCCCCCAGTAGCGTGGCAGACCGGCAGTAACAAGACACAACTATCTCCTTTGAAATCTCCTCTGAAATGCGTGCAGAATCGGCGCGTGGAAACGTTATATAGTGTGCTGCGGGACTTATCCCTATGAGCCCATGATTGGGCAAAATTTGCCCAATCAGGACTCTGAGCGGTGATTGGCATAGTGTTGAACCAGTCTTGCACCAGACCTGTGGTCAGGTGCAAGGCTGTAGCCAATTACGAGCTTCAGGCCAGTGGGAAAATGCATTGTGGTCCATTGTGGTCGAACATTCGGCGAACACCCGGAAATGTTCGGTGTTTGCGATCTCATCGAACAGGCCAAGTTCGGGTCGAACCCCGAACCGTCCGAATCCGAACCGCTCATCCCTACTGCCTAACTCCAGTGGGGGCCGCCATCTTGGATGGCGGCTCCACCCCCCGGGTCCCCCCTCACGGCCTGACATCCTCACGCATAGCATGATGACGTCAGATAGCCGGGGAACCCCTACCTGCCTGGAATCCCCTGGTGGAGATAGGGGGGTTCATTTGAGGGTTCACAGAGATGCTGTGAGGTTGTGTATAGAGATGCTGATGGGGCTGTGTATAGAGATGCTGTGAGGCTGTGTATAGAGATGCTGAAGTAGTTGTGTATAGCGATGCTGTTTGTGTATAGAGATGTTGATGGTGCCTAAGGGGTTAAACACAGCATCTCTATACACAACCCCATCAGCATCTCTATACACAACCCCATCAGCATCTCTATACACAGCATCTCTATACACAACCCCATCAGCATCTCTATACACAACCCCATCAGCATCTCTATACACAACCTCACAGCATCTCTATACACAGCCCCATCAGCATCTCTATACACAGCATCTCTATACACAACCCCATCAGCATCTCTAAACACAGCATCTCTAAACACAGCATCTCTATACACAAACATCATCTCTATACACAACCCCTTCAGCATCTCTATACACATGCTGCGAGGTTGTGTATAGAGATGCTGTGAGGCTGTGTATAGAGATGCTGTGTATAGAGATGCTGATGGGGCTGTGTATAGAGATGCTGTGAGGTTGCGTATAGAGATGCTGTGAGGCTGTGTTTAGAGATGCTGAAGAGGTTGTGTATAGAGATGCTGTTCGTGTATAGAAATGCTGATGGGGTTGTAGATAGAGATGCTGTGAGGTTGAGTATAGGGGATGCTGTGTATAGAGATGCTGATGGGGTTGTGTATAGAGATGCTGTTTGTGTATAGAGATGCTGATGGGGTTGTGTATAGAGATGCTGTGTGGCTGTGTATAGAGATGCTGATGCGGTTGTGTATAGAGATGCTGTGAGGTTGTGTATAGAGATGCTGTGTATAGAGATGCTGATGGGGTTGTGTATAGAGATGCTGTGTGGCTGTGTATAGAGATGCTGTGTATAGAGATGCTGATGGGGTTGTGTATAGAGATGCTGTGTATAGAGATGCTGATGGGGTTGTGTATAGAGATGCTGTTTGTGTATAGAGATGCGGATGGGGTTGTGTATAGAGATGCTGTGAGGCTGTGTATAGAGATGCTGATGGGGTTGTGTATACAGATGCTGTGTATAGAGATGCTGATGGGGTTGGGTATAGAGATGCTGTTTGTGTATAGAGATGCGGATGGGGTTGTGTATAGAGATGCTGTGAGGCTGTGTATAGAGATGCTGATGGGGTTGTGTATACAGATGCTGTGTATAGAGATGCTGATGGGGTTGGGTATAGAGATGCTGTGTGGTAGTGTATAGAGATGCTGTGTATAGAGATGCTGATGGGGCTGTGTATAGAGATGCTGTGTGGCTGTGTATAGAGATGCTGATGCGGTTGTGTATAGAGATGCTGTGAGTTGTGTATAGAGATGCTGTGTATAGAGATGCTGATGGTTGTGTATAGAGATGCTGTGTGGCTGTGTATAGAGATGCTGTGTATAGAGATGCTGATGGGGTTGTGTATAGAGATGCTGTGTATAGAGATGCTGATGGGGTTGTGTATAGAATGCTGTTGTGTATAGAGATGCGGATGGGGTGTGTATAGAGATGCTGTGAGGCTGTGTATAGAGATGCTGATGGGGTTGTGTAACAGAGTGTAGAGATGCTGATGTTGGGTATAGAGATGCTGTGTGGTAGGTATAGAGATGCTGTGTATAGAGATGCTGATGGGGCTGTGTATAGAGATGCTGTGAGGTTGTGTATAGAGATGCTGATGGGGCTGTGTATAGAGATGCTGTGTATAGAGATGCTGATGGGGTTGTGTATAGAGATGCTGTGTATAGAGATGCTGATGGGGCTGTGTATAGAGATGCTGATGGGGCTGTGTATAGAGATGCTGTGTGGCTGTGTATAGAGATCATAGGCGTGCGCACGGGGTGTGCCGGGTGTGCCTAGGTACACCCTAATGCCGGCCCGCACACATTCTGGGTCCCGGCTGGCCGAATCCGATGGATAGCCGCCGGGACCCCTCAACTCCGCGGACCTGGCGGCAGCCTCTGCTTCCCTGGTGGTCACTGTGGTTCGTGGGGTGCTGCACTGCGATCTGTGCATGGCGCACAGACCACACAGCACATCCCACACTGACCCGAGCGGCCGGCGATCTCTGATGACCTGTCACCTGACCGCCGGCGCTCTGACACAGTCAGTAAGCGCCGGCGGTCAGGTGACAGGTCATCAGCGATCACCGGCCGCTCGGGTCAGTGAGGGATGTGCTGTGCGCCATGCACAGATCGCAGTGCAGCACCCCACGAACCACAGGGACCACCAGGGAAGCGGAGGCTGCCGCCAGGCCTGCGGAAATGAGGGGTCCCGGCGGCTATCCATCAGATGCGGCCAGCCGGGTTCCCCCTCCTTGACCCCCCCCCTCTGTGCCACTGGACCACCAATGATACATATTCAACCCCCTCCCTGCAAGCAGAAAAAACAAACAAAGGTGAGCAGGAGAGGGGGCAATTTTTATATATCAAAAATATTTTTTAATAGTGTATTCAAAATATTTTTAAACACAGAGTTTTATGGCTGTGGATTCTGTGATACACATACTGCTGAGTTTTATGGCTGTGGATTCTGTGATACACATACACTGCATACTGCTGAGTTTTATTGCTGTGGATTCTCTGATATGCTCATTCACACCGCACATTGCTTGGTTTTATTGCTGTGAATTCTGTGATATGCTCATTCACACCGCACATTGCTTGGTTTTATTGCTGTGGATTCTGTGATACGCTCATACACACTGCACATTGCTGAGTTTTATTGCTGTGGAGCTCTGATACGCTCATACACTCTGTATATTACTGAAGGTTTTATTGCTGCGAATCTCTGATATGCTCATACACACTGCACATTACTGTGGGTTTTATTACTGTGGAGCTCTGTGATACGCTCACACACACTGCACATTACTGTGAGTTTTATTGTTGTGGATTCTGGGATATGCTCATACACACTGCACATTAATGTGGGCTTTATTGCTACATACCCCCAGGGTGTAGGAAGGAGGATATATAATTATGTATGTGAACGTATGGCTGTGTGTATAAATGCATGTATCTGTCTTTAAATAGGCTGCTTTGCGTAAAATTCTGCACCTGTTTCCTTGTCGCAGTCCGGTGTTGCCCCCTTGTCTTGCACCATAAAGGATTATATTGTGCACAGAAATCGCCACAATATCTGCTGCCTGCACTCCACAAAAAGAATTACAGTGAGCGTCTTGGCAGCGTCGTGAGGTACAGGTAGGAGACTGTATTGGTGCAAGTCAGCAAGAGCTTATATGGGCCACTCTACTCAAATTTCACTCCCTTTTTAACATTTAACCACCTTGCTGCTGACGACGTGCTGAGCGCATCCTCTGATTTCATGTTTGTGTGTAGAGGATGTACTCGGCACGTCGTTGAAGTCCTTGTGAGATCCGGCAGGTCGACATAGTGATTCCCAGAGTGAGACTGAGGGACTTTTTCCCCCAGTCTCCCTCTGCTCCTGGCGGCGAGAGGAGGCGAATGGAGCAGTCGTTCTTTCTGCAGGATGAGAGGTGAGTATCTGATTTTGGGGGGGGGGGTTCAGCTGGTGCTGACTGATTCTGCAGAAGTGGAATCCGTTATCACCAGGTCCTGGTTGTGAGTAAATGTTCAGTAACCGCAACCGGACGGTAATCAGCGCTAGTAGATTGTAATGCTAATGCTGATTAACACTTTCCACTCCCCATGTTAAGTATAGGGAGCTGAAAAGAGCAAGATTCTAAATGGTAAAGGGTTTTCTAACAGATTAGCGTTTGGATTTTAATGTGGTACACCCGCGGTAGGACCACCAGAGCTAACGTTAACGCTCACTCAGATGGACACTAACATTAGCGTTAGGAATGTAATATGGCCCGTAGAATATCTAACTAACAATCTTTTGGATGAAAAAATGTGGTAAAATAAGTTTACACGCTGTATGTGATCGAAATCCAAATTTAAATTTTTTGATCTAGCATTTTGAGGTGACATGATGTATACATTGGTCATTGGTCCTCTAGCTCATTTGGAACTATATCTCATATGTTGCTCGGCCCCTAATTAAGATAGTTGAGACTCATTGGAAATGTAGTTTCAAAATGTCTGGGTATCGAAGGTTGCTTAACCCCTGAAACATACACATACAGGGTTATCCAAAGAGATCTGAATTGCTGGAGAAAGGTAACTGAACGCTGAAAATCAGTGAAATGCAGCATATCAGAGGAAGATTTAGTAGAGAAATTAACACTTCTCAGAAGCACAGGTGTTGTTTGATATATCTGGAGACACCACACCCTCAGTATAGTCTACATACATACAATGTATCAAATTGATTAGACCAGACTAAAAACACCTGTTGTTTACGCCGTTTGAAAACACAGGTGATTTAGAGGTGAGAATCTTTGCACGTACACATTAGTTTTTAATTCAATATCTAATAAACCATTGCTTATAATATTCTGCAGTAAAGAATCTCTTTATTTCTAGATTTTTTAGTATTTTTTAAGCATTTTTTATACTTTTTTCCAAAAAAAATTTTGCGAACACGCTAAAAAGTTCGAAGTTCGCGAACTTGCGAACGGCCAAAGTTCGAATCGAACTCCGAACTGATCGAACCGAACAGCTCATCCCTAATGGACAACCCATGGAGAAACCAGAACTAAATTCCCATTGATTATTATCTAAGTCAAGTGGATAAAGATCTACTGAACATCTTAAATTTGTGTCAACTTTAAAATGGTGTGATCTGCGTACAGGATTGCTCTCCTAGGTGTATTTATCTGTCTTGAGAAACACTCACTCATTATGATTAGAAAAGTAAGAGTGCTAACTTTCTGGTTGCTGTATATATATTAGTTATATCTGTCAGACAGTCTCTCTAGCTATATATATTGTTTCCTGTATCTTGTATTATCCTGTATTGCCCATTTTACATGTGACAAAAGTATAATGCCATTGCTTTGGAACAGAAAAGGAAAAAATATTGAATTTTTTTGTTTTTTTTAAAACATTTTACATGGCCATTTGATGAGAAAAAGGGGAGGTGTACTGACGACTGGAAGGATAGATCTTTCTTTTTCTTCCCCTGCGGCTCACAACCTCAATTAAAAAGAGAACTTTCTGAGAGCTACAAGCTCTCCTGTGGACGCATTACAGGTGTTTTTCTGGGCCAACCTGTTTATTAAACAGTCCTTTAAGAAGGAGGCTGTGGTTAGGTTCCAGCCTTCTTAATATTTGGATTAAGAACAAACTTTTTCTTAAATTAAGGCTTTCAGTGGATGCTCGGGCCCTCACATTGTGCACACTTGAATCAGCTAACCCGTAATTGACATCTGAGTTTCTGCTCCCAAGGATACACTCAGGTGTAAGGAGTCCTGCGGACTCCAGGAGCTATCAGGCTGAGCCTCATTTTCACTCCAAGGCTACCCACTTTGTCAGAATAGCTGTGGTAAAAGGGGGACAGTAGGACATGCCATTTATTATTTTTTTTCTCTCACAGCCTCCCTTTTACCATTGATAGCAGAATAGGATTCTAAAGAAGCGGAATCCGTTAACACCAAGTCCAGGCTGTGGTTAACTTTTTGCTAACCACAGCCGGACGTTAATCAGCGCTAGTAGATTGTAATACTAACGCTGATTAACACTTTGCACTACCCATGTTAAGTATAGGAAGCGCAACGCACAGTTACTTAACCCATTTGCGTTTGAATTGTACTATGCGGTAGATACCGCAACTAATGTAAGTGCCGTACCGTTAGCAAGAAGAATGTAATGTGGCCCAATATCAGCTGTGGAGCCCAGTGGTTAACATCTCTGCTCTTTGAACATGGGGAAGCAAGTCAAATCCCTTTCAGCACATCCCTCCAATACAACTGCGGAAAAGCAAGTCTCGACTTTACAAGAAACGAGTTCAACCTAACCACCAGGTCGCTAATCTACAGTCATGGAAAGCAGACTCTAATCCCACTCAGACACACCACCAGCAAGTGTCCTTGGGCAAGACACCGAACAATATGGATGCGACTACCCCACAAAAATACTTGTATTTCTCATATAAATTGTAAGTTCCCTTGGGATGGAACAGGGCCCTCCTGAATCAGGCAATATCATTCATGTGTGGTATTCTAATGTATCAATCCTTTTGTACACCGATCCTGTAAAGCACTGCAGAATATGTGACACTATACGAATAAAGGATAATAATAAAATTAATGAAAGAGTGGCATGAAATGTTGGCCATACGGTGTATATATAAGAAAGGTGTGTGACATTGAGGAGTTGAATGACATGAAATAGGAGAGGCACCAAAATGGGTCTTTTGCTTGTGTACCCCAAAAATATTGTACCGGCTTTGCTCCACTGCCCATCCAATATTTCACAAGCAGTGCAACCCTAGCTATTGACCTCACAGCACATCCCAGAGCTCTAGCATACTTTGTGCCTAGTCCTTTTGTCACAATTAAAAGTAATTGCTTCTTTGAATTCCTGTGTATTTGTTTTATAGCTGCGTTTCAATACGTTTTGAACTACTATAATTGGTTGTAGTCGTCTCCTTGCTCATTTTCACGTACAACCTCGTTGTGGTTTTAGATACATTTTATGCAGTGTAATGTTTTGGTTTTAAAAAAATCTGATTAAAGAGCATTTAATAAATTAAACGTTTTACTTATTAAACTAACCAATCAAGTCCAAATATTAAAATCTCAAAAGCTATAACTGTAATTTTTAGAGCACATACGTTTTTTTTCTTTCATTCTCTTGATGAAATCGCAGATCACGTTGGCAGTCAGCTATACGCAATAAAAAATGCTCAAATTAAAAGTCTTTTAATAAGACCATAATATACAAATTAATAATACATCAACTAATTACATGCTTCATATTTATGTAAACTTATACAGACAAGCATTTAAATTAAATTAATCATATCTTGTTGTGTTTAAACCCCTGGCAACACGAGGGAGGGTAGGATTGGACACCCACTGTGTCACATACTTGGTGTGTCACACATTAAGATACTGATAGAATATCATCCATCATGTTTTGGGTATGATGTTGTCACTCACTTGTAACTGCTAGGCCATCCGAGGCTCTCATTAACGCACAGATGCTGTGCAGAACAAATGCCACAATAAAGAGAACATGGTAAAAAAAGAATGGCTCAATTTGTTTCTAATATCCTTAAAATCAGATTATATTTCCCTTGAAATTAAGACAGGATTTCTGTTTCCATCACATCAAAGTTGGCATTAAGAAGAACATGAAGCACATCAATTGCCAGAACGACAAGGCATTAGGCAAGCAGGTTTCTTAGTATTTTTTTAAAAGACTTGGCATGGTTAATTACCAAGCACATGTGCATTTCCATATTTTCTTTTTCCAATTTATGTTCTAGAAGCATGCATAAATATACTGCTAGCTATTTCATTTGATCATATGATGGAAAAAGATATTTCATACAATTTGGAAATTGTACCATTATAACTGTAAACCTCAATGTTTTACTGGTGCTTAGCATATACTACCTTTGGACAGACATTCACCTCCTGGAACTAAAGCTTACTGGAAATTCTGCTAAACATTGGACGGATTCCTTTCATTCATTTGTTGTGTCTGCTATGGGGTTTAGTCAAACACTGAGAGCCAAACTGGGCACTTAGCCCTGTTTTCTGGGCCAATACACTATTTCATACTTAAACAAGGTAGGTGAATGTGACCAAGAAATTACATTAACTGACCCAAAGGTGGATTAGAATGGCAAAATGTGGATGAATAAAAAGAAACACTGTATCTGACGAAAAGTAAAAAGGCATGCCAATGCCTGCTGAATCACTTGTGTAACTACACATTTACAGTAAATTGCTAATTTTTTGGAAAAAAATTCTGTTTCATATATAATTATATTTTTCTAATAGCATATATTTCTAATTCAAGTAAATAAATGCAAAAAATAATAATAGAAATATTTGTACACTTTAATTTGAAATGAGAATGTTAATATGAAAAGCAAATATTTTTTTAAATTTAGAATCATTTAACTAATTGACATTACATTAATGCAAAGCTTTCAACGGGATAATGCACTTTTAGAAAAGTATTGGCGGCAAGGTAGTCAAAATACAATACAATCAATAGCAGTATTTACATTTCAGAGTGTGATTTAGAACAAATAAACAGGATACAAAACCATTGTAAGTAAAGTGCTTGATGTTGGGCCTGCTGATAAAGAAATGCAGTGAAAGTGGGACCAGCTACGGTCCCGTTCACATGGTGCGATTTGAAAATCGTGGGTTTTTCAGAGCGATTTTCATGTTCGCAATGTCGCGTGACATCACGGTTTTGCGCGATTTTGCAAAGCACCAGCAATGCAAATCACAAAATCACAAATCGGAAAAAAAAGGGTCATGTACCAGCGACATGCTACCTTGACCCGCGACGTCATGAGGCAAGATGTGAACATCTCCATTGAAATGCTACATAATGCTAAATGAGAAGCTACATAGAGCGACAATGCGCTGATTTTGCTGCGACGTCACGATAAAATCGCACAGTATGAACGGGGCCTTAGGCCTGGTCTTGAGAAGCGGAACTTACATCATGTCCAGTTATCAACATAGGAGTTGAAGTTGATTTGGGTTGGGTTTTGGGATGGGTGGGTGGCCCTTTAATATAAGGTACTATTAGTTTACGTTTACTATTGCAGACAGGTAGATACAGAGAGGGGTCAACTTGGTGTAAAATGTTTAGGTAAATTTCTTTCTGAAGAAATTTAGGAATTTGTTAAATACACATGTGTCATGGCCCTCGCCGCCGGCACCAAAAAAAAGGCCAAATATGGTGCTGCTCCATAATATATGACTCCGGCAACCCCTTTCATGTAACGTTCAAGACCATATTTTACCCCTGTCATGTCTGGAGTCCAGGTGCCAAGGAGTCCACGCCAGGTTTTACCTGTTCTTTCCAACCTCAGGTGTGGGTTGGGCCTGGACTTCCTTTATAGGTGCACTTCACCCACATGTGAGTACTTTTGCATTGAAGTTCTTCAGTTGTGTCTGACCTGTCTGGATATTCCTTACTACCCTCCATTGTATTCCTGATTACCCATCGTGATATCCATTGCTACCCTCCATTTGTATTCCTGACTGCCCATCGTGATGTCCATTGCTACCCTCCATTGTGTTCCTGGATACACATCTTGATTTATCCTCACTTCCCTCCATTCCCTCATCCTCCCCTCTGTGCCTCCCAGCATTCCTGTGCAATCTGTTTTATCAACTTTTGCCAAGGACTTTGACCACTCTTTTGCCAGCTGCCTACTTCTTCCCATTCTAAGTAGGGATGTGCAATTAGTTTCATTCCGAATTGAAGTTCATAAGAAATTGACCATTTTTGTTCTTTCGGAAACAAAATATCGGCCGCCCGAATTACGAAATCCCGAATCAAAGTTTCAGCACTTCACAAATGTTTCTCAGGCCAAACATCTCATCTTGGAGGCAATAAAAAAACCTAAAATACTTTTCCTGTTCTGTCCTGTGTATTGTGCATATCTAATCCATCCCATTCCTATCTAGCCCTGCCACCTCCTATACTTCCTTATTATTCAGTGTTCCTTTTTGTTTTTTTGTCATGAGATCCAAGAAACACAGTGAGCCGTGTTCAGCATACGTTTACTGCAGCAGTTTACACAAGGGGAGACACACTGTTTGCATCCTCTCTCTAAGCTGTCTTCCTGGTACTGCCACTAGAGCTGCTCCTTCCTCTGATGTCACTGCTGGTCTCAACACATCTTCCCCTTTTTAATAACAATACATTTTTCTTAAGCAGATAATAAAACAAATAAACAGAAGCACATACAAATACAGATAAATGTACAATACTATCTTGGACATCGTGCATTCTTCCAGTCACTGTTCTAACTACAGCGCTAATCTCGGTAGCGAGCTGGAAGCTTCACAACTCTACCACTCAAAGTCATTTTGCACTGGCTGAAGGTGCCGTCTATTGTGGTGGGCAACAGTCCCTCCTTCTGTGCAGACCACATAGGATCTTGGCTCAGCAGCATGCCCTACAACTATGGCTGGATAATTCCACCTCCTTTCGACATCCAGTTTGACACTCTGTCCTGGGTAGAGTTCAGGCAGAGGGCGTGCAGAGTGTCTCCTATCATAATAGTATCTGTAGTTCCACTTCGCCTCTTCATCCCTCCTCTGAAAATTTTCCGACAGAGCAGGGGAGGAAGGCTGGAATGCACCCACCGAAGGCAGCATGGTACAAATCTGTCTCCCCATCATCAACTGTGCAGGGCTACATCACTTGGCCTGATTAGGAGTCACCCTATAAGCTAGGAGGGCCAAATAAGGATCTGGTTGCTTCAAAAAGAACTTTGGGGTCTGAACTGCCCTCTTAGCCACCCCATTGGCCTGTGGGCAATGTGGACTGGAAGTAGAATGGAGGAAATCGTAGTCTCCACTGAAGGACCTGAACTCCACAGAAGTGAACTGCATTCCATTGTCTCTCACCAGCTCAGCCGGTATACCCCAACTGGCAAACATGCTCTTTAGGCGTGTGTTGACAGCTGCGCTTTTCGCCTCAACTAACAGTGCAATCTCAAATCCATGGATTAGTAGTCCACAACAACAAGATACTTTTTCTCATTGAGATCACATAAATCTGCAGCAATCTTCTGCCGGGGCCTGCAGGCAGCGGTGTAGAAATTACAGGCTCCCTCCTCTATGTAGGCCGACGTTCACGGCAAAAGGCACATCTCAAAACATATTCTGCAATATCAGTGCTGATTCCAGACCAACACCCTACAGAGGACGGTCTCTCTCAACATTTAGAAATTCCCAAATGGCCATCGTGAATGTGACTCAACATTTCTTGCCGCATACTGGCAGGTATAACAATACGGCCCTGAAACAGCACTAAACCAAGTTCAGTAAGGTGCTCTCTATCTGCCTGAAAAGCACTATACTGCTCAGCTCTCTGCCAGCCACTCTTTATGTAGTCTATGACCTCTTGGAGATCAGTATCTAGGTGTGTCTCTCTTTATCTGCTCCAATCTCTCTGAAGAGATGGATTTAGAAGCCAAAATTTAGTCCACATACACTTTCATGTCTGATTCTGTCGATGACGCTTCAGCTGCAGCTAGCGGGAGCCTGTAGAGTGCATCCACCACTACCAGTTGTTTCCCAGGCACTTGCACAGTCCGAGCATTGAATCTGAGTAGCCGCATCAGAAGTCTCTGGCATCTCAGAGGTACCTTGTCAATGTCAAAAGAGTTTATCAATGGAACCAGCGGCTTGTGGTCAGTCTCCAGACTAAACCCTTCCAAACCCACCAGATATCGTTGAAAGTGCTAACAGGCCCATCTCCAGCCAGACACTCTTTTTCAAGCTGAGCAAATTTTGTCTCTGCCGCAGTTAGTGTACAAGAGCAGTAGGCAATGCTCCTAGCCTGTAACTGCTAGCATCCGCACTAACCACAGTCTTTTTAGAAGGTTCATAGAACCCCAGCACCGGGGCAGACCTCAACACGAACTTGACCAGTGCAAAGGCCTCCTAATGTGGATGTCCCCACAGGAGGACCTCCACAGGAGGAGGCCTTTGCATTGGTCAAGTCCATGTTGAGGTCTACCTCCTCCTGTGGAGGTCCTCCTCCTGTGGAGGTCCCCAAATCCAAGTAACGTCCTTCTTCAACAATTCTGTAATAGGATACAACACCGAAGACAGTTCCGGTAGTAACTTGCCCACATTCAGCGCTGCGGAATATGCTGGCGCTTTATAAATAAAGAATAATAATACAGTCAGGTCCAGAAATGATGGGACATCGATACAATTCTAACATCTTTGGCTCTATACACCACCACAATGGAGTTGGAATGAAACAAACACAATGTGCTTTAACTGTAGACTGTCAGCTTTAATTTGAGGGTATGTACATCCAACTCAGGTGAACGGTGTAGGACTTACAGCAGTTTGCAGATGTGCCTCCCACTTGTTAAGGGACCAAAAGTAATGGGACAATTGGCTTCTCAGCTGTTCCATGGCCAGGTGTGTGATATTCCCTCATTACCCCAATTACAATGTGCAGATAAAGGGCCCAGAGTTCATTTCAAGTGTGCTATTTGCATTTGGAATCTGTTGCTGTCAACTCTCAAGATGAGATCCAAAGAGCCTTCACTATCAGTGAAGCAATCCATCATTAGGCTGAAGAAACAAAATAAACCCATCAGAAAGATAGCAAGAACATTAGGCGTGGCCAAAACAACTTTCTGGAACATTCTCAAAAAGAAGGAACACACCGGTGAGCTCAGCAACACCAAAAGAACCAGGAGACCACGGAAAACAACTGTGGATGACCGAAGAATTCATTCCCTGGTGAAGAAAACAACCTTCACAACAGTTGGCCAGATCAAGAACACTCTCCAGGAGGTAGGTGTATGTGTGTCAAAGTCAACAATCAAGAGAAGACTTCACCAGAGTGAATACAGAGGGTTCACCACAAGATGTAAACCATTGGTGAGCTTTAAAAACAGGGAGGCCAGATTAGAGTTTGCCAAACAACACCTAACAAAGCCTTCACAGTTCTGGAACAAGATCCTATGGACAGATGAGACCAAGATCAACTTGTACCAGAGTGATGGGAAGAGAAGAGTATGGAGAAGGAAAGGAACTGCATGATCCTAAGCATACCACCTCCTCAGTGAAGCATGGTGGTGGTAGTGTCATGGCGTGGGCATGTATGGCTGCCAATGGAACTGGTTCTCTTGTATTTATTGATGATGTAACTGCTGACAAAAGCAGCAGGATGAATTCGGAAGTGTTTCGGGCAATATTATCTGCTCACATTCAGCCAAATGCTGCAGAACTCATTGGACGGCGCTTCACAGTGCAGATGGACAATGACTCAAAGCTTACTGCAAAAGCAACCAAAGAGTTTTTGAAGGGACAGAAGTCGAATGTTATGCAATGGCCAAGTCAATCACCTGACCTGAATTCCATTGAGCATGCATTTCACTTGCTGAAGACAAAACTGAAGGGAAAATGCCCCAAGAACAAGCAGGAACTGAAGACAGTTGCAGTAGAGGCCTGGCAGAGCATCACAAAGGATGAAACCCAGCATCTGGTGATGTCTATGCGTTCCAGACTTCAGGCTGCGATTGACTGCCAAGGATTTGCAACCAAGTATTAAGAAGGGAAACTTTGATTTATGATTATTATTCTGTCCCATTACTTTTGGTCCCTTAACAAGTGGGAGGCACATCTGCAAACTGCTCTAAGTCCTACACTGTTCACCTGAGTTGGATGTACATACCCACAAAGTAAAGCTGCCAGTCTGCAGTTAAAGCACATTGTGTTTGTTTCATTCCAACTCCATTGTGGTGGTGTATAGAGGCAAAGATGTTAGAATTGTGTCGATGTCCCAATATTTCTGGACCTGACTGTAATTCACAAGGCCCAGTCTCAGTTCATTAAATAATATAAGTACAGGAGCACACCATAAAATAAAATGTGCACAATTGAACAATCAGTTTATAAATAGAGAATCACACTACGTGGTGCAGGCTAACACTGGACCGAAAACGGTACAGCCAAATATCTATGCAGCGATGTGACAGAATAAAAAGCAGCATATAGAGGGGGCGGAGCTAACAGTCGAGGAGAGAGGACGCATGCAGCCGGGCTCCGTTGAAGATTCTGCTTATTCACTTGTATCCCCGACTGCCATCGACCTCATAGGCACCCCAAACCTGTATAAGGACTGTTTGTGAACCCCTGAAGCGGTTTCACCGCGGAGCAGTGATTTTACAGGACCCAGCCGATCTCTAGCAATACTTGCGGCCTACTCCGGTCGGCCATCTTGAAACCGTGGAGTTTCCTAATCCATTCGCCTGCCGCGTGCTGCCATACACGGACTTTGCAACCTGTACGCACGTCGTTTGTGAGGAGTGAGACCGATTGAGGAACGCTTTGCACGGCGACCATTTGGGTAGACGTACGCCCCGCTGTAATCCTACTCAGACCGAATAGCCAGTCCACCGATACTTTAATTGGGAGGAAGACCGGGAAGAAGCCTCTGCTGCCGGACGGCTCCCAACAGCGGGACATCCGTGATGCACTAGGTGAGGTCCGACGAAAGCGGCAGGGCGAGCCCCACATGTATTTATCACCCACAACGAGTTCAGCGGAAGATGAGGACCCATATTGGTCGGAGACCTCGGTGGCTGCCCGGCACTCACCCCGATCGTTGGGGGTAACGAGTCGACCGGGGATGGCCGCCGGAGACCCAAAGACATTAGTGGCACGACAGCTGGGGACGCCATCGGACCGCTTGGATTCTGCGGACTCCCTTCCTGCTGCCCCTGGGAAACGGATGGGCGCGGACCGCCTGTCCTTTACGAGGGAGGATATTCGGAGCTTGCTGGGGGAAGCACTGGATGAGATGAAGGCAGTATGGAGGGCGGATTTCGCGGCCATGTCTGCAGACCTGACGCAGGTTAAAGACCGTCTGTCAGCTGTGGAGGCTCGAGTTGACGAGGTCGAAGTGACCCAGACACTCCTTACACCGCAGGTGGTATCGTTACAGTCGCAGGTCGCGCTGCTTACGGGAGCGGTGGAGGCAGCTGAAATCCAACATCGCCAGAAGAATATCCGTATCCGGGGAATCCCAGAGACGCTTGCTGACGCCGACCTTCTGCCATTTATTAACAAATTTACATCTATGATGATCGAGTCCACGAACAATCCTGTTTTTCAGAAAGCTCTCCGGCTTAGAAAGACGGCCACGGCCCCGGTGGACTCCCCTTGAGATGTGTTGGCGGTGGCGGGGTCGGCGGCTTATAAACGCCAATTGATGTCGCTCCCTGCGGCCCGGGCCCCGATCATTTTTGAGAATATATCCTTATCTTTATTTAACGATCTCCCATTTGTGACATTGATTGCCCGACGTCAATTTCGAGAGATCCCAGCGTTTTTGAGGGGCTGTGGGGTGAAATATAGATGTACATACATCATGATAATCTGTCACACCTGGTGACTACGCCTGAGGCGGCGTGGTCCCAGCTACGTTCAATGGGTCTTTTTCCAGCCCCAGTGGTGAGTGGTTCTGAACAGATTGGTCCCCTTCTCCTATGATAGATCCGGGTTAAGACTGGACCTGGAATCAGGCAGCGATATGCCTGGAAATCCCAGACTCTATTGCCTTTCAACGCCCTTTTCGGATAGAGTTCCTCCATTAGTTAGTTCATTTTTTCTTCCTTCCCCCTTTCTTAATAGATGTGCTACAAGTCCGGCTAATATTTGTGGACTTTCGAATTATTATTATTATTTTTTTTTTTTCTCCCGCTGACTTCCTTTGGTGACCTGAACGCCCCCGGATGGGGACACCCACTGATGCTCTATCTGGGCTGCGGCGGAGGCCATTCGGAGACTCTGGCTGAGAATTTTACTCCTGATGTAGTTTCGCCTCCTTAATAAACGGACCTTTTTTTCTGCTGAACCTTTGTGAGGATTTACTATTTTGTTATTTTTTTTTTTTTATTATTTTCTTACTCTTTTTGTGATATAAATGTTCCCAGCTGCGGACCTCCTAGCAGTTACTTTTTACTTTCTCTTTATACTGCGGAACTTTTGTTTCTTATTGTTACCCCCCTCATTTTTTGACCGTTTGCCGCTATTTTGCCAAGATACCCCCCCCTTATGTTTTCTGTGTTATTATGCCTCTGATATTTAGCCCTGCGAGGCCAACTCTGCTGGTCAGTCTGTGACCCTTTGAATTCAAAATAAAAATCTTAAATAATTTTTTTTTAAAAAAAGCAGCATATAAACAATGTTAAGAAATTATAAAAGTAACTAAGGGGAACCTGCAGAGCAGACAACCCGACATTTCGGTCCAAGACCTTTATCAAGGGTACCCAGTCTCAGTTCATTAACATCTGAAGCGCTTTTCAATTGCCCAATAGTGAGAGCTTTACCAGCATCTGGCTTAATACCGTCTCCGCTGATAATATGGCCAAAGTAACACAGTTCTCTTTTCCCAAAGTGACATTTAGCTTTGTTCAGTTTCAGTCTTGACTCTCTCACCGTCTGCAGTACACCCTGTAGTCGCTGATCGTGCTCTTCTAGAGTGGACCCGTACACGAGGATGTCGTCCATAACTACCACAGTGCCCTTATGATCCCTCAGGAGGGAACTCATCTCCCTTGGAAGATATCCCGAAGGGGAGTCTGTGGAAACAAAACCGGCCCACCAGCGTAATGAAGGTAGTCAGCATACAGCTCTCCGGGTCAAGGGATATCTTCCAGAAACCACTGGAAGCATCAAGCGTGGAAAAGAAATTAGCCCCTGACAACCTCGGAGCTATGTCTTCCTATGTCAGCAGTACAAGTCTCTCCTTTACAGTCTCGTTTGGGCATTTTAAGTCCACACGAATACAAACTTTCCCATTCCTCTTAGCAACAGGCACAATAGGATCAACCAGTCAGTAGCTTCAGTGACTTCCTCAATAACGTCCATACTCTTCATTCTCAAAAGTTCACCTTCAACTCGGGGCATAAATGGGAATGGAATACTACGAGGCGCAGCAATACTGTATGAGATAGCATCACTCTATTCGGACCGGCTCACAATTCAGCAGCCCAGGCTCTCCAAACATGTCCTCTGTGATCTCGTCCACTCCCGGAAAAAGGCCCAGGCTACAGGATGCATTTCAGCTCAATAGGTTGTTAACACAGTGTCCTCTGATCACATAAACCCATAGAGTAATTTTTTTTCTTTGTACTCACTGCTAGCAAGAAATCTCTCGGCACAATCGATGCGACCTCCGGGGCTGTGAACTTTTGTGGTAACTTTCTCAAGCTGTGGTCTTTGTGGCAGTTTCATAAACGTTGCAAAAGAAATAACAGTAATGCGTGCTCCCATATCGATTTTAAAGGCAATCCATGCACCCATCAATGTGAGTGTAACACGCCAATCTTCTTCAGAGCCAGACTGGATAGTCACAGACCCTACAAAGGACACCTCTTGCGTCTCCTGGTCACTGTCCAGATGCATCTCTTTAACAGACTCTGATTTGCAAACCACCTCAAAATGGCCGACTCTGTTGCACTTCCTGCATCTCTTCTCTTTAGCAGGGCATAACATCTTCATTCCATCAGCACGGATACAGCTCATGCAACAAGCCTGTGGCATCCAATCGCTTCTTACCCTGTCTGTTGTCTGCGTTCTGCTATTCACACTCTGTCACTTGCATCGCTCCTGAACTGCTGAACTGCCTCCACCATGCTTTCAGTTCTCATCTCTGCACTTTGCTTCTTCGTTAGTTCACTTTGGTGCACTCATCTATAGCCTCATCCAGCGTCAATGCAGACTCCAGCTGCAGCTTCAGCGAAACTTCTGAGTCTGCAATACCTATGACAATTCTGTCTCTGATCTGCTCCTCTTTCGCAGCGCCAAACTCACAAAACTCCACCAATTCATACAGGCTGTGCACAAATGATTCCACTGATTCACACAAACACTGGGCTCGCTTGTGGAAACAGGATCTCTCATGAATCACATTCCTCCTGGGCACAAAATGGGCACTGAGCTTATCTATGACTATCTCAAAGTCAAATTCTTCCCCCACACAGAATGTAAATGTATTGTAAACAGGTTCCACATCTTTTCCCATCTATATAATAAAACAGTTTCAAAGTCCGTCGCCGTCAAGCGCTGAGTGCGCATGCGTGACGGACATTTGAAACTGGGTTGCGAGCTGGCCGTTAAAACAAACAGGTACCTGCAAAAAAAAAAAATCGTCACGAGTGGCGCGCAGCTACCAGTTTGTTTAAATGGCGCAAGTCCCGAATCCTCCAGCGGTGACCATCCTCTGGCTGTGGCAGGCTGCTCGGCTGGCATCCAGGCTCAGGCAAGCCCCCGGCTTGGCTTGGGCCTACAGGCCCAGCCGACCCGGGGACTCGCCTAAGCCTGGAGGCCGGCCTAGCAGCCTGCCACAGCCGGAGGACAGTCACCGCTGGAGCTCCGGGCCAATGTAGGAGGATGTTGCATACACATACTCCCCTACATTGGCCCTGAGCTCCAGCGGTGACTGTCCTCTGGCTGTCGCAGGCTGCTCAGCCGGCCTCCAGGCTCAGGCGAGCCCCCGGCTTGGCTTGGCCTACAGGCCCAGCCGAGCCGGGGACTCGCCTAAGCCTGGAGGCCGGCCGAGCAGCCTGGGCAGCCGGAGGACGGTCACCGCTGGAGCTCAGGGCCGATGTAGGAGGATGTTTCCTACACATACTCCCCTACATCGGCCCTTAGCTCCTCCAGCGATGGCAGTCCCGCTTCGTGTCCTCTCTCCGTTGGTCGCCGTATGACGTCACGAAAGCCTTTGACCCTGGGTCAAAGGCTTTTGTGATGTCATACCGGTGACCAACAGAGAGAGGACACTGGAAGCCGGACTGCCATCGCTGGAGGAGCTAAGGGCCGATGTAGGTGAGTATGTGTGGAACCGGTGGAGGACTCGAGGCTGATGTAGGTGAGTATGTGCTCTCCACACCCACCCTGCTTGCTCGGCCAGTATCCAAGCTTAGGCGAGCCCCCGACTTGGCTTGGGCCTAGAGGCCCAGCCGAGCCGGGGACTCGCCTGAGCATGGAGGCCGGCCGAGCTGCCTGCTCGGGCGTCCTCCAGGCTCAGGCGAGTCCCTGGCTCGGCTGGGCCTCTAGGCCCAAGCCAAGCTGGGGGCTCGCCTAAGCTTGGATGCCGGCTGAGCTACTTGCTTGGCCGGCATCCAGGCTCAGGCGAGTCCCCGGCTTGGCCTGGGCCTAGAGGCCCAACCGAGCAGGGGGCACACCTGAGCATGGAGGCCGGCCGAGTTGCCTGCTCGGGCATCCTCCAGGCTCAGGCGAGTCCCCGGCTCGGCCTCTAGGCCCAAGCTGGGGGCTCGCCTAAGCTTGGATACCGGCCGAGCAAGCAGGGTGGGTGTGGAGAGCACATACTCCCCTACATTGGCCCTGAGCTCCAGCGGTGACTGTCCTCCAGCTGTCGCAGGCTGCTCGGCTGGCCTCCAGGCTCAGGCGAGCCCCCGGCTTGGCTTGGGCCTACAGGCCCAGCTGAGCCGGGGACTTGCCTAAGCCTGGAGGCTGGCCGAGCAGCCTGGACAGCCGGAGGACAGTCACCGCTGGAGCTCAGGGCCGATGTAAGAGGATGTTTCCTACACATACTCACCTACATCGGCCCTTAGCTCCTCCAGCGATGGCAGTCCCGCTTCCAGTGTCCTCTCTCCGTTGGTTTCCGGTATGACGACAAAAAGCCTTTGACCCTGGGTCAAAGGCTTTTGTGACGTCATACCGGCGACCAATGGAGAGAGGACACTGGAAGCTGGAAGCGGGACTGCCATCGCTGGAGGAGCTAAGGGCCGATGTAGGCGAGATTGTGTGGAACCGGTGGAGGACTCGAGGCCGATTGTAGGCGAGTATGTGCTCTCCACACCCACCCTGCTTGCTCGGCCAGTATCCAAGCTTAGGTGAGCCCCCGGCTTGGCTTGGGACTAGAGGCCCAGCCGAGCCAGGGACTCACCTGAGCATGGAGGCCGGCCGAGCAAGCAGGGTGGGTGTGGAGAGCACATCCTCCTACATCGGCCCTGAGCTCCAGCGGTGACCATCCTCCGGCTGCCCAGGCTGCTCGGGCATCCTCCAGGCTCAGGCGAGTCCCCGGCTCGGCTGGGCCTCTAGGCCCAAGCCAAGCCGGGGGCTCGCCTAAGCTTGGATGCCGGCCGAGCTACTTGCTTGGCCGGCATCCAGGCTCAGGCGAGCCCCCGGCTGGGCCTAGAGGCCCAGTCGAGCCGGGGGCTCACCTGAGCATGGAGGCCGGCCGAGTTGCCTATATACACATACACACATATATGGTTGTTACAGGGTGTGTATATATATATATATATCCATCCACATGGGGTTACAGGGTGTGTATATATATATATATATATTATACACCCACATGGGGTTTCAGGGTATATATATATATATATACACCCACATGGGGTTACAGGGTATATATATATATACACCCACATGGGGTTACAGGGTGTATATATATATACATATATATACCCACATGGGGTTACATGGTGTGTGTGTGTATATATATATATCCACATGGGGTTACATGGTGTGTGTGTGTATATATATCCCACATGGGGTTACAGGGTGTGTATGTATGTGTGTGTGTGTATATATATATCTCCTGTAACATATATATATATATATATATATATATGACTGCCCTTAGGGCAGGCTTTCTACCTAGTAGAATATAAAAGAGAATTAACTTGTACTTCACCGCTCTCCTTATTCAGCTAGAAGCAATTCTGAAGCCTGAAAACCTCTGCCATCAGGTAGGCCAGGTTGCAGGCTGGGAGAAATCAAAAGGCTTTGGTGGGGTGAACTTAGACATATTCACAGATCAAAATGGATGTGCAGGTAAGAACCTCTGACACCATGTCATGAGATCCAAGGAACACAGTGAGCTGGTTTCAACATATGTTTATTGCAGTAGCTTACACAAGGGAAAACAAACTGTTTGCATCCTCTCTCTAAGCTGTCTTCCTGGTACTGCCACTAGAGCCGCCCCTTCCTCTGATCTCACTCCTGGCTCTCAGCACAGTTTTACTCCTGTTGTTCCTCGTGTAATAAAACTTTATTTCATTATACCCCTGTATATCTGTTTCACTCCACATAGTTTACCAAACACTGGGCTCGAAATGGCAACCCTGCACAATGAATCATGACAATGTGAAAGAAGGGACAGGTCTAATCCAAGTCTAGTAAAGCTTGCTGGCCTTAATCCGCTAGCTCGTACTCTTCTCTTAGATTTTAATAATGTCCCATTCTGGAGATAATTGTAAAGAATATTAAGGCACTTGAGAGTCAGATCTTTGGATTATGCACCAAAGGGTGTCTGTCATGCCCCGTGCTGGTGGTGGCGCAAGAAGAGCAGAGCTAGTGCTGTTCCAATGCTATGATGATCCTGACAGCACTTTTCATCTCTCAGTCCCAGATCCCTAGCACTCTTGCTGGCACCACAGGTACATCAATTAGTTATTTGAACTTCCTATTTAAACCTGGCACACCCCTAGCTCGATGCTTCTGTATTGTTATTTCAACAGTGTCAATGTTTCCAATGGCCTGTAAAGTTGCTTACCGCTAGCTCTCTTGCTTTCTCTGATAACTATGATTCCTAGCAACCCACTGTGATTTCTTGTTTCTATTGATGTGCATGGCTGAAAAATTAGTTTCGTTTAGGTTCCTTTCGTTACGTTTTTAAATAATTTCATTTTCGGAATTTCGTAACTAATTTTGTTTCGTATTTCGTTTAGTTTTGGATCACTCGAAATTTCGAATTGATTTGAAATTTCGAATCGATTTGAAATTTCATATATCAATTCGATAGTTGATATCAATTCGAATTTTGGATCACTAAATAAAACCCCAATTAATCAAATTTTTCTGTTAAAAAAAAAGTTAGGGTTAAATTTTAAGCTGTGTTACAGATTTAGTATTTGAGTCAAATTAAACAGTGGAACAAAATTAATTTGTTTCATAAAGTCCTTTGCTGACTATTACTTGTATTTTAAGTTAAGATCAATTCGATAGTTGATATCAATTTGATAGTTCATTTCAAATTCGATAGTTGGTATCAATTTGATAGTTCATTTCAAATTCGATAGTTCATTTCAAATTCAATAGTTGATATCAATTTGATACTTCATTTCAAATTCGATAGTTGATATCAATTATTAAAATTTTTCTTTTATGATGAGGACACAGTGTAAAACGAAATAAATTCGTTATATACCATTTCGTTTAGTTTCAAATTCATATCGTATCGATTTGTTATTCGGAAGTACTTCCGAACTACGAATTATCAAATTTTGTTCCAAATTCAGAATTTTTCCAAAACGAATGCACATCTCTACTTGTTTCCCACCATGTTATCCTCACAACCCTCCATGCCTCCCAGTGCTCCTTTGCCATCTGGATATTTGACCTCTGCTAAAGGACTTTGACCACCCTTCTGCCAGTTGCCTGCATCAATGCTTGCTACGGAATGTGACCACTCTAATTGGACTGCCCCTTTTTGGAAACGGTGTCTTGCTCACCCTGTTACCCATACTGTGCCTAGATTTCTGCCCACTGTGTCTCCCGGTCCTCAGCTCCCTTCCTGATCTGTCTGTCTGGTCTCGGTAAGTTTCCTTGTCTCTTTTTGTTTCTCTTTGTCTCCTGATTTCTGTTTTTGGTCAGCCCTCTTCCTGTCCTGCTCTCTTTGGGCCCTATTACATTCTTCGTGCAATTTTTAACGCGTGCGCAAAAATATTAACGTGAGGGGCAAAACCCTCTGTGCAGAACATCTTATTACAACGTTCGCGCAAACGATGCGCGTTATCGTTTAACGTGGATGGACCTGTGCGAGCGTGTTGAACTGTGCGCGTCCTATACTTAATATTGTGAGCGCAAATTCGTTCGTGCGCTGGTACGTGGATGGTATTACAATCAATGCGCATCTTTTTACGAACGACGTTTGCGCGCATAATTTTAACGTCTTTGAAACGCTGGTGGTAACTGCAAATCGGAACGTTCTGGCCGAAACGAAAAAAACCAGGACGAAAAAAAAAAAATACAGCACAGTATAGTTACACATTCTACACATACCCAAACAATAAAATTGTAAATTTGTGCGTGTTTTTATTATTGCTGCAGCATATATAATCAGATTTACTTTGAGTCAATTAAGGTAAATTGATGTCAATTAAGGTTCTTAATTCTGATTGGCTGAATCCCGCAAAAAAAAACAGTCCACACCCTGATTTACGTGCGCTACGTTACTGCGCGAATATTACTCTTCATTTTACGCGTCGTTTTTACGAACGTTATTTTTGGACGGATGAGAAAATGCGTTCGGATCGTAATACAACCGTAATTTTCGTGCGATAATGCTTAACGCTGCGCACAAAAAAATTTGCGCTGCGTGGATGAATTTGCGCGAAGAATGTAATAGGGGCCTTTGTCTTTACTTTGGTGTTCTATTCATCTTGTCTATCATACTATATCATACTATGTCATATCATACTATCAGGTCTATTCAGAGACCGATGAAAAGCAGGAGAATGGCTGGAGAATGGAAAATTCTAGGTCAAAATAGCCAATTTGGAAAGTGAGATGAATGGGAGAATTTTATCTGGTTTGACTAGTTTGACCTAGAATTTTCCATTCTCCAGTCATTCTCCTGCTTTTCACCGCTCTCTGAATAACCCTGATAGTTTCACTTTCAGGACCATGGCTAAGGCTCGGAGCTATCCATGGTTCTATCACAATGTATCCTATCCAATTCATTGCTTAACGCAGGACAGACTGTAATAAAATAATACAGCTGCGTTCAGCAAAGGAATAAGCACACCTTGTTATTACATTTAAAATAAATTATGAAACCTTAAAATCAACCCAAATAATACAAAAAAATCCTAAAAAATAAACTATAAAAAAAATAAAACTTTCAAATTACTTTGAGACTGGTGGCCTCCTATTTATGCCCTCCCAGGAACAAATCCACCTTGGGATCAAAAAACAAAGACATGGAGCGGAAAATGCTGCAATGATGACCTGGATGGAGGTACAATAAAACATACATAGTACAGGAGGGGTGGGGTCGCGCCTATTCCCCGATGGGGTGGCTGCAACCACCAGATGTATCTAGCCCAGCAACATGTATAATACATAAGAAAAAATATGTCATCTGCACTTATTCCCATTATACCGTGTGAAACAAAACACAATTAGAGGCTTTGGTCTCTATTAATGGCCATTAAGGAGCCCTCCAGTCTACCTAATGACTGAAAAGCAGCGTGAGCAGTGATGGTTCGCTACACAGCAGCCTGTAGCTTCATTTTTGGATAGGACTCACCCTCACTAGAGGTGCCTTGACGTTTGGCGGGTGAGCTTACTCTCTTAATGGCCATTAAAATAAACCAAAGCCTCTAATTGTGTTTTGTTTCACACGGTATAATGGGAATAAGTGCAGATGACATATTTTTTCTTATGTATTATACATGTTGCTGGGCTAGATACATCAGGAGGCGAGATCCTTGCTCACCACGCTGGGGATTGTGCCTGCACCACTGGATCCTGTGGTTCCACGGCACTGACAGATCTGGGCTGATAGTTTGTGATACCCCTACTTCTACTTTCGTAGATGGTGCTCACCCCACACATTAGATATTCAGCCTATTGCGACACAGACATTTTCTGCTGACTCTCTTGTGGCTGCAATGGAACCCGGTTTGCCCGGCTGTACTTTGACAACTTTTTCCATTTTGTTTTGGCTCGCTGATGTCCCTGGATGATGTTTCACGCCCCCCCCCCTTATACTTATGTTCTCCCTTATTTTTATTTTTGCACTCTTTTCCTTTTACTGTGCTGGGAACCATTTTTGACGCATCTCCCCCTTTTGTTTTTGCTCTCAAAGGGATGTTCCAGGGCGAGCCTGTATGGTAGATACCATGGCTCTGCTTGCCATTTTAGGCCCCTTTGTACCCTGGCCATGTGACATTTTCCCCCCATGGCCTCCAGTTGTCCTTCGGACTATGGAGTGTGCCAGGGTAGTCACGTGTTTGGCCTTTGCCACCCCCCCACCATCCCTTGTTCTGCTTGTGTTGCACGGTCCCAGCGTCTTTTTTCTTGTTATTTTCATTTATGCTTGTCCCTGTTCTGCTGTTTTTTTGGGGGTTTTTTGAGCTGACGTTCGTATTGGTGGGTCCTACGTTTTGGCCTCACCTCACTGGACATCCCAGGGTTTGGGCCCTTGCGGATTTTTCCATTCTGTGGCACGGATGCCCTTTCTTTTGTTCTTTCATTTTTTATGTCTGCACCCGGGTGGTCCTGCGTGTCCACTTTTCTTTTTCTTTATCTGTTATTATGCTGCCGATTTCTCCAAATAAAAATTTTCAAATATAAAAAGAAGAGGCAGAAATTTTTATTTATTAACAAAAACCCCCCAGATATTACAGCTGGTAGTTATTTTCCTCAAGCATTGGGTGTAGCAATGTTCAGCCCCCGAGGACAGAGTTGCAAGACGTTTATCATGTACAAAAGCACAATTGATCTGGTAGCAGAGACGGCGTGCAATGTGGTTCACAACGTGAGAGGAGGGGTGTCCTGTAAGATGGCTCTTCATCTCAGATCTGTAACTCACCTCGATGACTTGCAATTTGTTTGATGAGGAAATATTTTTTTTAAGTCTATTTGTCGTAGCAGAAAAAATGCTAACACATATATAGGGAGTATTTCCTCATCAAGTGACGGCTCTCTTCATCTGCACTTCCAATGCTGTTCTTGGTCCAAACACCAAATAGCCAGTATGGTCCCACAACAGGTGATAACCAACACTTGGACACTAGCTAAGAAAATTCCATACAAGCACATAAGGAGGGGATTTCCTCCATAATGCCATGCATACTTTTGGTTGAGCTTAAACGTTTCAAGTGTTAGGTTAAAGCATTGTGTTTGCTTTTTAACCCTGCTTTTTACAGCTGGTAAAAATAAAAGTCAGAGTAGAACTCAGTTCTGTATTGAATCACTCTGTATAACTGAACGTAGAAATTTGATGTGAGGAAAGCAAACACTTGTTTTAAACTGCTATGATCACTTTACTGAATCAATTAGATTGAAGTGCTTTTAAAACTGTTGCTTTTTGCCAAAGAAACCGAATCAGCCCTCAGGGGTGACACAAAAGATAATGGATTACTTCTTTTCCTCTGACGTGTGTTAATTTCAATGAAGTCTGCAGTACTTTGATATAGACTATAAAAAAATTATAACAGAAAATAATCTTAATACAGATATCACACAAACAAAATTGATTGATGGTAATTTATCTCAAAAGCAATTCGTAATGATAGTAATAACATAATTCATATGTCTCGTTTTTTCATACATCTTTCTTATGTTTCATTCATAAAATAGCTCTTAAATCAGAAAAATATGACTCTTGTAGAGAGCAATATGCAAATTTGCATAAAACCCTATATACTATTGCACACAAAAAGGCAAACATTTGAGGTAGTGAAGTAAATTCACAAGGAAATAGAAAATCTGAAAATTATTATTATAACTATTATTAGAAAAACATACTGTTTCTGTCTAGACCATAGTCGCCTTTTAAATATTGCCTCAAATGACATCTTCTCAATTCAGAAACTTCTACAGTTAAGAGTAAATTGGGTTTGTTATGATCCAGAAAATATGCTCTTTTTTGGCTCCATAAACACTTTATTACAAGGCAACGTGTCACTGCTATTGTTATTATGTTTTATTTACGGACAGATTCCGCAGTGTTTTACAAGATCAGGGTACAAGGGTTTGATACATTAGAAAACTACACATGGATGATACGGCCTGATTCACGGGGACCCTGTTCATGGGAAGCTAAAGTCTATATCAAAATTTTGCATGTACTGAGAAGTAGGCGCATCCATATCATTTAATGTCTTGTCCAAGGACAATTGCTGGTGAGGTCTTCCGAAATGGGATATGAGTCTGCTATCCATGATTGTAGAGGAGGGACAGAATGATGAGGTTGAACCTGATTCTCAATGGTTGCCAAGTTGAAACTTGCTTCTCCAGAGTTGTAAAGGAGAGATGTACTGGTCGGACATTTTAATTGTGATTTGATCTTGCTTCAAGATGGTTGAAAAGTAGAGACATTATCACTAGACTACACAATTGATATTGGGCTGTTTTATAATACTGCCGCTAAAACAGGGAAACAAATGTGGAAAACCCGTGCCTGCAGGTTTCCCCTTAGCGCCCCGTTTTAGCACCATATTTAGGGGCAGGTGCTGATTCAGCAGCCTGCCCCACAATGCAATGCTAAGCTCTTGGATATTCGCTGCAGCACTTTCACAAGATCCTGTAGGTGTAATGGGAGCTATATCGCTTCCCCAAGAGTAGCGGAGTTAGGATCCTTAAAGGCAACAATACTTTCTAGATAAACACAGAAACTGCACAAAATACAGGTATAATTCAAGAACCAAGAGACTCAAAGGAGTAGCTGAAGTGTCTCTAGGCTCTGAGGGTTTCGTGACCGACAGAAAGCCTAGGACACTCAGAAACATGATATGATGAATGACAGTTCGTGAAGTATGCAAGGTGCAGGGCAGTCAGGAATGCAGAAACCAAACAGCGAGTGATCAACCCAGCAACCAGCATGGGGTTAAATCACTAAACCATGCAGACAGACAAATACACACGATAGAGATTGAGAATAGTCAAAGCCAAGCCGGGTCAAATACAGGAGCAGGAATCTCATACAAGCAGGGTCGTCACCAGGGAATTAAATCAGATACAGGACGTAGCGGTGCGTGAACGAAACTCCACAACAGGGCGATGAGGCAAGGCCTAGAGTCCTGGTTTAAAGCCTGCGGCTCCTTGTAATCACACCTGACCCCGCCCCCTCAGATGCCGATCTGCCAGCAGAAGGTGCTGGCACCCGGCCAGCCAGTGGTCCCCCTTGCCCAGACCCCCCAGGGGGCACAGCGGGGGCTGAGGATGTAACAGTAGGTCCACGGAGTGATTTGCAGAGGGAGACTGCAGACTTTTTTACCCAGTCTCACTCTGCTCCCGGCGGCCAGAAGCAGCAGATCGGGCCACCATTCACTCCGCAGGATGAGAGTTGAGTTTCAGATTTTTGGTGGGGTTTTACAGCTGGTTCTGACTGAAGTGGAATCAGTTAGCACCAGCTTCTAGCTGTGGTTAACTTTCCGTTACCACAACGGTGCAGTAATTAACGTTAGGACTTTGTAATCCTAATGTTAATTAGTCTTTGCTGTCCCCATGTTAAATATAGGAAGCGCAAATACAAGAAGCGAGCACAATCCCTGATGCGCTAACAGGTTTTTAATCTAGGTGGCCTGCACTAGGGCCACTTAATGTAGCGTTAACGCTCACAAAGCTGAACGCTAACGATAGCGATAAGATTGTAATATGACCCATCATGTGGTAGGCAAGTATGTATCAATTAATGTCTTGCCCAAGGACACGTATTGGAGAGGTTTTCTGTCTGGGATTTCGCGATTGCAGAGCAGTGATGTTAACTCTACTCTGTCCACCCAATACGACTGTCCTATAATATTTTATAGTTTTAAGCCGGCTGTAATTTGTCCGAAGTCTGCAGTGGACATGAAAAACCACTTGACATGAGAGACGGAGATAAAGTTTCAAATGACAACATCACTGCAAAATGCATGTTTGACCACTTTTTTTTTTTGTAAACATAATTTTATTGAACGAGAGGACAAGAAGAATAAAATGAATGCATACGTGGTGTCGCAGCGCCAAAAAGATGACATCAACAAACTTATGCCTCCAAGTAAACCATAGTCCCGTCCACATTATAAGATAAAGGTAGGGTGGGGTGAGGAAGAAAGAAAAAGGGAAAAAGAAAAAAAGGGGGGAATAAGGGGAAGGAGTGGCCCGGCCCAGGCCAGAATCCTAAGACACAAATACCCGTTCAACCTGACGAGTGCTATAGAGGTATATGTAGAAAGGTGGAGGGGGGAGGGGGGCAGGGGAGAGAGTGCCAGAGAAGGGGAAGAAAAAAAAAAAAAAAGCAGGCAAAAGGGAGGTCATGCAGCCCTATATATGCAACAATAGCCCACACTCCCGTCACAGATCATAACCCCGCATCCAGCCAGGGCCCCCAAGTTTTATTATATGATGGCATCGTAAAACGGACTATAGCAGTCAGTTCGTCCATAACCTGGGTGTCCCTGATTTTGCCATATACTTTAGCCATACAGGGCGGGAGGGGTTGTCTCCAGACTTCCGCTATGGCCCGTCTTGTAGCCAATGTAATCTTTGCTAATAATTTATTTTCATGGAAAGTTAGTTCAGGGAGCGGTCTGGAGAGTAAAAATGCCCAAGGATCCAACGAGATGGGTTTAGATAGGACTAGAATCAGTAGGTCTTGGACTTCCTTCCATAAGGGTACAATTCGTGGACATGTCCACCACATGTGGAAAAAGGAGCCCTTAAAAGTGCATGATCTCCAGCAAACATCCGGTAGATTCCTATTCATGTGCGCCAGTTGAGATGGTGTAATATACCACCGCATAATCATTTTAATGGACTGTTCCTGCAATGAGGCGCACACCGACACGGAGCGAGACATCTCCCATATGTCCAGCCAGTCCTCTGAGTCCAGGGTTTCCCCAATATCTCTTTCCCAAGCATGGATATAGGACAGTTCATTCCAGTCCAACAGTGAGGTAAGGTCCCGGTATAACGAAGATATGAGGCCTCTCGGGTATGTGCCAGCCAGGCATAAACGCTCGAAGCGAGTCGGCGGCGCCAGTGCAGCTTGCTTGATGTGAGCCTGTGTGGCGTACGATGTCAATTGAAAAATGTGAAGAAAAGATAGTCCCGAAACATCTTGAAGAGGAATCAAAGTTCCGTTGTGGTATAGATTAAGTATTCTGCACACACCTGAGTCCGATAGGTCACGCCAAGGTCTCACGTGTAGACCGGGGCGGAAGTCTCTGTTCCCAAAGATCGGGGTCATAGGCGAAGGTGTAGACGTCAACTCGCACTTCACTGCTAATCTATGCCAAAGGCGTAGAGAGTTTAATATGGCAGGGCATGTGGTGGTAATTAAAGGACGATGTTCCCGAGCCAGCCATATCCAGTGATGTATCTTATTCGGCCGCATAAGGGACGCTTCCAGATCGACCCACCTGCGAGACCCCGCTGGAGCATGCCAGGCTACCACCTGCGCCAATTGAGTTGCATAATAATAGGTAAAGAGAGATGGAAGGCCCAGGCCGCCCAGGGACCGTGGGCGATAGAGAGTGTGTCTAGCTACGCGGCGTCGTTTCCCTGCCCATATAAAATGATCAATGGAGCGCTGCAAAGCGATAACCTCCAAAGCAACGAGGGGAACCGGTAATGCCTGAAACATATACAACAGTCTGGGTAATACATTCATTTTAATGCAATTAAGCCTACCGAGCCATGATATCGCATATTTGTTCCAACATTCTAACTCCGCTTTGAGGGTCGCAAAAAGGCGGGGGTAATTAGCCGAATAAAGATCCGCAGAGCATGATGTTAAGCGGACCCCCAGGTAGACCAGCTCACATTGAGTGAACCTTATAGGGCAGGAAGAGGAGAGATTTGCAATTGCCTCCACCGTCAGCGCCACCGGGAGAGCCTCTGATTTAGTAATATTAATTTTGTATCCTGAGAGAGCAGAAAAGGCACCGAGCAGATCCATAACCCGGGGTAAGGAGGTGGGGGGTCTGTCAGGGAGAGAAGGACATCATCGGCATAAGCCGATAATTTAAATTCTAAGTCACCCACCGTAAGACCCGAGATACCCGCATCTGATTTAATAGCAAGCAATAAAGGTTCCAAAAAAAGGGCAAACAAAGCCGGAGACAGTGGGCAGCCCTGCCTGGTACCATTCCGAATCTCAAAGGGGATCCTATCGGCGCCCGGTATCAAAATCTGCGCTCCCGGAGAAGCATACAAAGCTGAGAGCATGCGGAGAAAAGTGGGGGGGAACCCAAGATGTTTAAGTAACGTAAATAAAAACTGCCACTCTGCCCTATCAAAGGCCTTCTCAGCGTCTAAAGACAAAAATAAAGAGGGCCTCTGATAGGTCTCTGCGAACCAAACAAGGTCCGCCGCGCGTCTCGTATTATCATACGCTTGCCGGCCTGGGATGAACCCCACCTGGTCCGGGGATACCAAAACAGGGAGGAGAGGATCTAGGCGCAATGCCAAAATTTTTGCTAGGAGTTTAATGTCCGTATTTAAAAGGGATATGGGCCTATAGCTATCAATATTCTCAGGGTCTTTCCCAGGTTTGGGGAGGAGAACTATGGTCGCTAACAATGACTCCGCGGGAAATGGGGCACCCTCCCGTGCGGCATTAAATAGTCGGCAAAGAATGGGCTTCAATTTAGGATAGAACGCTTTATAATACCGGTAAGTGAAACCGTCCGGCCCAGGAGCCTTTAATGGCTTCATCAAGCCCAGTGCCCTCCCTATCTCCTCTTCCGTTATAGGGGAGCCCACCAATATGGACTGAACTTTATCAAGAGCAGGGAGGCTCTGATGCTTCAAGTACATTTCAATACTATCAATCAGGTCTCTGTTTCCTATTTCGTGGGTGGGGGAATGATTGTATATATTCGTGAAATACTCTGTGAAGGCATCCCGGATAGCCTCAGGAGATTTATGAACCTGCCCTTTTTTATCTCGGATCAACGGGAACAGGACAGTGCAGTGTCTAGGACGCAGCATCCTGGCCAGGGGTGTATCTGCTTTATTCGCTCGTTCATAATAGCGCCTTTTGGACCATAGCAACGATCTCCCCACATCATCTAAAAATAAACCGTTAAGGTCTGCTCGAACTCTGTTAAGCTGTGCAAGGGTGTCGTCAGTCGGGACACGTTTATGCCGGAGTTCCAGTCTCCGCAGGTCGGTCTGTAACGTGACTATGGCCTGCAGTTTCACGCGTTTGTGGTAGTCAGCCTGACTAATTAGCACCCCCCTAATCACTGCTTTATGAGCATTCCATAAAGTATGTATGGACACGTCAGGGGTGTCATTTAACAGAAGGTATGAGTCCAAGGCGGAGCCAACCGCTTTCCTAACCCCCTTTTTCAAAAGAAGCAAGGGGTCCAGCTTCCATTGGCCACTGCTGCCAGACGCCAATGGGCGGACATGCAGAAACACATCCGCATGATCGGACCAAGTTATGGAGCCAATGCCTGATGTCGTAATCAAGGGAATACTGTCCGGGGAGATCAGGAAATAATCTAACCTGGAGTATGAGGAATGGACCGGGGAGTAAAAAGTAAAATCTTTAGTTGTGGGATGCTGTACTCTCCAAATATCAACCAAATCATGGTTACGCACAAACGCATGAAACTGCCTGTCCTGGGATGGGGATGAAGTCAGGCCGGCGTGAGGGGGATGGCCGGATCGGTCCAATGGAGAGCAGAGGGTGGCGTTAAAGTCCCCTACCAATATAATTTTACCCTTAGCATGTAACCTGAGAAAGGAGGAGAGGTCCGCCCAAAATCCCGCGTCAGGCCCATTTGGTGCATAAACCGACATCAGGGTATACCATTTAGACGAACAAGTACCCCTCGCCAAGACATACCTCCCAGCGGAGTCAGAATATACATCTACAATCTGCAGCGGGCAGGAATTATGTAACAAAATAGCGGCTCCATTCCGTTTAGGGATGGCACATGAGGTGAAGACACGGGAGTAGGATGGGTCCGCTAGGCGAAAGGCCGCAGTGGTAGAGATCCTAGTCTCTTGGAGAAATGCGATGTTCGCAGATTTCCGCTTAAGGTCCCGGAAAAGGAGACGACGCTTGCGCGGGGAATTTAAGCCCTTGACATTCAAGGAGAGGAATTTAAGATCCGAAATCATTATGGGACTAGGAAGGGGAACGCATGGCCATCATCCTCCCCACGTCTCCACCTCCGTCCCGCTCCGCCAGCCCCCAGCCTCCTACCGAGGGGGGAGGCGACGGGTCGGGAGCCATCCACAGAGGGATCAAAAGCACAATATACATCTTCATAATCATATAGCCGAAAGGTCAGAAACGAGAAAGTAGGGCCGGGCCGGGCCAGGGGAACAGGGTAGGAAGGGGGAACAAGGAGAAAGAGGAGAGAAAAGAAACAAAAAACGTCCCGAACGGATGGGTAAACCAAAGGAACGGAACCTCGGAGGAGGAGGTAGTCTCGGGGAAACCAGCAAGCCATGGGGAAAAAACCCTCGGCCACTGGCCCCCCGAGCAACCGCCACATTAACCGTCATGCTAAAACTACAACCACCTAAACAGATAAATCGGAGGTACAGAGAAAAAACAGAAAATAATCTTAAACAAATATCAGAGAACCATCTAAGGGCCTAAGCCCCTCAAAACCTGGACTGAAGGATAAACATGCCCTCACTTAGGGCACCCACGGCTGTCCATATTCAGTCTCCAGCCGGAGACCAGTCTCTGGAGAGTCGCGGCAGGGAACTCGGAGGGGTGAGCTGAGCAATTGCGTCTGGGACCTCCAACCCCAACTGGTGCAGGAAGTCCTGAGCCCTATACAGGTGTGTGCATGAATACGTGCGACCATCTTTGTGGACCAAAATACGAAATGGGAACCCCCATGAGTAGCGCACATTGTGAGAGCGCAGCAATTCCGTGACTACCCGCCATTCCCTGCGTTTAGCCAGCGTCGACGGAGCAAGGTCCTGATAAAAAAGGAGCTGGCCATCCTCGTACTCCACCTGTTGGTCACGAGCTGTGCGTAATAAAGCTTCCCTCGTCGAGTAATAATGCAATCTGGCGACTACGTCGCGTGGTGGTGCGTTCTGGCCTTTCCGCGCTCCCAAGGTACGGTGTATCCGGTCGATCAATATCTAGCCGGTGGCAGTGCGGGTAACAACTTTTTCATAATGCCCGTAAGTGTAGCGTCCAGTGCATCCGGTGTCACCGATTCAGGCAACCCTCGGAGTCTGATGTTATTGCGTCTGGACCTGTTTGATAGATCTTCCAAAGCCTCTTCTAGTGTCTCCACCCGTGTTGCCAGTGTCTCAGCGTGATGAGCAAGTGTATTGCACGTGTCTGCGAATGCCTCTGCCCGTTCCTCGAGACGCGCTGTGCGTGTCCCAATTACCTGGACCTCCGCCGTTAGCGCCCTCGTGTTGCGTGCTAGCTCCTCAGCTATGAAATCCTGTAGGCGACGGATATCTTGGCGAGTCGCCGGGCCCAAGTCCTGCTCCATCTCAGAGGTGTCTGAGCCTGGGGATGGGCTTCTCCCTCCATCTCTGGAGGAAGCGCCGCCATCTTGGGGCCTAGCCACTGTGCGGGTCCGAGGTGTAAATATCGGCGCTACCAGCGCGCTATCAGTCTTTTTTGTTTTTTTGGAGGACTTCATGGCTCCTGCTACCGTTCCCTGTACCTCCAGAGCGAAATATAAAGAGTGAGAGAGGTGGTTGTCTCAGATCAATCAGCGGCTACTCGGGAGCTCCAGCAGCACACGTCCTCTCACATCGCCGGCTCGGCTCCGCCTCCTGTTTGACCACTTTTTAATAAAGTTTTGGTCCTTTTTGACACTGTTGCTATTGATTATTATAGTTATCGGTGTCATATAAATCAAATGAGCTTGTATGATCAGAAATGTCATTCTTACCTATTTCACTCTGTATAAAAACTGGGGCTGTATTCTTGATCTATTGTAAATTTATCCAGAGCTCTGGTAAATTAGCAAAACATTAGGTGAGATTACAACTAATCCGTTAAACTAATGGAGGGAGCTGTTATTCTGACAATATGGCTTCCAGCCCCTACATTAACAGATCTTGTGATATTACAACTGAGAAGAGCTTGTGGATCGGATGTCTCAGCTAGTTACTATGAAATAATGTCTGCTATATTTTCTATTGCTTCATTAATTTGTATGACGATCTTAGGGCCATGAAGGGCTATGAGTGTTCTAAAGGCGCTATGGAAAAATGTAACAGTAATATTGCAAAAGGTATAATAGCTGCAGCTCTCCAGTAAAGTGTATCCTTCACTCCAAATTGGTATTGTATGCACACAAAAAATCCTATAATCGTGACATAACATCCCATAATGTCTCCACAGATAGCCCCACCTAGAACAAAAAAAGAAAAGAATCACGCAATACAGTATGCACCACCAAAAACATATAAATATATACACTCACAATTCTTCAATGGTAGCAGTCACAAGGGTAGAGCCTCACTTGGCTCAAGAATTTCCCCTGTAAGCCCCTCTATGGGGGGGCTCCTTCCATTAAATACAAAGCGTGGTCCGCTGTTGATTACTGCTTACTGTTTCAAATTCGTATCTCAAATAAGAAAAATGACATGGCGTAGCACTGTGGTATTCTGTGGCTTAATTTTCAAAATATAATGTGCACTCACATGTCCCAGAGCCTCCTGGTTAAGTGACTCAGTATAGGCGCTTAGGACCTCTTTTGGCATGAGAGGGTCTCACCTCGTGGGCCTCGATGTATACTCCTACCATCTGGTCTTCTTTCTCCTTTTGAACACCTGCAGTTTTGTGTCCCCAGCAAAAGAGGAATAAATCCAATAGTGTAAATGGATAAAAATATCTATTGGATAAAAAACATAAAATGACCGGTTGTTTGCAATAAAACCGATATGCAGTTTGCTTGCTACTGCAAGCTTTATCAATCCGATTGCAATATTTTTTTTATGTAATAAATTTGCTATGCCAAGTTATGTGTTATATATATATATATATACCATATTATCATAAAATTGTCTTTTTGATCCGGTGAGTTAAAATTATGGGCCCCACCTTCTTTCGAAATGATCCATGCCTCTACAGATGTTATAGGGACACTCTACTCATCCTGATCACTTTATTGTTCTAAAGTGGCAAAGATGTGAAGAGTCTTCCCCCTTCTCCCACTCCCCCGGCTCCCACAATCTAGTGAAATCGCGGAGTGAAGTGAAGGGGTTTCCATCACCCCACGCAGCATCATCATCAGCCAGGATTTTTGCATTTCCCAGCTGCCGATCACCAGATCTGTCAATAGTGGGACCTCCCACTCTGAGACCACCCGCGTCTCAGAGAGGTAACCGATGGATCAGACCCATGCATACGTGTGCATCTTCAATCCATCGTTCTATGCAGACGCTATGGAACTTGTGTTCCTAGGCTAATAGTGCAAATTGCACAGAAAAGCTTCAGGGACTTCTGAGTTCTGGAGTCCCTGAGCAAGAAGAGGAGGGGCAACAGCCGGCGAATGAAAAAAGTGAGTAAATTCATCCGCAAAGAAAAAAAAATTAAAAAATAATTGGGCAGAGGCTATCAGGAATCTCTAAAGTGGCCAGGGTGTGTGGAGTATCCTCCCTCCTTCCCCCTCCCAGGTACCCCAAACTCTTTAAAATGAGGGGTGAAGTGGAGAGATTCCCTCACCCACCCTTGCAGGACCAGACAGCTGGGAAGTATGAGTTTTCCAGCTGTCAGTCACAAGTTTGTCACTCGAGATGTCAGCACGCTCATGCATGCAGGCCTGATCCATCGTTGTGCTCAAGCTCTATGGGACTTGCGTACGCCAAGAGCGTAGGACCGTTAGGCTATACAATTTTCCTAAGGGGTGCAAATTGCGTAGAAAAGCTTGAGGACTTCCGAGTTGTGATGTCTCTGAGCTGGAGAGTAGAGTGGGGCTGTGATCGGCGTGGGGAAACAAAAGTAAAAAACTGGAAAAGAGGAAAAGAAACATCCAAAATAATTGGAGAGAGGGTGCCAGCTAGCTTAGAGTTAGTTTGGACAATTGTAAAAGTGGTGAAACATGATCAAAATGGACACGTCACCCCTCTGAGAAATCAGAAATTTGTTTAGTTTTGAAACTTACCTAATATTTAATTATTGGATGGTAATTCTGAAAAAGAATAGCAAGGGTGAAAAAGTTTAAAACGTGTTAACATTTTAACATCACAACATCATTTACATGTGCGCGCATCATGTGGGGGGCGGCGTCAATGCAGGGTGCATGTGGGGCCCAGGAAGGCAGGCTGGAGCGTCGCTGACGAGGCGTTTTGGTAGTGCGCCGCCGTGGCCGGAACGTCCCTTACAAAACCAGGCCCCTGATCTGCTGGGGTCAGTATATATCCATGTGTGAGCTACTGGGTGCAGTATATATCAATGTGTGAGCTACTGGGGGCAATTTATAAATGTGTGAGCTACTGGGGGCAATATATATCAATTTGTGAGCTACTTGGGCAATATATAAATGTGTGAGCTACTGGGGCAATATATATCGATGTGAGCTACTGGGGGCAATATATATCAATGTGTGAGCTGCTGGGGGCAGTATATATCAATGTGTGAGCTACTGGGGGCAATATATATCCATGTGTGAGCTACTGGGGGAAATATATATCCATGTGTGAGCTACTGGGGGCAATATATATCAAAGTGTGAGTTTCTGGGGCAATATATATCCATGTGTGAGCTGCGGGGGGCAGTATATACCCATGTGTGAGCTGCTGGGGGCAGTATATACCCATGTGTGAGCTGCTGGGGGCAGTATATATCCATGTGTGAGCTGCTGGGGGCAGTATATATCCATGTGTGAGCTTCTGGGGGCAATATATATCCATGTGCGGTGTGTATGAGTGAGTTTTATTGTTCTGTGCCATAGCCGTAGCTGCCACGAGTGTGTGACGGCTACCGCAGCAGAGAAGTGGCAGTTTGTAAGTCTGGAGGGGGCACAATGGATTCTCCAATTCGCTGGGGCCCGAGTGGATTTTATTAACTTTTTAAAATTAATAGTTGAAAAATGTTGGAAGAAATAAATTCTTTTATGCAACAATGTGCATGTGGGTTGTGCATTGTATGGGAGCGGTTTATGGGTGTGGCCTACTGTGTAGGTGTGGGACAAGGGGCCCCACTAACTCCTATTGCCCGGGGGCCCCATTACTTGTCAGTCTGCCCCTGCCCTGTAGTATTTTTCATATAAAATGGCCACATAATAAAACCTTTTTTAAATCGCACTTATGACGCTGTTTAGGATGCACACTGACAAAAACGCATAACAAAGGATGTTTTCCCATATTTAAGTAGTTAACAAATCATCGTAACTTTCTCAAAGAAGATGGTCCCAGTTGAATTAAAATCCCACAAAAAACTAGTTGAAATTGGTGGTTAATAGACATGTGCACAGCACAAAATTTAGTTTTGAACTAATGGATTAGTCCTAAAATGCAATTTATTTAGTCGCTAAAGAAATTCGTTTTCAGTTCTTTAGTATGAAAACTAATTTCATTCATCCGAAAACTAGTGGATACAATTACTATTGTATTGGCTCCTCAGGGGGCTGAGATCGCTGCTTGTTTTACAGTATCTCTCACTCTCAGCACAATGTGGGCCATATTACATAGTTGGTGCTAACTGCTAACTTAACCAGAGCTGTTGTAAACTTCCCAGAGCCATTATAGCCTATGGAGGTTTTTAGTTTACAACAGCTCTGGTTAAGTTAGCACCAACATTGTAATACTGCCCCGTGTCAGGCAAAGTAACTGACTGCTGCTCATCACAGCACTCAGAGTTTCAGTAAAACTAGTAAATAATATTTTTATAAGAGGTTAGAACAATATTATTTCCTTGTTTTACTGAAACTCTGAGCGCTGTTACAGTCAGATACTGTAACAGCTGAGCCTGATACATTGTACTGAGAGATAATGTAACAAGCAGCCGATTTCAGTGCTCACAGCGACTGGATTTAAAGGGCTAAAAAAAAGGCTCCTCTCTGTATAATGTTTAGAACATCCTCCTGCATTAATTAATACCCCTCTCTGTATAATGTATACAACATCCACCTGCATTAATTAATATCCCTCTCTGTATAATATATAGAACATCCTCCTGAATTAATTAATGTCCCTCTGTGTATAGAACATCCTCCTCAATTTATACCTTCCTCTGTAAAATGTATATAACATCCTCCTGCATTAATACCCCTCTCTGTATAATGTATAGAACATCCTCCTGCATTAATTAATGCCCCTCTCTGTATAGAACATCCTACTGCATTGGCATGTGGATGGTGTAGAACTTCGGATGTTGCGCTCTTCAATGCTGGTCTCCTTCACTCATCAATGTAATATCACAAAAAGGACTGAAACTAAAATGTAGTGCATTTTATTTTAGTTTCTTTTGTTTTTTTTGTACTAAGCAGTTTCGTTTCTCTTGAGTCATCCGAAAACAAAATTATTCCAAAATTCAGGCTAAATCGTTTTAGTACTAAGATGAATGCACATGTCTAGTGGTTAAATACAACATTGACCAAACGCAGGGAATGGTTCAGTAAAGAAAGGTTAAAAATAACTAATGAAAGGGAAATACAGATGAAAACTCATTTCAACACTTTCATTAACAAGTGGTTTTCCATAAAACCAAAACCCATTTGAAAACCACTGTCTATTGCAGACAGTGTAAAAATGAATGTTCTGCTTATAAAATACATTTTAGATTCAATTTATTGAGAGGAAGATTATTTTACAGACAGGGGGTTTCCCCTGTTGGCAGAAAAGCACTACTGCATTTATAAATATACTGCTGGAGTTCTGTTTTCTAAAAGAAAAACAGTCTCTAAGGTGCTCAAACAGCTTCAGAATTTTGGATGACATGTCCAAGGTGCTGAAAATTGGGGGCACATTCTGGAGCCCATTTGAAAATTAACTTTGTATGCATTCAACAAAATTTCTTCGTAATACTCCAGAATACAACTAGGTCAAACTTACTTCATGTCAGGCTCCTGCAGGAAGCTTATGAACATCATGTATACTCGAGCATTGTAGTGAAGGGGTTAAGTAGCTAGAGCATACAAGAATAACAAGTAATGTATTGCTAATGCAAAACCAAGTGAGAAAATTGATAATGCCACACAAAAACAATATATCAGTTAAATCAGGGGTGAGCAACCTTGGCCGTCCATATGTTTTGGAGCTACAATTCCCATGAGGCTTTACCAGTCTAATGAATAGCTGAGCATCCTGGGAGATGTAGGTCCAATGCATCTGGGGGGGGGCAAGGCTGCTTAGCCCTTATTTAATTTATATCAAAACAACTGCATTGCGACTTACATACTGCATCCTAACATTTCTGAAATGTTATGGAAATTTGGACTTTTCCATCTTGGAACTTAGATGCATTATACATTTTCCTTTGAGAAAATTATGTCATGCATGTAACTATGATACATTGTATCTATATCCAGGTACTATCCATATCTATTTAGAGTATCTATCTATCTATCTATCTATCTATCTCTCTACATACAAATTAAGACCTTTATAAAGTTATATTTCTCTATAATAAAATTTAAAAAGTGGGAAAAGTAACGTTAAATAGCATGGAGCATGACTAATGGCACAAGCATGTTAAAATCATTGGGAAAATGTCCTTGGAAGACAAATGAATTTTCAGCAGAATAATTAACTTAATTAACAAATTTGCATGCATATTCATCAGGCTATTGAAGTCTTTCCAGCACAGCTTGATGAGCATTGGTGTAATAATTGTCTCATTTACATTCTGCAGTCTACTACAATTTAGGGCATTAAAAAAAAGAGAAGGAAAATAAGACAACCCCTTCTCTTTGACTTGTCTTTAGGACCATGCTTTAAAAAAAACACACTTAAATAACCTTTGGTATCCACAAGTATGCTTCAGTATGTTACAAGCGTTGCTTTTGCATATTCACTAAATCCCAATTTGCTTTTTTTTTTTGGCCCAGATTTCTGCCTTGCCTTTACTTGCTCTCCTGGGTAAGACTTGGCACCAGTTCTGACTTCAAATCTCCAGGGCCGACAGACTGCATCATGTAAAAATTGCCATTTTCCTCTATCTCTGCAGGGCAATCTTTAAAAGCAGTAAGGTGTGACGCCCCAGACTGGCAGCTTGGCAAGGAAGAGCCCGTGGATACCAACACACAGGATTCTGGAGTGCTTACTTTGACAGTCAGTCAACACTGGAAACAAAAGAAGGAAACAATAAAATGTATTTAAATATTCTACAGCCATATAGCAAGCAGACCAGCGGATATAAAAGTAATTACTTATCACTTGATGTTGTTCAATAAGGAAAGGAAAAATAAAGAAAGCATAGACACAGCAGTCTTCGATCCCTTCTGATTAAACTTTTCACCTCACATAAGACATTTAAATTAAGGAAGCTGCACGCAGCAAAATGGCTTGTTGTTCCATTGTTTGCTGTGTAGGTGATTAGGTTTAACTATCCCTGCATGAGCTTTAGGCTTGCTCTAAGGTGAAGTATTTTAGTTGTTAAAACACTGTGTTGTACTTTGAAGCGAAATAGAAAATTAAGTTTCAAAAAAACAGCACACAGCTAAGAAAAAATGCAAAGATTTAGATATTTAGGCAAAGCCGCACTACACGTTGAAAATGTATTAAATAAAACTCACAGGAAATGAAACATATTCCAGTACTATTACCATGGCATTTTGTAAACCTCCGTGCAGGCTTATTCGCTGCTTCATATGAAGGTGATTTTATTACAGGTGGACTCAGATATCTAAATAAAAAATTGCATAAAAAGTTACTGCTAAAGAGTATTGATAAAACGACGCAAGTCGTGCAACAAACCTAAGCTCGTAGAACTCTTACAACATCTTTTGTAACTGAACAACATGTGAATCACAGTGTTCTAGGAAAAATGTTTTACTCGCAAACCCACTGTACGCTAAGGGCCAGATTACATTCCTATCGCTAAGGTTACGCTCACCTGAGTGAGCGTTAACGTTAGCCCTGGTGGTCCTAGCGCGGGCGCACCATATTACAATCCAAGCGCTAATGGGTTAAAAAACCCGTTAGCAATTGGAATCTTGCGCTTTTCAGCGTGAGGTTACTGTACTTTGCACTCCCTATGCTTAACATGGGGAGCGCAAAGAGTTAATTAGCGTTAGTATTACAATACAGTTTCTCCTGCAGTTTTAACCTTAGAGCATCGCTTCAACATCCATAAAACCTGAACCACAACGTGCACCCAATGATCCCCATACCTTCATCAGGCTCTAACTTGTGTACTTGGTAATGTATAGTGCTCCATATTTCTAATATTTAGGCTGGGGTCAGACTAGCGCATTTTTAACGTGCGTTTAGGCGCACTTAATCACGGCCGCAGTAGCAGCAAATGACGCGCAATGACGGCCAATATACGAAGTACAGCCGCACAAAAGTCCGGCCGCGCAACGCAAGTGGAAAATGAACTTTTTCGAGAACGCAGAACCGCTAGTACTGACATACAGAGTGCGCTGCACCCGCATAGCGGCGTGTGTGCGTGATTAGGAGACGTCAGATGCTGCTCATGTCCGGCCAACATAACGTCCAGACACCCAAAGTTTCCTGGTTTGGATCCGTAAAAAATCACGCACAAAAATGCGCATCGTATGACCGTTTTTGTGCATTCTGTGAAAAAATACGGCAATGCGTTCGGACGCACTTTTTGACGGTCGCTGCGAAAAATGCGTTCGTCTGACCCTAGCCTTAATACAATATTATTTGTGATAGACCAACGTAACTTACAAAACTTTAATGCTGTTCCCCTTCAAAGGTGTTGCTTGATTAAAAATAAATACTTACCACAATGTGGTATGGTAGGAGAATCTTATGTCAGGGTTTATATATAATCCAAGAAGCTGACATGTGCAGATTTATATATATATATATATATCAGGTGAGGATCTGTAGCTTTCTTGCAGCAGCGTAGCGTGGGTTGTCAGCTCCCAGTGCAAGGCAAGAATTGTGCGCCCCCCCAATCTGTGGACACGGTAACACACCATGATTCCCTTCCACCAGTAGAGTATTGACCCCCTTACCTCACAAGCACATGTATTGTATTTTAACAAAAATACTGATATAATAAAAAAATGAAACACACATGCCCCCCACGCTACGCCACTGCTACCAATCGCCCAGTCCCAGTATACCCTAGCATAGTTCCACTCTCATACTATCCCCAGTCACCCTCTCTCAGTACCCCTAGTCACTCTCTCCCTCAAGTGCCCCAGTCACTCTCTCCCTCAAGTACCCCAGTCACTCTCTCCCAGTACCCCCAGTCACTCTCTCCCAGTACCCCCAATCACACACTCCCAGTACCCCAGTCACTCTCTCCCTCAAGTAACCCAGTCACTCTCTCCCAGTACCCCCAGTCACTCTCTCTAAGTACTCCCAGTCACTCTCTCCCAGTATCCCCAGTCATTCTATCCCTGTACCTCCAGGCACCCTCTCCCCGTACCCCCTCACTGTGTTGGTCACGCTGTTCTGGTGTCACACAGTGTCGCCTACCTGAGTGAAGTTGCTGGTGGCCTGAGGGGGGGAGCTGTCCAGGGGGTTTAGTGGAGACCAGATTTATATGTGCTGCAAGGCAGGCTCCTCCCTCCGTCATGTTCAGCGGTGGGAGGGAGGGTTGGCACAGGTCTTCAAGGGGGGCTGACGAGCGTGGTAAAGGGTGTTCCGCCGGTTAATGCTGCGTTACTTCACGTGACTCATGTCAGCGTTAAGGAGAAGTCAGGACAGGACCAGAATTTTCTGTCCTGGTTCTCCCTTCTGGATGCTGAGTGCTAAGTCACCACCGGCACCACAAAATGAGGCTGCCTGTGCAAGGGCCTCTCCTGGACACCAGTGTCTGTGAGCGGACACCTTGCTGATCCCTGCTGGAAAATATTAGTGGTTTAAATTTCTTTTGAAATTTGTGCCCCTAAGAAAATTGCACTGGGGCGACCGCCCCGAGGCCCCCCCCCATGCTACGCCACTGCTTTCTTGTTAGGTTTTGGGAGGTGGCTAGTATGAAGGAATATGAGTCTTGAAAGCATATGAAGAGGCATATGCATTTCTTGATTGTTTTGATTGCTTTCTTCGTGGTTTTTTATGCTGACATTTTTGTGGGTTTTGCCTATTTTTTTGTTAAAAAAATGTTAGGTAGCCAACTTTTTCTATATGTTGTTAAGCAGCCTTGAATATAAGCAGCAAAATGAGACTACACAAAATGTGCCTTTTAGAATGGCATATAATCATTACTACACTAATCTGGATGAGCAATTACTGTTTATTGGGATATAAGACAATAGCATTTGAGTTTGCAATGATGCTTAGCAAGGGAGGTATAAAAGAAAAAAATTGGGAGATAGACTAGCAGGGTTATTCAAAGAGAATCTTCATTCTCTTCAATTAAATTGTGTGACTCGGCCATCCCATTTTGGCGACCCTGCGGTGTATTCAGCAAGCACCACGGAGCCATCGTAGTGCAGGGAAAAGCCGCCGCAAACCTGACGAACACTCACCGCAAAACCCGGAGAAGGCACACCGAAACTGGCAAAAATATCTGGATTAACCCCGCCGAACATGCTGGAGAAACCCGAGAAGCATGCCTAAAACACTCTAAAAAAATCTATAAATAAATAGACTTTTTACTGCAGAATATTATAATCAACGGATTTTTAGATATTTCATTAAAACGGGAATATTTTTAACATTGAAGCCTATGGGATTCGCCTGAATAAACCTGTCGAATGAAGCCACCGAACAGCAGGGCAATTCGGCAACTTTTCACTGCTGGTTTTTGTTCTCTGAATAGACAAAGTTATGGGGATTTCACTGCCCTCGAACAGGCACCGAACAGGCACCGTATGTGCAGGCAATTCGCCAAGATTTGGCAAACTGCCTGCTCTCTGAATAACCGAATGGCCAGGAAAGGTAACCGTACGCTGAATTTCATTGTTCGGTTACCTTTCGGCCACAATTCGGATCTCTTTGAATAACCCTGTATATATTCCTTGATGTTCTTTATTAGATTGGTTACTTTTAGGAGAACCTAAGCGTATATATATATATATTCACTCGTTATTATATGCTGAAGCATAATTTATTATACTATATTACTATATTACAGGTTAGTGTTTTTCAGAGGATATTAGTATGGAATGAATTCCAAAGAAATCACTGAGACTCAAAAATTCCAAATGCCACCAGTCACAATAACTCATTAAATCAGTTCTGGTGTTTGAGGACTCCATCTGTTCTTTTCATAACTGAGGTAATTTGTAGAGCTAAAACAAGACAAAGCAAAAAATGCACAGAAGACAAGAGTGCTGTGTATCACCAAAATGTAAAGATAAGTAGAACAGAAGAAGGAGTCTAGCTCGGTGAAAAACCCGTGAGATTTTGAAGCTCACATATAAAAAAAGTTTCAGGCAAAATTAATAACAATTTCTTATTACTTTTTTGAGGAAAAATTCTTCATTTTATTTATGATGTGGTACAGTAAAAGTAATGCATGAAACAGGTTAAAACCAAATATTCATTTGTGTGCGTACTATAGTGTTAATGTCTAGTGCCTATGACTAATAGCATCTAGAGATAAGTGCCAAAGAGGCATGGGCTTCCCAACATCCCCATTTAAACTCCTCCACCATGAACCTTAAACCTAACCATTCTGCTGTGTGGCCCCCCAAAGCATCAGTTTGATCTTCTCTGACACCTATGATCGTGGAGTCGTGTAAAATCTCTCTCCTTGCCCTTTTAACCCTTTCATTACCAAGTGATTTTCCAAAAAACCTTTGTCAAAAAACAGTATTTTTTAAAAAAATAATAATTTAAAATAAATTTTAAAGTAAGAAATAATTGAGTTTATACCTATTTTATGTCTGTAAAAAAATTATATTTTTGGACAGTAGATGGCACCATCTACTGCCAAACTGAGTTAGAGGTTTTAGTGACTGGTCTATATTCTTCTATTTCTCCTGCACAGGCTGCTGAAAGCCCGGTATTTCAGAGCTTTGAGCAGCTGTTTTTGTAGGTTTAGCTCTTTGGTACAAACTTATTTCATTTGCTTGTGGGCTGCAGATCAGCATACCGAGATATATCGATATCGATATCGGGTTAATCTTTTAAATATTAAAATACTGAATTCAAGCTTGCCTTTTTTTCTGTGAACTATAGTTATTTAAGTATTCTTGCTTTTCATGTTATTTCAGTGAACATGACTAAAGGGCAAAAAAAGCTGATAGCGTAACTCTATTAGGGTTTTTCAAATTCCACCTGAATTTTGGTGCTCTTCCATTCCCTGCACTTTGGGGAAGCAAGTTCCCTGACCCTGTGGTAAATTCAGCATTCACTGCAGGGTCCCAGAAGTGCTGAGAAAAGTCGCGAACCACATCCGAGAAATCGCACAAAACCACTGCCTCGATTGGAAAAACCGCCGGAAAAAAGCCGAACACAGCCAACAATCCACCGCAAACCCACCAACCGCATCTGAAAAAAGCCAATGCTCTGCCGAACACTGTACCGACCAGCCGCCAGAAAAGCCGACAAGCCGACGAACGGAGTAAAAAAAAATACCATTGCAACTTTGAAAATTTGTTTGCAAAAAAAACTACTGAGCGAAATTGGCTGGAATTAATATATAAGGAATAACAATAAACACTCCGTTACAGAAAAAAAAACGAAAAAAAAATTGATGAAAAAATCTAAAAAATTTCTAAAAGATCCTAAAAAAAAAATAAAGAGACTTTTTGCCGGAAATTAAAATAATATAAGGTTTAATAGATATGTAATAAAAACGGGAATATTTTTAACATTGAAACCTATGGGATTCGCCTGATTAAACCTGCCGAAGGAAACCACTGAACATCAGGGCAATTCACTGACATTTCACTGCTGTTCGGTGTTCTCTGAATAGATTAATCATTGCTTCTCCATGGGGATTCCACTGCCGTCAAACAGCACTGTATTTCGCTTGCATTTCGCCAATATTAGGCAAATTGCCAGCTTTTGAATAGCCAAATGGCCACTAAATTGCTCCGTACGGAGAAATTGCTCTGTTACGGGGAAATTCGCTGTTTGGTGGAATTTTGGGGCCAGTTCAGCTCTCTTTGAACAACCCTGTATATGTTGAACTGCTACAGAATAGTTCAGTTGAATTTATGGACAGTGTATAATCTACCTGATATTCTACCAGGGAAAAAAGTGCCGGAAAGCAGAATTTTAATTGTAATCCACAGGATTAAGTAACATAAAATTAACACCAGTAAAATAAGGTCAAGTGTACGATTAAAAATCAAACATATTTTAGGCCTTTTTTTTTTTTTCATTGTACTTTACAGGTTGAGCATCCCTTATCCGAAAAGTTCTGGAGCCCAAAGTTTCTGGATTTCATATTTTTCTGGAATCCAGAATCTGAGAGAATCTGATGTCCTCTGAGAAATCTGTGCAGCTCTTTTTGAAGAACATGCTGCACACAGCTAGCATGTCTCTGTGCAGCATGTCACATGCTGGGGCTGCAGCATGAGTCCTGCAGCAGGACCCGTACAGTTTATCACAGAGGTAAATAAGACTACAGAGGTTATTCAGAGTGCTACTCGTTTCAAAATCAAATTTCCTGACCCTACAGTGAATTCAGCATTCATTGCAGGGTCCCCGGAGTGCAGGGAATGGATCCAAAAATCCACCGAAAAAATCTACGAAAAAAAAAGCAGAAAATCCGCTGATAAAACGCAGCCGATACAATCTGAAGAAATGAATCACTTCGAACCGCTGCAAAAAACACGCCAAACATGTCCGAAAAAAGCCAACGATCCGTTGAACACAGTGTCAACCAGCCGACGAAAAAAGCAGAGAAGCCGACGAAAAAGGTAAAAAAAACAAAACGATTGAAAGTGTCAAAATTGAAACGCTGTTTGCAAAAAAACTACTGAACAAAAATGTCTGGAATTAACATATAAGGTTTTATGAATAGTAGTAAAAAGTAAAAAAAATGCTATGAAAAAAAAAAAAAACGGGAAAAGAATCCTTTATAAATAAAATTTCCCCAAAAAATCCAGAAAAATGCCTGAAAGATCCTAAAAAATAAATAAAAAGACTTTTTGCTGCAGATTAAAATAATAAACAGTTTATTAGATACTGTATAAAAATGAGAATATTTTTAACATTGCAACCTATGGGATTCGCCTGATTAAATCTGCTGAATGAAACCACCGAACATCAGGGCTTTTCACTAACATGTCTCTGCTATTCGGTGTTCTCTGAATAAGTTAACCAATGCTTCTCTTTCGGGATTTCACTTCCACAGGCACCTTATTTGCTGGCAATTCGCCAAAATTTGGCAAACTGCCTCCTGCTTTCTGAGTAGCCGAATGGCCACGAAAATACACTGTACAGGAAAATTCACTGTTCGGTAGAATTTCGGAGCCATATTGTCTCTCTCTGAATGACCCTGTAAAAGTCAAATGGCTCCAAAAATCCTGGATTTCAGCATCTGCCGGATCTTAGAATTCTGGTTAAGAATGCCCAGCCTGTTGTTATACTTATTATAACATACACAATTACAAACATTTTGCAATATTTGTTTTTGTTACCATTTTGTTTAATAACATTATAATTTATATGTAAGAATCAACAGAGACAGAGTTAATATAGATTTTATTTTATGTGTAGTTCAGGACTAATAGGTTAATTACTGGGACCTTCATACCAGAATTTACAGCTAGCTGTCACTTTTATTACCTTTCTTTTTGAAAAAATGTGATCAATGGAACATAGCGCGTCAAATGGCTGCAGCATTAATATGGAACTTCTGGTATGTTTATGTTATGATTTATTTTGTAATGATGATTTTCCATAGGCTAAGTGTATATTTTCTCTAAGCGTCTTTTCAGAAACCTTGGGAAGCATTTGCTTTATCCACATATGCGTCTCCAGATATCATTCCTCAACTGTACTGAAGCACACTGCTGTGTACTACATTCTCTCTACATTATGCCTTTGAGAAATATAGAAAGATTATATTTTAACACTTTCAGGCTTCGAGTGGTGAGATTTATCATACACAAGATTTTTTATTTCTCATCTATATTGTCTCATGTTGAGACTCTGATAGCCTCTTTTATATATTGTGTACTACACCAAGCAGAACACGTTTCGTTAACCTAGTTGCAGTGTACATGTGTGATATTTTTATTGCTTTATTGTAACGTAGTTTAATTTGCTAAATAAATCAGACAATTGTATTTATTGTGTAGAACTTAATAATTGTAATTTATTGGGTGCTAGAAGCTTACTGAATTTTACATATCACCTACATAAAAACGGATCAGTACACACAAAGTATATATTTGCAAGATTAAAACACTTAGCTACATGGGGATTTTCTCACACCATATGGCCGTGTATTGGATTTGTAAAGGAGTGTTTTAGTTGTAAAGCAAGTGATGCAGTACAGCAAGTTTGTCTCCCATGTTAAAAGTAGAGGTGCCACTTAAATTGGGGTCAGAAAGAGCCCGATGTGCCTGACCACTCTGTCTGCCCCGTCTGTGTGCACAGGTTTAATTAGCACATGTGCCGTTTATCGCATACACTGATAAGAGGCCCAAAGTACTCCGACAAGCAGTTTTATTTTGCCATGTGCTATGTTTTCAGAGGAAATGCATAATCTGGAGTAAAAGAAGAGCTGAGACCTTGTTACTAGAGGGAAAAGTGAAAAGTGTAATAAATACATTAAAACAGTACTGATACTGATGGAAAGCAAAAACAAATAAATATCTACAGCAACGTTTTGTACTTTAAAGGAAAACAGAAATGTAAAATGCCTTCAATAAACCCAAATCATCATATGTTTGAGACTATCTGTTCATGGATATAAAGAACACCACAGTGTCTCATTGATTTTCTTTAAAGGGGTTATTCACAAAGCAGTGCACTTTGCCGGTGATGTAACCACCTTTGAAAATTGCCAGTATTGCAGCACTGACCTTTATCTCAATTTCTCAAAACCAAAATCCAAAGGGCAACTGGAGATGCTTTACTGTGAAGCTTTGCCTTCTGTCACTCTTTGGATTAAAGATTTGTGAAATACCAGCGTTTGGTTGCAGTAACTGCAAACACCGGTGCTATGGGAAGAACCCCTTAACCCCTTACTACCGGTCAGGGTTGTGCCTAGCGGTGGGGCAGTAACGGCAGCAGGGTTGTAACCCCGGTGGGACGTACTAGTATGACACGTGGCGTATCATTGGCTGCCAGGGGACGGCATGAGTTCAAGCCATCTCACGATAGTCAATGGCGCACGCCAACTAGTGGGCGGGAGCACAGAGGCCCATTTTTTCCTATCAATAATATTAATAAACTATATAACAAATGTGAAATTTCAGACCCACATTTATAAAAACCCTACATGGCACTTTATGTCCAAACATCAGCTAACAACAGATAAATGACATCCACTGCCATAACCGTAAAAAAGATGTGTGTGGCAGTAAACTATTAGCAAAAACTTGTAGAATTGTTACAGATACTGCTGTTATTTTTTAAAATCATTAATAAAATGATAATCCCAGAATTTGACAAGTATAAGATGTCAGGATGCATCATTGTATGTAGTAATGTATCACTGGAATTTTTTTGAATTTGAATAGTAAATACATTTTTAAGGACTTTTGCATATCTTAGAAAGTGAATTTAAGTTTATTTGAATGTATACAATAACCTTTAAGGTGTTATTTACTAAGCACCATTGCATCGTAAATTTCACCATAGCTGCACACAACAATGAAAAGCAACATTATTGTAATTACAGTGGACTTTTTCAGAGAAGCAAAAGTAAAAAATCGTCAGGTGAAGTTACTGTAAATAATGGAGAACAAAACATAATAACGGTGAAGAATAACACCGCCGTTATGTTTCCCTATACAGAGTTAACTGCGGATTTTCTCCCTTTAACATTGTTCCATTGTTGTTTGTATCAATAATGAATATGCTTTGGAGACTTTGAAGTGGCCATTTTCATTGAATTCTGATAGAACAACTCTTGACAACCTAACTAGGCAAAATCTATGCTGAACAATGTTCACCGAAACTATGTTGGAATTCATACTGAATACTATGCTAATTACAATTCTTGGACAACATCTACAGAAACAACAATGGAATCAATGGTGAAAGCTATAGTAAACTACAAGGGAAATTCCCTAAATAGGGAATTCAAAGTAATTTCATTGTAGTTGATCCTCCTTAGTTCGCCACTGTAAGTCCACAGTTATTACGATAAAGCAGTGGTTCTTAGTGAATAACCCCTTCACTTAGTGAATAACCCCTTCATTAGGGGTTATTCAAAATGGTCTTTGTAGTTCCAGTAATGAAGGGCAGTATTACAAAGCTGGTGCTAACTTAACCAGAGCTGTTGGAAGCTTACCAGAGCCTTTATAGTCTATGGAGTTGTTAAATTTACAACAGCTCTGGTTAAATAAGCACCAGCTTTGTAATACTGCCCAAAATGTTTACATTTACTACTACATAAACTGATCAGCCACAACATTAAAACCATTGACAAGTGACATGAATTATATTGATATATCATTACGATAGACCCTGTAATTGGGTGGGATATATTAGGCAGTAAATGCACAGTGAATTCTTGAAATTTATGTGTTGGAAGCAGGATAAGTGGGCAAACAAAAAGACCTGAATCACTTTGACAAGTGCCAAATAGTGATGTCTAGACAACTGGGTCAGAATATCTGCAAAGGCAAGTTTTGTGTGGTATTCCTGGTATGCAGTGTTTGTTATCTACCATAAGTGGTACAAAGAAGGACAACCAGTGAACCGTAGGGATGTGCGTTTCGGGTTTCAGAATTTCGGAATTTTCACGAAATTTCCCGATTCGTTTTTTCGGATGCGGCCGATTTTCCAAAAATTTTTAGATCCGAAAATGGCAGATCCGAAAAGTTTTCCGAGCCGAAACAAAATATTTTCGGAATTTTCGAATGGACTTGAAATGTGTCAAATCGAAATTTATTGCTTTGAAACGAGGAGAACAGACGTTCCGAAAAAATGGACGGCATCAAACGGTGGCTTGATTTAGGAGGGGCTGGGATGGGAGTACCGTTGTGGCCGTTGTCGGGCTCCCCTCCTGTGCGGTACCGAAGGAAGTGCGCAGCCACCCTTTAATAGGGACCATGCTGCGTTTGTAGGACAGGCTGAAGTTCTCGCACTCTCTGTCTTCTACCCTTCACCCTTTCTCCCCTTGACCTCTAACCCACTTTTCGCACCAGGAGTCAGGCAGACTCTACAACGGTATCTCTCAAATCGAAATTTATTGCTTTGAAACGAGGAGAACAGACGTTCCGAAAAAACGAAAATTTCCGAAATCACGAAAGGTCGACACAAAAAACGAGCTAAGTGACACGAAAATACGAAAAATGGTCGATATTCCGAAAAAAAATGTACACGAAAAACGAGTCGAGCCGAACCGAATCGAAACAGAAATCGGTCGAAACGAGCCGAATCGAAAAGTTTGAAAATCCGAAAAATCGAATCGAACCGAAAAAAAAATCGGTGCACAAGCCTAACCGGTGTCAGGGTCATGGATGCCTAAGGCTCACTGATGCACATGGGGAACGATGGCAGTCAGCCCATCCTGTCCTTTCGCACAGAAGATCTACTGTAGCTCAAATTGCTGGAAAACCTAATGAAGTCCATGATAGAAACACCTGACACGTTACACATATCGTGAGATTGTTGCAGACCATGTATACCACTTCATGGCATGGTGTTTCCAGATGCACGTCAACACCAAAACCTCATCCCAAATGTGTAGCATAGTGGAGAGAGCATCATGGCTTGCTCCTTTTGAGCCTAGATACCATGATCATTGAGCTAACAATGAATTCAATAGTGGTTCAAGTCTTTTAAAGGAGAATGTCAGGGCAGCAGTCCTTGACATTAAACTCCAAAGGTGGTTGCGTGATTCAGATAGATAACTCAAAGTGCATTCAGAAATCAACTAAAGAATGGTTGAAAAGTAAATACATTTCCTTTTGGAATGCCGGTGTACTGGTCTGAGCCGAATTTTGATGCTGTAGCATTAGATAAAGAGGATTGTGCACTCTCTTCAGATGTGGAGAAGGCTTTTGACCAGGGGAGAGGACCCTTTCTTTTTCAGACTCTAAGGGGGTTGGGTCTGGGTCCGGTTTTCATGGCTTGGATTCAGGCGTTGTATACCTCCCCCACGGCTAGGGTCAGGATCAATGGGGCCCTCTCCGACAGTTTCTATATATTCAATGGTACGTGGCAGGGATGCCCCCTTTCTCCGTTACTCTTTTCCCTCTTGTTGGAACCTTTCCTGGAGGCAGTGAGACGTGACCCAGCGATCCCAGGACTACAGGGGGTGAGCCATATTCATAAAGTCTCTGCATATGCGGATGACTTGTTGTTCTTTTTGATGGATGCTCCGAATTCCTTACTGGCGGTGGTTGCAGCCTTCAAAACATATGGCAGATTAGCAGGTTTGAAGATCAATATGACGATATCTGAGATTCTTAATGTTTACGTACCGGCTGAGGAGGCGAGTAGCTGTATGGGCTCCTTTCCATTCCACTTTTGTTCAATGAGGTTGAGATACTTGGGGATTTGGCTTTCACCGAGGCTGCAGGATCTTTACGTACTGAACTATCAGTCTACACTTCACGCAAATTTGACAGACTGGAACACTACATTTATTTCTTGGATGGGACGGGTTGCTGTCTTTAAAATTAATGTCCTGCTGAGACTTCTCTGCCTTTTTCAAACCATCCCAATTATGCTTCTGGGGGTCTTCTTCAAGTCGTTTCGGTTGGATATGGTTAAATTTGTGTGGGCAGGCCGCAAACCCCGATTGCGCCTTTCGGTCCTTCACCGGCCTAAGGCGGCTGGTGGTCTGGCTCTCCCAGACATAACCATTTACTATATGGCGGCGCATCTTAATCGTCTGGTGGACTGGAACTCCATGGACGGCATCAAACGGTGGCTTGATTTAGAAGGGGCTGGGATGGGAGTACCGTTGTGGCCGTTGTCGGGCTCCCCTCCTGTGCGGTACCGAAGGAAGTGCGCAGCCACCCTTTAATAGGGACCACGCTGCGTTTGTAGGACAGGCTGAAGTTCTCGCACTCTCTGTCTTCTACCCTTCACCCTTTCTCCCCTTGACCTCTAACCCACTTTTCACGCCAGGAGTCAGGCAGACTCTACAACGGTATCTTACGGATGGGGACCGGCTCCTTGCCCTTCATGTGGCACATATCCCCTCCATGCAGGCCCTCACATGCCAAACAAAACTCCCGACGCTGTCCCTTCTGGACAGGTTCAATTTTCTACAAATTCGCCACTATATGGGCACTCTAATGGGATGCCATAACCTGACTAGGGCTCTCTCCCCATTCGAACGCTTTTGTGCTCAAGGACTTTCTTTAGTGCACGGTATCTCCACACTTTACTCACTGCTTCAGTCGAGAGACACGGATCCCCCACTTTTATGGGGCGACGGGAAACGGAATTGAATTTGACGCTGGCAGACTCTGACTGGGCGGCGATCTTCTCTTTAACACATCATGGTACACGAATGGTCCGTTACCACGAAACGTCCTACAAGATTCTGGTACGGTGGTACTGCACTCCACTTAGACTGTTCCAGTGCATGGGGTCTGCGGACCCAGACTGCTGGAGATGTGGTCTGGAGCTGGGCTCCTATATACACATATGGTGGTTGTGCCTACCTTTGCACCAAGCACTTCCCATTTGGGGTTGAAAACAAACACATGGAAAAGGGAACAGCAGCAAAAATGACTAACTAGTGTTACAACATAAAATACACACATCCATTTTTTTGTTTTCAACCCCAAATGGGAAGTGCTTGGTGTGTGAATAACTAAAACCCACCATTTTATGCCTCTCTTTAGCTGAAAAGCAGCAAGGGGGCATGCAGCTGCTCAGAGGAGCAGCTTTTGATACACTGGTTAGGACTCACTCTACCGAGAGGTGCCTTGATGGGGTGAGTGAGCTTACGCTTCAATGGCCATTTAAGCAAACTAAAACCTCTGACAGTGTTTTGTTGCACATGGAATTATATAAAAACGAGCGCAGATGACATATTTTTTTTTCTTGTTATGTTTTATACATGAACTAGGTTGTTACTCCTGGCTGTTGCAGCCACTCTGGTGAGTATAGGTGCGACACCATTTTTTCTGTATGTATAAAAAAAAAAGAGGGTTGTGCAATCAAGGAAACCAAGAAATATTGATAAACTGTCATAAATGTGTAGGGCAGAGTGGTCTAGATTTCACACTTGATAATGTGGAAGCCTTATGAGCAATAACCAGAACTGTTTGGTGGAAGTTGTTACTGGCTAAAGGAGAATCAACAAGTCAGTAAACCCAAGGATTCACCTACTTTCTCCAGCTTGCACTATGAATGATTATCCAATGTCTTCCCAACAAATTTTAGTAGTACAACTCTTTGGCTGCCTGTAATTGTTGTTAGATGATGATAAGACCACCATTTGTTAGGAACCAGTATAGATCTCCAAGTATTCCGAAGAGATTCACAAATATTTTCTTGCAACTTTGTCACCTGCCTACCTATTAGTATTCTTTTCCTGAGAAGTTCAAAAATAAAACGTTTCTTTTTAACTCTGGTTTATGTTTCTTGTAAAGCATGTTTCTTAGAAATGCATGATGCTACAGATTAAACACAAATAAAAGAAAACCCTCTTACCAGCAGGTGGAAAAAGATCCAGTAAATTGAAAGGTTGCTCAATCTCCCATGCCGCCAGATGGGTCAAAAGAAATGACAGTCAAAGACTGTAACCATCAGTTTTCTGGACTAATGTAACTGAATACTGCATACTCGGTATTATTTTACAATGAAATCAGCACCGCATGCTCCCTATAAATATTATGCATTTGTGTGTGCCTAGGCATCCTTTTCCTGATGATGTAGTCAGCAGGAAACTAAATCGAGTCTGCTTTGTTTGCCTTGAAAACAGCTGGTCAGACTGTACTTCAGTTCATCTGTGTCATTTACTTCAGTTACTGTGTCCACAAAATGATCTAAGTTTTAAAACACCCAGCAATTCAAGTATCTTATGGAGACAAAGTTGAATAAAACCAACTTAAAACTAAAGTTATATGATTTTTTTTATTCTAGCGGAGCAGATGTGCCACTAAAGAAAGTCATGATAATGCTACACCATGAAAACTTTCGAAACGCAGACTTTTCATCACATTAAAAGAATTGGCAGGGCTTCAGGAGATATCCTGGTGTCATTAGAACTTCTTTCTTTTATTTGGATAATAAACTCTGTCATCTTCTTTCCTTCACTTTTGTTTTTTTTTATGTCTAGCTTTTACTACCACTGCTGATTTTTACGGATATTATCCCTGTCAATTTTTGCAGAGCAAAACCAAGATCAATAATCTATTCACACTGGATGGTAAATCACTCCAGATTTTGTTACTTATTCAAGATCACTATTTTTTTTTTCAAATGTATTTCTATTTCTTTATTTTTTATGGTTTGTTGTGACTTTTCCTTTCAGGAAAAATAATTAACATGATACTGAGCTGCCACTGAGATTTCCACATCTGGAAAGTATCTCATGCATTATATACATTCCACTCCATTATACAAATCCCATATTTTTAAGGAAAAAGAATGTTGCTACTAAAAATGTTAAACTCAAATGGACACATTGCTTGTCATTACATGGCAACCGCTAGGTGTGATATGTATAGTAATTATCAAAATATAATAACGTTAAAGGATGGTAGGCTCTCTCCTTAACAATATGAGTGAGAAGACTACCTTTCGGCTTCCTGGCTCTCATTTTTACTAAATGAGGCGGACATACGCACCGTAATATCTGCCTTTTTTCGGATTGTCTATGGATTAGTAAAGTTTTTTCTCGAAATTCCTTTTCCAAACTCTATCAATACAGACACCAACTATGGTTTAATATCATTCACATTCTGGTCTCAGCATCGTCTAGCAATCTGGTCACAAAATGGGTCCTCCCATGGCAAAGAGGGCAAATCGTGTGATCTGCTGACTCCTCAATTTGTAGAGCAAACTACATGGAGAACAAATAGAACTGCAGTGTTCTTTCATGGGCCATGTATGTGCCAGGGAGATTGTGTTCATGGGATCTGATGCTAAGCTCATACAACTCCATTAAGACCTATGAACTTCACAAGATGATACCAGTGATGGCACATGTATCATTTAGAAGCTCCCTAAGAATGTGAACCGAGCCTGTGTCATAGCAGCCTGCCCATAAAAATTCCAGTAATAGGTAGAATAGGGTGCCTCAAAAAAGTTAGCATTCGTTTTGTATTTAGTTCTTTCTGAGCCATCATTTCGTCAATGAACAATCTGCTAAAACCCATTAGATGGCCTAAAATATGTGTTTCTCCTGTTCATAAAAATGTATCATGGGCCCATCATTGCTCAATGAATACAAGATTATCCTCGTGGTCTCTCTTACCATTTCTCTTCTTACCCTATATGCTACACTTGACATATAGGATTCATTTTAAAAATGTCAGCATTTAAATGTCAGCATAAAAAGTTAAAAACCTTTGCCATAGAGTACAGCAATACAAAAATGTTACAGCAATAAAAATGCATTGCCGTCGTCTAACAAATCTAATAATGTTAATTAATACAGCATGAAGTACACTGTTGCACTTACTTGTAAATAATGTGTGTGAAGATAAATCTTCATAATTTCCCTTTTATTTCCACAATATTCCATTCTTTCCAGTACTAACTCTTGCAATTCCACCAGGGAAGAGATAGATCTGAGTTATATGGTTGGATTTTGGACATACATGCAGGACGAAGAGTGGAAGGAGACCATTTCTCAAGAGAAGTTCAGACGGACAGAGTGTTATAAGCTGGTGGCTATGTCAAGACAGGTGGTAGTGGAGATGGGGCAAATAAGTGGCTATATTCAGTGGTGGATACAGAGGCAAGTTTTGGGAGACCCAATCAATCAAGAGCTGTGTTTGGTTCACAGTGAAAGGCAGAGCAGGTGCCAGAATGCAGGCTGCACTTACAGTATCAGATTCACTCTCCCCAGGAACATTGTCGCACAGGATCCAACCTCGTAGTGGGTGCTTCTGAAACCAATAAACAATAAATACACACCAGAGCTACATACAAATATACACATACCATTTAGGATAGTCACTGGAGGGTGGAACAAAAACTAGACTATTCCCAGACTTTTGAGGCGTCATGTCATGCCTATTGCCACAGAACATGGTGGCACCCATAACAACATTGGTTCCATCGTCACCTGAACCTGACAGGACTCCACAGACATGCTTGAAAGATCCAGTCCTTGTCTTCTATATTTTCTGTTTGCAGTCTTCTGGCCTGGTTTTACATCATTGCACACATCCTGGTCTACTTCTGCCACTTCTGCCACAGGTGTGGTGATTCACCTCCTTGATGGACTACCTATTTAAGCCTGCTACACTCTTCTCTCAGGGCTTCAGCATTATGTAAAGTCTTCTCCTTTTATAAGTTCCTGTAGCTTCCAGACCTCCATGCTTCTGTTGTTGCCCTTAGAGCTCTGTGCTTCTGTTGTTGCACTCAGGCCCCTGTGCCCTCCGTTGTTGCCTTCAATCAACCGTGCCCTCTGATGTTGCAATCAAGCCTCAGTTCTGTCTGCTGTAGCCCTCAAACCTCTGTGCCCTCCATTGTTGCCCTCAAGCCTCTTAGCCTTTAGCCCTGTTTTGCACCTTCAGCCTGTACCCTGTTCCAGTGCTCTTTAGCCTGCAATCCATTCAGTCCTCTTTCATTCCTGCCTTCCTACTGTATTATGTCTCCTTCTAACCTTCTGTGAGTTCCCTGTGTATTATCCTGTCTTTTCATTTATTGCAAACTTTGTATGTCCAGTTTTCTTCCTGTTTTGTCCTTGTGTCTATGTCCTCCTGCTTATCCTCTTTCTCTCAGTGTTCTGTGTATCTGCTGACCAGCCCTATTCCTGCCATGCCCAGCCTATCAACAGTATTCGGCCTAACCACATGTATCTCTGTTTATTACTATTCCCTGTATTGTTTATACTTCAATAAGCCCCTTGTTTTTCACCTCTACTCTGTTCTCTGCATCACTGACTCAGTACAACCCTGCCACCACATGACAAGTCATCATAACTTATCAGGCTATTCAGGTCAATAAATATGGAATTTAGAACAAAAAAGTAGCATAGTTGTATCCAAAGCTCCCTCTACCTTTGTGCTCTCAACATCCTTGGCAACCTTGCCAACACTATACATGGCCTCTGTGCCTGTTGGAGAAGTGTGGATGCTGACCTCTTATCAAGGGACTGTGGACCAATGTGGCTAAGCCAATTCTCAAGGAAAATGGGCATAAGTGGGCACCTAAGGGTTAATGGGTTAAATGTATTTCTATCTTGAAACTGTTTGTATTTTAGGAGTTGGTTTGTGTTAGAAATTTAATGTAGACCTATTGTTCTTGCTATCTGTTTGCCCTTAGATTGATCTGATGTGATCTGTTTGATAATCTCGTCCAGTGTGTACTGACCAGGTTTCTGCATCTCCTGAAGGAATTCACATCCACTTCATGTACACAATCAGGTATATCGAAAGAAAGGTGAAACTCAGGAGAATGACTGGAGAAGTGAAAATTCCAGGTCAAAATAGCCAAACCAGAAACATTTTCCCATTTATCTCACTTTCCAAATCGGCTATTTGGTCTAGATTCATCTCTTCTGCTGCCAATTCTCCTGGTTTTCACCTGTCTCTGAATAACCCTGAATGTATTCTGTTGATTATGTCATATTACCTCCCTCTCCCTGTTTCCCACATAACTGGTGTCCATTTCCAATAAAACTAATTATTACTTCCCTGGACTAAGTTGTGTCTGGTGTTTGAGGAGAGATACATAGAATTATACAGCACCCCTTCAAGTTCTGGCTGAGGGTTCTGAAAGAAGGAAAGCTGCTGAGGATCAGCTTGGCTGGAGAAAAGGGACGGACGCTGTAACAGGTTTAGAACTGGTCCACAAGCCGGAGATCAGGAAATCCCAGTTGCTGTTACAATATTTAAACAGAATGATTTCTAATTATAGCAACACTTAAGGGGTTATACAGAAAGGACTGAACTTGCCACCGAAGGGCACTGAACGGTGAATTTCACTGTTTGGTGCAATTTCATGGCAGTTCGTATATTCACTAAGCTGTCAAATTGCCAAATACTGGTGAATTGACTGTGAACTACGGTGCAGTTCCCCCGCAGATCAGTAATCTTCGGCAGCAGTGAAATTGTCCCACAGAGAAGTAATGGTTAATCTATTCAGAGAACGCCAAACTGCACCATGTCAGTGAAATGCCCTGATTTTCGATGGTTCAGTTAGACAAATATAAACAGGTGAATCCCATAGAATTCAATGTAAAACAATATTATCATTTTATTTATAATTAAACTGTTTATTATTTTCATTTTCAGCAAAATGTCTTTTATTCATATATTTTTTGAACATCTTTTTGTATTTTCCATATTTTTTAGACAAAATTTTTGATGACCAATTTTTTTTAAAAGGCTTATGCTAAAGTCTTTTCGGGAGAGGTACTCTCAGTTGCTGAAATTGATGTACTTAAGAAGGGACTTACTTTTTGTCCGGACTCTAGTGTTGATATGTTCAAGTTACGAATTGACTTGGAAAGATTTTTTAGAAATGTTAAATTAAAAGTACTTTTTAAAGATCAGACAGAAAAAAGCTTTAGTGAAAACAGTGAACATGGTCAATTTAGGGCAGAGGACTGGTGATTAAGGGTTAAAAGTGGATTTATTCTGCCCTCCAGTCCAGGATTCGACACATTTATAAAAAAGGACATTGATGAATTTATGCTAAGATTTAGCGACCATGGATGAGCCAACCTTGTCAGGGCAGAATTTGAAAATTGAAGGATTTACAAAACAAAAGTTCTATTATAATCAAGCCCACTGATAAGAGTGGATAGCTTGTGGTAATGAATAAAAAGAAGTAATTTGAAGAGATCACGAGGCAGTTGTCAGATATAGAGAAATATCGCAAATGTGATGCTGACCCTATGCCGAGACTAAGGGAGAATATAGATAGAATTTTAGATGGTGCATGTGAGGAGGGTATCATAAACAAAACTTTGAGGAAGTACTTGAGAAAAGAAAACCCGGCTTTGCCGGTTTTTTATGTACTTAAAGTACACAAAGTACACAAGTACACAAAAACCTTGAAAACCCTCTGGACAGGCCCATTGTGGTAAGTACAGACTCTATAATGCAGCCTATCTCTCTCTTTTTAGATCGCATTTTACAACCATTGTAAAACAGTGCAAATCCTTTGTGTTGGACACGTTGGAAGCTTTGAGGAAAATTGAGGATGTTCAGTTGGTGGGGTCCAACTTTTTGTTTACATGGGATATTGTGAGCCTCTACACCTCCATTTATAATTTTCAAAGTTTTTATTTTTGCAACAGGTCATCCATACAATAGACATAGAAAGTATGTAACAATATTCAGCAAGGGAACAAAAGGAACACTCAGATGTATAGGTCAGCAGAATCAGAGAGGTGGTGGAATACAGGCCAATGGGAACCCCCCCAAAAAAAAAGAGAAAAGGGGGGGTAGGGGATGGGGCTGGCAGCAGAAGCCACAGCTGTGACGTTCCTGGCTCACTCCCTAGGGAGGCCATGGAAGAACAGTGTCACGGGGCCCGGGAGCCTGAGGGCCAAGTATGGCAAACAGGGCCATGGTGAATGCCACAATGGCGCGCCTCAAAGCCACCCGAAAAATGCTGCCATAAAATAAAAAAAATAAAATATATATAAAATAGGAAAAAAATTAATAAATTAGGGGGCCATCAAGAAGTCAGCAGGGAACCACCTCTCTGTAAAACGAGGTCCATAAAAGAGTGTCCAAAGGGAAAGGGGAGTCCTCAAAGGGTGTCTCTGAATAGGTTAATATCTGGGGGAGGGGGGTGGGGTATCCATCTTGATAAGGGTAACAACTATAAAGAAGGTACGAAGTTCATCTCAAGGGGGAGGGGTGCAGGGTCCCAAGGAAGGGAGGCCATCTCCGCACGGGGGGTCTCATCAAGGGGTCATCAGAAGGTGGTGAACCGGAGGGGGGAACTCAGTGGGTCAGATCAAGCCAGGGTCAAAAAACAGCAGGGAGGCAGTAAGTCGTCAAGATAAGTCCCCTCATCCCGTGTCCAACGGGAATGTGAAGCAAGGGTCTTCCGCAGATCTACGTAGGTTGCCCCAAACACTGCTGGCCTCCGGTAACCAGGTATCTCCATCCGCCGCATTGGGTACTGCCCAGAGGTTTGGCCGTTCAGTGAAAGAGACATTATGGAGAGGAGCTGCCGAGGCAGTGGGACATAAAGCACTGCCAGCACCGTCCTCGGCCACAGCCAACAAGCAGCTGCCATAGGGCCCCAGCGGGCGGAGGAGCAGAGAGTCAGGAGGCTCCCTCTGGCCATGAGGGAAGGCAAGCCCCCTGTCCTCCACCGCCCCCGGGACTGCAGGTAAGACCGCCACTGACAGCCGTAAGACCTCTCCGGGCAACTCCTCACCGCCAGATGCGGGATGAACCTCCGACTCTCCATCCACCATCAGGACAGGGCACCTCTCCTCCCGCTTCACCATAGCACTGAAATCCTGCTCGATCATCAAAGTGGCATCTGGGGTACTCCGCAGCAATGCCAGTAAGCAACGGACATCACCCTTGGTCAGCGGCTGGTTATCGTCGGCTCCTCCCTGCAAGAAAGGAAACCACTCGGGCTCCAGAAACTCTGCTAGGCCCGAATATCTGGCCCTCATGTCATCAGGGGGGGGGAGGGAGACCGTCACACCGCCGAGCTCCGTCTGGTCCACCTGTCCCCGGCATAGGGACATACATATCAGCCAGCAACCGTGGGCTCTCCATCACCTCAGCCAGCATCAGGTGTCCCCCTCAAGGTGGGCAGTGTGGAGCAGATCCGCCTTGCACCCGTGAGAAGGCCCCAAAATGGCTGCCGGACAGAATCTCAGGCCGAGAAAGGCGGGCGCCCCCGGCTCAAAATCAGGCCCTGGCCCCAGAGGACAGCGAGAATGGTGGGGAAGTCAACCAGGAAGCCTCAGGACTGAGGTAAGAGCGATAGGACAGCTGGATGGGCAAATTAATGCCCAAAAATCTAATTCGGGACAGGAGCCCCAGCACTCTGCGTCCTCTCACCTCGGCAGTTAGCCACGCCCCTACACCTCCATTTATGATGAAGGTGGGGTGGAGGCGATAAGATGATTTTGGACAGTATTATGTACACTCTGAGACAGATACATTTTTTGATGCAACTGTTAGAATTAGTACTCAAAAGGAACTTTTTCCTATTTGGTGATGATATTTATCATCAACAGCGGGAGATGACATTGGGATCGAATATGTCCCACTCATTTGCCAATCTGTTCATGGATGCATTTGAAAGACACCATGTTTACCAGCCTATTCTCTTTTTTTAAAAAAATTTTATTGAGGTTCACACGTAAACAAACAAAATGCCCGAGACAAGGCACGAAATGTCAAAAAGAGAAAAGATTCACTCAGGACCCTACATGTAGTAATAGGTCTGGCAGCAAACATAGCGAGTGACTGTAAGAAATCGGGTGAACCAAAACTTTTCATTTTTTGTTGAAACTAAAGTACACTGAAAATTATAATCCACAGACACAAAAATTACAGAGAAAAGAAAAAGAAAAAAGGTGCTCAACTAGGTCCACACGAGCCTGTTCTCTTTAAGAGACATGTTCATGCATGGTGAAGGTATATAGATGATGTGTTCGGTCCAATTGGTGATCTGGTACAGTTTCATGACGATATGGATGGAGTACATCCCTCCAATCATTTCACTATGGAATGTAATGAAGAGACCATTCATTATTTAGATCTCAAATTGACACTTGATTTGGACAGAATTAAGAGTGACCTGTACATTAAACCTACAGATCGGAATAGTTTGCTTCACTTCTCTAGTTTCCATCCAGACAGAATGTTACAATCCCTTCCAAGAAGCCAGTTTACCAGGGTGACACGTAATGTGTCAGACCCTGGTACATTGGAAATCAGACTGGATGATAAGCAGAAGAAGTTTGTGGATCAAGGGTACCCCAACATTTTGTGGGAAAAAGAGAGGGCAAGGAATTTAAACTGTAAAGAACTGGTCAATTCTAAATGTGGTAGTAAAACTCTGTCCTCTAGGATTCCCTTCATCACTACATTTAGTAGAGCAAGTGTGGGAATAAATGAGGTTATTTGATGACACTGGGGGCTGCTGCATCAAGCTTCCCAGAGGTTAAAGAATTCCAGGTATCTCCGCTCATTTCATTCAAGAGGAATAAGAATCTAAAGGACTGTCTTGTGAGAACATATGTGGGTTCGTTAAGAGGTAAGAAACCAAATCTTTTGGAGAAAGGAAAGTGGTCACTTTCCTCTGTCATTTTCATTTAGTTGTTGTAATAAAAGGAGATAAGTTTGCACACCCACATTTGGGCCGTGTCTTTAAAATCAATGATTTTTACATGTATGACAGTATTCATGTGGTATACTTAATTAAGTGCCCATGTGGATTGGCATATGTGGGTGAAATGACTAAGAGGGTGAAGGATAGGCTAACACAACACAAATCTACAATAAACACAAAGAAAATTGATTTACCAATACCAGAATCATTGTATCTCTCAACTTTGGCAGATTATAGACCAAGTAACATCATTAAGACGGGGGGAAGATCGTGCCACATTAATTAAGAGGAAAGAAAAATGTGGATATACAAATTAGACACACTCTGGCCTCGTGGTCTAAATAGGGAATTTAATTTGGATAAGTTTTATTAATATCATGTAATCTTTAAAGAGAGGGATGAATTAGGTGTTGATTTTTCAGTAGCGTAGGTCTGTTCTTACATATTGACTGGTTTGAGGGTGCTGTATGTTTTTTTAACTATTGCAGTTTATAGTCAGTATTTCTGTATAAAGGTTGACTGGCATGTGAGCTTGTTAGACGTTAAACATATACCACTCCTCTAATCATTATTTGCTATCCCTCCCATCAATTACTGTGGGTATGTGTATATAGGGGGATTGTGGGAATTGTTGTGGAAATTGTGGGAAATTTTTTGCCGCTCGGGTTGTCTATCAATAAAAGACTATTTTTATTGCTATGTTCCTGGTGTTGCCCAATGCCCTTTTTTTGGACATGGTCATGTTTGGTATCTTTGTAAAAGCCAGACATTGGGTATATTGAATGGAGATACTTGGTTTCAAAGAGCCCCCACCTCTACTCCCACCACTGTATCAAGTTATGTTTTAGATAAACAGTGTGCAATCGCACACTACATCATTTCCTCTGAACTTGCTCCCAGCCTGGACTATCAGAAGGTGAGTTATTGAAGCAGCATTGTTTGCTTTATATGTATAAAGAAAACACTGTATCTTATCAGTTATATAGAATCATAGAGACAGGGGTACAAGATAGGAGATAGTGAGCAAAGACCGGTAGGGTTGTATCGGATATTTCATAGACTATACACTGGTTGGAGAATATATGGTCCAGAGTGTTGCTGAGTTTTGATCCACTGTGTAGTTTATAAAAGCTGGTTCCATATACTTATTGTATATATACACATATACTATTTACTTATTGTATATGTCATGTCCCGTCAGAATGTTATAACAAAATATGTAAAAATAAAAATAATTTCCATTTAGATTTCAGTCATTTGCAGCTTCTAAAATTATTTTCTCACATTTTATCATCCAAACCTTTGTGGTTATATATTCTAGGAGTTACTATTTAAAAAAAAAATCAGAAATGGAGAAGTTGTTAATGCATATTTCTACGAAAATATACAATTTTAAACAAAACTAAAAAAAAAAAAAAATTTGCTTGTATTTCGAAGAATTGCGTTTTATGAATACTATTACTATGAATAAAATACTGAGCACTCCCAGCATGGGAAATAAGAAAGTGAGTAATGGCATCGGCCCTGCTTGTATACGTTAAAAATGGACATTGCCGGTGCTTTAGAACAAAAAAACAAAAGATTTTATTGGTGTGCTCCTGTCCTTGGTGCGGAATAGGTTTCAGCACCAAGTAGAGCAGCTCTGCGGGGCTCCGGAGCCCTGCGGTGCTGCTGCCGTAGCCCATATTTCTAACCCTAGCTTCTAACTCTAATAATTTTATTTATTTTTATAAATTTTTTTATTTAAAGTTTTTATTATTCAAGTAAAGTCAAGTACACAGCAAAGAAAACCTTGTCAGTGCATTATCCAGGTACACATAAATGAGCATGGGTTGTTGACATATGACCAAGCATTTTGTCAAAGGCACATTTGTCACGGTGGCCCCCGCACCCCGGCGCCTGGCAGCAGCTTCCTCGCTGCTCGCTGGCCAGGCGCCGAATGATATTGCGGTCGCTTCCGCACACGTGGGGAAGCCGGGGGGCGGGGCCTGGCGGGCTGACGCGGACCCGCCGGGTTTAAAGCCCAGGCTCTCAGAAATGCCGGTGCCCTGACGTGGTAGTTACTTCCCGCAGAGCTCTTGTATATTTGGCAAACAACTATTCTGTGTATTGACCCCTTGGCATTGGCAAACGACTATTCTGTGTATTGACCCCTTGGCATTGGCAAACAACTATTCTGTGTATTGACCCCTTGGCATTGGCAAACGACTATTCTGTGTATTGACCCCTTGGCATTGGCAAACGACTATTCTGTGTATTGACCCCTTGGCATTGGCAAACGACTATTCTGTGTATTGACCCCTTGGCATTGGCAAAATACCATTCTGTGTATGACCCCTGGCATTGGCGAACGAACCACTCTGTGTATGATCCCTGGCATTGGCGAACGAACCATTCTGTGCATAACCCCTGGTATTGGCATCAACTCTTCTAATTCTGGTATTGAGGTCAGTCTGTGTGGCACCCTAAGCACACATCAGACTACCCCTTGTGTTGTTAGGGTCTTGGGAGGAGCTAATTATTCTAATTTCTTGTGTATCATTCTGTGTCTGTCTAGTCGTGCCGACCACTCTAAGGATCGGAAGGGTAGAGACTGTTCTGTGTCTAGAAACCACTAGTCAGATAAAGCAGAGGGATCCGTGACGTCTCTCTTGTACGTGCTCTGTACTGCCATTCTTGTAGTCTGTCTAGTCGTGCCGACCACTCTAAGGATCGGAAGGGTAGAGAGTGTCCTGCGTATAGGGACCACCACTCTAGTATCAGGGGGATCCGTGACATTACGTCAGGGCCATGGATCCCGCAGACCTCTCTAATCAGTTGACACGTATTGCAGCCAGACAAGAAGAGCAGGACCATAGAATGGACCAGATTGCTCTTGCCCTGCAAACCCTGCTAAACCGATCCAGTTCTGGTACTGCAAGCCCGCCAGACCCAGTAGTGCCTAGGGTCAGTTCGGCCGCTCTCGAGGGTTGTAGGCTCAGTATGAAAGCACCCGTACGTTATGACGGAACACCGAACTTATGCCGGGGCTTTCTGACCCAACTCGAGATCTTATTCGAAAACAATCCCGGGTCCTGTATGTCTGATAAAGCCAAAGTAGGCTATCTGATTAATCACTTGACCGAAAAAGCTTTATTATGGGCCACGCCCTTGTGGGAGAACAAGAAACCCATCATATATGACTATGAGGGTTTTACCTCCGAGTTAAAGCGTACTTTTGATCCCTCTAGACGGGCTACCAATGCGGGTAGATCCCTGTTTCACATCAAACAAGGTAATAGGAGGGTTTCCGACTATGCCATAGAATTTAAGACTTTGTCTTCTGAGGTACACTGGCCGAACGACGTTTTAACCCTGGCCTTTACCGAAGGTCTGAACGAGGCGTTTATGTTTGAATTGGCTCCCCTAAAATTACCAGAACATCTGGATCATTTGGTTGATTTCTGCATCGCCATGGACGATCAAATCAGGGAAAGGAGACACACCAGAGACAGACCCAGAAGGGTCCTACCTCCTTTACCCTTAGTACCCAGGCATACCACTGCATCAGGTAACCTGGAGACCGTTAAGACCGATGTACCGGCCATTGAACCTATGCAGATAGGTAAAACGGGTATTTCAGAGGCAGAGAGAGCTCACCGGAGAGAAAGGGGGCTCTGTTTTTATTGTGCCGGGGCAGATCATTTCCGCCTTCATTGTCCTCAGAGACCCAGGGGTAGCAGGGGTGAGAGTGGCAAATCAGGTCAAAAGACAAGTAATACCCAGGTTATTGGTTCTCTGTATGCCTCCTTTGTGGATGATGAAAAAAAAAAAACTCGGATTCTGTTACCCATCTCCCTCACCTGGGAGGGGGTTCACCTCGAGACTGAGGCATTCCTAGACTCTGGAGCCTCAGGTAATTTTATGGATAGATGTTTTGCTGCCAACCACCTCTTACCTCTGGTTCTAAAGGAGAGGCCTCTTATGGTAGAAGCCATAGACGGGAAACCCCTGTCATGTCCCCATATCACACACGACACTATCGATGTGTGCATGACTACAGGAGTTCTGCACTGTGAAACCATACGATTCCAGGTTATCGACTCTCCCTCATGTCCTGTCGTTCTAGGGTTCCCATGGTTGACAGAACATAACCCGGTGATTGACTGGGCCCAGCGAGATATAATGTGTTGGGGTCCTAGTTGCCAGTCAAAGTGCCTGGACAGGGTTAATGTGATTGGTAGTCTCAACATTGCCACAGCACCTCCTTTGTCCACTGAAGTCCCAGAATGTTATATGGCGCTAAAGGAGGTGTTCTCTAAAACCAGGACTGAGGTCCTACCACCGCATCGTCCTTATGACTGTGCTATAGAGTTACTCCCTGGTACTATGCCTCCTAGAGGACACGTATACCCCTTGTCTCAAAGGGAAAATGACATTATGGAGGAATATATAAGGGAGAATCTAGAGCGAGGATTCATCAGACGATCCTCCTCTCCAGCAGGAGCAGGTTTCTTTTTCGTTTCCAAAAAAGAGGGTGACCTGCGACCTTGCATCGATTATAGAGGTTTAAATAGGATTACCATAAGAAATGCATATCCAATACCTCTTATAACAGAATTGTTCGACCGTTTAAAAGGGGCCCGTATTTATACGAAACTTGATTTACGCGGAGCGTACAACCTGGTCAGGGTTAAGAAGGGGCACGAATGGAAAACGGCTTTTAATACACGTAGCGGGCATTATGAATACCTGGTGATGCCCTTTGGGTTATGCAATGCGCCAGCCGTTTTCCAGGACCTCATAAACGACACCCTAAGGGATTTTCTGCAAACGTTCGTTATAGTATATCTGGACGACATCCTGATATACTCTCCTGATAAGGAGACTCATCACGCCCACGTGAGACAAGTGTTGAAGAGACTATTGAGGGCTGGGTTATATTGTAAGCTAGAGAAATGCTTATTCGACATAGAGACAGTGCACTTCCTTGGGTATATAATAACCCCTGAAGGTTTCCAAATGGATCCTAAAAAACTCTCAGCGATTCTTGACTGGCCTTTACCCCAAGGGCTTAAAGCCATCCAGAGGTTTTTGGGGTTTACTAACTACTACCGGAGGTTCATTAAAAAATTTTCGGCCTTGATAGCTCCCCTCACGGCTATGACTAAAAAGGGGGTGGTGAATCAGAAGTGGACACCCCAGGCCAGTCAAGCCTTTGAGGCACTTAAACAGGCTTTCACCACTGCCCCTGTTCTCCGACATCCTGATCCGGCTCTGCCTTTCCAGGTTGAAGTTGACGCCTCCGAGCTAGGTCTTGGTGCAGTCTTGTCCCAAAGGGAGGCACCCGACAAGCCCTTGCATCCATGCGGCTTCTATTCCCGAAAGTTGTCCCCGGCTGAGAGGAACTATGATATCGGAAACAGAGAATTGTTAGCAGTTATTGCAGCCTTGACGGAATGGAGATACTTATTAGAGGGGTCTAGGGACCCCATTGTCATCATAACCGATCATAAGAATCTCACGTACATTGGAGACGCTAAACGGTTGAATGCCAGGCAAGCGAGATGGTCATTGTTTCTTTCCAGCTTTAATTTCGTCCTCACATACAGACCTGGGTCGAGAAACATTAAAGCAGACGCATTGTCAAGACAGTACGAGTCATACGAACATAACATCCAAGATCAACATCCCATTGTACCCCAGGAAAGGATTATAGCACTTACCACGATTAGTGTCTCGTCTCCTCTAATGTTAAGATTGCAGACCGCCCAGGGCACAGCTCCTGGGGGGAGACCTCCTGCGAAACTCTTTGTACCTGAGAACGAAAGGGAAGAGGTATTAAAACTGTATCATGATAACAAAATCTCTGGGCACATGGGGATCACCAAAACAGTGTCTAGTATACGTAAACTCCTTTGGTGGCCCACGGTGCGCCGTGACGTTAAAGATTACATAACCGTGTGTGAAGTGTGCACAAGACATAAAAGTCCCAAAACAGCGCCTATTGGTTTACTCCAGCCTCTGCCAATCCCCGAACGACCATGGTCGCATTTAGCTATGGATTTTATAGTAGAGTTACCTGAGTCTAGAGGGAATACTGTAATACTCACGGTCATAGATCGATTCTCCAAAATGGGTCACTATGTTCCTCTTCGGAAACTTCCTTCGGCAGCCGAACTGGTGCCCATTTTTGTTTCCAATGTGGTCCGCTTACACGGTATTCCTCTTGGGATTGTCTCGGATAGGGGGACCCAATTCGTCTCCAGATTCTGGAAAGGGTTTTGCAAGAGTGTGGGGATAGACCTATCCTTCTCTTCGGCCTATCACCCCCAGACCAACGGGGCGGCGGAACGAGCCAACCAAAATATAGAAAAATATCTCAGGTGCTTTATATCCGAACGACAAGATAACTGGTCAGACCTGATACCGTGGGCAGAGTATGCCTTGAACAGTGCAGTAAGCGAAGCCACAGGACGTTCCCCCTTCTTCACTGTTTACGGTTTTGATCCTCCCGTGCTCCCTGCTACGTTTCCTGATACCGCGATTCCTGCTCTGGATGAGCATTTAGTGTCATTGAAAGAAACCTGGGGAAGGGTTAAACGGGCACTGGAGGATAGTAGTGTTACCCAGAAGATCAAAGCCGACAGACACAGGAGGCCGGCACCCGTGTATCAAGTTGGGGACAGGGTTTGGCTTTCTTCACGGAACATTAAGCTTTTAGTACCCTCCATGAAACTGGCACCCAGGTACATAGGCCCCTATAAGGTTCTGCGGCGAATCAATCCGGTCTCCTATGCTCTGGCTCTGCCCTCCCATATCAAGATACACAATGTGTTTCACGTGAGCCTTTTGAAACCACTTTTGTGTAATCGGTACACCAGGGCCCGTGTCCCCCCTCCTCCGGTCTCTGTGGAGGGCGAGGAGGAGTTTGAAGTTGAGGCCATTCTGGACGCCAGGGTTTCTAGGGGGGTCCTTCAGTACTTGGTTGACTGGGTGGGCTACGGCCCAGAGGATCGCTCTTGGCTTCCGGCTACTGAGGTTCATGCTCCTCGGTTGGTGAGGGCTTTCTATTTGGCTCATCCCCGCGCCCCTGGGGGTCGTCCAGTGGCCGCCCGTAGAGGGGGGGTTCTGTCACGGTGGCCCCCGCACCCCGGCGCCTGGCAGCAGCTTCCTCGCTGCTCGCTGGCCAGGCGCCGAATGATATTGCGGTCGCTTCCGCACACGTGGGGAAGCCGGGGGGCGGGGCCTGGCGGGCTGACGCGGACCCGCCGGGTTTAAAGCCCAGGCTCTCAGAAATGCCGGTGCCCTGACGTGGTAGTTACTTCCCGCAGAGCTCTTGTATATTTGGCAAACAACTATTCTGTGTATTGACCCCTTGGCATTGGCAAACGACTATTCTGTGTATTGACCCCTTGGCATTGGCAAACAACTATTCTGTGTATTGACCCCTTGGCATTGGCAAACGACTATTCTGTGTATTGACCCCTTGGCATTGGCAAACGACTATTCTGTGTATTGACCCCTTGGCATTGGCAAACGACTATTCTGTGTATTGACCCCTTGGCATTGGCAAAATACCATTCTGTGTATGACCCCTGGCATTGGCGAACGAACCACTCTGTGTATGATCCCTGGCATTGGCGAACGAACCATTCTGTGCATAACCCCTGGTATTGGCATCAACTTTTCTAATTCTGGTATTGAGGTCAGTCTGTGTGGCACCCTAAGCACACATCAGACTACCCCTTGTGTTGTTAGGGTCTTGGGAGGAGCTAATTATTCTAATTTCTTGTGTATCATTCTGTGTCTGTCTAGTCGTGCCGACCACTCTAAGGATCGGAAGGGTAGAGACTGTTCTGTGTCTAGAAACCACTAGTCAGATAAAGCAGAGGGATCCGTGACGTCTCTCTTGTACGTGCTCTGTACTGCCATTCTTGTAGTCTGTCTAGTCGTGCCGACCACTCTAAGGATCGGAAGGGTAGAGAGTGTCCTGCGTATAGGGACCACCACTCTAGTATCAGGGGGATCCGTGACAACATTAAAACAACTCAATAAGGAAATCAACTACCGTAGTAAGGGCCTTATGAAAACCCGAACTAACGATATGCAGAGCCGGGGGGAGAGGTTGAGGGTAAGAGGGGTAGAAAAAACTATGTCAAGGAGGAGTAAGGAGAAAAGATGAAGAAGAGGAAATGAGTGAAAAAGAAGCGAAGAGTCAGAGGGTAAAGAAATAAAAAAAAGGGGGGGAAGGGTGATAACTGAGAAATGAGGCGGAGAAGAGAAAGATGAGGAAACAGAGGAGAAAAGTGAAATAAATAAAGAAAAAAAAGAAAAAAAAAAGGGGGGAGGGGTATAATTGGGGTTCCCGCCCCAGCCAGGAGAGGTCGCACCCCGGGAGACGCATGAGATGAATAACCCTAATTTATAACCCTCATTTCAAACTTAGAAGCTAGGTTTAGAAATTAGGTTTAAAAGCTAGGGTTAGAAGCAAGGGCTAGAAATTAGGGTTAGAAATTAAGGTTTTTGCAGATGATCTTGAGGAAGAATATATTGTTATGTGAAATATTTACATCGGTGGGATTTGTTTACATTTCACCATGAAAGCACTGTATATTTATTAGACATGTGTGTTTTGTTTTGTTCCGAATCAAATTTCAGACGTGGTTTACCGATTCGCATTTCAGAAACACTTCCGAAATAACAAATCAGATACATCCGAAACTAAACGAAAACGAATGGAACAAAATAAAACTAATTGATTCCGCTTTGTACGAATCAATTTGTTATTTCGTGGTGCACTCTGAATCTGTTCAGCAGCTCCACGGGGCTCCGGAGCCAAGTGGTGCTCCTGTCCTTGGTGCTGAATAGGTTTCAGCACCACATAGAGGAGCTCCGCAGGGCTGTCCTTTCCTCAATTTCTAACACTAATTTCTAACTTAGACGCTAGGGTTATAAATTCGGGTTAGAAGCTAGGGCTAGAATTTTCTAACCCTAATTTCTAATACTAATTTCTAACCCTAGCGTCTGACCCTAATTTCTAACTCTAATTTATAACCCTGATTTTCAGTGGTTGGTTTGACAGGTTTAATCAGGTGAATCATATAGGGTTATGTAAAAATAAATCCCCATTTTTATTAAATATTTATCCAACCTTTTTTTTTCCATTTGCAGCAAAAAGCCTTTTTTGTGAATTGTTTTCTTTTAACATTTTTTTTGTATTTTTTGTGAAATGTTTGGATTCCTAATTCTTTTAAAACGTCAAGGTTTTTTTTCTTTGACTAATGCAGCAGGGTTTTTTCTTTCCTTCAGTCCGGCTGCATTTGGGGCTGAAACATATTTCAGCACCAAGGACAGAAATACGAATTGCTCATCTGACGAAATAACGAATCAGTCTCAAATACGAATTGCGGTAACATACCGAACGCAACATAATGAGCTAAAAACGTAACGAACCAATCTAAAATTAAATTTATTGCCATGCATATGGCTAATATTTATTTACAATGTACAGTATCTTACAGAAGTGAGTGCACCCTTCACATTTTTGTAAATATTTTATTATATCTTTTCATGTGACGACACTGAAGAAATGACACTTTGCTACAATGTAAAGTAGTGATTGTACAGCTTGTAACAGTGTAAATTTGCTGTCCCCTCAAAATAACTCAACACACTGCTATTAGCCCTTTCGCTGCGGATGACGTGTGGGGCACGTCCTCAATGACTCCCACTATATGCGGAGGACGTGCCCCGCAAGTCATCTGCTTGCGGGAGCCCCGGCGGAGATACTCACCTCTCTGTCCGGGGTCCCATGGCGGTCTGACTTCAGCGTCCTCAGATGCTGAAGTTAAGCCCCTCCCGACATCAATGACGTCATCGCGCCATGGGCGATGACATAATTTCCAGGCAACCCCCGGCAATGCATAGAGATTGCCAGGAAGGGAGAGGGGATCCGTTCGGATCTCTCTCTCTCCCTCCTGATCGGGAAGGAGCAGCTTCAAAAGCCAGGCACCGATTAAAAGGGGAGAGTCTCCCCTTTTAAGCGGTGCCTGACTTTTACCCCTTATGCACCGGGTCGCACTTCAGCGCCTTGCGGCACCGAATTGCGGCCTAGCTCCGGTGGGGGCCGCAATCTCGGATTGTGGCTCCACCCCCGGGTCCCCCCTCACTGCCCGACATCATCGCGCATAGCGTGATGACGTCAGATAGCCGGAGAACCCCTAGCTGCCTGGGGATTTCCCAAGGAAATCCCCTGGTGGAGATACGGGGTTCCTTTGAACCCCGATATCTCCAGAACCGTGGTAGCTAGGGGGTCATGGAGGGTGTCATTCGAACGGCATAGCCTTTCAAATGATACCCAACATGACCATGTTCAAAGTAAATAAAAAAATGCAAAAAATTAAAAAAAAATTTGGTGTGTGTTATTTTTATTAATGCAGCAATATTGTTCACATTTCAATTATAATGTGAACAATGATGCTGCACTAATGATTTTTTTCTATGGGGTGCGTTTGCTAAAAATCACGTAATTCCCCCCAAAAAATTTAACTAGTCCCCATTTCTAATTTTTGTACAAGAACACCCCATAGAAAATATAACCGCAAACGCTCATGTGCTAAAATGTGAAAAAACACTTTACACGCTGCAGATGATTAAAAATTCAAATTGTATTGCATTTTTTGTTATAATATACAGGCAGGACATGACATATACAAATAAAAATGATATATTATGAATCTGCCGAGTCTGCCGGAAAGAACGATATACAGTCAGGTCCAGAAATATTGGGACATGGACAAAATTCTAACCTCTTTGGCTCTATACACCACCACAATGGAGTTGGAATGAAACAAACACAATGTGCTTTAACTGCAGACTGTCAGCTTTAATTTGAGGGTATGTACATCCAACTCAGGGGAATGCTGTAGGACTTACAGCAGTTTGCAGATGTGCCTCCCACTTGTTAAGGGATCAAAGGTAATGGGACAATTGGCTTCTCAGCTGTTCCATGGCCAGGTGTGTGATATTCCCTCATTACCCCAATTACAATGTGCAGATAAAAGGCCCAAAGTTAATTTCAAGTGTGCTATTTGCATTTGGAATCTGTTGCTGTCATCTAAAAAAGCATTACCAGTAATGATGAAGAACAAGTTCTGATTTCTTTTTGTTGTAAAGTGTACTTGTTTGGCATTGCGTCTAGTTTGTGCATGAACAAAGAAAAATGACATAAGAATGACACGAATAACATATATTCAAGAATTTACATCATGAAATAACTAGCCATTCTCATCAATCTGACATTGCTAAAGCCATTTAAGATATACGACATTTGGATGGGGCTGCCATATGGACCTATTAAAAAGACTGCCTTTAAAATTGGATAATTTTACTGGTTACTGCATAAGAGGGTCTGCTGTTTGTATTTTGTAAAACTTAAAATGTTATACCATATGTATGAAATAACCTTACAGGGTCATTCAAAGAGATTCGAATTGCTGGAGAAAGGTAACCGAACGCTGAAATTCAGCGTTCGGTTACCTTTCCCTGGCCATTCGGCTATTCAGAGAGCAGGCAATTCGCCAAATCTTGGCGAATTGCCTACATATACGGTGCCTGTTCGGTGCTTGTTCGAGGGCAGTGAATTCCCCATAAAGAAGCACTGCTTCGGCTATTCAGAAAAAAAAACAGCAGTGAAAGGTTCCCGAAATACCCTGCCATTCGGTGGTTTAATTCGGCAGGTTTATTCAGGTGAATCCCATAGGCTTCAATGTTAAAAATATTCTCCATTTTAATTCAATATCTAATAAACCGTTCATTATAATATTCTGCAGCAAAGAATCTCTTTATTTATAGATTTTTTAGGATATTTTAAGCATTTTTTGGGATTTTTTTTTAAACCAAAATTCCGATTTTTTTTTTTCTAAACTTTACTTATTTTTTCTGTAACAGCCCTTTTTATTATCATTCATTGGACCTCATATGTCAATTTTATACATTTTCGCTCAGTAGTTTCTTTGCAAACAGCGTTTCACTTTTCAAACATTCAAGCAAATTGTTTTTCTAATTTATTCACTCCATTCGTCTGCGGTGTCGGCTTTTTCCGTTGGCTGCGCTGCGTGTGATTGGCCCCTGCTCGGGTTTTTCCGGCATTTTTGGTGGGTTAATCCAGATGTTTTTGCGGGTTTCGGTGTGCGTTCATCCTCGTTTTGCGGTGAGTTTTTGGCAACCTTTCCCTGCAATTCGGGGACCCTGTGGTGCTTGCTGAATACACTGCAGGGTTGCCGAAATGGGATCGCCAAATCGAACCGAATTGAAGAGAACGAAAAGTCATCGAACGTGCAGTGACTTTTCGATTCTCTTTGAATTACCCTGTTAGTTTCTAGTTAGTATAGGTTGTTAAAGCTTAAATGTCACATGACTTTTTGATAAAACACATTGAGTAGGGTCCTCTCCTACTGGTCTGTGTGTTTAACTTGTATGGACATTTGTTATTCTGTCTCTCAATGTAACTGTTGTAACTCTGTAACTCTCAACTTGTAACTTTCTTTCTTTTTTTCTAGATTTTTCAAATTAATATAAGAATATCTGGCAAAGAGCATCATGCAGTGGGAACCCTGCCCGAAACAAAGCAATCTAGATGCTTAAACCTTGCTATATTATGAAATTGTGCACACATCGGAAAGCATTTTATATCATCACATCACTTAAGTCTATCTATTATGGTTCTTAGTTGAACAGGCCACTGAATTGATCAAGAACAGTGATAAAAATACATGCTTTAGATGTTAGATAACTCATCTGTAGACAAAACTATGCAAAAGCTTATTTTTACTCAGTACATACCTGCGGTGTATTTTTGATATATGTGTACAATGTATCTGATTATTTCAGAGAACTGCTTGCCCAAATCTGTTTCACTGACAAAAATAATGATGATTTTTAAGGCTCTTGATAAAATGTGATGAAGCATGTCCTGATCTGTTATGTAAAAGAACCCAAACTCTGCCCCAGATAATGATAGCCTTGAACTCCCTGTATTTTCTAAATGCAAAAGATGGCCATGGAATCATGGGAGTTGTAGTTCAGAAATATCTGGGGTGTAGTTTTGAGACCCCTTGTTACGCCATTGTTGCTTTAAGAACATTGATGTATAAAATATAATGCAGAATTTTGCAGTCAGGAAACAACACATGCTGCAGATTGCTGCTCTACAATGCTGTGATATCCCGAGGTCTTTTATATATCCCTAATGCTGACTGGAAGGCAGACATCAAGCAGGGGCAGCTGCTATCCTGCCTCAGGAGACTTCTCATTGATGTGATAAAAGAATAGCTGGAAAGTTAAACACACTGAAAAGAATACTTAACTGATCCCAGGTTTACTGTAAATCTCACTTGACAACAAAGAAATGAATTAATTAAATGAATTTTTGTTTACTGCAAGAGGGTAGTAAATACAAAATTTCATTTGATGAACTTACAGGTTTTTTTCCAAATATTTAAACCAGTTTATGTAGCAGGCAGGGCTTTTTTTAGTTAATAGTAAAAAAAGAAAGAGAAGGTATTTCGACTTGTACATTTGCAAGAGATATTAGCATTCTGTGATGCAAATATTCCTGAGGCCTAGAATTTGGATTCACAAATTTGAGAACTAAAATATTCAACATAATAGGCAGATTGTCTGTCAGCATGACTGGTATACAGAGGGTCCCAAAAATGTATACACACTTCAACAGTTGCTATCTATACCCTTTTAAAACCTGTTTTGAATTTATGTCAGCAATGTGTAGTATTATGTTTCTTTTAAAGATATCAGTAGCCCCCACCATTGTTGATATCATCATGTGACCGTCACGAGAGAGTCAAAGAAAATTCCGGAGGTACGATTGACTTTCGAGGAACGCAAGACCATTTTGAAGTGGTATTGTAAATTTCAAAATGTGTGTCAAGTGCAACGACAATGGTGAGTGAGTTTGGAAAGAACCACCTACATGACTAACAATCGCACGGATTCAAGATAAGTTTGAAACCGATGGCACATTGTGTAATGTGCTCAAGCAAAGATCTGGGAGGTGTCGCACTGCAACAAGTCCTGCTTCCTCGGATATGGTGGTGCAACAGTTTGAACGTGAGACAGGAATTAGCAGATCAAGCATACAACATATTCTAAAGAGAGCACATTGGAAAATTTACATTGACTGTTACACGCCATGATTGAAGATGACCCTTGTCATCAGAAAATGGTGTGGACTGTCACCCAAGGATTTAATTGGACCATCCTCTTTTGAAGGCATGGTCACTGGTCCAGTGTACCTCAACATGCTTCGCACATCCATTTTACTGGCCATTCGTGTGCTTTATGCGGATGAGCAATTTTACTTCCAGCAAGATGGCACACCACCGCACTACCACCAAGACGTAAGAGCCTCAATGACATTCTGCCAGGCCAGCACCACGTGTCCTGTGTGGATTAGGTAATGTCAATCGGTAATGACTGAAACGTTCCTTTGATGTATGATTGGTCAAAAGTACCTTGAGGAAGTGAAAAAAGGAATGGTGTTATACAGTACAACAACAGAAAATTCTCTTGTGAAAGGTAAAGGTATGATGCACTCACGTGGTTCAGAGCACACAGCTCTTGATGTCGTGTATGTGGGTCATTATGTGGGCCTACCCATCTGCCTCAAACTCCTGATGTGAAGTCTCACCCATCCTCAGGACATAAGGAGGGGAAGGATAACCAGATATAGTGTAGCATATAATGACCCAGATGATTTAAAAAGGACAGTCAAATATACAGTGGCAACAAAAAGTATGTGAACCCTTTGGGATTACGTGGAGTTTTGCATGAATTGGTCATAAAATGTGCTCTGATCGTCATCTAAGTCACAACAATTTGAAAAACACAGTCTGCTTAAAATAATACAACACAAACATTATATGTTTTCATGTTTTTAGTGAACATAACATGTAAACATTCACAGTGCAGGGTAGAAAAAGTATGTGAACCCCTAGCCTAATGACTTCTCCAAGAGCTAATTGGAGCCAGGAGTGAGCCAACCTTGAGTCCAATCAGTGTGATATTATTGGATGTGTTGCTGAAAGCTGTCCTGCCCTTTATAAACACACACCAGTTTTGGGTTTACTGGTTTCAAGAAGCACCGCCTGATGTGAACCATGCCTCGCAGAAAAGAGCTCTCAGAAGACCTACGATCAAGAATTGTTGACTTGCATGAAGCTGGAAAGGGTTACAAAAGTATCTCCAAAAGCCTTGATGTTCATGTGTCCACGGTAAGACAGACTGTCTACAAATGGAGAACGTTCAGCACTGTTGCTAGGTGTGGTCGTCCTGTAAAGATGACTGCAAGAGCACAGCGCAGAATGCTTAATGAGGTAAAGAAGAATCCTAGAGTGTCAGCTAAAGACTTACAGAAATCTCTGGCACATGCTAACAATTTTGTTGACACATCTACAATAAGGAAAACATTAAACAAGAATGGAGTACATGGGAGGACACCACGAAGGAAGCTATTGCTGTCCAAAAGGAATATTGCAGCATGTTTGAAGCTTGCAAAAGAGCACCTGGATGTTCCACAGCACTACTGGCAAAATATTCTGTGGACAGATGAAAGCAAAATTGAGTTGTTTGGAAAAAACACACAACACTATCGGGGTTATTCAAAGAGATCCGAATTGCTTGTGAACGGTAACCGAACGCTGAAAATCAGCGTTCGGTTACCTTTCCTGACCATTCGGCTATCCAGAGAGCAGGCAATACGCCAAATCCTGGCGAATTGCCTGAACATACGGTGCCTGTTCGGTGCCTGTTCGAGGGCAGTGAAATCCCCATGAAAAAGCACTGCTTCGGCTATTCAGAGAACACAAACCAGCAGTGAAAGGTTCCCCTAATGCCCTGCCATTCGGTGGTTTAATTCGGCAAGTTTATTCAGGCGAATCCCATCGGCTTCAATGTTAAAAATATTCCGGTTTTAATTCAATATCCAATAAACCGTTCATTATAAAATTCTGCAGCAAAAAGTCTCTTTATTTATAGATTTTTTTAGGATACTTTAAGCATTTTTCTGATTTTTTTTTTAAAAGTCCGATTTTGTTTTGATTTTTTTTTCAGTTTACTTATTTTTTTTGTAACAGCCCTCTTTATTATCATTCCCTGGACCTCCTGTGAAAATTTCAGACATTTTCGCTCAGTAGTTTCTTTGCAAACAGCGTTTCATTTTCCCAGATTCATACAAATGGTTTTGCTAATTTATTCACCTCCCTCTGTTTGCGTCTCAGCTGCTTCGGCTCTGTGTGATTCGGCTCCTGTTCGGCTCCTGTTCGGGTTTTTCGAAGGTTAATCCAGATGTTTTTGCTTGTTTTCAGCGTGCATTCAGTTAGTTTTCGTCAGGTTTGCGGCAGCTTTTCCCTGCAATTCGGGGACCCTGTGGTGCTTGCTGAATACACCGCAGGGTCACCGAAATGCAATCGGCAAAAGGAACCGAATTGAAGAGAACGAAAAGTCACCGAACGAGCGGTGACTTTTCGAATCTCTTTGGATAACCCTGTATGTGTGGAGAAAAAAAGGCACAGCACACAAACATCAAAACCTCATCCCCACTGTAAAACATGGCGGAGGGAGCATCATGGTTTGGGGCTGCTTTTCTGCCTCAGGGCCTGGACGGATTGTTGTCATTGATGGGAAAAATGAATTCCAGAGTTTATCAAGACATTTTGCAGGAAAACGTAAGACCATCTTTCCGCCAACTGAAGCTCCGCAGAGGATGGGTGATGCAACAGGACAATGACCCAAAGCATACAAGTAATTCAACAAAATTATGGCTTCAGCAAAACAAAATACGCCTTCTGGAGTGGCCCAGTCAGAGTCCTGACCTCAACCCGATTGAAATGCTGTGGGATGACCTTAAGAGAGCGATTCACACCAGACATCCCAAGAATATTGCTACACTGAAACAGTTTTGGGAAGAGGAGTGGTCCAAAATTACTCCAGACCGTTGTGCAGGTCTGATCTGTAACTACAGGAAACGTTTGGTTGAGGTTATTGCTGCCAAAGGAGGGTCAATCAGTTATTAAGTTCAAAGGTTCACATACTTTTTCCACCCTGCACTGTGAATGTTTACATGTTCTATTCAATAAAAACATGAAAACATATAATGTTTGTGTTGTATTATTTTAAGCAGACTGTGTTTTTCAAATTGCTGTGACTTAGATGAAGATCAGAGCACATTTTATGACCAATTCATGTAAAACTCCACGTAATCCCAAAGGGTTCACATACTTTTTCTTACCACTGTACAGTCCACTCACCTATTCCAGGGCTAATATTCCAGCCCAAAATGAACAGCATGGAGGTTGTAGTGACATAGGCACAACCTTTGGAAAGCCTCTATTGAGTCCTCCAACAGATATATCTGTAGTGGCTCAGGCTGTCCGTCGTCAAAAAGCCCCAATGTAGGGTATGAACAAAGCCTCTTGAGCTTAAAAGAAGAAATAAAATGTGCAAGCCATATAAAATACATTTACGGTATTTATTGGAACCAATGCCAATAGACATAAAACTTTGTATATAAAAACAAATAAAACTATAAAAACAGTGAGACGTGTTTTGCCTGATAGACAGGCTTCCTCAGTGGCAGGATAATAGAACAAACAGATCCTAGTGTCCATTGTGGCATTTATATAAGCAGGGCCACCTCTAAATGGGTTAAAATGCCAGCAGCTGTGTAAACCAGCCTGCAGCAACCTGACTTCCAGTTCCCATGCATTGAGTCATCACATTGCGACGCATGACGGCTCCTGGTCGTCATCTTGAAACCGGAATATCCGGGTACTCTACTTGAAGTGATTCTATTGGTGGCGATTTGGGAGAGCACCACCTTTTGGTATCCAGTGACCGTGCATCTAATTTACTTATATAGGCCCCTATTACAATTCTCGCGCAGCGCATTTGCGTGCGTGCAAATGCGCTCTTGCGCGAGGACAAAAACATTTGCGCGAAACGTCGTATTACGACGTTCGCGCAAACGATGTGCGTTAGCGTCTACCGCGATTGACCCTGCGCGAACCCAGCGTGAGCGCAAGTGCGTGCACGCATCCCATACTTACCATTGTCAGCGCGAATGCGTTCGATGGTATTACGATATTCGCGCAACGTCGTACGAACGACGTTTGCGCGAAGTATCGTAACGTCTTTAAAAACCTGGTGTTAACTTACAATCTGAACGTTTTGGCCGAAACAAAATGAACCTGCACGAAAAAAAATACAGCACAGTACAGTTACACATTCTACACATACCCAAACAATAAAATTAATAAATTGTTTAATTTTTTATTTTTGTTGCAGCACATATACGCAGATTGACTTTGACAGGCGCAACAACCAAAACCTAGCAAATGGTGGTTCTTAATTCTGATTGGCTGATTGGCTAGTAAAATCTAAAATTAAAAAATTAGGAAAATGTAAAAATTTATTTTTCATAAAATAAACAGTGCCACTGCCATTACTCACCTTTTCATTTCCCACACCAGGAGCAAGTTCAGTGTTTTATACATAGTCATATTATCCATAAAACGGAGTGTGGAAACATACAAGCGAAAGATGTAGGGCCCTATTCCAAGGATGGCGGTAGGATAACTTCTTGAAATGTTATACATAATAGCTCGAGAAGTTATTTTATCATCGGGAATCGCTATTCCACTCTTGAAACAAGCTTTGCTTGCACATCAAACAGGGTGCTTGCCAACTGTAAATTAACGTCTTCTATCCCTTGAAAAGGAGGCGTAAGTTTGCGCCTCAGAATTGAAGAATTCCAAGGTAGCTCGTTCTTCTATGTTGGAGCTCGTATTTCTCAAAGAAATACAATCCCGAAATCTCCTAAATACAGCAGAAACCCAAAACTCACTTCTCATCCCATGGTGGAGAGGGTGGCGTGATCTGCCACTTCCTCTCACCGAGAGCAGTGAGAGACTGGGAACAAATAATTCCCCATCCAGGGTACAGATCCCCTGTACCATGTTACAGTGGTGGGATCAGAAGCTCCTTTCTGGCCCTGCAGAAAAGAGCCATGGCAGTAGAGTTTTATCAGAGTATTGTAGAGGCAGTTAAGGGTTATGATGGAGTTGTGTCAGCAGAGACTGAGATGAGCTGGAGAGATTGCATCCGTGATAGAGCTTTGGCATGAGGCTATGAACAGGAGCTACAGGACACAGGAAAAAACCTGCCTACTCCGTTGGTGTAGTATAGGAAGCTGGACCTATAGATGCCATTCCTAGGTGAGCAGCCCGAAGAGGAGTGGGAGGCAGAACTGGGCCAGCTAGTACAGAGAGAAATGGATCTAGATGAGAGCTACAAAGCACTGCAATGGCAGGTGACATTATGGGATGGACAGTGATTGTCCAATGGAGGGCGAGGATTTTGAAGGCCCTGGATTGTTGTATAAGAGCATTGTGGCCCCAGAGTTCGGGAGAGATGGAAAAGCACAGATAAGATATCTGTAAGTTCCAAGTAACATTGCTGGGTCTGTCTGGAGTTGCCAGACTTGTCCTAGACTTTATTATTAATGTGGAATGGGAACTGGAGAAAGATTACAAAAAACTGTTAGACTACAGTCAACAGCAAGTTTCCCAACCCATGGAGTATGAGAGAGAACATTGGGGGGGGGGTGAGATTGCAGTCTCCAGCGATGTGACTCCGATAGACTATCTAATTTGTTTGGAGGAAGGTTGCCTAGGGAGAGTCCCCATTGATACTCTCCTGGGATCTGTGGGAGTAGCCCCAGATTCTCAGCATTGTGCTTCCAGTCAAGGATGGGTGGAGGAGCCTGAAAAATTTGATTTCTTTTGGCCCGTAGTGGACTTCGCAGTTGTGGGGAAGACTTCAGCCCTCCCCACTGCATTTTCAAGATGTGAGGTAGCCGACCCACTTCCACAGCTCAAGTTGACATCCGTCAAGGCACTCATTTTTTTTAGTGGAACAGCCGGACGAGCTTGCCAACATCCAAGCAGAACAGCTGACATCAGGACAGAGAGTTTCTGACCTGTCTCCAACCTGCTGCTCCAGCTCTTTGGAGACAGGAGGATAGCCTCATGTTAGTGGAGGAGCCAGAGGAGATTGCCATCATCCCAGCAGAAATGTTTGCCACGGGAAAGAGTGCCAATGACCCCTACCTTCAAGTTACAGTGACACCAGCTCTTGAGAGCAAGGAGGTCAGCCTTTTGGAGTTGGTGAGTCATAAGGAGTGCATTCTCACCCCAGCTGAAGCATCAGGAAAGGGTGCTGCTGGGCTCTCTCGATAGCACCAGAGTATATTTGACATGTGAGGGCAAATGGGACTGCAGTTTCTACCAGTGTACCCGATGTGGAAAATTACTTTTGAGAGGTGTGGAACTGTGGGTTCTGGAGTGTCTGCCAGGTGCTCAGGCTATGAATATGTGCAGGCAAGTATTGGCCATAGGGACTTTCCCAGAGATTCCCAGTGGGCTGATGGTTCAGTGGGCCAGTGTGAATGCTGATTCACTGCGAGATTCGTGCTGCCCTTAACCCCTTGGGTGTGGAAGATGTATGTGGGGACATCAGAGGGATTCCCCACAGCATGTGTCTCTTGCAGTGTGCAGGGTTAGCGGGTATGAATCCAGTATGGAGTAATACAGTGGAAGGCCAGACAGGCTCTTAAACAAGGTTTATTAGGAAAGAACACAGGGGCAAAGTCAAAGCCACTAATGAAAACAGAACAACTGAATATGAGAGGTGGCTGGGAAGGACAGGAATATTGTTGAATAGTGGCACTTAGATTATGAGCTAGACAAGAAGGGAGCTGAACACAGGATGCAGGATAGAGACAAAAGGGAGCTGACACAGCGACAAGACAGGAAGAGAGCGGACAGGGAAAATCTGCATGAATACAGAGGATAGTGGGCAATGTGGTTATAGAGACAGAGCATAATGGAACCTAGAGACACAGGAAGAGACAAGTCACAAGGAGACTTACATTACACAGGACACAGGCGTGAATGGGCAAAGACAAGACAGGTGGCTGGCAGAGAGGGTTGTCTTTATCCATGGAAATAGGTTGAGGCAGGTGGCTGGCAAAGAGGGTAGTCTTTTTTGGTGGCAATAGGTCGAGGCAGGCAGCTGACAAAGAGGGTAGTTGTTAATCCATGGCAAGAGGTCAAGGCAGGTAGCTGGCAGAGAGGGTAGTCTTTAATCCATGGCAAAAACTTGTAGCACAGGAAGCAGCAGACCAGGAACACAGGTGCACAGGTGGGTAGCAGGGCAAGATAATGCAGAGTATCCAGGCAAGAACACAGTGGGCATCAAGACAAGATCACGGTGGGTATTAAAACAGGAATTACAGTACTCAGGCAGCTGGCAGACAGGTCAACAGACACTGGCAGACTTCAATGTTGAACCACTGTGATAGGGGTGTAGCTTCCTTTTGTAGAGACCTCATCAGGTGGGATGGGGCACACCCACCTGAGGTTCCTTGGAGTAATCAGCACACCCAGGTCAGATGCTTTGGAGCCTGGATGATGCACAAGGCTGAGGCAAACACCTGGTCTGGAACCATTCGCGAGCAGGGCAGGAAAGGGGCTGCCTGAGTCTAGCCAGTCTCATAATGGCATAACTGGCCCTCCTGCGGGCATCAGTGATTAAAGCATGACAATGTGGAGTATGTCACCCACACGTCACGGGTTCCCCGTTGTCTTGGGGGGGACCTTCTCTAATCTGGGGGGAATCCCACCATGGTCTGACTTCCCCCCGGCTGGGTAGGGAATTTTCTATTCAAGAGACACAGGGGTTCTTTGGACTCCTGTGTATCTCTGCAAACGTAGCAGCCAGAGGGTGATGTATGGTATTGTTGGAAAGGCTTGAGCACTAAACACTAAGCACTAAAAACCATATTGGAAAAATCAGACAATGTTCTTTCTGACAATATAGGGGTTATTCAATAAGTGATGAACTTGCCAACGAATTGCACCGAACAGGGAATTTCACCATACAATGCAATTTCGATGCAGTTCGTCTATTCACTATAGTTATTTTACCAAATGCTGGCAAATTGACAGTGAAATACGGTGCAATTTGCCGCAAATCAGTGACCTTCAGTGATCTTTGCCGGCAGCGAAATTGTCCCATAGAGTAGTAATGGATAATAATTCAGAGAATGCTGAGCTGCACCGAAGTGATAGTGAAATGCCCTGATTTTCAGTTGTTCAATTCAACAGGTTTAACCCCTTCACTACCAATATCGAGATATCTCGGGTTTCAATGGCACCATTTGGTGTCCCGATATCGAGATATCTCGATGTGCTGTTCTGCAGGTCAAAAGAAAATGAAATTTGTTTGCTGCAAACAATAAAATTTTGTTAGCTTCAGGGCTGCAGAAGGTACTCCAAAGGTTTTAGCCCTGTGGGCATAATTTCCAAAGAGCTAAAATTGTAAAATCAGCAGTATATATATATATATATATTACTGTACAATTTATTAAAAACTATTTTTCCAAAAACCACTGGTTTTTGACAACTTTTTTTTAAAATCACTTGGTAGTGAAGGAGATAAAAAGGAAAATCCCATAGGATTTAATGCAAAAAAATGTTATCGTCTGTACCTTATTTTTATTCAACTGTTCATTCTTTTCATTTTCAGCAAACTGTCTTTTTATTAATTTATTTTTTGGAACACCTTTATGTATTTTTTATAATTTTTAGATGAAATTTTTGAATATATATTTTTTTTAATACCCATTTTTTTTATTCTGTAACAGACCTTCTTCTTATTTTTTTTATAGGACTTTTTTTATTATTTAGACACATTTTAATGCATTTTTATTGGGTTAAACACCTATTAGATGAATAGCAGAGTTATGTTTCTCTTTTCCGGTCTTTGGCGGCTCCATGTTCGGCGCACATTGGGGACCCTACCATGAATAGTGATTTCACCAAAGAGTTGGCAAAGTGGAGTCGCGGAAGAGCGATGCATATATAGAGGCTATTATGAAAGTGCAAACACCCTTTTAGACTCCATCTATCTATCTATCTATCTACACTCACTGGACACTTTTTTAGGTACACCTGTTCAATTGCTTGTTAGCACAAATTGCTAATCAGCCAATCACATGAGAGCAACTCAATGCATTTAGGCATCTAGACGTGGTGAAGACTATTTGCTGAAGTTCTGACTAATACATTAAGTACAAAGTATCATCTAACAAAAAGAACTTAGGATATTAAATTATTTTTACCTCTGTTTCTGTAAGTGCAATAGTACCAAGTCATATAGATATATATTTTATCTCTAAAGTGACAACTTCCGTAATGGACATTGTCTAAATAAAATCAAAAAAATTACATTTCAAAAGAAAAACACCAATGAATCAACTTGGAGCTTAAGATCCATTTATTATCTGTTTTCTTATGTGGCGTTTGTTAAAGTTCTGTGTTGGATGCTACTCCAGAGAATTAGGATTGACGTTTTAACAACATGAATTTTGCATAAAACAAGAAAATGCTGAAGAAGGATATTTTACAAAAAAAACCTACATTTGTTGTATTTGGAGCATAAAATTGTATTCATGTTAAAATACCAAAGACAGGTAAAGTGGCCTGAATGTCAATATAAATATTACCATAATTGAAATGATTGCAAGTTTAAAACAATTGTATGATTATCACTAAAAATCTTTATATATGCCAAAATTCATAAAATATGTAATAGCATGTGCTTGTGACAATCAGAACAATCAGAAGGAATTAAGTAATGGCCCAATATATAACACCTTAAAGGCATAAATTACAATTATTGATGTGAAGGACAATGTCATTGACTATAATGAGCAAGTTGGGTTCCTAATAATGTGGGAAATCTGAGGCAATGTATTGATGTGATATAGTACTACAGTAGTACAGATAGTGTATGCAAATATAATATGTTAAAATATACAGTAGATTTTAGAAATCAATATTATTTGTTAAATTACAATTTTGGGTGTATATTCTGAAACAGACCCACCACCTCAAAGAATAATATGATTGCATGAAATTTGCATAAAGTTGGACATACCAGATATAAGCTGTGAGGCGAAATGAGAAGTGAATATAGTCATAAATTGTTATGTCACAGCATTTTTCTTTGCTTTGTCTTTATTATTTTCATATAAGAATTTGGACACATATATAATTTGTAGCTGTGTGATATCTGAATGGTTATTTTTCTAGATACCCCAATCGTAACTTTTCCACACTGAATCAACTGACAAAACATGAAAGTGGACAGTCTCTTCAAGGCTACTTTTTTGTTACAATTTACCAGCAGAAACTCTCAGCTGCATCCATGACCTATTAATGATGTGTCTGCTAGTTACCCATATCCTTCTCATATTCTTTACTTCCATGGGTGAAACCTCACCAAACAGATATATGCATTGAGATTAGGTCTGGTCGTCCACTGGGTCCATAGTTGTTCGACCGACTTGGCCTTCAGACTATGGTCGTTCGAGTACATAGGACTAATGTCGTCCACTGCGTGCAACTATGGATGACCCAGGTCAGACATTTCAGGTTAAATTAGCACATTATTTGTGGAAAAATACACTAACATGTTCTTTATATTAAAATAGTACCCCATCATAGCAGTAACAGGTTCTCCTTACTAAAAGAGTACCCCATAGCTGCAAAAGGGCCTGACTATGTTTCCCCTACCCTCAAAAAAAACATTAACAAACAGTTCTATTCCCACTGGTCTTCCCTACAAAATAAAAAAAAATTCACCTCACCTTATAAGCTTCACAGCATCTATCTTGTGAAGTTTGTTGAGCCAGGTAGACTTGTAGAGATTATTGACTTCTTTAATAGGTCAGGGATATATTAATTAACGTATATTTTTCTTATTGTAGATATATATATATATATAAATATATATATATATATATATTATTGACAGGCACTACCAGTGGTATAAATTGGTATTTTACCCTTAAGATAGGGATTAATAACCAATCAATGAATATACGTCTTAACAAATATATGGCGCGTTATCCCGAGTTCTTTTGATACTATCTAGATATTTTTAGACACAATAAAATCAATAAAGATGATATGAGACTGCGTAACAGTAAAACAATTCAAACCAAAATTTATTCACACGTCAAGTTTCATACAATCATATCTTATCAACGGATTAGCAAGATACAATTTCACAAGTGATTATAGATCGTGATTAGTAGCGATACTGCGACACGCAATAATCGAATGGACAAATATTTTAGGTTTATAGACCGCACCAAGGATATACACGCCTCAGTTCTTAAACACAAAGCTCTATTCTATTCACTTAGACCTTTCCCATTATAAACCAATCCTCCACCTGGCTAAAATAAACACTCAGTTACTGGGCATCACCTGCAGCACAATTTATTATTGTGGGGGCCTATTCACTAAATGCAACTTCCTTCAGGGAGATACACAACACACTCGATATGTAGACTATCTCTTCCACATATCAATCACAGCACTTCATTCAATACACGTTAACCCAAAGCTTCTTATTGACTTACATGCATTCAATCGAAAGGGCTGCAAGATGGATATGGAAGGAGTTATTCTAGTTTTACTAATGGGGCTGCCGGCACTTGACATATAAAAACAATTTCACGGTTCCAGCGTATCTCACTATGGGTATACCATTGATCTTTAGATGTCCACATCCAGTATTCTTGGAATATAAGTAATTTCACTAAATTATGGCTCAAGTAGGCAGCCGTAATAGTCTCTCCCATAGCGCTCCTCTGCAGTGGAGCGGAAAGGCTGATACTAGTCTACTGTTTAGGGTTTAACAGCAAAATAATTCATTTATATTCCTTTAATTTGTGAAGGACATCTAAAGTAAAGACTATGCAATTAGAAAATAGATATCAAGTTATGCAGGTATACTTTACCAGTTAGTGAAGATAGAGTGGTGGAAGATTAGGGTGTGGTCACGTGTTATTGGGGGGCTGATGGTATCTGCCCTTTCTGCCCTCCAAGCATCCCTCAGGTCTCTCCCCAAGCTTTTCTCAGTCTCCCCTCAGTGTCTAGAGTGTCCCCCTCTATATAGTGGTCTTCCACCCAGTTTTAGATCTAGCCCACCTCTATGTGGCCTCATTTGATTGGAGGATATATATATTCATTAACTCCAGGGGTCTGTCCAGGTGTTATATTACCTGGCCAGCAGATGGCGCTCTCAGATCGACTCAGATCGGTTGATACCTTCTGCAGGAATTAATTTATGTATTTGGCCAATCTTTTACTGGTTTGGGGTCATTTTATTCCTATATCCCGGGACTCCATAGATTTTATTAATATCAATATCATTTCTATTGTTGAATTGCTGGCATACTTCGCCACGGCGTGCGTGCATTTCATACCCCCTTTACTTAAATCCACAAGTATGTGTGTATGAGAGGATTCTGCAGACATACATGAATTCATTCATTCATAAATCAACAGATTTAATCTGTTTTATAGATGTTAGTTACACAAGACATTTGTTATGTAATAATCAATTGAATGTGGTATGGCCTCTGTCTTTTATAAAACAGATTATCTATTATAACTGACCACATAAATTAAATATTCAAATACCATATAGTGTTAGATCGTATCGCTGAATAGTATAGCATTACAAGCTGGTTAAACAAATCATTTAACCTTCTCTGTTTTTTTTTCCTTCTACAGGTTGGGCAGCCCATTGTTCAAGGGTTATATGGCTTCATAGCTTTGATCAGATCAGATAAACACAATGTCCTGGAATACATACACTAGGTTAAGCTATGTGATCTAACATCTGGTTATTTTTCTTACAACCAGAATTAATTAAGAACAAGGGATGTTCCTCCCTTGTTTGCTGATAGATAACGAGTCTAGCTTGTTACATTGTTTTAAAACGCATATTCTTGTTTCATTTTAAACACGCAGACAAGTTGTTTGTGTGAAGCAATTTCTGGTCCCAAATTTAAACAGTCCTGCGAAATATAATGCGTTACAGAAATTTCATATCTGAAAAGGTCTGACATAATCCCCCTTTTAAATATCTACTCATCTAGAGCCATGATTAGGAATTGACATGGACCAATTGGATAGGAAATTTTACATCTGTATGGTAGCCTTAGTCTTTAACAAGTTGTTAGGCGTTGACTCCATCTGGTAATTGGTGCAGGAAAAAAATTGGTAAATACATGATTGGTTCTCACGACCATCCCCTTTTGTGGTTCCCCCATTTCTTTTACGAACGGGGTAATCTGAAGGTGAATCAATGAACTCCAGTTGATAAAAAATGGATTTGAATCAAGCAGTGTTTTCCCCGGGTAAGGACCATTCAAGCGAAACATCTTGTGGCTTGTTGATCTTTTCATCTATGGAGGTTGATTTTCAAACAACCAATAATGCACTTGTCGTCATCCTTCCGTTTCTTTGGGTATCCTTTATGACAGGGTGTTCCCATGACTTTCCGTCACCTCCAGCATGGCTGCTCCTGACATCTGAGCCTTTAGGACACGTCTCCATGCGAGTGACCAATTGTCACTTTACTCATCTTATCTTTCTAAAATGAGATAAACTTCATAAGAATTGACATACACAACATGTGAATATTTAGGTTAACACTTCATCTTTGTGACTTTGGACTTTAGGATTATGGTAAATGGAAACGTGTAATCTTACTCATTTCTGATTTATTCCATGCTTTTCCTTAGATGCAGCTTGGCATTTATTTTAATTTTAATGCATTTCATCAAGACAGTGACACATAGATTATTAACCCTTTCAATTCTTTTGAGCTATTAAGTATATCATCCCCCTTTTGTGGGCTTGCTTTTGTAGTGCTGTGTTTAATTCCTTATTGTGGCAGTACCTATTTTTGGCTACCGGAGGGAGACAAGCGCAATGTGAGACACTGAATATTACATTGGGACTACATTTCCCGGCATGCTTTAGGAATAGACACAGGAAGTGGGTGGGACAGAGACCCTTACATCCTGAGCCTCGTGGAGAGAGCTGGCAGAGCACGCCAGGGAGTGAGAGAGACAAGACACAGTGCTGCAGAACGTAACAGTGTCCAGGCCGGAGCGCAGGTGCGGCCTAACAGAGTTACAGATTGGGTTACTCAGCCTTACCAAAGGGAGACCCAGTGATCCACAAGATTACCCAAGCTGCTATTGTGGAAGCAAGAAGACCCCGAGTTAGGTGTACCGCAGGTCGATCGGACTGGGAGATCAGGCGGTAAGCTGGACGAGTCGCGGCAGGAGCAGAAAGCCAGACAGCGGATCCAGAAGCCAAGAGAACCCCAGTCAATATCGAGCGGAGAGACGTCCTGGGTCAAGCGGAGCCTCAAGTGTCTGGTGGATGGGTGAGAGGCCTTCTAGGCCATTGTAAAACCAAGAAAGCACGCTGCTGTTTGTTTCCAAAACCCACAGGGCCCCAACTTGACTAGTCGAAGATACCTCTTAAGCAATTCACTGGCCAGTTGAATAGTGTACCCGGGTACCATAACACACACACACACACTTACATTCCGGTACACAACCTGTGCGGGACTCACTCCCCAATCACAAAGGGGTTAAAGATAATTTTCTATTTCTTTTCCGCTGCGCGTTTCCCCGAAATACGAAGCAATTGTGTTTTCTTTCCGCTGCGCGTTTCTCAAATTACGAAACCTTGTATTTCTTTTCCGCTGCGCGTTTCTCGAAATACGAAGCATCGTATTTCTTTTCCGCTGCGCGTTTCCCGCATTACGAAGTACTGTAAATATATGTTCGAACACCGTGTTATTCATTATATGCCATTTATTCTAGTAAACTATATAATTTATAAAATCCACAACGGTGCTGGAGTATATTTATTCCCTAGTGCGGGGAGACTGACCCGAGGTTCAATTTCAGCGGCTCCTCCGGGAGTGAGCGCTACACTTTCCTAATAGGGGACTGAATAGGATATCGCCCTGTAGAGATAAATAATATATACATATATATATATTTTTCCTACAAATTTAATTTCCTTGACCGTATTAACTAGTTAAAACCAGTGATTGGATTCGGCCTTCCCATGAGGTTTACTCCTGCAATCATGCAGTCATTGTAGGGATTTATTATAACAGGCCCTGTTAATACCTGTTCCTAACCTTCGAGGGCAACTCCATGAACTGGTGTTGAGAATCACTTTACCTGGGGTAGGGAAATTCTCATCCTTACCCACCGTACAGAGAACCTTAGGTTTCTTGTAGGCTAACGCGCAACAGGTAGCTGGCTCTCCATCGGGGCATCTGGCTACGTCGATCTCTTGAGAGTCGGTTGCGGTTAATGACCTGTTTATATCAGAGGGACTAGAAGTAGGCTGAAAAATAGGAGAGTGGTTAGCATCCAACAGCTGAAATCCCCCTTTACATACTTTAGATTCCTTATTAATATGTAGACCTGGGGATAAAATGGTGTTAGGTTGTGCCTCCTCTGCTATTTCATTCAGTCGTTCCCTCTGATTCTAGAACACCTGAGGTGTTATTGATCCTGTGGCCCTTGGGTGGCCACTGGAGTTATCCCTAAAGAGTTATCAGGCCGTTGTGCCAATATATACTCGGTTATCTCCGCCAATTGTTCAGCTAATTGATATAACCGGTATTCTAATTGGTTTATTCGATCATTCGGATAATTTCGGTTAAGGTATCTATTTCTGCGGATCCTATTATGCTCGGGCCTAGAATTATTATTATAAAAATGGGTGACCCAACGCGGGTCAAATGTGTTAAGGCGCTAATATTATACTATAAGATGAAGGTGTACATTAATTATAGATTGTAGAAGGAAGAAAATCAGTTGCTAATTTGCTAGATTGCAGCTCACCGTTGGGTGTATTCCTCACCCACAAATAGAAAACACAAGAACAAAAAATACCGTAGTATATTCGGGAGCGCAAATAGATGTTTTTAGTCCTCCTTAGATAAAGGTCTTTAATTTTCTAAGGATCTCCAGATGAATCTTTTGTGGAGGATAGTCCAGAGCAGTCTTCAATCACTTAACCAATGTGAAATGGAAGAGAAAGAAGAAAAACCAATTGGGCGGTATCGTGTATCACATACAAGCAGAATGATGAAATCATGTGGGAGAAAAATCACAAGTATAGATCTATTCAGCTCAGTTGGTACGCAGTTGAGTCACTATGGGGGACTCCTCCCTTCGGTTGTGGTGGTTCCTATTCCTTCATTCGCTTCAGTAAATTTCTTCACAAATGTATGTATGCCAAAATTGACCTCGGAAGAAATATATATATAGCGTGATACCGTACCGGTAGCGACAGAGAAGGAGGCACTTGGTGGAAAAGTACTCACATGTATAGGAACCTCCTATATAGGTGGTTCCGTAGCAATCGCAGTAGACCACTTCCAGGGGGTCTTAGCCTTTAGCTGGATAGGTTGGTGTGGTCAAATATATACCAGGATGGATAACAATGGAGTGGATGGAAAAATGAAAATACTAGAGCATATAGGCGTGAGCCATATATGCATGCAAGGATATGGGTGGAAAAAAAGGGTTTTATTTTAAAACATTAAAACATTTAAAAGATAGTTGTGGGAGTCATCGAGATGTGTTTCCCTTACCACAGTAAGCTTCTTCAGTCGAATCACACTTCACATTGGTTAAGTGATTGAAGATTGCTCTGGACTATCCTCCACAAAAGATTCATCTGGAGATCCGTAGAAAATTAAAGACTTTTATCTAAGGAGGACTAAAAACATCTATTTGCGCCCCCGAATATACTACGGTATTTTTTGTTCTTGTGTTTTCTAGAATTATTATTATTATTATTCTTTATTTATAAAGCGCCAGCATATTCCGCAGCGCTGTACAATAGGCACAGTATAGACAGGGTTACAATACAATACATTGAACAACATTTGACAAACCTTACAGGAAGAGATGAGGGCCCTATTCCCGTAGGAACTCACAATCTAGGAGGGTTGGGGTTGGAAACAGGAGGAGAGGACTGCAAGGTGAGAGTGATTGATGGTTGCGTCAGTGAGTTGGGTGGTAGGCTTCCCTAAATAGGAACATTTTAAGGGAGCGTTTGAAGGAAGAGAAGTTAGGGGAAAGTCTGACAGTACGAGGGAGAGCGTTCCAGAGAGTGGGGGCTGCGCGTGAGAAATCCTGCAGTAGATCATGGGAAGAGGTAATGCAGGGAGACGCTAGGCGCAGGTCGCTGTTTGACCTTAGGGAGCGGGCTGGGGTGTATTTGGTGATTAGTGAGGACAAGTAGTGGGGAGCTGAGTTAGTGAGGGTTTTGTAGGTAAGGATAAGGATTTTGAACTTAATTCTGCAGTGGATGGGGAGCCAGTGAAGGGACTCGCAGAGGGGAGCAGCAGAGACAGAGCAGCGGGTGAGGTGAATTAGCCTGGCGTAGGTGTTCACGATGGATTGTAGGGGGGAGAGGCGGGACAGAGGGAGGCCAGATAAGAGATTATTGCAATAGTCGAGTCGGGAGATTACCAGGGCGTGTATGAGTTGTTTTGTGGTGACAGCGGTAAGAAATGGCCGAATTCTGGAAATATTACGCAGTTGGTATCGGCAGGAGGAGGAAAGAGACTGGATGTGGGGGATGAAGGAAAGAGCAGAGTCAAGTGTAACTCCAAGACAGCGAACTTGGTTTGATGGGGAGATGGTGATACCCTCCACCGTGATAGAGAAGTCAGGAGGTGGGGAGGCATTGGAGGGAGGAAAAAGTAGGAGCTCAGTCTTTGACATGTTGATCTTTAGGTGGTGGGAGGACATCCAGGAGGAGATGCCAGATAAACAGTCACTGACTTTTGAAAGGACAGGGGGAGAGAGATCAGGGGTAGAGAGGTAGATCTGAGTGTCATCAGGGTAGAGGTGGTAATTAAAGCCAAAGCTGTTGATGATTTTTCCCAGGGAGGAGGTGTAGATGGAAAAGAGCAGAGGACCAAGGACAGAGCCTTGAGGTACACCAACAGATAGAGGCAATGAAGAGGAGGAGTTACCAGCAAAGGACACACAGAAGGACGTGTTGGATAAATAGGAGTCAACCCAAGTGAGTGCAGTGTCACCAAGACCCAGAGAGTTGAGGGTCTGTAGAAGGAGGGGGTGGTCAACAGTGTCAAAAGCAGCCGAGAGGTCAAGCAGGATGAGAATAGAATAGTGGCCGTGTTTTTTTTAGCAGTTAGGAGCAGTTAGGAGGTCGTTGGTGACTTTGGTGACTTTGGCTATGTGATCTAACATCTGGTTATTTTTCTTACAACCAGAATTGATTAAGAACAATGGATGTTCCTCCCTTGTTTGCTGATAGATAACGAGTCTAGTTTGTTACATTGTTTTAAAACGCATATTCTTGTTTCATTTTAAACACGCAGACAAGTTGTTTGTGTGAAGCAATTTCTGGCCCCAAATTTAAACAGTCCTGCGAAATATAATGCGTTATAGAAATTTCATATCTGAAAAGGTCTGACAGACTGACTTCATACGACTAATCCCATTTGAATGGGAGCAGTCCCTAGTCCGATGTAGTCGTCTGAAGTCAGGTTGGAAGTAGGGATGAGCTGTTCGGTTCGATATGTTCGGAGTTCGCATCGAACATCGGCCGTCCGACAGTTTGCGAACTTCGAACTTTTCCGCGTGTTCGGTTCGAGTTCGAAAATTTATTTTTTTTGAAAAAAGTATAAAAAATGCTTTAAAAATACAAAAAAATCTAGAAATAAAGAGACTCTTTACTACAGAATATTATAAGCAATGGTTTATTAGATATTGAATTAAAATGGGAATATTTTTAACATTGAAGCCTATGGGATAAACAACATTCTTGTTACTAAAACATCAGGCAGACACAGCCCTCTAATCAGGCACTGTAGAGAACAGCCTGCAGGGACCTCACAAGGATCCCCTTGAGGAGCCTTGAGGAGCATGCGGCCGCCGGATGACAGAGCTGCGACTGTGCGGGCTAGCCGCCCAGGTGCATGTGGCAGAGACAGGCAGAGCAGGGAGGGAGCCACTGCATCTGTGGCCACATCAGACCCCCCCAGCCTCCACAACCAGGATCCAGGGAGCCCCCACTGACCACTAGGCTAAGGTAAGGCGACACATTTCTAAGAAAAATAAAATCCGAGGACATTTTTAAATGTCCCCGGGAACATAAAATAACTTTTTTTTTCTTTCTCTACATGGCTGAATGTATTTAATTATATATATTAGATACATTCAGCCAGGTAGAGGGGGGTGGCATGTGGGCTGCGCGGGGTCTCAGGCAGGGGTTTGTTTTTTTGTGTGTATATTTTTAGCAAATTTATAGGGGAAGGTAAGGGCAGGTATGATATATATATATATATATATATATAGATAAGATATATATCTATATTCTTATAAAATTATGTATCCAGACTTGTATTACACACACATTTTGGCAACTAACCCCCCCCATTTGGCTGACCCCTCCAGAAGAAATGTTGAACCCGATACAGCAGAGAATAATATATATATTCTCTGCTCTGTCGGGTTCAACATTTCTTCTGGAGGGATCAGCCAAATGGGGGGGCGCATTTAGTTGAGATTGTCCACATGCCACACCCCCATGTGCGTATGTGTATATATGTTCTGAGGTCTGTGGGTGGGTGTATATATATATATATAGGTCTGCGTGTTGATATATACGTATATGTCTGTGTTTGGTATCCAGGGCCGGTGAAAGCATTTTTGTTTACTCAGGCGAAGTTGCGTTTTGGTGCCCCCTCCACCCAATCCATGCCATGGGAGTGTTTGGTGTCCTCATGCATTGCCAACCTATGCTGTGCCTGGTGCCCCTCCTGTGCCACAGGGCCAATCTACAGAGTGTGTGGTCCCCTCCTTTGGCAATGTGGCATAGGAGGGGCACCAGGCACTGCACAAATATGCAATGTGGCCTGGTGGTGCCCCCTGGTCTTGCTGTGTCAATATATCCACATATTTCAAACTGCCTGCCACTCCCAGTGTTTCCCTGTGATCCTGCTACCTACCACTCTCACTCTGTTGCTGTGGTCCACTGTCTGACTTCAGGTCTCCAGAAGCAGACTGGCAGCAGGGTCCTCGTCCTCTAATTCAATTCATTCCCCCTTAATAAATTTTTCCCCTTTAATTACTTTCACCCCCTTAACCACTTCACTGCTACGGACGCGCTCAGCGCGTCCAACCGCAGGTAGCGTTCCATGCGGTGGACGCGCTGAGCGCGTCCTCTCTTTGGGGCCAGCGTTCGGCTGGGTTCCGGCCGATCGCTGGCCCCCCCAGTGCGGGCTGACATCCTCGATGTCAGCCCAGCACCCGGAACCGCCGCTGGAGTAATTAGGTGTCATCGCGGGGGCGCAATGACACCTAATTCAGGCGCTCCCCCACATGTGCGGAGGAGGCGCCTGAAAGGGAGGGGGGAGGTCCTTCGGACCTCTCTCCCTCCCGATCGGCGGCGTTCAGGGGGTTAACCCAGGCACCGTTTGGAAGGGCACAGCCTGCCCTTCCAAATGGTACCTGGCATTAACCCCATGGGGGCCGGATCACGAATCGGCGCTGAAAAGCGCCGGTTCGTGATCCTTTCCCAGAGCTGGCCGACATCTTGGATGTCGGCCAAGCCTCCGGGACCTGTCCCTGAGGACTGGCGTCATCGTGCATAGCACGGTGACGCCAGTCCTGGAGTTAACCCCTAGCTGCCACCAATGGTGGAGATAGAGGGTTCCAATGAACCCCTATCTCCCGATCCGTGGCAGCTAGGGGTTAAAGTTTGGTACTGTTGGATCGGCCAGAGCATGGCCGTTCCAGCGATACCAAACACGACTGTGAAAAAGTTTTTTTTTAAAAATAAAAATTAAAAATAAAAATAAAAAAATATTTAAAAACAAAATTATAAAAAAAAATAAACACGTTTTTTTTCTTTTTTTTGGTTTGTTAATGCAGCAATATTGTTCCCATTTCAATTATAATGTGAACAATGATGCTGCACTAACGATTTTTGTATGCGGTGCGTTTCTTAAAAATCGCGTAATTTTCCCCAAACAAAAATGTAACGAGACCCCATCCCTAATTTTTTCAACAAGCGCACCCCATACAAAATATAACCGCAATTGCTCGCATGTTAAAATGTGAAAAAAAAACACTTTCACACATTGTAAATTATTGAAAATTCATATTTTATTGCATTTTTTGTTATAATATACAGACAGGTCATGACGTATACATATAATAATGACATATTATGAATCTGCCGAGTCTGACGGAAAGAACGATATATAATATGTCTGGGTCATATACTAAAATAAGCCTTCAAAACACGTTTAAACATGATGAGCGAAACCAGTAAAAATGAGCTCAGCACAGAGGCGGGAAAAGCCTCAGCAGCGAAAGGGTTAAATTCATTTCATATAGCGTATGACAGAGCACCACAGCAATAAACCTCACAGTAATGTACCGATATCAGTTAACTCAAACCCCCCATCAGAACATTACACACACACACACAAACACACACACACACCAGAACATTACACACACCCCAGCAGCACATTACACACTCACCCCAGCAGAACATTACACACACACCCCCAGCAGAACATTACACACACACACCCCCAGCAGAACATTACACACACCTCCCCAGCAGAACATTACCCCTCCCAGCAAAACATTACACCCCCAGCAGAACATTACACACACACACACCCTCCCCTCCCTCATTTTATTCAAACCTTTTAAAAATCTTCTCTCGGCCTCTCTGCCCAGTCCTCCTTCACACTACAGTCGAAGCACGCAGGCTGACTCTGCTGCAGGGCCGCACCCTAAGCTTTGGGATTTGTCCTCCAGGCTTTTCTGCTGCTGCGTGCCCTGGTTATGCGTGTCATGTGAGGAGGGCGGTGCCAAATTATGCAGTGTGCCTGATCATGTTTAGAATGTGGGACTGAGGCAGGCACCCTGCATCGGTTTGAGAGTACGCGGCTAGGCCCCTGGTTGATGCCTGAAGATCATTCATAGCTACGCTTCCGTTATTTTAAAAACAGAATTTTTCCGCGCCTCACACTGACAGCAAGCCAGGACAGTAAGGCGGCCACCTGTGCCGCCTTACACTAGCGCCAGCCCTGGTGGTATCAATGCATCCCTACTCTATACACAGCGATCCGTGTCCCTATAATATATATGATATGGGGTTACTTTTTTTTTTATTTTTATACTATTCCTATTAAATTGACAGTAATTTTTGATGTATTTTATTCAGTAGAAACTTTTTTGCCTATATAACATGTGCTTTGTGAAAATAAAACGGTTTTGTGTGTACATTTTAATTTAGTTAGTGGATTTCTGTCCAGTGCGGTGAGAAGAAAACGTAATGCAGTGTAGACACGATGCGAGGCGGAGCGGAGTGAGGTCAAGCCTGCAAAATGTTTGCTTCTCTTCGCTTCGCTACGCTGTGCGTCGCTACACGCTCAGTGTGTCTCAGCCTTTATTCCCGCATCGCTAGTTTACCGAATCAGTTTGTATACTTGTTACTGACCCTGCTTGTTCTGAGGACCCGATCTGTTGCCTACTTTGCCTGCCATTTGACTATTCTCTCTGTGTATTCCCTGCCTGTTCTGTTTGTTTCCTGTTGCTACTGGTGTGCGCCGATTCTCACCATATACAGTAGCGCAGTGCAAGTGCCTAAACATTGCTGACCCGGTTTTGTTATAGATGCTGATGTAACTGAATAGATCGGGATCTCTTCTGCATTACCAAAACCTCCACCACTGCACTCTTCCACAATACCATACAGGGGTTACGGTGTGACGGCACTGTTGCCGACACTAAAGGCCCAATTTTAAAACACCAATTGTTACTTTGATCCAAAGCCTGCATAAGTTTCACCACAATTTAGCCAAAAAAAATCACTAAACTTGTTCCGCGTGTCCTAAAACGTCTCTTTTCATACAGGCTGCCGCCCTAAGCAGTTGTTTATGAATAGATTAAAGGAAAAACATTTACCGTCATTTGAAACTTCATTTTTTTGTTTTTAAATGTTTCTATACATCTGAAAAATCCGCTACTTCACGGGCAGGTTATGGGGACCTCCTAGGCACGATATTTGATGGAATTTTTCTTTTTTATTTTTAACCTTTATTTCATGGAAAACTCACTGTTCCTTTAAAAAAAATTTTTTAACTTTTTCCTGTCCGTGTTTCCTGTCCCCCAGGGCACTACCCGGACCCCCATACACCTTTTATGGCAAATATCTTGCATATGTGCCCTCTTGGAGGGCACTCTAAAATTCAAACTTTCGAGTCCCATTGACTTGCATTGAGTTCGGTTTGTGTTCGCGTTTGAACTCAAACTTTTGAAATTGTTTGAGTTCGAATGCGAACCGAACACGGGGGTGTTCGGCTCATCTCTAGTTGGAAGCAATAGACAAGGATAGAATCTCTTCTGTGTTGTGCAATTAGTCGTACGACTATGGACCCAATGGACGACCAGCCTAAAGCATTTTGTAATCGTAACATTCTCAGTTTTGCTGACACAGCTCAGTTTTTAAGAGAACTTCATCTTATTAAAGAACATACAGGAACAAGGACAAGGATAAAATAGATAAATATTTAGAATTTTTGAAATGTTCTGGTCTAAAAGATCAGATTCAAAATACATGATTATACTACATTACAGAACACAATACAAACCAAGTGAGGTACATTTTTTGAAAATCTTAACCCCTTCCCTGGGGAAGGCTTGTAGGGCACATCCTGGGTTTTCACTCCTGTGAGTGGATGTGTCCCAGATGCCTCCAGAATCTTTCAATCACTCAAATGACAACCTTCTTCTTATCCTCCAGTTGATTGACCTGCAGGTGTTATATCAGGTAGCACGGTGACAGGGTTGTGCAGTAGTAGTGGTGTAGAAGAGACATTAAATTTGTGGGGTAGTAATGGCAGTGACTGGGTAGTGTAGTCTACACACACACACACCTGGCTGCCTCCTGGTCGTCCCACTGTGAGAGAGTCCAGGCAGGGTGAGGTGCTCCTTTCCGAATCCCACGTGATCGACTGACGTCAGTGCCAGCTGCGTGAAGTGTGGCGTGAGTGTTAAGGAGGAGCTTAGCGAGAGCCGGGAACACTGCTAACAGGTGGAGCCGATAGGAACATCATGCACACGCGCAGCATGCTGTGTATGTACAAACACTCGAGTTCTTGTACACACACAGCAGGCTGCGCAAGATGTTCCAATCGGCTGCAGTCTCCTCCAGTCAGCTCGTCCCTGCCGGATGAGGAGTATTGAGGGCGCCGGACACATAGTGGCAGCTTTTTTTACCACCCACTGGAAAGCGCCTAGGCCTTGTCTCAATGTATCCTTCCTGGTAAAATACTTTGTAAAAATATATTTTTTTCCTTTTAAGCACACGGTGTCGCCCTAGGGGCGGTGTCACCCGGGGGCGTGCCGCAAACCCCCTTGTGATGCCAGTGTCCAGAAGCATTATACACTTCTTATTCCGGCTGGGTGGAGTAGAGGTAACATCACTGCTCTGCATGGAGAGAGCCTGAGGAGACATGTGTTCGATCCCGACGAGCATCTCTCCAGTAAGTGTCCTTGGGCAAGACCCCTTACGGTACATACTCGCCACCCAGGACATACTTGAAAACGAGAGAAATCTCAATGTATCCTTGCTGGTAAAATACTTTCTCAAAAATTCTGCTGCGCTAAACGATAAGAAGAGACTGAAAAAAGAAAAATGGTGGGTGGAAACAAAAGGTTAAGACTTGACATTATGCTTTCTAGAAACAAGCTATGATAGAAAATATGACGCAGACATGTTTTTGTAGATTGCAGCCTCCAGATATGAATCCTTTAAGTTTCTATTTACTCACAGTAAAAATGGAAAGTCTGTAGGGTAGAATAAGAGTTAGTAAGAAACATTACTAAGAAAATAGAGGTTAATAAATTGTGTTTGCCATAGAGCTTAATGTCTATAAATGCACTATATCTTTTGTAAAGAGAGGCAAATACCTTAATTCTGAATAGGAAAATATCGCTACAGTATTCATAACATAAATTCTCAAAGATTAACAACTCGGTATGTATCGCCCACTCTGTTAATGGTTGTAGAATTTTATGTTAATTTTCCTGATGCAACTTCTACTTCGGCATTATTATAATTCTCTATAAAGAATATTATGAAACAATCTAGTCAGGGAATGATATCTATTACAATTAAAAAACAAAAATCAAGTGTTTACAAGAAAAGAAGACCTAGGAGATCTAAGGTACCTCAGATATATAAATCGTAAAACCTGATTTCAACAAGCATCTTCCCCAAGATATTTATAAAGTTCTTCGTGCAGAGAAACACGTTAATGCACACAGGGATTTTATTACTGCTATCTATTATACACATACAGTGAGTGATCGTGCTACCAGCCATCTGTCATCTATTTCATTTGCATCATCAACACCTGCCATGCTTATTTCATACCTCCTTTACTGATAGGCAAATTTACACTGCTTTAATGGAATACAGATATGTTATTGTTAAAATGTAATCTACTTAGAATCCTCCACAGAGAATGCATTTCCTTAGATTTCAATTTGCTTTCTAATGAGTTACCATGTAGCAAAATGACTTTATTCTTGTGTCAAAGATTAGGTATTTGTCTTTACCTTGCTGTAAAATTGATGCACCGAATACAGTGCACTGCTGAGATATGCGTTGTGGATTTTGACAGCATCAGTCATTAATCATGCTATTACACTGTTTTGTCTTACATTACTGCAAAAAGATACAATTAATTTTTTTTTCTTTACCACGCAAAAATATATTTCGTATTTGAAACATGACGTTTAAGACCTTAACATGATAAGCAAAAAAATTAGAAGCATCATGATGCATTTTTACATAGATAATAGTAATTTTTGAATTTTTCCACAAATGTTCTTTTATATAATGTGTCGAATGACATCAGTATGTGCATCTTGTGTTATGTTTAAACTTGTGATGGGTCTATATTGAATTGATATATATCACTTTTATAAAACTGGAGGTGTTAAAAAAATAAAGGGAACATCAGATTTATATTTTCACAATATTTTTTATGAATGTGTTATTAAAATCCACATTTCTACATCACCTGGAGACCTGTCTGGACTTGCTGATGTGAGTAATGGGACGATAGAGATCTACACAATACACTCGAACAGAGGAGTCTCTTTGTGGTTTATCTGTGGAGAAAGTTGTAATAATCTGGAACACTACTCTGATATTTGCATGTTGGATATATTCAATATATTCATCTGTTTGTGATATTAGAGACCATGATGTAGTTAGGGTTACTGTCTATGTTTGTTTTAAAGGGTTATTCAGGGAGCACGAAAATTTCATTGAAATTTCAGTGCTTTCTAGCTCGACGCACTTCGGTGCGCTTTGGCGATTTCAGTTCACTGACCCTGCAGTGAATTCACTATTCACCACAGGGGTCCCTGAAGTGCACTGAACAAGGAGCCGCTGAAGACCGCCGCCGGCTACCAAACAGACCGCCGAATGCCACCAAAAAGACAGCTAAATACCACCATACAGACGCCGAACACCACTAAGAGCATCGATCTGAATGCCGTACGCCACCGGACTGCAGAAAAAAAACAGAACTCTGCTATTCTTTAAAAAGTGTTCACAACAGGAAAATGCATGAAAATGTGTGGAAATAATAAAAAAAGATCCTATAAAAAAAGTTTTGTTACAAAATAAAATAATACGCCTTTAATTTTTTTTCCTAAAAATAATAAAATAAAAAGACAGTTTATTGAAAATGAAAAGAATAAACGGTTGAATGAAAAAATGTACTTCTTTTTTACATTGAATCCTATGTGATTCGCCTGTTTAAACCACTCAAACTGATCCACCTAAAAACAGGGCATTTCATATACTGCATTAATTATACTGCAGAGAGGTGCAGCACCGCAGTGTGCAGATTCCTATGCTGCATTAATTATATTGCAGAGAGGCGCTTCCCAGCAGTCTGTGGATTCATATGCTGCATTAATTATACTGCAGAGAGGCACTTCCCAGCAGTTTGTAGATTCATAGGCTGCATTAATTATACTGCAGAGAGGTGCTGCCCTACAGTGTGCGGATTCATATGCTGCATTATTTATGCTGCAGAAAGGTGCTTCCCAGCAGTGTGTGGATTCATGTGCTGCCCTGAAACCCATGGGTTAAAAATCCTTGTTTCTTTAAAAAAAAGTTAGGAAACCTAAAATTTCACCCAAAAAATTCTAAAAAAATAAATAAGTAAAGACAATTTCATTCTATTGGTAGTAATCTACTCCCCATTCTTAAATATCCAAAAAAAAGGAAATAACTCACAAAAATTTAAAAACCAACTGATCCGAATCACCCGAATCGATCCAAATCACTAAATCGCTCAGAATCACCGAATTGACCCAAATCGCCAAATCACCGAACTAAAACGAACCAAAATGAAACAAAAAACTGTCCAAAAAACCCCGAAAAAACCCAGAATTGAAACATAAACAAAAAAACGTCATGCACATCCCTAATTAGTGTTAATTTTTCTTTATGTGATACAGTCAGTGTTCGGGTTAATGTTAAGGTTAAAGTTTCTGCTTCTATTTTAATTAGGTTTAGGTTTACTCATTCTGCTTCTTTTACAGTAAGGGTTGGGGGTACAATTAGGTTTAGGGTTACTTGTAGTGTTAATGTTACAGCTAGGGTTAGGATTACTTTTAGGGTTAAAGTTCAACTTCCAACTTGTATTTTAAACAGGGTTATGGTTACCTTTTTTTTAAAAATTAACCGTAAAATACCAAATTAAATACATTCTAATCTGGCCGATTATATTCAGATCATTTCAAGTCAATTTGGCTTGTTTTACTAAAAGCATATTTCATTTCGGACATTGGCAATTTGAATTGGGATTAATCCGAACTGGAATATTACCGATAATTTAGCCGATTTCCAAATCATTCCAAACTGAATCACACATTTCTACTGTCCACAATCACATAATATATTTATAATGATATAAACATTACGGAAATCAAAGGTTGTTCAAAAAAGAATTATGAAACATAATAAAAAAGAAACAATTCAATATAAATAAGTACAGAGGGTTAATCTACTAAATCAAATGGTATTTTTAGAGGTTGAGATGATCAATCACCAGATGCCAACGAACAACATCATGGGAGTTAGTCAGAATGAATTTAGTTTATCGTAGATACTCGAGTACAGCGCGACCCGAATATAACGCGATGGATAGAGATTTAATATGGAAATGAGAGAATATTCAAGACTCGAATATAAAGCAAGGAACAACATTTTTACTGTACCGGTAAACAATTAAAATCCTTCCAGGTTCTCTTAACACAGTCAGGCTCCCCCTCAGGCCAGGGTGCTCTACTTTAGAGTGATTGCAGTTGTTTTTGCTTTGAGAAAGGATTTTACCAGGAAGGATACATTGAGATTTCTCTTGTTTTCAGGTATGTCCTGGGTGGTGAGTGTGTACCGTTGGGTGTCTCGCCCAAGGGCACTTGCTGGAGAGGTGCTCGTCAGGATCGAACCCATGACTCCACAGGCTCTCTCCACACAGAGCAGTGATGTTACCTCTACTCCACCCAGCCAGTATGTTGTTACTAAGTACGAAGCCACCTGCCACCTGTCTTCTTTACTAGCGATTAGATGGCCGGCAGAGGCGAGCGAGGTGAAAGACTGGCTTAAACTGAGCATGCTATAGGGTTGTGATGGATCCCACCTCTCTGGAATCCGGGAGTTCCTGAAGTGTTTGCAAGCATCAGGGAGCCCGCATTCACTTCAGCGAGACTACCGGAACTTCCGGGAGACTTGGGATCCAGAGCAAGGCAAGTTTTTTTGTTCTTTTTTTCATGCAATGCAGATGTCTCGACTATAACGCGACCCCTCCAATTTTAAGGTAAATTTTTGTCACCAAAATCTAGCGATATACTCGAGTATCTACAGTACTCCTTACATTATGCATAAAATTGTTGAGTTTTTTTGAACAGAAGAAAAACAAACTCTTCAGTTCAGGTTATCCAATTCCTGGTTGTAAGACAAGTCCATTAATGCCAAATTCTCAGAGAGATTTTTCAGCCTACAGGTGATGATGTAAAATGTTGTTTTACATGTGGAGCAAGTGAAATATATAAGGATTAGGGATGAGCTGTTCGGGTTGGGACGGTTCGGAGTTCGACCCGAACTTAGCCTGTTCGACTAGATCGCGAACACCGAACATTTCCGGGTGTTCGCCGCATTTTCGACCACAATGGACCACAATGCATTTTCCCAATGACCTGAAGCTCGTAATTGGCTACAGCCTTGCACCTGACCACAGGTCTGGTGCAAGACTGGATCAACACTATGCCAATCACCCCTCAGAGTCCTGATTGGGCAAATTTTGCCCAATCATGGGCTCACAGAGCTAAGACCCGCAGCACACTATATAACGTTTCCAAGCAGCGCTTCTGCACGCATTTCAGAGGAGATTTCAGAGGAGATAGTGTCTTGTTACTGCCGGTCTGCCACGCTACTGGGGGGGGGGGTCAGGGGGGTCTCATTTCTACCAAATATCAGGGAATTTAGGTGATGTGTGTCTTGTCACTGTGCCTGCAAGTTTTTTTGGGGTTTACAACTTTGTTTAAAACATTTGTGAATTGAGGTGATCTTCTGTGTCTTGTCACACAGCCAGCAAGTCTTTTTGGGCTCACTAATTTCTTTAAAACATTTGTGAATTGAGGTGATCTGTGTCTCGTCACACATCCAGTACCACGCAGTATTTTGGGGCTCACTAATTTCTTTAAAACATTTGTGAATTGAGGTGATCTTCTGTGTCTTGTCACACAGCCAGCAAGTTTTTTTGAGGCTCACTAATTTCTTTAAAACATTTGTGAATTGAGGTGATCTTCTGTGTCTTGTCACACAGCCAGCAAGTTTTTTTTGGGGCTCACTAATTTATTTAAAACATTTGTGAATTGAGGTGATCTTCTGTGTCTTGTCACACAGCCAGCAAGTTTTTTGGGGCTCACTAATTTATTTAAAACATTTGTGAATTGAGGTGATCTGTGTCTCGTCACACATCCAGTACCACGCAGTATTTTGGGGCTCACTAACTTCTAAAAAACATTTGTGAATTGAGGTGATCTGTGTCTCGTCACACATCCAGTACCACGCAGTATTTTGGGGCTCACTAATTTCTACAAAACATTTGTGAATTGAGGTGATCTGTGTCTCGTCACACATCCAGTACCACGCAGTATTTTGGGGCTCACTAATTTCTTTAAAACATTTGTGAATTGAGGTGATCTTCTGTGTCTTGTCACACAGCCAGCAAGTTTTTTTGGGGCTCACTAATTTCTTTAAAACATTTGTGAATTGAGGTGATCTGTGTCTCGTCACACATCCAATACCACGCAGTATTTTGGGGCTCACTAATTTCTTTAAAACATTTGTGAATTGAGGTGATCTGTGTCTCGTCACACATCCAGTACCACGCAGTATTTTGGGGCTCACTAATTTCTTTAAAACATTTGTGAATTGAGGTGATCTGTGTCTCGTCACACATCCAGTACCACGCAGTATTTTGGGGCTCCCTAATTTATTTAAAACATTTGTGAATTGAGGTGATCTGTGTCTCATCACACATCCAGTACCACGCAGTATTTTGGGGCTCACTAATTTATTTAAAACATTTGTGAATTGAGGTGATCTGTGTCTCGTCACACATCCAGCACCACGCAGTATTTTGGGGCTCACTAATTTCTAAAAAACATTTGTGAATTGAGGTGATCTGTGTCTCGTCACACATCCAGTACCACGCAGTATTTTGGGGCTCACTAATTTCTACAAAACATTTGTGAATTGAGGTGATCTGTGGTTTGTCACACAGCCAGTACCACGCAGTATTTTGGGGCTCACTAATTTCTACAAAACATTTGTGAATTGAGGTGATCTGTGTCTCGTCACACATCCAGTACCACCCAGTATTTTGGGGCTCACTAATTTATAAAAAACATTTGGAATTGAGGTGATCTGTGTCTTGTCACTGGCTGCCAGCTATCAGTGTGTCTCACTGAGTTATACCAGAGTTCTTTAAATCTTTATAGCAGAGTTGAATCAGAGTTCTGTAGATATTAATCTATATATCACTCACCATGTCTGAAAGAACAAAAAGGACAGGCAGACGCTCCCAGACAAAGATAAGAGGGCAAGCAGCCCCTGTGTTGGGAGGCTGTGCCTCTGGTCGTGGTGTACGTGGTGCATCCTCTGCAGGGGCACGCTTGTCCTTTCTAACCTGTGCTGGCTGTCTTAAACAGCAGCAACATACAGAGGACTTGGTGGATTGGCTAACCAGGCCATCCTCATCCTCCGAGTCCTCTGCCAGCCAGGCTTCTAGTGCTTTACAGTCCACCTCAGCTGCCAAAGCATCTAATGCAGCCTCCATGTCCACAGCTACTCCTGCCGTAGCCTCGCTATCACACACGGAGGAGTCAGCTGAATTGTTTGACTACAATGAGAGTGACATGCTGCTTGAGGATGCACAGCAAGTACAGTGCTCTGATTCAATCTCTGACGTTGAGGAAGGGAGTATAATCAACCTAGAGGAAGGGGGTGCCAGTGATGACACACAAATAACTGGCACTCATGTTGCCCCAGCAGCTGCAGCATGCTGCCAAGTTGGCTCCAGTGACGAGGAGATAAGGGGTTATTATGATGACAATGATGATGAGGTCACTGACTCCACCTGGGTCGCTGATCAAACAGAGGAATCAAGTGAGGAGGAGGAGGGGGAGGAGGAGGAGGCACAGCAAACACGAGGCACAACATCCTCTATGACCAACCGTAGCACTAGCCAGACCAAGGCATCAGATGTCGGAGCTGCTCAGGTGCAGAGCGCTGTTGTCTCAAAGCACACATGCAGGAACTCTGCTGTCTGGGAGTTCTTTAAGAAATGTGCAGCAGACTGCACCGTTGCTATTTGTAATCTATGTCAGATGAGGCTGAAGTGTGGGAAAGACACCGGACGCTTGAGTACCACGTGCTTGAGGCGACATATAACCACCTGCCACACATCCCTTTTGGCGCAAAACTTTGCGCAGGTCCTCCTCCTCATCTGTCTCTACCCCCACTGTATGTCCTGCCATGTCATAGCCTACAACCTCCACTGACAGGGATGATGCTACAGTAATGGATGTACCAGCTCCTTCCTCACAATGTGACATCATCCCATCAGCTGAAGATTTACGCAGTCAGATTACGTTGCCGCAGCTGCTGCAGCATAAGAAAACATATAGTCCCAACCATCCCCAAGCACAGCATCTAAATGTCAGCTTAGCAAAATTACTCGCATTGCAGCTGCTGCCTTTCCAGCTGGTGGACTCTGCTCCTTTCCGTGAATTTGCTGAATGCGCTGTACCACAGTGGCAGGTTCCAAAACGACATTACTTTTCACGCAAGGCCATTCCAGCACTATACCAGCACGTGGAAGACAATGTTATCCAGTCATTGGGAAAGGCAGTCAGCAGCAAGGTGCATGTGTGACTTTAGACACGTGGTCCAGCAAGCATGGACAAGGCCGTTACATTTCCTTCACGGCACACTGGGTAACTCTGATTGCAGCTGGGAGGGATCCAAGATGGGGCTCTGTGCTGGAGCTTGTTCATCCACCACGCCTCCAGAAAGCTGCTTGTATGAGGTCTGTCTGCTCCACCACCACCAGCTCTCCCTCTTCCTCCTCCTTCTCTGTCTCTGGCGAAGTGGCAGTTAAACCGACGCCTGACACGGTCTACGCATTGGCTCAAGCAAAAAGATGCTTTACTGTGCTTGAGCTGGTTTGTTTAGGGGACAGGAGCCACACCGGGTCAGAAATTTTGTCAGTTCTGCAGGGGCAGGTGCAGAGATGGTTAACACCACGCCAGCTTGAGCTGGGAATGAACGTCTGCGATAATGGCAGCAACCTTCTCTCCGCCCTACGCAAGGGTAAATTGATGCATGTACCATGCCTAGCACACGTCCTAAATCTGGTGGTACAGCGTTTCCTAACCAAGTACCCAGGGCTGCCAGAGCTTCTCCTCCAGGCCAGAAAAGTCTGCAGCCACTTCAGACGGTCATTCCCAGCAAGCGTTCGCCTGGCAGAAATTCAAAGAGAATTCCACCTTCCCACAAACCATCTGATCTGTGACATGCCCACCAGGTGGAACTCGACATTAGCAATGCTGCAGCGTCTGCACAAGCAGCAGAGGGCCATCAACGAGTACCTGTGTGAGTATGGCACAAGGAAAGGTTCTGGTCAACTTGGTTTTTTTCCCCCCGCAGTGGCTGATGATCAAGGATGCATGCACTGTACTGTCACCATTTGAGGAGGCAACGAAGATGGTGAGCAGGGACAGTGCATGCATCAGTGACACAATTCCTTTAGTGTTCCTGCTGAAGCACACTCTGCGGGGAATTATAGATGTGGCTCTAGAGGCAGAGCAGCGGGAGGAAGAGGAGGCCTTCCCTAGCTCTCAAGGCCCCAGTCTTTCCGCAGACAGCATTCCAGCGGGTCCTACTCAGGTCAGACAGGAGGAGGAGGAGGATGAGGATGAGGAGGAGGAGGAATATTTAAGTAGTGGGGGCATTGAAGGTGGGGATTCCTCAAGGGAGGGTTTTGTGTGCCCAGAAACAGAAGGGCTTGTGCGTGGCTGGGAGGAGGAAGTGCATGATACGGTCATCCTCATTGACCAGGAAGACTCGGAAGCTAATGCCACCTCCAACCTACGCTGCATGGGCTCCCTAATGATGCAAAGCCTGCTAAAGGACCCCAGGATTCGTGCTATCAAGGAGAGGGATCATTACTGGTTGGTAACCCTTCTTGATCCACGATACAAGGGGAAAGTTGCAGAGCTCATCCTGCCCGCACAGAGGGAGCACAGGATAAAAAAACTTGAGGACGCTCTAAAGCGACACGTGTGTAACACCTTTCCAGGCACTGGTAGATTACCAAGTGCTGACACACGTGCTTCTGAGGCTGCGGGTGATCAGAGGAATAGTGGTGAAGGCCAGGGCCGCTTGACTGATGCTTTTTTAAAAAATTTTTGGCCACAAGGCCCAAGGACGTCAAATGTAGGCACCCATTGCCAGCGTCTTCACCATATGGTGCAGGACTACCTAGGGGCAAGGGCAGACCTGGATACCTTTCCAGCAGATGATCCACTGGCTTACTGGGTGTTGAGATTGGATCACTGGCCAGAACTTAGCCAATATGCTATGCAGCTACTAGGTTGCCCTTCATCCAGCGTGCTTTCCAAAAGGACGTTCAGTGCCGCTGGAGGTTTTGTCACAGACAAAAGAGTGCGTCTGTCCACTGACTCTGTAGACCGGCTGACATTTATAAAAATGAATCAGTCCTGGATCAGCAGCTATCAATCCCCTGATGCTGAAGTAATGGAATAGATAGGGGATGTCCTCTTCTGCATTCACAAAACCTCCAGCACTGAACTCTTCCACAATACCACAAAAGGGTTACGGTGTGAAGGCACTTGCTGCCATGAAAGGCACAATTTTTGGCTGCACTGACACCTGTGCCAGATTTATATCATTTAAATTTTTTGAACCGCAGGGTCCAACCCTGCACTCTTCCACAATACCACAGAGGGGTTACTGTATGATGATACTTGCTGGCCTGGCATTAAAGGCACAATATCTGGGTGCACTGACGCCTTGACCAGAATCATATCTTTTCAATATAGGACCACATGGTCCACCCCTGCATTCTTCCACAATACAACAGAGGGGTTACTGTATGATAGTACTTGCAGGCCTGGCACCAAAAGCACAATATTTGGGTGCACTGCCACTGACGCCTGTATCAGATTCATATCCTCAGAGGGGTTACGGTGTGACGGCACTGTTGGGGACGCTAAAGGACCAATTTTAAAGCACCTATTGTTACTTTCATCCAAAGCCTGCATAAGTTTCACAATAATTTAGCCAAAAAATCTGTAAACTTTTTCTGCGTGTACGAAAATGTCTCCTCTTTTCTTACAGACTGCCGTCCCAAGCAGTTGTTTATGGATAGATTAAAGGAAAAGCATTTACAGTCATATGAAACGTCATTTTTTTGTTTTTAAGTGTTTCTATACATCCTAGAAATCCGCCACTTCACGGGCAGGTTATGGGGACCTCCTAGGCTCGATATTTAAAGGAATTTTTGGTTTTTATTTTTATCCCTCATTTCATGGAAAACTCACTGTCCCTTTAAAAACGTTTTTTTTTTAACTTTTTGTCCTTGTTTCCTGTCCCCCAGGGCACTACCCGGACCCCCATACACCTTTTATGGCAAATATGTAGCATATATGCCCTCTTGGAGGGCACTCTAAAAACCGAGTTTTCAGCCCCATTGACTTGCATTGGGTTCGAGTTCGGGTTCGGGTCCGTACCCGAACATATGGGAAGTTCGTGTTCGGGCTCGAACCGAACTCGTGGGGTGTTCGGCTCATCCCTAATAAGGATAAGTAGCAGATAGAATCCCCATGTGATACAATGTGATTTTCTTGATGTAAATCGGTACTTCAACCGCTGAACACATTCTACCAAATGTATATTTCATTGGTTTGTGCAAAGGATATACCTGGCGGCAATCTCCTAGTACCATGAAGAAGCACAATAACAGAAGTATAAACCTGCTCTGCTTAGCCGAAATCAATAACATAAAAATTATAGTGAAAGTAGAGCAGAATATCGTGGAATATTGAATGCATCATACAGGAATAATTAGCAACCCTCAACATCAGGCAAAGGATAGTTTAGCCAATTAGATGAATTAAGTCACAGCAGGAGAGCCACAGGACATACTACTAGAGGACTCAACTAGGTAAACTACACAAGGGCATCTAGTCCTCGGAACAGGGTTTTTTATAGTGGCGGCTGCAAACACACTTTGCATGATAAAAAGAGCATGTGTGCAGTTATAAGTACATCCAAATAAATTAGGCATAAAGCCATCACTAGGAAGTGGGTGGGTTACGTAACTGATAATGCCATTTTCCAGTCTTTTGCTTGGCCATAAGGCAACAGATCGGTTGCTAGGATGCAAAGAAAATGTGTGAATGTTCAGGCCAGGAACCTCCAAGTTAATATTTTCTGAAATATTATGAGTACCATGTGCTAAACCAGGAATGAAGCCAGGTCTTCATGACTGGAAATTGGCTAAAAAATCATGCCAGAAGAAAGGATTTTAGTTATCATAGAACTGGGCTGTGTGTAACAAAGGTGTAGTTAGTATAGACTGGACATGAAACATATGGGGTTATTCAGAGAGCGGTGAAAACCAGGAGAATTGGAAGGAGAAGAGAGCAATCTAGACCAAACAACCGATTTAGAAAGTGAGATAAATTGGAGAATTTTTCTGCTTTGGCTATTTTAACCTAGAATTTTCATTTCTCCAGTCGTTCTCCTGAGTTTCACCTCTCTCTGAATAACCTTTATAGTCCCTGGAAATATTGGTGTTGTTCACTAATTACAACATATACAGTAATGTCATGTCAAAATTAATGTTAGTTCTGTTGTATAAAATGTTGAGAAATATTGCAGTAAGCCAGCTATTGGTAATTAATGATAATTACATGGCTAAAGCAAAAAAGCAGAAACATGAAATTAGTTATTTTTAATGAGTACCTTTGTATACAATATCTTATAAATGCAATAACATGTTTGATTTCTCATCATCGGTTTGTTGCAGTATTACAACATATTTTTGGGAGGACATCACTCATATGTTGTCCAGAGAGAAAGGGTTAAAGTGCAATAAAAAGTAAAAACACAACATTAATTGAAAATAATAAATTGTGTCCTTGTTTGACAGAAAGATTATATACAAAAAGGGTGTCAAAAACTAATGTTAAAAATAAAAAGTTTCAAGAAGTGAAGAATATAAAATATTTAAAAAGAAATAAATAAATATATATACACTATATTGCCAAAAGTATTTGCTCACCTGCCTTGACTCGCATATGGATGGGTGAGCGAATACTTTTGGCAATATAGTGTATATACAAAACACCAAGAAAGAGCACTCCATATTATTGCCCACCTTCTTCCATAATTTTCTGTGGCAAAAAAAAGCACAGTTTTAAAAATGTTCAAAAAAACCTAACTCAGGTAAAATGATGGGGATTCAGTTCACAAAGTATGATTATAATGTGCTTCAGTCTGTCACAGTCGCCAATGTGACATCTTTGACATGATCATGCATTGTGTGAACTGAATCCCTATCATTTTAACTCAGTCAGGTTTTTTTAAACATTTTTAAAACTGTGCTTTTTTTTGCCACAGAAAATGATGGAAGAAATTGGTCAATAATATGGAGTGCTCTTTCTTGGTGGTTTCTTATTTAATGTCTTAGATGCACCCGCTTAGTTTTGAGGTTGAATGCAACCTTCTGCTGTTTGTATTTTATATATAGAGAGCTGACAACTCTCAATTAGTATGCACCCCTCCCTGTTCACAGGTGCTCCACCATAGCAGCCTATAAAGGCCTAGAGCCTGCTGGGGAGCTTCAGGGTGAGTTGTAGGGATGAGCCGAACGCCCCCGTGTTTGGTTCGCATTCGAACGCGAACAATTTCAAAAGTTCGAGTTCGAACTCGAACACGATCCGAACTCAATGTACAGTAAGTCAATGGGACCCGATCGTTCGATTTTTAGAGTGCCCTCCAAGAGGGCATATGTGCTAGATATTTGCCATAAAAGGTGTATGGGGGTCCGGGTAGTGCCCTGGGTGACAGGAAACAAGGACAAAAAGTTTAAAAAAAAGTTTTTAAAGAACTGAGTTTTCCATGAAATAAAGGTTAAGAATAAAAACGAAAAAATCCTTCAAATATCGTGCCTAGGAGGTCCCCATAACCTGCCCGTGAAGTGGCGGATTTGTAGGATGTATAGAAACATTTAAAAACAAAACAATGACATTTCAAATGACGGTAAATGGTTTTCCTTTAATCTATTCATAAACAACTGCTTGGGTGGCAGCCTATATGAAAAGAGGAGACGTTTTAGGATACGCAGAACAAGTTTAGTGATTTTTTTGTCTAAATTATGGTAAACTTATGCAGGCTTTGGATGAAAGTAACAATAGGTGCTTTAAAATTGGGCCTTTAGTTTCGGCAACAGTGCCGTCACACCGTAACCCCTCTGTGGTATTGTGGAAGAGTGCAGGGTTGGACCCTGCGGTCAAATATTAAAATGATATGAATCTGGTACAGGTGTCAGTGCACCCAAATAGTTTGCCTTTGGTGGCAGCAAGTGCCTTCACACCATAAGCCCTCTGTGGTTTTGTGGAAGAGTGCATTGGTGGACCCTGCGATCCAATATTAAAATGATATGAATCTGGTATAGGCGTCAGTGGCAGTGCACCCAAATATTGTGCCTTTGGTGGCAGCAAGTGCCTTCACACCGTAACCCCTTTGAGGTATTGTGGAAGAGTGCAGTGGTGGAGGTTTTGGTAATGCAGAAGAGATCCCCGATCTATTCAGTTACATCAGCAGCTATAACAAAACCGGATCAGCAATGTTTAGGCACTTGTACTGCGCTACTGTATATGGTGAGAATCGGCACACACCAGTAGCAACAGGAAACAAACAGAACAGGCAGGGAATACACAGAAAGAATAGTCAAATGGCAGGCAAAGTCGGCAACAGATCGGGTCCACAGAACAAGCAGGGTCAGTAACAAGTATACAAGCTGATTCGGTAAGCTAGCGATGCGAGAATAAAGGCTGAGACACACTGAGCGTGTAGCGACGCACAGCGTAGCAAAGCGAAGAGAAGCAAACATTTTGCAGGATTGACCACCCTCCGCTCCGCCACGCAGCGTGTCTACACTGCATTACATTTGCTTCTCACCGAACTGGACAGGAATCCACTAACTAAATTACACACAAAACAATTTTATTTTCACAAAGCACATGTTACATAGGCAAAAATTACTGTTAATTTAATAGGAATAGTATAAAAATATAAAAAAAAGGTAACCCCTGATTATATATTATAGGGACACGGAGCACTGTGTATAGAGTAGGGATGCATTGATACCACACACAGACATATACGTATATATCAACACGCAGACCTATATATACATATATATCAACACGGAGATATATATATACACCCACCCACAGACCTCAGACCATATATACACCTACGCACATGGGGGGGTGGCATGTGGACAATCTCAACTAAATGTTTCCCCCCCCCCATTTGGCTGATCCCTCCAGAAGAAATGTTGAACCCGACAGAGCAGAGAATATATATATTATTCTCTGCTCTATCGGGTTCAACATTTCTTCTGGAGGGATCAGCCAAATGGGGGGGGCAATTAGTTGCCAAAATGTGTGTGTAATACAAGTCTGGATATATCTATTTATAAGAATATAGATATATATCATACCTGCCCTTATCTTCCCCTATAAATTTGCTGAAAATATACACACAAAAAAACCAAACCACTGCCTGAGACCCCGCGCAGCCCACATGCCACCCCCGTCTACCTGGCTGAATGTATCTAATATATATAAGTAACTACATTCAGCAAGGTAGAGAAAGAAAAAAAAGTTATTTTATGTTCCCGGGGACATTTAAAAATGTCCTCGGATTTTATTTTTTTAGAAATGTGTTGCCTTACCTTAGCCTGATGGTCAGTGGGGGCTCCCTGGATCCTGGTTGTGCTGGGGGGGTTTGCCGTGGCCACAGGTGCCGTGGCTCCCTCCCTGCGCTGCCTGTCTCTGCCACATGCACCCGGGCGGCTAGCCCGCACAGTCGCAGCTCTGACATCCGGCGGCCGCATGCTCCTCAAGGGGATCCTTGGGATTCCCTGGTAGGCTGCCCTCTACAGTTCCTGATTAGAGGGCCGTGTCTGCCTGATGTTCTAGTAACAAGAATGTTTTATCTCATAGGCTTCAATGTTAAAAATATTCCCGTTTTAATGCAATATCTAATAAACCGTTGCTTATAATATTCTGCAGTAAAGAGTCTCTTTATTTCTAGACTTTTTAGTATTTTTTAAGCATTTTTTTATACTTTTTTCAAATATTTTTTTTTTTCGAACTTTTGGCGAACGTCCCAAAAAAGTTCGAAGTTCGCGAACTTTCGAACGGCCGATGTTCGATTCGAACTCCGAACAGATCCGAATTGAACGCTCATCCCTAGTGAGTTGATCCTGTAAGTGCAGATTCGGTCCAGTTAGCTAGGACCTGTCAAAAATGGGGTACATTGGCGACTGTGACAGGCTTAAGCAAATTATAATCATACTTTGTGAACTGAATCCCCATCATTTTACCTCAGTCAGGTTTTTTTGAACATTTTTAAATCTGTGCTTCTTTTTGCCACAGAAAACGATGGAAGAAGGTGGTCAATAATATGAAGTGGTCTTTCTTGGTGTTTTGTATTTAATGTCTTAGATGCACCCGTTTAGTTTTGAGGTTGAGTGCAACCTTCTGTTGTTTTTTATTTTATTTATATATATATATATATTGTGATGTAGTGCATGGATTGCACTGTGTATTCACTTGTATTTTTGTTTTTAAGGTTTAGGTAATAACCACCAGGAGGGAATGTGTTTTGTGTTGCTGCAGGTGTCCCTGCAATTAAGGGCTTAAGTGGCTCCTGCTTGAGGGAGGGGTAGATGAGACTGTGCAGGAGATGAGAAGGAATCCCACACAGGGGAAAGATTAGAAGGGGCACCGGATGAGAGTGCGCGCACACACAGAGACTGATAAGCGCAGGATGCTGCTGCTCCTGTGATGGGAGAGGAATTTTGAACCAAAGGTTGGTCTGAATGTTTTGTTGTATTTGATTTATTTGATGCTGCAATAAAAGCATGGAATATTTCACCGATTGAAGGACTTTGTGTGCCATAATTTGCCCTAGAGGACCGCGCTATAGCGCCCCGTGTGACAATATATATATACAGTGGCAAGAAAATGTATGTGAACCCTTTGGGATTACGTGGAGTTTTGCATGAATTGGTCATAAAATGTGCTCTGATCTTCATCTAAATCACAACAATTTGAAAAACACAGTCTGCTTAAAATAATACAACACAAACATTATCAGGGTTATCCAAAGAGATTAGAAAAATCACCGCACGTTCGGTGACTTTTCGTTCTCTTCAATTCGGTTCCTTTTGCCGATCCCATTTCGGTGACCCTGCGGTGTATTCAGCAAGCACCACAGGGTCCCCGAATTGCAGGGAAAAGCTGCCGCAAACCTGACGAAAACTAACCGAATGCACGCTGAAAACAAGCAAAAACATCTGGATTAACCTTCGAAAAAGCCGAATATGAGCCGAACAGGAGCCGAACAGGAGCCGAATCACACAGAGCCGAAGCAGCTGTGAGGTAGAGGAGGCAGTGAATAAATTAGAAAAACCATTTGTATGAATCTGGGAAAATGAAACGCTGTTTGCAAAGAAACTACTGAGCGAAAATGTCTGAAATTTACACAGGAGGTCCAGGGAATGATAATAAAGAGGGCTGTTGCAAAAAAAATAAGTAAACTGAAAAAAAAATCAAAAAAAAAATCGGACTTTTAAAAAAAAAAAAAAAAAACAGAAAAATGCTTAAAGTATCCTAAAAAATCTATAAATAAAGAGACTCTTTGCTGCAGAATTTTATAATGAACGGTTTATTAGATATTGAATTAAAACGGGAATATTTTTAACATTGAAGCCTATGGGATTCTCCTGAATAAATTTGCCGAATTAAACCACCGAATGACAGGGCATTAGGGGAACCTTTCACTGCTGGTTTGTGTTCTCTGAATAGCCGAAGCAGTGCTTTTTCATGGGGATTTCACTGCCCTCGAACAGGCACTGTATGTGCAGGCAATTCGCCAGTATTTGGCGAATTGCTTGCTCTCTGGATAGCCGAATGGCCAGGAAAGGTAACCGAATGCTGATTTTCAGCGTTCGGTTACCTTTCTCAAGCAATTCGGATCTCTTTGGATAACCCTGTATATGTTTTCATGTTTTTATTGAACATAACATGTAAACATTCACAGTGCAGGGTGGAAAAACGCGTCCTGGCACTTTGATTTTTATAAAAGTGAAAACTTTTTATCCTGCCTGTACCTGTTTTGAATCGCCTTGGGAGGTTTTCTGGATTACCATTAAAAATCCATCTGCCTATATCCAAGAGTCAGGGGTGACTCCACCGAAAGTCAGCTTTGGACTCTTGTATTAACAAGATTGAAGGAATGTTCTCAATAGTCGTGTGTTAGTCAGTTCAAGACAATCTCTATTCAGCTACATTATCGACAATTCAGAAGTATCCAGTTATCTGAATTGCTAATAACCAAATTGCATCTGAATAAAAAAAAAATGATCTAAACCAACGGTTATAAATGGCCAGAATCAAATATAGTCAGATTGCTTTGCGTGATTGAAAACAATTCCACTCACTGTGCAATGCAAATTCTCTAACCCAAATCGTAAAAGAAGCATAAATAGCAACCCTAGCCGTAATGATAAAACACACAGAAACAGTAACCTCAACCCAAAACATAATACTATCTCTAATCCTGATCGTGAAACAAGCAGAATAGGAACTCTAACCCTAATCATAAATTAAATTAAAACAGTAACTAGACATGTGCACAGCACAAAATTTCGTTTTGAACTAATGTATTAGTCCTAAAATGCAATTTATTTAGTTGCTAAAGAAATTTGTTTTCAGTTCTTTAGTATGAAAACAAATTTCATTCATCCGAAAACCAGTGGATACAATTACTATTGTAGTGGCTCCTCAGAGGGCTGAGATCGCTGCTTCTTACAGTATCTCTCACTCTCAACACAATGTGTCAGGCAAAGCTGTTACAGTAACTGATTGCTGATCATCACAGCGCACAGTTTCCGTAAAACTAGTAAATAATATTTTTATATATAAGAGGTTAGAATAATATTATTTCCTTGTTTTACTGAAACTCTGAGTGTTGTGAGCAACAGTCAGTTACTGTAACAGCTGAGCCTGATACACTGTACTGAGAGATAATATAACAAGCTGCCGATCTCAGCGCTCACAGCCACTGGATTTAAAGGGCTAAAAAAAAAGGCTCCTCTCTGTATAATGTAGATAACATCCTCCTGCATTAATTCATACCCCTCTCTGTATATGTAATGTATACAACATCCTCCTGAATTAATTAATGTCCCTCTCTTTATAGAACATCCTCCTCAATTTATACCTTTCTCTGTATAATGTATATAACATCCTCCTGCATTAATACCCCTCTCTGCATAATGTATAGAACATCCTCTTGCATTAATTAATGCCCCTCTCTGTATAGAACATCCTACTGCATTGGCATGCGGAGGGTGCAGAACTTCGGAATGCAATGCTTATCCAGCACAGGACTGAACTTTTACTTAAACTTTGTATCTCTGTGGGGGAGACACAGGAATAGAAAAGCAGGGGAGAGGGAAGATATTAACGTAAATCAGTCTGAAAGCTCAGAGAAGAGATGACTGGTGCAAATAATTTTTTATAATAAAATAGAGCACTTTGAATGGTTTTCCCTGGGTTTAAATAAATCACACTAAAGGCTCATAATGACGGAGTAACTGTGAAAGCTGGATACTAAATGTATCAGACGTAAAAAAAAAACTCTATAACAAGCAGCACTGGGAGAGGAGAGGGACTTTAGATAAAATGTGTATTATAGATGAGGAAAGGGGGATACTGCTCCTGGATAATATAAAATGTATCAGACCTAAGCCCCTATTATGCAGAGCGGGAGGGGAGATAACACACTTTTTATAAAGTCCCTCTTTTCTCCCAGCGCTGCTTGTTATAAAGGGGTTTTTACTATCCAGTCCTCCTCTGTCATTAGCTTTCAGTGTGATTTATTTGAATGTTTTCCCTCTCCAGCTGCTTTTATCATCTCGTCTGCCTCATATACATGCAAGGGTTAAGTAAAGGTTTCCTCTCCTGTGCTGGCTGTCTGTGCTGCAAGTGTGTATTCTGGAGCTCTATCACTGTCAGATTTTCGGGTAGGGGTCGGGAAGGATTACGCATACAAACCTTTTCTGTAGCTTTGCGATGTTGCGCTCTTCATTGCTGGTCTCCTTCACTCATCAATGTAATATCACAAAAAGGACTGAAACTAAAATGTAGTGCATTTTATTTTAGTTTCTTTCGTTTTTGTACTGAGCAGTTTCGTATCTCTTGCGTCATACTAAAACTAAATTATCCCAAAATTCTGACTAAATCGGTTTAGTACTAAAACGAATGCACATGTCTAACCCAAACCCTGCTAGTAACCCTAAGCCTAATTGTAATACAAGCATAAATAGTGACCCTATACCTAAAAATAACCCTAACCCTAATCGTAAAAGAAGCATAAATAGCAACCCTAACCCTAATGATAAAACACACAGAAACAGTAACCTCAACCCAAAACATAATACTATGTCTTACCCTGATCGTGAAACAAGCAGAAATAGTAACTCTAACCCTAATCATAAATTAAATTAAAACAGTAACCCTAACCCTACTAGTAACCCTAACCCTAATCATAATACAAGCATAGTGACGAGCCTATCCCTAAAAGTAACCCTGATCATAAAACAAGTAGAAATAGTAACCTTAACCCTAAATGTAAATAGCTCAATCAATTTAAGTTTTGTGTTATGTGGAATTATGCATGACATGAAAACTGCTGTCTCTGCCCTTTACATTTTTTTATATTTGATTGTGATTTGTGACTGTGATTTTGTTATAATCTTATGCAATATACATTATTTGTACATTTTACTATAGAATGTTTCTGAATATTGGAAATGGTCAAATATATATTGAAAGCTTCCAAATATTCCATATTTGTATGATTTCAACAGAGAAAGCGCAGCTCTCACATGAGGGACTCACTGATGCCGGGTTAGTGCCGGGGTGCTCCACCATCTGGGATCCATAATCCACCACTTAGAAATATTAAAAAAATCAGTGGGCCACATCAGGAACTTAACGATACAAAAAGATATAGTTATGTTGGAAGGCCTCAGGGGCACTGGATTCAAGCAATGTTTCAGCAAAGTGCCTTAATCATGCTTGATTAAGGCACTTTGTCAAAACGTTGCTTGAATCCAGTGCCCCTGACGCCGTTCCAAAAAATATACAGTATATATTTTTGTATTGTGAAGTTCCTGGTGTGGCCCACTTTTTTTGAATATGTCTAATTTCAAAGTATTGGAAATCTAAATTCACTGAATTAGCTGATTTTAATTATTTTTGAATCCAACATTTTTGGTTTCTGACATATACTGAACTGAACCTAACTGAAACGTTTGGCTGTGTACATGTCTAGTTCTTGCATTGATTTTAAATTGGTTCTATACCATCTCTCTTAATAACCCTGCTCCAAAAATGAAAATGGACAAAAGGAACATGAATGTACCAATCACAAAATGTTACACAACGTTCTGTTATCATAATGTTTTAATAATTCTTAACATCAGTTTCATACATTTATATTAGAAATCATCCTTAAAATTTAGACAGTATGAAAATAGAAAGTATCCATACACGTTGGTCCTCGTGAGGTGTAAACATAATATACCAATTTCCATTTTTCTTTTCATATCATAACCATCCCCCCAACCCCCCAGGTCTTATTCTGAATGCTGATTGATCTAAGCAGCACTAGACTGGTGCACACTGATGATGAGACTTAAGTGGAAATTGACTCTCTTAATAGCTATCATTTGCAGTGTTTGACACATCCCCAATGGGTTGGTTTAATTAAGCAAATGGGCTGCCTGGCAGTCCAGAATCTCTAACTAAGTTTGACTAATCTTTGTTTATTTTCAACATTAAATTATATAAATTATGTTCAGATTCTCACTTATTATTGGAATTAATTTAGCACCTCTGAGTTCTTTCTATGTGGCATTATTCATTAATATTGTGGAGGAAATAATGCATGGTAAATCTGATCTGTGGCAAATCCTCACTACAGGCATATGTATTCATTTCTATTAATGTACCCATTGATTTGTTAGTTTAATGGCTTTGCTTGACATCATTAACTGCTGCTTTTAAGCAGTTGGAATTTAAAGGGATATTCTCGTGGTGTTTTTTGTACCCTAAATATATTCTATCTACTACCAGATTGCAGCATTGCACTCTTGGGTTCCTTGATATTTGAAGCAACAAATGCAAATGGCCATGCAAATAAAAAATATGTGCAATATATGTGCACTCTCACAATGGATGAGGACTTAACAGTTGACGAGATAAATTACAGCCCTCCCCTGTATTATCTCCAAACATGGTGGCAAACCTTCTAAATCTAACCCAATTAAAAAAAATTATACTCACCTTTCCAATGATAGACTTAACCATTGATGCCCTTGGTCCTAATCTGCATTTCGTTCAATAGGCAACTCAATTAAAATAAAACATCAAATTAAGATACCTGGTGGTACAAAAAAAATTACGAAATAAGCTTGCATAAAAAGAGTCCTAGTCCAAGCTATTAGCTGCAAAACTATCAGGTCTATTCACTAAAGGTGAAACTTAGAAGAATTGGCAGGAGAAGTGAAAATTCTAGGTCTACAGAACTTGTTAGCGCTTTATGAAAACTTGTAACTGTAACTGTAGGTTAAAATAGCCAAACCAGAAAAATGTTCCCATTATCTCACTTTCCAAACCGGCTGTTTGGTCTAGATTGTTCTCTTCTCCTGCCAATTCTCCTGAGGTTCACATTTAGTGAATAGACCTGTATGGTATATACCCTAGTGACAGGCAATGAGATGGCTGGCGTATGTCCAGATAATCATATTACAGCACCCTAATAGAAGTTGTAATGCTATAGGCTGCAACTAGCTCTTGTCACATGATTGTCTCAGTTAGGCCAGCATTTAAAAAAAATAAGCCTATGGAATGAGCCCACTTGACAGCCAACATTGAAAATTAAAATGATTGTATTCATAAACCATGTAACATTCAGTGCACCATAAAATGAATTAATTTTGAGTCCAAAATAGTAGATGTATACAAAATAAAGGAACACCCTCTTACAGGAACCACATTGTCTGGCGTTAGTCCATTCAAAGGATTCTAGATGGGTTTTAAAGTAAGTCGTAACACAGCCTGGCAAAATAACTAATTGTGCATAATGGTTTATTTCTAATAAAGTCAAACGATGGATATTTTTTTGCTTAAAAATAAATATGTTATGCTTGAAATTAAGACTTTTTGTCTTTAACCCATTGAATTGGCAATGGCGTGCAAATAGGAGTGCAGATATATACCGTAGATACTCGAGTATAGCGCAACCTGAATATAACGCGATGGATAGAAATTTTAATTGGAAGTTAGAGAATACTCAATACTCGAATATAACGCAAGGAACAAAGTTTTACTGAACCGGTAAACAATTAAAATCCTTCCAGGTTCTCTTAACACATTCAGGCTACCCCTCAGGCCAGGGTGTCCTGCTCTAGAATGATTACAGTTGTTACTAAGTATGAAGCCACTGGCCACCCGTCTTCTTTACTAGCAATTAGATGGCCAGGGGAGACGAGCGAAGTTAATGATTGGCTTAAACCGAGTGTGCCCTCTGGCCGTGATGGATCCCACCTCTCCCAAATCCAGGAGTTTCTGAAGTGTTTGCAAGCATCAGGGAGCCCACATTCACTTCAGCGAGACTACCGGAACTTCCGGGAGACTTGGGATCCAGAGCAAGGCAAGGTTGTTTTTTTTCCCCACACACGTGATGCAGATATCTCGAATGTAACGCGACCCCTCCAATTTTAAGGTAAATTTCTGTCACCAAAATCTAGCGGTATACTGGAGTATCTACAGTACATATTATTCAGAGTAAAACAGATATAATATATAAATATAAACAAATGCACTTATAACCATTTTGAGATGTATTGCAAAAAAATAGATCATATCTTCTAACACTATTGCAACCATAATGTATACTAGTTTGTAATACCCAGCATAAAACATCTAAAATGATCTTGTAGATACAACAGTTACTTATTTTGATTATGCTAAATGATATTATCTAGCTGTATGAAAGCTTACACTAGATTAGATCATCACTAAATTCATAGTAACAAGTATTTTACCCCTCACAGGTATAATAGTCTTTTTTAGAGCATATAACACATTCTATCTGTTCTTATGATGTTCTAAAATGCATCAAGTAGATTATACCAGAGGCTGATATCAATTAAAGGTAGCACTCTTTATTATTTACAGTGTGGACAACATATTTAAGAAACAGCTTCGCTAAAGAAACTCTTTAACGATATATAAGAGTATTATTATTTTATTGAAAGCTAGGTGCAAATAATATTCTTTGTTTAAAACAAACAGATTAAAAAAATAAAGAAAAAAGGTGTTCTTCATACACGAGCCAGTAAAGATTTATACTGGCATAGGTACATAAATGTATTACCATGAAATGACTCATGATGGGTTTGTAATGTTTATCTAAATTTCATTGTTTTTTTTAGAAGAGAAAACAGAATAAAAGGTCTTATGTTCGTCTAGTCAAAATTTACCCTGGCATTGGTATACAAAATGGCAATGTCAATTTCTCTCTCACAAGTTCTATAGCTGCAATGGGACATGAAAGTATTGTTTCCACTAGAAAAAAACATTTTTTTAGGAAATTAACACAATTGGATCTTGCATACAATTACAGTGCAGGGTGTAGTTTTGCTCTGTGTTATGAGAAACGGTATTATAACCATACATCACATAAGCCACACAGCTCACAGAGTAGCAGTTTGGCAAAGCTGCACACCTCTAGCCACCTCTTTAGGAGACTTAACAAAAGAAATCGCTAAACATATGGCACAATCCAAGAAGTCTAAACAGCAGTTTGGCCCAGAGGCAGCAAGAAGAGTGTTGATGCTTGCAGTTTGCAAATGTGTATATTTTAAATATAAAATTAGCCAAATGGTTTATTAGGAAAATTAGTATAATGTTTCACACTGCAAGAAGATTTTGAAAATTAAGCAGTTCTAATTGTTTTATGCAAATATTATTTTTATACATTATGCAAAAATAACATTTCTACATCTTTGCTTTCTCACATAACATTTGTAAGATATGCTAAGGCAATTTTTTTGTTTTGTATTTCTCTTTTTAAATCACTGATTGCTTTGTTTTATTCAACAGAATCCAAATTAGATGTAAACTCTATATTACCGAATATGCTTCTACTTTACCACGGAGAAGAAAAAAATAGCGGTGGATATTCAGAAAGGACTAGTGTTTGCCAATGTTGTAAACATCGTTGAATATCTCTGTCGTTGCAAAAATGACAAACGCTGGCGCTTTACTGTGAAGCTTCTCCTACCACTGTTTGGATTTTTCGCCTGTAAAGTGCAAGCATTTGTTACTTTTGGACACCAGTGATTTCCGCTGGTATTTGCAACACTGGAAAAAAAAAAGTGGTCAGTGGTCCTCTGCAGTAACCAACCCTGAGGGACCTATCAGTAAAAGAAAATAGGAGAACCGGGCACTCCACAGAGGAATGTTCTGGCTTAGATGATTGAGAAAGTCTGCATTGCAGCTAAAACATTGCTATTTCATAATTAAGTGTGACTTTACCTCTGAGGAGTACCTGGTACTCCTGTGTTCTACTATTGGTCACCGCAACATTGGCAAACACTGGAACCTTCTGAATAACTCACCTAGTTTTTTCATGTCTGCCTACTTTCCTCAGAATATCATGGTCCGATTCTACTCAAGCTGTTAACATTAATGATTGAGCCATTTAAATATAATGGTATCAAACTTTATTGTGAAATAAAGAAATCTACTTTGACATTATTTGATTTGTAATAAGAGGTCAAATTCTGGAGATAATGGGGCATTTTTTTAATTTGAGAAAAAAATAAATGAAATAGGCATTAGAAGTCATACATCTAGCTGGGTGTCCAGCAAGTTTATAGATAAACTACTGTTTAGAATACCTTTGAACAGATATTATAATGAATATAATTTGCTCCCAGTTTTCTTTCGAGTGAATTTTCTCTTTCATATGTAATAAATCTAGCAGTTATAAGAAACATAGAAACATAGAAAGATGTCGGCAGATAAGAACCTTTCGGCCCATCTAGTCTGCCCAATTACATGGATACTTTACTTGGATTTATCTTTTGTTTAGGATAGCCTTATGCCTATCCCATGCTTGCTTAAATTCAATTACTGTTTTGGCCTCTACCACTTCAACTGGAAGACTGTTCCATGTATCCACCACCCTCTCAGTAAAATAATGCTTCCTGATGTTACTTTTAAACCTTAGCCCCTCTAATCTAAGACTATGTCCTCTTGTTTTGCTATTTTGTTTCCTTTTAAATATACTCCCTTCCTCTACCTTGTGGATTCCCTTTACGTATTTAAATGTTTCTATCATATCTCCTCTGTCTCGTCTTTTTTCCAAGCTGTACATGTTAAGATCATTAAGCCTTTCCTGGTAACTTTTCTCCTTCAAGCCGTACACCATTTTAGTAGCCCTTCTCTGAACTCTCTCTAAGATGTCTATATCCTTCTGGAGATACGGTCTCCAGTACTGCACACAGTACTCCAAGTGAGGTCTCACCAGTGCTCTGTACAGTGGCATGAGCACTTCCCTTTTCCTACTGCTAATACCTCTCCCTACACAACCAAGCATTCTGCTAGCATTTCCTGCTGCTCTATTACATTGACTACTTACCTTTAGATCCTCTGAAATAATAACCCCTAAATCCTTTTCCTCAGATGTTGAGGTTAGGACTGTATCAAATATTCTATATTCAGCCCTTGGGTTTTTACGTCCCAGGTGCATTATCTTGCACTTATCCACATTAAAACTCAATTGCCACATCTCCGACCATTTTTTTAGTTTACCTAAATCATTTGTCATTTGGCTGATCCCTCCAGGAACGTCAACCCTGTTGCAAATCTTTGTGTCATCAGCAAAAAGACATACTTTTCCATTAATACCTTCTGCAATATCACTAACAAAAATATTAAATAGAATAGGTCCTGACCCCTGAGGTACCCCACTGGTAACAAGACCTTGCGCTGAATAAACTCCATTTACCACAACCCTCTGTTGCCTGTCACTCAGCCACTGCCTGATCCATTCAACAATATTGGAATCCAAGCTCAAAGATTGCAATTTATTGATAAGCCTTCTATGCGGAACAGTATCAAAAGCCTTACTGAAATCTAAATAAGCAATGTCTACTGCACCACCTGTGTCTATTATTTTTGTTACCCAATCAAAAAAATCAATAAGATTAGTTTGGCATGATCTCCCTGAGGTAAAGCCATGTTGTTTCTGATCCTGTAATCTATGTGTTTTTAGATGTTCAACAATCCTTTCCTTTAACATGGTTTCCATTAATTTCCCCACTACTGACGTAAGACTAACTGGCCTATAGTTCCCAGATTCCTCCTTACTACCCTTCTTGTGAATGGGCACAACATTTGCTAATTTCCAGTCTTCTGGGACGACTCCCATTAGCAAGGATTGGTTAAATAAATCTGTTAACGGTTTTGCTATTACATCACTGAGCTCTTTTAATAATTTAGGGTGGATCCCATCAGGCCCCATTGATTTATTTGTCTTTACTTTAGACAGCTGCTGTAGAACCTCCTCCTCTGTAAACTGATATGTAATTGTCTCGTTAGTGTTTCCTCCTAACTGAGGTCCCTTTCCTTCCTTTTCTTCTGCAAAGACTGAACAAAAATATTCATTGAGGCAGTCAGCGAGACTTTTATCCTCTTCTACATACCTTCCTTCCTTTGTTTTTAATCTAACTAATCCTTGTTTTACTTTTGTTTTCTCGTTTATGTATCTAAAAAATGTTTTGTCCCCCTTTTTTACTGACTGAGCTATTTTCTCTTCTGCGTGTGCTTTGGAAGCTCTTATAAATTGCTTTGCCTCTTTCTGCCTAATCTTATAGGTTTGCCTATCTTCTTCACTCTGAGTTGTTTTATAATTATTGAATGCTGTCTTTTTGTTCTTCACTATTTTGGCCACTTCTGCAGAGTACCACAGTGGTTTCTTCCCTTTTTTGTTTTTGCTAACAAGTCGAATGCAATTGCCTGTGGCCTTCAATAATGCTTCTTTTAAATAATCCCATTTCTCCTGGACACCCTTTAAACTCCTCCAGTCTGATAATGACTCCTTCACACAAAGTCTCATTTTAGAAAAATCTGTTTTTTTAAAGTCTAAAACTTTTGTTTTTGTGTGGTGTGGCTCCATCTCTGTTCTTATATTAAACCATACTGACTGGTGATCACTAGATCCCAAATTTTCACCTACAACAACGTCCGTTACCAAACCTCCATTTGTGAGTATTAAATCCAATATGGCCTCTTTACGGGTCGGCTCCTCAACTACTTGTGTTAGAGATAATCCCAGTAGGGAGTTTAGAATATTTGTACTCCTGGTGCACCCAGCAGTTTTGGTTTTCCAGTTCACATCAGGAAGATTAAAGTCCCCCATGATAATAACATCCCCCTTCATTGCCATTTTGGCTATTTCCTCAAGCAGTAGATTATCTAGCTCTTCTACTTGTCCAGGGGGTCTATAGATCACACCTACACGAGCTACTGTATGATTGCCAAATGTTAGCGTAACCCAAACTGACTCTATGTTCACCTCGCTCACTTTTATTTGGTTCGTTTTTATGTTGTTTTTCACATACAGGGCCACTCCTCCTCCTTTCCTACCTTCTCTGTCTTTTCTATATAAAGAGTACCCCGGTATTGTTATGTCCCAGTTATTTTTCTCACTGAACCATGTCTCAGTAACCGCAACTAAATCTACTTTTTCAGCTGCCATCATTGCCTCCAGTTCATTGATTTTATTGACTAAACTGCGAGCATTTATAGACACAACTCTGAGCTTGTCCTTTTTTTCCCCGCATGTTGCTTGCACCCGCCGATTTAGTTTTGGGGGACAATCAGGCAGATTGCTTTTTACCCTTTTGTCCCCCCCTCCTAGTTTAAATATTTCTTTGCGAAACCTTTGAACTTCTCACTGAGAACATATGTTCCCCTATGAGTAAGATGCAAACCATCTTTTTTATACAGTTCCTTTCTGCTCCAATTAGAGCTATCATGGGACACAAAGCCAAATCCTTGCTCTCGACACCATTCCCGAAGCCACAAATTAAATTCCCTATTGCGCATCTGCCTATCCTGAATATTATGCACAGGCAAAACTTCAGAGAATGACACAGTGGACGCAATCTGCTGTATTTCACCTCCAAGAACACAAAAATCCTCCTTAATCTCAGAAAACTCATTGCTAGCCAAGTCATTTGTCCCTAGATGGACTAGAACATCCACTTCCCCTTGCTGCTTTGCTTGTTTGACAATATTGAGAATACGTTTCTTGTCTCTACGAGCAGTAGCCCCAGGAAGACATCTCACCAAACCACTACTCTCCAGCTCCACACCTCTTATGATAGAATCACCCAGCAACAATTGCCTTCTATCATGTCCCACCTTTTCCTTATTGTTCTTGGTTGCAGTCCTGCATACCTTAGGCATAGGGGATGGTGGTTCCTCAACTATGGTGTCTGAGCCTACTTCTGTCTCACCACTACACTCTGAAAGTGCCTCAAAAGAATTAAGAAGAGCCACAGACTGTGGGACATGCCTTATATCCACAACTCTAAGTCTACCAGATCCTACAGTAGTCCATCTGCCACTCCTAGGAGGCCTCTGTGGCAGTGGCTTTGCAACAGTCATAGCCATAGCCTGAGTTTGTGTAACAGATAATTTACAAATCTCAGACTTCAAACAGGCAATTTCCTGCTGCAATAAAGAGAGCTGCCTACATATCAGGCACACTCCAAACCTCCAAAAATTGAATCTAAAAACAAATGCATGACAGCTCTTACACTGGACCAAGCCTGCCATTATATAAGAAAGAGCATGTACACATTAGAGAGGTGTCTTCTTCTTGCCTTGTGTCTCAAAACCTTTTTTAGAATGCTTATCATTTCCTATAAATCTTGCATGTGTGTCAGCTTGTAGGAATTTTTGGAATGTTGGTTTTTTTTTTCCTGTACAAGACCAGCTAATGTGTCTGTCACGGATCCCCCCCTAGAACTGTGATGCTGTTCCCTGTACACAAAAACCTTTCTATCCCTCTGATCCTTGAATGGTCAGTACAGCTTACTTCATTAAGGGAACAACAGCCAGCAAGGGTTAACAGGCCCCACAGTAGGAGTACCATGTAGGCCCTGACAGTATAGACCTTAATACTACAGTTCACAGACAGAGCAGGATTATCTGGAATAACGGGATCAATACACAAATCAGGATTCTCAGTAATAGCAGAGTCGGTACACAAATCAGGTTTCTCAGTAATAGCAGAGTTGGTACACAAATCAGGGTTCTCAGCAATAGCAGAGTTGGTACACAAATCAGGGTTCTCAGTAATAGCAGAGTTGGTACACAAATCAGGGTTCTCAGCAATAGCAGAGTTGGTACACAAATCAGGGTTCTCAGTAATAGCAGAGTCGGTACACAAATCAGGGTTCTCAGTAATAGCAGAGTCGGTACACAAATCAGGTTTCTCAGTAATAGCAGAGTTGGTATACAAATCAGGTTTCTCAGTAATAGCAGAGTTGGTACACAAATCAGGGTTTTCAGTAATAGCAGAGTTGGTACACAAATCAGGGTTCTTAGTAATAGAGTTGGTACACAAATCAGGGTTTTCAGTAATAGCAGAGTCGGTACACAAATCAGGTTTCTCAGTAATAGCAGAGTTGGTACACAAATCAGGGTTCTCAGTAATAGCAGAGTTGGTACACAAATCAGGGTTCTTAGTAATAGCAGAGTTGGTACACAAATCAGGGTTTTCAGTAATAGCAGAGTCGGTACACAAATCAGGTTTCTCAGTAATAGCAGAGTTGGTACACAAATCAGGGTTCTCAGTAATAGCAGAGTTGGTACACAAATCAGGGTTCTCAGTAATAGCAGAGTTGGTATACAAATCAGGGTTCTCAGCAATAGCAGAGTCGGTACACAAATTAGGGTTCTCAGTAATAGCAGAGTCGGTACACAAATCAGGGTTCTCAGTAATAGCAGAGTCGGTATACAAATCAGGTTTCTCAGTAATAGCAGAGTTGGTACAGAAATCAGGGTTCTCTGCAATAGCAGAGTCGGTACACAAATCAGGGTTCTCAGTAATAGCAGAGTTGGTATACAAATCAGGTTTCTCAGTAATAGCAGAGTTGGTACACAAATCAGGGTTCTCAGCAATAGCAGAGTCGGTACACAAATCAGGGTTCTCAGTAATAGCAAAGTCGGTACACAAATCAGGGATCACAGTAATAGCAGAGTTGGTACACAATTCAGGGATCTCAGTAATAGCAGAATCGGTACACATGGAGGGTTCTCAGAAATAGCCAGATCTAAATCTGTAAATCAAATGAATCACCAAGCACTGTGGAAGTAACTCCACGTCAGGGCAATGAGTCTGCCTGAGCCGACTGAATTTAAACTCGGCAGCTACACGTGACTGCGGCAAGCTGGCATATCACCTGTCACCTGGCCACCCGGCATATCACCTGGCACACAGCCAGCGAGCAGTGAGGACGTCGCTGCCGGGTGCCAGGCATCCCCTGGGATGTTGGACGTGACATGGGCACCCCCTGGAATGCTGGACGTGACAATGTCCTTAAATGGTCCCTTCTTTGAAGGCTATTGCCTATAATTATAAAAGTGTGGAGTATGCACAAGTCAGTGTTTTTGTGGATATTCTTAAAGGGACACTCTAACAAAATTTTACCATCCACCCCCTTTGTGTGCTTAGAACTGAGCAGATACTTCTGACAGCATCTGCCTCATTATTTTCTTTTCTTCATTTTTTATTTTAGGTGTAAATACTCATCTTTTCTCACTGGGCACAGGAATGCTCCTTCAAGTCAGGGCTTCTGAAATACGGAAGTCTCTACAGTTTTTTTATGCAATTTGCGTACCTATGCAACTTGCATTGCATGCGGAACTTGTGTATTTATGTACGCAAGTTATGTGCTGTATGCATACATACAGAACTAATACACCAGCTGTCTTCTTTCAGGACACTTGTAATGTGAGTGTTCTGAGAAAGGATGATGTCAGCACTGCTGATATCATTGTTGACTGATTTAATGATAATTTAATGTATATAAAACAAACCAAGAGAGAGCACTCCAGCTAACACGTACCAAGATTTCAACAGTAGCTTATACATTTAAAAATTTTACCAAATTTTAACCTTTTAAAGCTTCTAAAAACTCTTAACCTTTTCAGGATTCAACAATACTTAACCCATTCAAGACTTTTTCAAGAATCTTAACCCTAAGCTCTAAAAGGTTAAAATTTGATAAAATCTTTAATTGTTTAAATGTGTACGCTACTGTTGAAGTGTTTGTATGTGTTAGATGGAATGCTCTCCTCTTGGTTTGTTGTTTTTATTATCTTGAGAAGCCCCTGCCCAATGTGCTTGGGAAAGGTTGAGTGCTGCCTTCCTTGTGTAATAATCATATATATATACAAATATATACATATATATATATTGGAATTAGAAAGTGCATTATTTTCTGTTTAAGCCTTTTTTTTTGACTGAGGGTTTCAAACAAACCTACTTTGTACATCACACACTCGAAACTGAAATCAACTGAACTCTGCAAAATCTGTTGAGACAGGAGGTGCTCAATCTTGGAGATCCCAGCCACTCAGAACATGTTATATGTACAAAGAACTATGAGCCCCCATTTGATATATTAATTGCTTTTCCTATTTCAATTACCATATCAAATTGTCTGAAAAAGTGATTAATCACAGCAGAAGTACAGAAACTCACTTATGTACATTTATCCTAATGTATACATGAGATTAAGTGGAATGAAGTTTATACTAATTTTAGTTTTGATTAAACCTTTTACTTCACTTAAAGAGTAAATAAATATTTATAAAAGGGGTTATTCAGAGAGAGCCAATCTGGCCCTGAAATGTCACCGAACAGGGTATATCCCCCTACGGTGATACTGTGTTTTTGTGCCATTTGGCTATTCAGAGAGCAGACAGTTTCCAAATTTTGCGAACTGCCTGCAAATATGATGCCTGTTCGAAGGCAGTGAAATTCCCCATAGGGAAGCAATGGTTAATCTATTCAGCGAACACCGAACAGCAGTGAACAGTTGCCAAAATGTCCTGTTGTTCAGTGTTTTCATTTAGCAGGTTTAATCAGGCGAACCCCATAGGCTGTAATGTTAAAAATATTTTTTATACAATATCTGATAAACTGTTTATTATTTTAATCTGTAGTAAAAAGTCTCTTTATTGATTTTTTTAGGATCTTTTAGGCATTTTTCGAGATTTTAACGGCAACATATTTGGCGGCGGCCAATACCCTGCACTTCGGGGACCCTGCGGTGAATGCTGAATTCACCACAGGGTGGGGAAATTTGATTCCGCGAAGTGCAGGGAAGTGTGGGGATCGTCAGAGCATGAAATGTCATTGACATTTCAGCACTGTCTGATTAACCCCTCTAGTGAAATTAAATTCCATATGTCCCAATTACTTTACTTTAGATTTCATGTTTATATACATGCATTTGCAAATGTCTATATATGTAACATTTTCAGGCACCTTCAGTTCAAAATGCTGTTTCCTTGAAGAATTGTACAAGGGTACAATGAGATGGGTAATCCAAAAATGGGTCCAGACAACAAGAGCGCAAAAATGAAGGTATAAGCCAAAGGCCACAAGCCATAGAATCATGTTGTATCAATATACGCTACAGCAAGAGCAACACAAATAAACACCATACCCAGGGAATGCTGGCACGAGTGTAGGGTATCACCCTCTCCATTCAAAGCTTGAATAACTATCTGCCTTCCCCAACTGATCAAAGTCTTGCTACCTCTGCAACCACAGTCCTCTAGCTTTACCATTGGAACCACACATCCCTCCCTACAAGGCATGAGTACAAAATAATAAAAAAATAATCAAACTGCTTTCCATTGTCAATGCACTTAAGGACCATTGAAGCTGCTGTTCACAGACCTCAATGACCCCCAGGACTATGCCACTGCTTTATGTGGATGGCCAACAAAGTTGTGGGTCTCCAAAAGTGTCACTGGGTGCTTATGGCTAGTCACAGAAGACCAAACTGGAGCTGAGCAGTGCAACTTGACTACTATATCTGAGTTGTGCTTTCTAGACTACAGTTCATTTGTTCATTAAAAGAAAATCATGCCAACTTATGAAAATCGTGACAACAATATCAAGTGGGTTATCAACATTTAGTTCTGTTTTTATGATTGAATGCCATACTACATATGCTACTACTTGTGCCATAGTTCATGGGGGAAAATAACTTGATTTGTACTATTCAGTTGGCCTCCCATCTGTTGCTTAGGAGGTCTGCAGCCTCTCACTAACAATGCCTGGCATCACCTTGATGAATATGTTGTAATGAGATTCTAGAAAAGATTCTAGACAAATTCTAGAAATGTCCTATAGGAATATCAGAACAGTAACACGTTTTTACCTAATGGAAACTAATGGAGAGTAAAAATGTTAAAAGAATGAGTGTGATCTTCAAGGTGTGAAGAGCTGATCACTAGAGGGAATATATAGCATATTAAGAAATGGAACCTCACAAGTCTAGATTTCAGGCATACATTAGAAGCTAATTTTAGTACTGCTGTTGTGATTAACTGTTTTTTCCAAATAAAATTTAAAATACAAATAGTGTGGAAATTAAATTGCTATATAGAAAGTGTGTTCAAAGTTTATCTATCAGAATAATAAAATTGAACTAAAAGATATAGGGCACTATTCCTTTGTTGGTGCTAAAATAGGGACGCTCAATGGGAAAACCTGAAAACCTACGCCTGCAGGTTTCATTGTAGCGTCCCCATTTTAGCACCATACTTGGCTAATTCAGTAACTAGCACCTTAACCGTGCGCTACACACAGTGATTCTCCTGGTAGCACTTCCACGCCGTTGCGTGTATCTCCTCCTGGAGTCCATTGAATTCCATGGAGGGTTTCAATGCCAGGACACAAGCCACACGAGATCGCACAGGGCCATGGAGTGATCGCAGAGGGAGACTGGGTACTATTTGTCCACAGTCTCACTCTGCTCCTGGCAGCAGGAGATCGTGTCGCCATTCTCACCATGGGATGAGAGACATGGCTGACTTTTCACGAGTGCGAGGGATGCGGTGCACCCAGCCACGTGTTCAAGTAGGCCCTGCGAAGCTGCAGACAATCCATGAATGTGAGAGGAGCATCGTGCTGATTCCCTCTGCAGTGCTGATGTCGCTCTCCTCACATCCTGTCTCTGCTTGGCGCCATCGCCATCGGCGCCAAGCAAGGCTTCAGTCGCAATGGGGTGACAACCTGGATGTTAGCCCTGGCTGTGAGACGGTCCCCCCAGCTACGGGAGTCATTGCGCACATGCGCGATGATGTCACAAACAGGGATTCCCTATGCCCGGCAAGGAAATCCCATTACATGAGATGCAGGGGTCAATTAGACCACAGTATCTCCGGACTCGTAATCTGTAGAAAGTTCTTTGAAGAAGAGTCTGGCCTTTCCAATGATACCAAACATGACTATCAGGGTTATTCCGAGAGAGGTGAAAACCAGGAGAATGACTGGAGAAGTGAAAATTCGAGGTCAAAATAGCCGATATGGAAAGTGAGATAAATGGGAACAATTTTCTGGTTTGGCTATTTTGAGCTAGAATATAATCCCTTCTCCAGTCATTCTCCTGAGTTTCACCTCTCTGAATAACCCTGTATGAATTCTGTATGAGTTATAAAAATAACAAAAATATAACGATTAAATTTTTTCCTTAAAACATCCCCATTGTAGTTCGGTGATTCACTATTCACCTCAGGGTCCCCGAAGTGCGCCAAATGTGCGGCTGCCAAAGACCGCTGAACTACAAAAAAACCCAAAAAACAGAACTCTGCTATTCTGCTAATCGGTGTTTAAAGCAATGAAAATCCATGAAAATGTGTCTAAATAATAAAAAGGTCCTTTAAAAAATAATAAAGTCTGTTACAGATTAAAAAAAACTTTTAAAAAAATAGGGAATCAAAAATTTTGCCTAAAAAATATAAAAAGATACAAAAATATGTTCCAAAATAAATAAATAAAATGATGATTTGCTGAAAAGAATAAACGGTTGAATAGAAAAAGTGATAAAAATGCTAAGATTTTTTTCATTAAATCCTAAGGGATTTACCTGTTTAATAAGAGGGAGTGGATTCAGTGGGGGCGCTCTGATCTCTATGGTTTTGGTTCAATTGGTGCTGCCAGATAGATAGAAGGCACAGACTCTTGAGGGGTGTGCGGGTGTGGAAATGGCAAGTTTTAGGTGGTTTCTATCGGCGCAATATATTATGATTTCTTAAATTTCAAGAGTAGATCATACAAAAACAGTATAATTGTGACTCTTCACAGTATAAAGTGCTCTCGTGCTAAAGTGTCTCGATAACACAATTGTGCAAATTAGTTAATGAATCTTAAATAAAGTGCATATAGTGCATAAAGTGCAGTACAATGCTGATCGTGCTAAAAATCTAAAGTTCAAATCTAAAGTTCAATTGGAATGGAAGCGCGGGATTACAGCAGTGGACGAATCTTCCAGACGGCAGCAGCTAGCTTTCCTCTCGTCTCGCAGGGACCATCCGTCTGTGCCCACTGAATAGGTGACAGACGGGAAATCCCAGAGACCAACTACTGTCCAGACACCAAGTGAGCAGACAAAGGGGTTAAGGCGCCCACCAACAAGGAGCGCCACACACAAGAGTTGAGCCTGGACATCGAAGGCTCCTCAATCGGTGAGTGTATACAAATCCCACCTTTAATACCCTATCTGATTGATATTGTGCCATGAGAGCGCTGTCCCTTTTATCTTCCCGGACGAGACGATAAGGCTGTCGCAAAGAAGGGTAGAAGCCACTCTCTACTTGGCTCAAGGCACTTCAATCCAGAGCCTGGATATACGAGGCTCTGGAATTCGTAAGTGCAATACCACTATTTTTCTTGCACTTTGTACGAATTGAAACAGCACTATCTTCTCTTTTCTCTCCTTTGTTTTGTATATTGGAGCACACCAGTGACCATAAGAGAATTGACAAAGAGAGGAACAATAAGAAACCATCACTAAAAACATCAGATCCATAAGTACTTTGAATTTGCGTTATTTGTGGCACAACCAACTTAAAACAGGACTCGAAATAAGCCTGTCAACCTCATTGAACTTTAGATTTTTAGCACGATCAGCATTGTACTGCACTTTATGCACTATATGCACTTTATTTAAGATTCATTAACTAATTTGCACAATTGTGTTATCGAGACACTTTAGCACGAGAGCACTTTATACTGTGAAGAGTCACAATTATACTGTTTTTGTATGATCTACTCTTGAAATTTAAGAAATCATAATAATATATTGCGCCGATAGAAACCACCTAAAACTTGCCATTCACCTGTTTAAACCTGTTGGACTGAATCACTGAAAATCAGAGCATTTCACTGACACTTCTGTTCAGTTCGGCGTTCTCTGAATAGATTAACCGTTACTACTCTATGGGACAATTTCGCAGCTACTGAAGAACTGCATCATATTTCGCCATCATTTTGCCCGTATTTGGTGAACTGACAGTTTAGTGAATAGACTAACTGTCACGAAATTGCACCATATGGGGGAAATCACAGTTTGGTGCCATTTGGTGGCAAGTTTGGGGGTTATAGAATAACCCCTCGTGTTAACGCATTCGCTCCTACGTCACTCACTCAACCACAAATCCACTCCTAGTTCACTCCAGCAACACACCCTCATCAATCTCTACGCCACCCATGCTACTCAGCACCCCATTTCCATAATATCCAGTCACTTTCATTGCTATGAAAAAAGCTGGCCCTGATGAGAGGCGAGTATCTGATTTATTGGGGGGGGGGTTAGCTGGTGGGGGCATGAGTTAAAGTCACTTATCCTAACGTTACCGCTTACTCACCCAAACGCTACAGCAGGGGCGTAACTACCAGGGGTGCAGAGTGTGCCACCGCACCCAGGCCCTTGAGTCTGGGGGGCCCACAATTGCCTGCCTGGGCCTGGGGACTTGCCTATAATATATATATAATTATTCTTTTAATTTATTTTATACTTATTTGTGAGTTATACTTTGGAGCTCTGTGATACGCTCATACACACCACATATTACTGTGAGTTTTGTTGCTGTAAACCTCAGTGATTTACACTGATACACACTGCACATTACTGTAAGTTTTATTGCTGTGGAGCTCTGTGATACGTTCATACACAGCGCACATTACTGTGAGATTTATTGCTGTGGAGCTCTGTGAGACACACATAGTGCACATTACATTAAAAATGGGATGGACTGAAGAAGTCATAGTGAAAATGCAATACTGTCTGGAGTCAACATTGTGGACCAGGAGGGGACCAATGCATGATAATGGGAGGGGGAGAATATGTTTCTGCCTAGGGTGGGGGGGGGCGTCATGGTTCCTGCACCTGGGTCCTAAGGTTTCTAGTTACGCTTCTGCGCTATAGTGAGGGCCCTATCACCTGCCCTAAGCTAAAACAGGGATGCTAAGGGGAAGAATTGGGGGTGCAAATCTCCCCTTAGCATCCCCGTTTTGCAAGTGGATTACTGGGCAGGCACGGAATCCAGCAACATGCCTCATAGCGGCCGGTAGCCTCTAGGATACTCGTGGCAGTGCTAATGAGTCACCGCAAGCAACCCCTCCAAGGAGTCCATAGGACTCCATGGAGGCTTCTGCTGCCAGGTCTGACTGACAGAATCTTGCCTTTCATGAGATCCTGCAGGTCCGCGGAGTGATCGTGGAGGGAGACTGGGGACTTTTTCCTCAGTCTCACTCCTTGGCCGCCCTGCGGCCAGAAGCGGTGGATCGATTAGCCACTCTAGACGAGGGATGAGAGGTGAATATTTGATTTTTGGTGGGGGGAGTTTCAGCTGCTGCTAACTGATTCTACAGAAGCAGAATCAGTTTGCTACAGCTCTAGGCTGTAACAAACCTTTTCAGTTATCGGCAATGGTTCGTAATTAGCGTTAGGTCTATGTGATACTGATTGCTTACTCTTTGCACTCCCCATGTTAACTATAGGGAGAGCAAAGTACAGTAAGTTTGTGCTAAAAAGCGCTAATACTGATGCACGAATGGGTTTATTTAACCCAATAGCGATCGGGAGGTGATCTGTACGGCACACTCACCACAATTAATCTAGCACTAACGCTAATTTATGTGAGTGGTAGCGCTCGCATTAAGGAGGTGATAGGGCCCTTAGTGTTCACTAGGAAATAGGGCCTATAGAGAATGAAGATAATCATTATGAGCCAAAGTTCTTCTTTAACTTTTCTTTATCCAGTAAGAGATATTGATTAATGAAAAACACGTACCCTATTTTCAGAGTATACTAATTCTGCAAGGCAAATGGTAATTGCAACCCATTCATTTGTAGTTTTATGAATTTCCCAAGAGACATCATAACTTTTCAGAGTATAAATATTCACTAATACTATTCAGAAAGGGTGGGCATCTGCTGCGGCTTGGGAGGTGTGAATACTTAAGGTTGAATATTAATTCTAGATAGTTCCCAAGGAATTTCAATGTAATTAATTCAGAATTTAAAAATCTTCCCATTAATTGAGATGTGGTTGCGGTTAGACTCTGATAGACTTGACATATACTGTAGTTTATAAAATCTTAAAGCCAATTGGAGATTAAACTGTCCAAATTTAGAAGTAGAATAGCCATTTGCTTTGAGAAAGTGGGTTAAGCTATCTAATTTTACAATGCCTTGAAATGTAATCCTGAACTAATCTTATTTTTACATGGCAGAAATTCACACCTACTGCTCTGTCTGTGCATCATCATTAGAATTGGGAGGAATGCCAAGCTAACTCTAATCTAATATGGAAATGAGGTGTTGGCCTGGATATTGTGTCATTCTGTTGAATGGGATCACCTGCACCCATCTCTCTTTGGAGACATTTCAAACAGAGTTAGCTCCTTAAACCTTCTAATTAAAATGAGAAATCCCAAAGCTTCCATGACTGAGGCTAGAAAAAGATTATTAGGAATTTAATAGGGAAAATATCACAGCTCAGACCATCTGTGACCCAGTGTACTATGAGAATTTAAAGAAAACTGGAAGGAGGTAGCACACACTTGAATGAGCGCTTCAGGAGCATGTCTATGGAGCTGCAATAAATCAACATACTTAGAGTACAGCCTTTTTCAGATTTAATTACTGTTACATAATTATTAGCAAAGCATTTGCCTCTGAAACTGTAAAACTCATTACATCAAAAAATCCCCAAGCTCCCTATGAATTTCATAAACTGGTTTGCATTTTTTGTTCTGCTGAGAGAAAATTCACTATAGTGAATTTCAATTGCAAGTCTCACTTCTGAGAGGCATATGTGATGGTTCTCTGGTCTGCCTTTTTCTCACTGGAACCGTATGAGTAGGGCACTTCAGTGGGAAAACAGGGCCTTCAACATTTAATAAGCTAACCATTCCAAAGCATATGACAGAAAATCTGTTTTGCCAGTCTCAAGGTGAATACAGTTAGGCTTTTGTGAGTAAACAAGATTGGAACACACATCAAATAAATATTTAATATGCAAGCACATTTGGTTGCATTCATTTAGTAATCCAATGTTGCACACAGTTCTTCACTCTGTTTTATTTGCTGTTCTTCCTGTAGCATTATATACCAAACAATTCAACTCTAGATTCTAAATGTTACTCGTTTTAGCATTTGGACAATGTCATATAGTCATCAGATAAGTAAGATATGTTTGTGTTGAATGGTATCAAAATCGCCTGCATGTAGTAGTTTGTCTATTTTTGTACACAACAGTTTTTTTATACACACAAAAGACCCACAGAGAGCTCAGTTGGTGAGGACACCAGCAGCACTGATAATATTGTCTATATAAACAGTAGGACCATATACTATTGCACTGACAATTTAATTGTCTATTCTTTCAAAGAAAAAAATGTAGAGTGATTGGATATTAATGTTACTTTAGCACTGTCACACCCCAAATCAGGTTATCTTGATTTTGCATTGTAATGCATTGAAAAACACTCATTATCAAAGGATTATTTCCACACCTTTTTAAAGACAGATTAGTGTGTCCCCTGTGGAGAAATGAAATCCTTTGTTTTATTTCTTTCCAAGCACCTTGGAGAGACATACAATCATCTGCAAATAGCAGCCCTAAACCTCACTGTAACAAAACGTTCAAATAGATTACAGCTTTCAGGGAGAGGGCAGAATACAAGGAGAGCTCTGGGGACACTCACTGCTGTACAGGGATAATATTCAGGGGCTACAATGACTGAAAATCCCTGTACAGTACAGATATAAAGTTACTGTAATTTCCATATGCAGCCATTATGTTACATACAGATATTGTTTGTATATTCTATATATTCTATTGATATTTTGTGGATGCTGCATTGCTAATCTCATTCGGATCACTTCAAATACCCATAAGCAGGAGATCTCACCATTGTTATTTTGTTTCTTTAACACAGCTACTGTATCTAACTCAAAGGCTATTTTTGGCTGTATGATATTAATACAGGTCCCGTTTGAAATTGTGTAACATAAAGAACACCATCTAGAGCTCAGAATCTTATATTTCAACAATATATTTGAAAATGATAAACAAATACATGAAAAAATTAAAAATCAGCAAATTAACACTATTTAAATTTTTTAACTATCACAGAATAACAATTTATGTGCGACACCTTTATTTTACCCCATTTTTAACTGTTAAATTTAAATCCCATATTTCAAATAAATGCTTTGATAGCTTTTTTTTCAACAAAAATCGCTTGGTAGTGAAGGGGGTAAAAATGATATCTGATTTAATATTTCTTGATAAAATATCTTGATTTCATTACAGGATATATTAGTTTAATGATATTATAACACAGATTTGTTGTATATGTGCTTGTCAGAGGTAATAAAGTAAAAAAAAATGCAAATATGTGGCTTTCTTTATTCTTACTTGTCTTCAGTCTAATATATTTGTTAACTTGAAAAATACTCAGTGGAGTTGAAACATTGTCCGATTTGCTTTCAATAAGCCTGCCTTACTGACTACCAGTGGAGTGCCCGTATCTATTTCTAGATCAGTGCTATACAGTAACTGAGTAGAAGCAGATTTAAATTCTTATCGTACAAAGGATGATATGTCCAGTGTATTGGACGTTTAGGAATATATTCAGTAGTCCATTTGCAAATGAAATTTGCACTAAACTAAATTAATTTGCAACTGTCTATAATCAATCTAGATCAAGTTCACTTGATCTTGAGCACTTGATAAGGATTTTGAAGATTGAGTTACCTCGATCATTGTAGTGAATGGCAATGTAGTTAAAACATCTTGGTCCCTATTACAATCTTCACGCAAACGTTTGCGCGTGTGCAAAAACGCATAACGCGAGGGGCAAAACCCTTTCCACTGAACGTCGTATTGCAATGTCAGCGCAACAAACGCACGTAATCGTCTACCGCTGGTGAACCTGCGCGAACGCTGCGCGAGTGTACTGTACTGCGCGCGTCCTATACTTAACATTGTGAGCGCAAATGCATATGTGCTGGTACGCGGATGGTATTACAATCTATGCGCAGTTTGTAACGCACAGTCTTTGTGCACATAATTTTAGCAACTCCTAAAAGCTGGTGTTAATGGCAAATTCTATCAACCTGGCCGAAACCAAATACACCATCCCAAAAAAAAATTTGCAGCAAAAATAAATATGCAAAGTATAATTACACATTCTACACATACCAAACCAATAAATTTGAGAAGTTGTGTGTGTTTTTCTTATTGATGCAGCATATATGCGCAGATTGACTTTGACAGGCGCAAAAAGTTAACGTGAGACAATTGTGGTTCATAATTCTGATTGCACACTGATTTACGTCTACTTTTTGACGAATGAAAAAATGTGTGAGGATTGTAATACCAGCGTTGTTTTACGCACGTTAACATTGAACACTTCGTGCAAAAATTCACGCTTTGCGTGTGCGTTTTTGCGTGAAGAATGTAATAGGGCCCCTTGTATTGGACATATGGAAGATATAGGACAAATGACTATATGACCAAATGACTTTACTTTTGGTATGTTTTGTACATAAGTGAGGGCTAGATACTGATGGTTTACGCAGTCGCCCAAGTATGGAAAAGAGCGTGACACCACTTTTTGGGCAGTATTACAAAGTTGGTGCAAACTTAACCAGAGCTGTTGTAAACTTAACAACTCCATAAACTATAATGGCTTTGGTAAGTTTACAGCAGCTCTGGTTAAGTTAGCACCAGCTTTGTAATACTGCCCTTTATGTATATTTATCTAGTAAAAATCCATAACAGAACATTTATATTTTTAAAATGCTCCAATGCTTTATAATGTAGTGATCTCATCATGATACCTCTTACATGGCACTTTGGGGTAACTCTTGCATGATATTGTCATCAAATGAGACATGGAATTCAGGAAGAATCCATGTGCCAGATATGACAGAGATGATTTTTTCAACTTTCATTATATTTTGTTTTATAATGGCAATTCAGGATAAACAAGGATACAAAGTCATGTAGGAAGAGAGTCCACAAAAGCACAAGACATACTGTCACATCCCCACGTGGTCTGTATCCCTGGGGGACGGTAGCACATACCTCACTGCACCCTGGCTGTTCACCAAGTAAAGTAGAAGAGGGTCGCAGTCACGAGTCGAGGACACGAGCGGGACGCAGCATGATGAGGCGATGGCCGCCAAGTTCAAATTCAGATGCCCGAGCCCTGGTTCCTTGCCCTGACGTGGTTTTCACTCCTCTCAGTGCTCACTCGCATATATTGCTTATTAATTCAACGGTGTATGACTCCGACTTGTCTAACATTGCTCTCCCGGCTCTTAACCCTTTGATTCTGGCTGACGACCTGACCCGGTAACCGATCCCTGGCTATCTTTTGACTACCTGATCTGGCATCCAACCTTTGGCACCTGACTGAAAACCCGATCTGGCATCTGACCCTTGGCATATCTCTGATAACCTGACTAGTATTAACCCCTGGTATCTAGCTCATTAGCTACCCTGGTATTAACCTCTGGTGTCTGTTGTTCTGTTATGTTGGTATATACCTCTGGTACTGTTTGTGTATGGTAATAGGTAGAGATTCCAGCCACTTAACCCCTTCGCTGCGGAGGACGTGTGGGAAACGTCCTCATTGACTCCAGCTATATGTGGAGGACGTTCCCCACATGTCACCCGCAAGCAGGAGCCCCAGCGGAGATACTCACCTCTCTGTCTGGGGTCCCATGGCGTTCTGGCTTCAGGGAAGTCAGGCGCTGAAGATAGGCTGGCCCCCGACACCTGACATCATCACGCCATGCGCAATGATATCATTTCCAGGCGACCACTCGACAATTCTGGGAGATTGCCTGAAAGGGAGACGGGGGGATCCTTTTGGATCCCTCTCCCTGGCGATCGAGAGAGTTTACAGTAAAAAAAAAAGGCACCACTTTGAAGGGCAGTGTCTGCCCTTTAAAGCGGTGCCTTTTATTAACAACTTACGTGCCAGATCGCGATCCAGCGCAGTTTGTGGCAGATCACGATCTAGCTCCGGTGGGGGCCGCCATCTTGGATGGCGACTCCACCTCCGGGTTCCCCCCGCCTTCTGACATATCGCGCATAGTGCGATGACGTCAAATAGCTGAGGAACCCCTAGCTGACTGGGGATTTCCCAAGGAAATCCCCTGATGGAGATAAGGGGTTTGTTTGCAGTTAGGGGGTTATGGATGGTGTCATTCGAAAGGCCTGAGCATAGCCTTTCGAATGATACCAAACATGACCATGTTCAAAGTAAAAAAAAAAGTTAAAAAAAAAAAATAATAATAATAATAAAAAAACATGTTATTTTTTGTGTGTTGTTTTTATTAATGCAGCAATATTGTTCACATTTCAATTATAATGTGAACAATGATGCTGCACTAATATTTTTTTTCTATCGGGTGCGTTTGCTAAAAATCATGTAATTCCCCCCAAAAAATGTAACAAGTCCCCATTTCTAATTTTTGTACAAGCGCACCCCATAGAAAATATAACCGCAAATGCTCATGTGGTAAAATGTGAAAAAAACACTTTACATGCTGTAGATGATTAAAAATTAAAATTTTATTGCATTTTTTGTTATAATATACAGGCAGGACATGACGTATACATATAAAAATGATATATTATGAATCTGCCGAGTCTGCCGGAAAGAAAGATATATAATATGTCTGGGTCATATAATAAAATGTGGCTTCAAATCGCGTTTAAACATGATGAGCAAAAGCGGTAAAACTGAGCTCAGCACACAGTGGTGAAATGCCTCAGCAGTGAAGGGGTTAAAGGGCCGGCAGTGTAGGATAGCTGTCTGCATACAGGGTTCAGACATTATATCTAGGAGGTAAGTGGCAGAGTAAATGTCACTCTGAGCAGCATTTCACAAGCTGGAGTTGCCCAGAGGCTCCCAGCATGTGAGGTGTTCTGCTGCAGCACTGGGGAGCCAGGTTCCCGTGTGTGCCCTAATCTGGAATTACTAAAATCCAGGTATCTGAGTTTTCCAGGTTTTAGAATTCTGGTTAAGGGGTACTCAGCCTGTTCCTGACAAGACAGTATTTGTTCAGGATGCCCAACAAGGAGTTTGCAGTACCTGGCTGGAAGTGATAAACACAAACCTGACAAAGTCTAAATACAGATTTTCCATGGGGCAATGTATATGTCAAGGGAGCAAGAACAGGTATACTTACTGAAGTATAGAATCAAGGAATCCAAAATATACACAAATAAGACGATGTGTAATGTTGAGAAAGACCAATGCAAATGCACTGAGGATCTGGGTCGGCTGCTAATTCTGGGCGAATTTCACCTTTAGTGGTTTTGCCAGTAATTACTTAAGGATCAGGTGTGAAACACCCCACATCCAGCACCATCACTCAACTAGACATTAGACAGTATGAATGTGCCCCAGTGTATGGTGAACTATGCAGATGGTCCAGGGGCACGCAGGGTTTAGGGCAATGTAGTAGGAGTGTAGTAGTAGTAGGAGTGTAGTAGAAGTGGGTGAGCAGTCTACATGTCTGTGCAGATCTACAACAAACATGTCTTCCTGGATTCTTTTCTTCTCTGCTTAGAAAATCATTACAAATACTGTATATAATTAAAACAAATGCACAACCACCTTGCATTAAGGTAATATGTTTACATACTAGATGATGAAGTCAGACCGTTTGTAAGAAAAAGGCACTATATATTTCTTAGACCCCCCCAACTAATTTCCCATCATTTCACAATATAAACAGCATGTAGACATGTGCATTCGTTTTAGTACTAAAACGATTTAGTCTGAATTTTGGGATAATTTAGTTTTCGTATGACTCAAGAGATACGAAACTGCTCAGTCCAAAAAACTAAAGAAACTAAAGGAAAATGCATTGCATTTTAGTTTCAGTCCTTTTTGTAATATTACAGTGATTAAAGGAGACCAGCAATGAGGAGCGCAACATCGCAAAGTTACAGAAAAAGTTTGTATGTGTAATCCTTCCCGACCCCTACCCGAAAATCTGACAGTGAGAGCTCCAGAATACTCACTCGCAGTGCAGACAGCCAGCACAGAGAAAACCTTTACTTAACCCTTGCATGTCTATGAGACAGACGAGATGATAAAAGCAGCTGGAGAGGGAAAACATTCAAATAAATCACACTGAAAGCTAATGACAGAGGAGGGCTGGATAGTAAAAACCCCTTTATAACAAGCAGCGCTGGGAGAAGAGAGGGACTTTATAAAACATGTGTTATCTCCCCTCCTGCTCTACATAATAGGGGCTTAGCTCTGATAAATTTTATATTATCCAGGAGCACTATCCCCCTTTCCTCATCTGTAATACACATTTTATATAACGTCCCTCTCCTCTCCCAGTGCTGCTTGTTATAAAGTTTTTTTTTACGTCTGATACATTTAGTATCCAGCTCTCACAGTTACTGTCATTATGAGCCTTCAGTGTGATTATTATTTGAATGATTTCCCTGGATTTAAAGTGCTGTATTCTATAAAATAAAAAATAATTTGCGTCAGTCATCTCTTCTGTGAGCTTTCAGACCGATTTTTGTTAATATTTTCCCTCTCCCCTGCTTTTATAATCCTGTCTGTCTCCCCAACAGAGATACAAAGTTTAAGTAGAAGTTCCCTCTGCTCTGCTGGATAAGCAATGCATTCCGAAGTTCTGCACCAACCACATGCCAATGCAGTAGGATGTTTTATACAGAGAGGGACATTAATTAATACAGGAGAATGTTCTATGCATTATACAGAGAGGGGTATTAATGCAGGAGGATGTTATATACATTATACAGAGAGGGGTATAAGCAGCCGATCTCAGCCCTCTGAGGAGCCACTGCAATATTAATTGTATCCGCTGGTTTTCGGATGAATGAAATTAGTTTTCATACTAAAGAACTGAAAACTAATTTCTTTAGCAACTAAATAAATTGCGTTTTAGGACTAATCCATTACTTCAAAATGAAATTTTGTGCTGTGCACATGTCTACAGCATAGCTGAAACTAGGTCATGAGTTATTTTGATCTCTAAGGTCAGCATACATGTTCTCAACATTTTCTTTCAATCAATTTTGATGAAAAGATTTTTTTTTTCTCCAGCATGGGGTGCACTACAAAGGGTCAGGGCTGCGAAGCGAATGTGATAGAACATCATTTAAACAATCATTCATATTATAGTTAAATGTGTTCCTAAAAATATCTGAATAATATTAAACAGGGGTCATACTTAGTCCCACTAAGACATTTAGTTTATGTGAATAATATCCTCTTCAAAAACGCATGAGGAAATATCTTGACTTGTCACTACCATTTAGTGTGAAAGTGATATTTCTAAGGTGAAACTAATAGGAAGGATATAGAGATGTTGAGAATTGAAATGGCTAAACGTGACAGGTGAAAGTTAAAGTTCTCCAATGCAGTGAGAACAGCAGTTGTCACTTTATAATTTGGGAACAAGGGTTTGTTATTTTTTCTAACTCTAGGACATTAATTTTCCTTTAAAATTTAATTAAAGGAAGGCCAATGCCAATACATTGGGAATTTGTCAGACATCAGACTATAGTAAACAGATGTTCATTTAATAACAATTAAAATAATATAACTTATTTCCACTTATATTTGATTAATTAGAGGTAAACAAAGTAGCTGTTCTTTTATAAACGAAAAAGGGAGATTGCTATTTTTCCCTGCTTACTTCAGCCCTAGCCTGATTAAGAAAGTAATAGACTATCGAGCTTTAAAGTTGGAACGGACAATGACCTTGTTTAACAATATTTTTATGACACCGTAGCTTCTCTAACCTTACTAATGTAACACATCCCCAAAGCAGCCTTTAACACTGTTATAAAATGATTTTAATTATACTCCTTCCCACTTGGACACTGTGTTTTATAATGCTATCTTATATTAGCTCTTTAAAGCTGGTTTAGCAGCTGCAGAACCTTAACATGTCATTGTTTTCTTGACACTTTGTTAAATTTTTACAAATTAAATATAATGTGGATTTCAGTGCTTAAATGGGTGGTCAGAGAATATCTTTATTTGTCAAGGTCTTTTTAACTTATCACAGGACATATGGTCTGACTGTATGACAGTCTCACAGCGCATATTAAATTACACTAAGATTGTCCACTTTACAATCTACCACATCAGCTCTAAAAAGCTTGTTGCTAAATTATAAACTATTACAGAAAGCCAACATATGTAAAGGAGCTCTGAGTTGGCTCTTTCTCAATACATAAGACAAATATAATTGCAAGAACAATACTTATAAACGGTTAGTTTTTGAATAATGAAAATTTATTAAATAACTTCACTATTTTTAGATATATTTATTATCTATCATAAACCAGATGTGTTTGCATTAAATGTAATATTTTTTTTAAATGCAGAACTTCATTGAATCAGTTAGAGGTGTCCTAAACTCAAAACTGAGGCTAAGTTTCTAGTGGAGTGTATATTTACCCAGAGCTCTGGTAAACAAAGCAATTCATAGAATTCAATGGAAAAAAAATATATTCTCGTATTTTTTATTTTTTTATTCAACCACTTATTTTTTTAATCCGTAGCAAAAAGCCTTTTTATTTATTAATATTTTTGGATTTTTTAGATGAACTTTTGGTTTCTGTTTTTTTTTTTAAAGACGAGACTTTTTTTCACTCGCGTCTTTTTTTTCTCTACGAGCCAGCTGCAACATTGCTCTCCCTGGTGCTGAAACATATTTCAGCACCAAGGAGAGTGGTGGTTTATCCCCTTCTGCAGCCTGGCAAGTTGTTTTTTTCCACTACGAGCCAGCTGTGTTTCAGCATCAAAGACAGTATTTTTCTCCCGGCAGCGACCCTACAGCTGGATTTAAAAAAAAATTTCACCCGGTGGCCTGTCCATTGGCCGATCTGGGTCTTACACAGATGCTTCCAGTGGGCGACCCTGATCGTCCGTTGGCGTTGTCCGTAGTCGAGTGACCAAGTCGGTCGCCCAACTACGGTGTCACTGGACGGCCTGCCTTAGACTAAAGGTACATTTGGGATCTGCGGGTCTGATGTTTTATATTGTTTCCCTGCCCTCTCCTATGTTGAAGTCGCCTTGTACCTACAATTGTAGGCGCAGGGTGTTGTGTTGTCTGTGTACATTATTATGTATTTATTGTAAAGAGCTGTGTGGTGTATACTACACTGTTTTCCCTATGTGTAAACTGTGCATAAATGATTCCTTTGTTTTGCCATGCTTCCATCCAACTCCTCAGGATCTGGCTTAAATTAGAGCTCTCTGCCCCTCCTCAGGCTTTGTTACACCAGGGCGTGTGTGTGGGAGGGGAAAGCTACTGGGTGGCTACTCAGTATGGAAGCGCTGGGGGGTGTTTTACCATTGTATTCTGTACATTCCCCTGTGTGTGTGTTGAATAAATAAAGTAATTCCCTGTTTTGTTTTCACCTAACAAGGAGCTCTGGCTATTGACTGGGTGGTTTTGGGCCAGAATTAGTACTTCTACGGGATACTGACGGCAAGGGGAGCATTTCTGCACGTGAGTACAGGACCCCAGGTTACAAATTCCATAGGCTTTAATGACTCTGATATGTTTACCAGATCTCTGGTTACATTTACCCTAGGTTTAAAATTAGGATTAGACTTCCTGAACTGTACTGGTTTACATCTTTGTACGCTGGGCTTCTCTGAACTGTTAGTTCTTACAAATGGCTAACTAGTATAACCAGGAAATTAGACACTTTTCATATCACATTCCATCTCATGCCAATTTCCAGATTACATCCTCTGATGTCGATGCAGTGCAGTATTGATATTCACAATGAATTGGATCATTATAGGATACGAGGATATTGCAAATGGGCAGTACTCAGCGCCGGTGCAAGAATTTTTGCCAACAAAGGCGAAGGGTCACTTTGGCGCCCCCCCCCAAACCCCATGACTAATCCACGTATCTCGCTATCCCACAAAATACTTCACTAATACTCCTATACTTCATGATCAAACCTATTATCCCGCATTCTCTGTGTTTCTATCTCCTGAGTATGTTAGTAAATCCTTCTAATATAATGATCTCTTCTGTCACCCATGTGTCTCCTACCCTCCACCTCATCTCTCACTCTGTCCTGTCTGCTAATCCTCCCAAGACCATCCTCTACCCTCTGGCATCTTCCCCCAATGTGATCCCTGCCCTTCTCCTCAGCCCCCTGTAATTCCTGCCAGCCTCACTGCATCCCGTCACACCCAGTGATCCCATGCTGGTCTCCACTGCCCCAGTGTCCTGCCACTCTCCTCTGCCAACCTCCTCGGCTCCCACTCAGCCCTCTGCCACCATTCCCTGCCTCAAAATGTGACTGTGGTCATTCTCCTGTCCCCTTACGTGCCCTCACCAGGGCTACAATAAGTCAGTTCCAGCCCTCACTATGCCCCTGTTAAGCTTAATAGTCATTCCAATCTAAAACGCTGTCTTCCCCAGCCCGTCACCCTCTACAGTCCTCAATGTGTCGCCGCTCATCCTCCCTAACCTAGTGTGTTCTATGCCACCCTCCGCAACCTCAGACATCAGAACCCAGATACATGCATACCCAGACGCACCAGAACCCAGATACATGCATACCCAGACGCACCAGAACCCAGATACATGCATACCCAGACACACCAGAACCCAGATACATGCATACCCAGACACACCAGAACCCAGATACATGCATACCCAGACACACCAGAACCCAGATACATGCATACCCAGACACACCAGAACCCAGATACATGCATACCCAGACACACCAGAACCCAGATACATGCATACCCAGACACACCAGAACCCAGATACATGCATACCCAGACACACCAGAACCCAGATACATGCATACCCAGACACACCAGAACCCAGATACATGCATACCCAGACACACCAGAACCCAGATACATGCATACCCAGACACACCAGACCCGAGTGTGAGCAATGAGGGACCAGATATTATCATCATTTATATAGCGCCAACAGTTTCTGCAGCGCTTTACAATAATTAAAAGGGAACAAGATATGGATAAACGGACATAGGATGGATAAAAGAGGTGTAGAGGGCCCTGATCATAGGAGTTTACAATCTAGAGAAACCTTGAATTATCTTCAAAATATCCCATTATAAAATATAATTACACACAATTGTGTGCCTTTTTATATATAAAATACATTGTATAACTTGAATAACTTTAATATATTGAGCTTCCAGAGAATAGTAGCAGATATTTGACATTTACAGCAAGTTTGCACCAGGCCTCAGTGTCAGCCCCCCCCCCCCACCACCACCGCCACCACCACCACCACGTGCCAGTGCCACCACGCTGCAGAGCCAGGGCTGTTATTTTATCTATGGAAGTTATCTAAGCACTCTTGTGTCCTCAGCAAAACTGATGTGCACATTTTCTTTGCACAATGTCCTGGATGCTCTGACCAGTATTAACCCTGTCTATGGGAGAGGAAGGAGGGGGCAGAGAGAGAGAGGAGAATCTGCCATGTCTTGCTGCTGCCTCTGGGCTACTTGGGGGAGAATTTCTAAACGTGCAGAAGGGCCAAGAAGACTTTCCCCTGCAGAGGGGGGAGAGCAGGGACCAGTATAGAGTATATGCTGCCAGCTCTCACCCCTCCCTCCCTGTGCAGTGTGTGCAGGACGTGATGCTGCTGGAGACTATAAGCCATCATGGATCCATGTAAGTGGGGGAGCTGTGACATGTGTGAGCTGGGATGTCTTGTTACCCTGTCTCTCTGCCCCTGTTACCCTGTCTCTCTCCACCTGTTACTGCATCTCTGCAGATCACGGCATGTCAGGGCTGCTGGCTCCTCTCCTCCTCCACACAGCTGCAGCCACGTGCTGATGGTGATCATGTGCGAGGAAGGGGGCGGGTCATTTTTCAAGAGGCTCCCATTGGCTCTCTCCTGGCACACAGAGACAGGGGAAGCAGGGGGAGCCCTGATGGTGGGAGGGCTGCTTTCTCTCCTCTCCCCGCACCTGGGCAGTGTCATGGAGGGGGCGGGCCTCTCCCCTGCACAGCACTGATCTCTCCCTACAGAGAGAGACAGCGCTGACAGGCTGAGAGGATTCCAGCGTTCAGTGAGAGTAATCCGGAGTTTAGCGCCCCCTGGTGGACAGGCGCCCCTAGGCAGGAGCCTGTCCTGCCTTATAGGTAGCGCCGGCTCTGGCAGTACTAACATGACACATGGGATGCCTGTCTAATGGAAAAATAAGGTATGCTTATGTCTCCCAGTATTTGACGGGTAGTAAACAGGAAAAGTAAAAATGTAACATCGGCCAAACTGTAAAAGGTACCATTTTAACTGTATCATCATCCCTGCAAATTTAATCCTATCCTATACTATCCTTACAGGACATAAGGGATTAACCACTTCACTGCGGAGGACGCGCTCAGCGTGTCCACCCGCAGTATCGTTCCTTGCGGAGGACGCGCTGAGCGCGTCCTCCCTTTGGGGCCAGTGTTTGGCCGGGTTCCGGCCGATCGCTGGCCCCCCCGGTGCGGGCTGACATCCTCGATGTCAGCCCAGCACCCGGAACAGCCGCCGGAGTAATTAGGTGTCATCGCGGGGGCGCGATGACACCTAATTCAGGCGCCCCCCCGCATGTGCGGAGGAGGCTCCTGAAAGGGAGGGGGGGAGGTCCTTCGGACCTCTCTCCCTCCCGATCGGCAGCGTGCAGGGGGTTAACCCAGGCACCGTTTGGAAGGGCACAGCCTGCCCTTCCAAATGGTACCTGGCATTAACCTCATGGGAGCCGGATCACAAATCGGTGCCGAAAAGCGCCGGTTCGTGATCCTTTCCCGGAGCTGGCCGACATCTTGGATGTCGGCCAAGCTTCCGGAATGCCCCCTGAGGCCTGGCATCATCGTGCATAGCACGATGATGCCAGTCCTGGAGTTAACCCCTAACTGCCACCAATGGTGGAGATAGGGGGTTCCAATGAACCCCCTATCTCCCGATCCGTGGCAGTTAGGGGTTAATGTTTGGTATTGTTGGATTGGCCAGAGCATGGCCATTCCAACAATACCAAACATGAGTATGAAAAAAGTTTTTAAAAAAAAAAATTATATTTAAAACTAAAATTATAAAAAAAATAAACAAGTTTATTTTTTTCTTTTTTTGGTCCGTTAATGCAGCAATATTGTTCCCATTTCAATTATAATGTGAACAATAATGCTGCACTAACGATTTTTGTATGCGGTGCGTTTGTTAAAAATCGCGTAATTTTCCCCAAAAAAAAATGTAACGAGACCCCATCTCTAATTTTTTTAACAAGCGCACCCCATACAAAATTTAACCGCAATTGCTCGCATGTTAAAATGTGAAAAAAAAACACTTTACACGTTGTAAATTATTGAAAATTCATATTTTATTGCATTTTTTGTTATAATAAACAGACAGGTCATGACGTATACATATAATAATGACATATTATGAATCTGCCGAGTCTGACGGAAAGAACGATATATATAATATGTCTGGGTCATATACTAAAATAAGCCTTCAAAACACGTTTAAACATGATGAGCAAAATCGGTAAAAATGACCTCATCACAGATGTAGGAAATGCCTCAGCAGCGAAAGGGTTAATAAACTGCTTCTAAAATTTGAAAGTCACAGACCTAACAGTGACGTTATGAGCTTGAGAAGCATTTTGAATTTAAAAAAATGGTCAAGGACAGACCAACTTTTCCAAAAAATCTGTTATATAAAAATTATTTTTTTCCATCATCCTGTAGGTCTATGTATGATAGAATAAAATGAGCGGCCACCTTAAAGCTCGAATGTTAGAAACATTTTATTTAAAACTAGTTATTAAGCCTGCCCAGAGGGCAGTCTATTGTTCTTGTTGCCAGCTCAGAATCCGTGTCCACATATTTGCTTTTCAATATCTTATCAAAGAGTATCTCTTTATATAAATGCAACGTACAACGTGCAACGGGAGGGCCGAGTAAGCAGCTGTGATAGGTGCGCACGCAGCTGACAGTGCATTACAAAGACATTTATTTATTAGAGCACGCTCCTCTTTCCTCTTAGATTGTAAACTCATGGGGGCGGGTTCCTCTTTATCCTCTTAGATTGTAAACTCACCAGAGCGGCTCCTCTTTCCCCTCTTAGATTGTAAACTCACAGGAACAGGTCCTTCTTAGAGTGTAAGCTCACGGGAACAGGCCCCTCTTAGATTGTATGTTCACGGGAACAGGACCCTCTTAGAATGTAAGCTCACTGGAACAGGACCCACTTAGATTGTAAGTGGGCATATTTATTGCAGAGAGCCCCCAGCTCACACATGGGTATATTTGCCCCCAGCTCACACATGGATATAATTGCCCCCAGCAGCTCACGCATGGATATAATTGCCCCCAGCAGCTCACGCATGGATATAATTGCCCCCAGCTCACGCATGGATATAATTGCGCCAGCTCATAGAAACATAGAAACATAGAAAAATGTCAGCAGATAAGAACCTTTCGGCCCATCTAGTCTGCCCAATTACATTGATACTTTACCTGGATTTATCTTTTGTTTTAAGATAGCCTTATGCCTATCCCATGCTTGCTTAAATTCAATTACTGTTTTGGCCTCTACCACTTCAACTGGAAGACTGTTCCATGTATCCACCACCCTCTCAGTAAAATAATGCTTTCTGATGTTACTTTTAAACCTTTGCCCCTCTAATCTAAGACTATGTCCTCTTGTTTTGCTACTTTGTTTCCTTTTAAATATACTCCCTTCCTCTACCTTGTGGATTCCCTTTACGTATTTAAATGTTTCTATCATATCTCCTCTGTCTCGTCTTTTTTCCAATCTGTACATCTTAAGATCATTAAGCCTTTCCTGGTAACTTTTCTCCTTCAAGCCGTACACCATTTTAGTAGCCCTTCTCTGAACTCTTTCTAAGATGTCTATATCCTTCTGGAGATACGGTCTCCAGTACTGCACACAGTACTCCAAGTGAGGTCTCACCAGTGCTCTGGCTATAGTTGCCCCCAGCTCACGCATGGATATAGTTGCCCCCAGCTCACACATGGATATAACTGCCCCCAGCGCACGCATGGATGTAATTGCCCCCAGCGCATGCATGGATATAATTGCCCCCAGCTCACGCATGGATATAATTGCACCCAGCTCACACATGGATGTAATTGCCCCAGCAGCTCATGCATGGATGTAATTGCCCCCAGCGCATGCATGGATATAATTGCCCCCAGCTCACACATGGATATAATTGCACCCAGCTCACACATGGATGTAATTGCCCCAGCAGCTCATGCATGGATGTAATTGCCCCCAGCAGCTCACGCATGAATATAAATGCCCGCAGCTCACGCATGAATATAAATGCCCGCAGCTCACGCATGGATGGAATTGCCCCCAACAGCTCACGCATGGCTATAATTGCCCCCAGCTCACGCATGGATATAATTGCCCCCAGTTCATGCATGGATATAATTGCACCCAGCTCACACATGGATGTAATTATCCCAGCAGCTCACGCATGGATGTAATTGCCCCAGCAGCTCACGCATGGATGTAATTGCCCCCAGCAGCTCACGCATGGCTATAATTGCCCCCAGCTCACACATGGATATAATTGCCCCAGCACACGCATGGATATAATTGCCCCCAGCTCAAGCATGGATATAATTACCCCCAGCTCAATCATGGATATAATTGCCCCCAGCGCAAACATGGATATAATTGCCCCAGCTCAAACATGGATATAATTGCCCCAGCTCAAACATGGATATAATTGCCCCAGCTCAAACATGGATATAATTGCCCCAGCTCAAACATGGATATAATTGCCCCAGCTCAAACATGGATCTAATTGCCCAAGCGCAAATATGGATATAATTGCCCCAGCGCAAATATGGATATAAGTGCCCCCAGCGCAAACATGGATATAATTGCCCCAGCGCAAACATGGATATAATTGCCCCCAGCTCAATGACCGCCGGCGGGCCCCCTCTGACTGGCGGGCCCTCTCTGACATCATCAGAGAGGGCCTGCCGATGGCCATCTTGAAGTCCCTGCTCGCCGATGGGCCTACATTGGCCCAGCCTCCGGCGAGCAGGGAGGCACGTCGGCGGTCAGGGCTGAGGCCAAAGCGGAGCCATTGGAGAGGCGCACGCAAAGCACCTCTCCCTCTCAGTGACTGAGCTGTGAGAGGGAGAGGTGCTTTGCGCACACCTCTCCAACGGCTCCGCTTTCAGTTTCAAAGTCCGTCGCGCATGCGCACTCAGCGCTTGACGGCGACGGACTTTGAAACTGTTTTATTATATAGGATATTTTAAAGGCTGATTTAAATCAACAAATCAAAGCACATTCATTTCTTGACTGATTGCCTGATTTTGAAAAAGCCATATGAATTCAGTCAGAAGTTGAACAATTAGCTTTCTCATTTGCTGGTTTTGAAAATACTGCTGTCAGGCATTGACCAATCATGAAACAAATGTCATTGTGTGTTCCGTGATTGATCAAACTGTTCAAATTCTGGCCAGTGAGAGTGCTCATTTTTAAGACACTCAACCAAATGCAATTTGCTAGAGGCCACTTGCAGCTCGATCCTTGATCTACCATGAAGGGATAATGAATCCAGGCCATAATCTCTTTTTTCATGTCACCATCACATCCTATCCTCATTCATGACAACCCCATCCTGATGTCGCCATCCCATACTAACCTCAATCATAACAATTTTAGTCTTACCTTACCCAGGGATCCCAACTCTCCCGGAAGATCTGTGAGTCTCCCTGAAGTGAATGTAGGCTCCCTGGTGAAAGCAAATGCTTCTGAAACTCCCGGATTCGGGACATGTGGAATCCCTACAATGAGTATCCAGGAATATGCTTCTTGCTACACCACCAGAGTAGACCCTGCTCTGAGCATTTGCGTTATTTTTCATTGAAATAAAGTTCCTTCCATTTGAAAGGTATTCCTCTTTCATCCTGGGCAACGCAAGGCATGCAGTTCCCCCTCATCTTGCGTTCCTCTCCCAACTGAGGGAGTATCAGAGCAAAACGTGAGCCAGACTGACTTGCTCTCAGTGGCATCACACGGTGGGGCAGGGTTGCGGCCTGCACTGGGTGACACCACCCCCTAGGAAGACACCCTAAAATATATATATACAGTATATATTTTTTTTTTACACAAAAATATTTTACCAGGAAGGATACATTAAGATTTCTCTCATTTTCAAGTATGTCCTGGGTAGGCAAGGCCTAGGCTGGCACTTTCCAGGGGGCGATAATAAAACCACCACTAAAGGGGATATTCACAGAGCACCGAAGTGACGCAGACATTTCATTGTTCTGTTGTTCCCCGCACTTTGGGTAATCAAATTTCCCCCGGTGAATACACCGCAGGGTCCCTAAAGTGTAGGGAATCAGCCACCGAATGCCGCCGCAAACCCGTCGCCTGCTGTTTTCAAAAAAACTGCTGAACGAAAATGTCTGGAATTAACATTTATAAGATCCTATGAATGATAATAAAAAGGTCTGAAACAGAAAAAAAAAAAGCTCTTAGATTTTTTTTTTAAATGCCTAAAAGTTACAGAACAAAATCTATAAATAAAGTGATTTTTACTACAGATTAAAAGAATAAACGGTTTATTAGATATTGGATAAAGACAGGAATATTTTTAACATTGAAACCTATGGTGTTTGCCTGAACAAACCTGCCAAATGAAATCACCAGACATCAGGACATTTCTTTGCTGTTTGGTGTTCTCTGAACAGATTAACCATTACTTCTCTATGGGGACTTTCACTGCCTTCGAACAGGCACCGTATTTGCTGGCAGTTCGGCAAAATTTGTGTGTGAGCATATTACAGAGCTCCACAGCAATAAACCTCACAGTAATGTGCAGTGTGCATGAGCATTCAGTGTTATATGGGAGTACTGATTTATGAGTAAGTGAAGTTAAAAAAAGAAACCATAAAACTTGGGGGGGGGTGACACCATGAGTTACCGCACCGGGTGACACCAACCCTAGTGACGCCACTGGCTGCTCTAATACTATCTCAGTAATAAATTATCCCTAACCCTGCACATAGGAGGCAGGATGGCGAGCAAAGTTGCGTATGTGTGGTACTGCCTCTGATATACTTGCAGCCTTGCTTCATCTCCATATTATAACATATAATTATTCATTTATTTATTTATAAAGTATTTTACCAGAAAGGTTACATTTCTCTCGTTTTCAAGTATGTCCTGGGTGCTCATGGTAATGTGGTGTTTCGTGTTGAATTATTTTTAATATTTATTTAAAAATACACAGTAAAAAAAAACCACACCATCAAAAGTGCCCGGGCGGTGCCCCCTGAAATGAGTTTTGCAGGTTGGGATGTCTGACCTCTTCCTTTTAAACCTTTTTCTGGCAGATGCCATTGCTGCAGCTTCTCTGATAGTGTATGCTGACCACTTTGGATTTAAAGCAGAAGTTATCCCTACTCAGATTTCTTGTAATGCAAATTTAATTTTACTACAACATTTAAGTTACTATCATATAATATCACAAAACCACAAAAGTAAAGAGTACTTTAGGAGTGTAGAGGAAAGAACTGAATTGAGCTGTAAGGAACAACTGAGGCTGAAGAAGAATTCCATTTCTGGGGCCATGAAGCTCATTCGGTTTCTAAATGTAACTGAAGCAGAGATTCATTGTTGTGTTTTCTAATGATTATTGCCTACCTAACCACTCACTTCCACTAATAGCTATAGCTACCACAATTGTAGTTCTTGGATCTCCAAACTTTTAGTGTGTTTATAGGTACTGAAAGTAAACAATGTTTCCATTTTAGCTGTTTTTTTTATATTTTACGAAAATAATGTATAGAACTGTTGCTTTATCGAATGGGACTATGTCACCTTTTTAGATGACAGACCTTTAATAACTTTTCCTGGAATAACTTTCAGAAGTTTTGATTTTCGCTTGTACTTATGAATATTTGTATCGCTGCTTCCTTTCAACATGCTCGTCTTTGAATGGTTTAATCTCAAATCCCAAAGCAATTCAAAATCTTCTCAAATTCTCTGCTACAAATGCACAGAAGTGTAGGAGAAAGCAATTCTTCTCATTTGATCACAGCATGGTAGATGGGACTTGGAGCAACAACAGATGGCTGTAAAAATCCGGATGCATTTTTAAAATGATAAAAGTTCTTAATTTAGCCTTTATTGATCACTTTTCCGGTGTACATACTTTAGTATGCTGTATATGCCACATCGCTACCTCATAAAGTGTAAATCCATTCCCTTGTCCTTCTGTTCATTTGCTAAGAAAAATTGCATTGTAAACAAAGCAAAAAAATTAAGATAAAAAAAATAACATGAGGAAGAATAAAATAATAAACTAGGAATAAACCTTGTATTCGAACCCAACCTTCTGGTAAACAGAATGTGCAACAGTTGCACTCTTAAGTGCTGCCTTTGTTATGTGGTGATACCGCTTCTGGAAACTGGAATTGAGCCTCTGTATGTTGTTATTGTTCTTATTTATCATATATATATATTTATATATATATATATATTCTTAAACATATAGGACCTGATTCCAACCCAGGCACAAACTGGGTGATGGTAAGGGGGGAAAAAATTCAGCAAAAGGCATATTTCCTCCACTGTCTCCATGTTACCGATGTTATTCCAACCCAACCACGTTATTTGCGGCTGGGCTTGGAATAATTCTAAGCAGTGGGCACTTACCAGCTGTGGGGCTCAGTGCTGCTTCAAGTATCAGCTTCTGGTGCCCATAGGATTCCATGGAACCCAATGTGCCCTGCTCAGGCTCTGCAACAGCTCATACTGTATGTGCAGGGCCGCCGGAAGAAGATGCGGAGGGCCATGGGAATTATTAGTTCATGGCCAGAGGAACAGTGGATCGCAACGTCCTCTGCACCACCAGATCTCAGGTGAGTATGGGATGCTTTGCGGTGAGTTACACTGAGGTATTAATTGATTTTGCAAAAGCATTAGAACAGCAATTACTGTACAGAGATTGCCCATTTTAATCTTAAATCCTGGACATGTGCGTTTTAATTTTACATCCCAGAATTGTGAATCTTACTGTAAATCCTGTATATGCAAGTTATACTATAAATACTGAACATGCTTGTTTTCACAGTTAAAGTGGAAATATTAGTTGAAATATCTGTTGAAATATTAATGCAGAGACTTGTGAATTATATACATATTGTACATGTTATAACTATAACAGTAAAAATGTATACGGAGTATGTTACTCAATAACTCACTTTCTGATAGTCATACTAGGAGCATATGTGAAGCAGTTGATCCAGTGCGTAATTACGTGCTGCGTCATCTAAGGCCAATGTCAGACGAACGCCGTTATCACATCCGTGTTGCCGCACAGTTTAACGTCCGTCGTAGCATAGAATCATGATCGATAGAGACCCACACACAAAGTACGTGTGCACCGAACTCGGCACGCACAACGCACGTGGCAAACGGATGCAAGTTAGGCAAGAGCGTAAAACCGCTACCACGGACGCGCAGAGTGCGCCACGTCCGCGAAGCGTTCTGTGTGAGATGTCAGACTCAGCGCATTTGCGACGTCCAGCACCTTGACGCACACAATTGCTTTTCATATCCTTTTCAAATTTTTATCATTTTTCATATTAATTTTATCTCCCATATTTCCTTTTTTTTTCTACGTCCGTCAAGAAAAACGGATTGTGTGGTGTCTACAGTATCTTCCGTCAGTACGTCTGTCCGTTATGCAGGCACGCAGAGTGCTCTCTGACTGAGTTCGTCTGACATTAGCCTAAAACATAATGTCATCGGGCACTGCTAAATTTTATTCTGCAGAGAACCTGGGTACGTTGGACCCTGTATCTCCACTTCTTTGCATAAAACCAGGTGAGGTGTAATTTGAAAGGCTTTTCCAATGATTCCAAACATTACTATATCAAGAGTAAAAATATAGAAATAAATCTGTCTATTTTTGTTCAAACGCAGCCTCATTGCTCACTTATAACTCCAGTACTCACCTTCTCATTTCATATGCCAGGAGCAATTGCAAAAGAGATGACACAGTGCATAATTACACACAGCATTATCCAAAACAGTGGTTCCCAACTGCGGTCCTCAAATACCCCTAAGAGGCCAGATCTTAAGGATTACCCTGGGGAAATGCAGACTGAATCCTGCAATCACTGAGCAGCAAATCATATCACCTGCGCGGTGCTTAAGATATCTGGAAAACCTGACCTGTTGGGAGGACCGTGTTTGGGAACCACTGATCTAAAGGTTAAAATATCAGAATTTAAAATTTACAGGGTTATCCAAAGAGATCCGAATTGCTTGAGAAAGGTAACCGAACGCTGAAAATCAGCGTTCGGTTACCTTTCCTGGCCATTCGGCTATGCAGAGAGCAGGCAATTCGCCAAATCCTGGCGAATTGCCTGCACATACGGTGCCTGTTCGGGGGCAGAGAAATCCCCATGAAAAGCACTGCTTCGGCTATTCAGAGAACGAAAACCAGCAGTGAAAGTTTCCCCTAATGCCCTGCCATTCGGTGGTTTAATTCGGCAAGTTAATTCAGGAGAGTCCCATAGGCTTCAATGTTAAAAATATTCCCGTTTTAATTCAATATCTAATAAACCGTTCATTATAAAATTCTGCAGTAAAGAGTCTCTTTATTTATAGATTTTTTAGGATACTTTAAGCATTTTTCTGAATTTTTTTTATTTTTCTTTAAAGTTTACTTATTTTTTCTGTAACAGCCCTTTTTATTACCATTCCCTGGACCTCCTGTGTAAATTTCAGATATTTTCGCTCAGTAGTTTCTTTGCAAACAGCGTTTCATTTTCACAGATTCACACAAACTATTTTTCTAATTTATTCACCTCCCTCGTCTGTGTCTCAGCTGCTTCGGCTGCGTGCGATTGGCTCCTGCTCTGGCTTTTTCCGTGGTTTTGGGCAGGTTAATCCAGATGTTTTTGCGGGTTTTCGGCGTGCATTCGCCAGGTTTTGCGGTTAGTTTTCGTCAGGTTTGCGGCAGCCTTTCCCTGCAATTCGGGGACCCTGTGGTGCTTGCTGAATACATCGCAGGGTCACCGAAATGGGATCGGAAAAAGGAACCGATTTGAAGAGAACGAAAAGTCACCGAACGTGCGCTGACTTTTCGAATCTCTTTGAATAACCCTGTTAGATTTTTCTTACATTTTTTTATGCAGAATTCTGATATGACATATACACATAGTAATAATATATTTTGAATGTGCTCAGTCTGTTGAAAAAATAGAGATATATAATTTTTATGGGTTCTGCTTTAATACACGACTTCAAAGAACATTTATTGAGATGAGAAAAAAATGGTCCGAATAATCTCAGCAAACAGAGGTGAAATGGATCAGCAGCAAAGGGACTGATGTACAAGATACACTCATCACTCTTTTTTCTTAAACACTACATTTTTAATTTTACCTGTATTTATGTATTTTATAAAATAAAAAAGGATTGTTTTCATTCTTATTATTAAAAATAAACATCTATGCATTTCACACTTTACATTTTTGAGATTGATGCTGAATTACTAGCAAATACATTTTTTAAACCATGCATTACTTTGTCAGTAATCATTACAATGTAAATATAGGCAAATGCTGTCAATAATTTCCATCCCACTGCAGGTTTCCCCGTAGCATCCCCATTTTAGCATGATATTCCGGGGCTGTCTCAGCACCTTGCTCCGGAATGCATGGCTACCTGCAGTGATAATCAAGGTAGTTCTTCAGCGCCGCCGCGAGCATCACCTCCTGGAGTCCATAGGACTCCATGGAGGGTTAAGCTTCCAGAGTGATCTCAGGAACTATCTCTTCCCAGTCTCACTCTCCTTCCGAGGACAAGAAGCAGTGGATCGGCCCAATGTTCTCGCAACGAATGAGAGGTGAGTATCAGATTTATTGGGGGGCGGTTAGGTGGTGATAAATGATTTCACAAAAGCAGAATCAGTTAGCACCAGCTTTTAGATGTTGCTAAATTTATGCCTTGGCATCGTGGCGGTTATTAGCGCTAGCACTTTGTAATACCTTTCCTTTAGTTCTTGAAATGCTTTTTACTGATTGCACATCCTATACTTAACATGGGAAGCACAAAGTACAGTATGCTCGCAAAAGCTACCGCAGTCAACAATGCGCTAACGGAATTCAAATGGGTTTAGCGTTAGGGCATGTAATATGGGGGCAAAATATTTTCAATAATGTGGAGTGCTACTAAAATATCTTTTCATAACCAGTATATCCCGAAGTGGCGTACGTGCCTTACTCATCCATAAAAGCATGTACAAGAAAGAACATACAATTGTTCCTCAATACTTATCAGTTCGTATCAAGTATCGCAATATTCAAAAACCCCTATGTTTCTTTGGACTTTCTCAACTTCAAGAAATGTCTTTCAGCTGGCACACAATTATCCTTGGTCTCTGGGTTACATACACTCCCAACCGTAATGCTCTTATTCATCTGCAATCCCATCAGTATCATGTGGGGAAAGAAGAACATATATAGTGTGGAAAACCTCTTGACAAAAGGTATATAAGGCAATAGGGAATGAACTCACATGGTCGAGAGCCTCAGCCGCAGGGGCTCTCCTGTGTCAACACATATAGGGCTAAATTACAATCTTTGCATTAAAACGCTTGCGCAACGTGTGAATTTTTGCACCAAGCATTAAACGTTTACGTGCATAAATCACCGCTGGAATTACAATCCTCGCGCATTTTTTCTAGGGATGTGCGTTTCGGGTTTCGGAATTTCGGAATTTTCACGAAATTTCCCGATTCGTGTTTTCGGATGCGGCTGATTTTCCAAAAAATTTTAGATCCGAAAATGGCAGATCCGAAAAGTTTTCCGAGCCGAAACGAAATATTTTCGGAATTTTCGAATGGACTTGAAATGTGTCAAATGGAAATTTATTGCTTTGAAACGAGGAGAACAGACGTTCTGAAAAAAACGAAAATTTCCGAAATCACGAAAAGTTGATCCAAAAAACGAGCAAAGTGACACGAAAATACGAAAAATGGTCGATATTCCGAAAACATATACAATTCCGAAAAACGAAAATTTCTGAAATCACGAAAAGTCGATACAAAAAACGAGCTAAGTGACATGAAAATACGAAAAATGGTCAATATTCCGAAAAAAAAATGTACACGAAAAACGAGTCGAGTCGAACCGAATCGAAACAGAAAACGGTCGAAACGAGCCGAATCGAAAAGTTTAAACATCCGAAAAATCGAACCGAAAAAAAATCGGTGCACAAGCCTAATTTTTCATCCGTCAAGCAAAATAACGCACGTAAAACGGAGGCGCACAAATGCTCGCGCAGTAACGTTGCGCGCAGAAATCAGGGTGCAGACTGTTTTTTTCAAGCGATCCAGCCAATCAGAATTAAGAACCACAATTATCTCACGTTAAGTTTTTGCGCCTGCCAAAGTCAATCTGAGCATATATGTTGCAGCAATAATAAATGCACACACAACTTCTCAATATTATTGTTTTGGTATGTGTAGGCCAGGTTGTTCAGATTTGCCATTAATACCAGCTTTTAGGAGTTGCTAAAATTATCCGCGCAACGTCTATGCGTTTATTCCTGCTCATAGATTGTAATACCATCCGCGTACCAGCGCACAAACGCATTTGCGCTCATGATGTTAAGTATAGGACGCGCGATGTACAGTAAGCGCGCGCAGCGTTCGCGCAGGTTCACCCGTGGTAGCCGATTATGCGCGTTTGTTGCGCTGACATGTAATATGGCGTACGGCGCAAAGGGTTCTACCCCTCGCGTTAATGTTTTTTGCGCCGGCGCAAACGTTTGCGTGAAGATTGTAATTTAGCCCATAGTGTATTTCATTCGGGATCACCACCCCTCAAAGTCGCTCTTTCACCTTCTCTCCTCAACGATTGAAGAAAATCAGCATGTTTTCCAAACTATGGGCTATATTACATAGTTGGTGCTAACTTAACCAGAGCTGTTGTAAACTTAAAACCTCCATAGGCTATAATGGCTCTGGTAAGTTTACAACAGCTCTGGTTAAGTTAGCACCAACTATGTAATATGGCACTATATATGTTCTTCTTTCCCCACATGTTACTGATGGGATTGAGGATAAATAAGAACATTAGGGTTGGGAGTGTATGTAACCAAGAGAGAAGATAGTTTTTTTTTTAATATTACGATATTTGATAAGTGATAAGTATTGAGGAACAATTGTATGCTTCTTGTACATACTTTTATGGACGAGTATTGCACGTAAGTCACTGCGGGATATATTGATTATGGAAAGATATTTTACAGTAGTAGCCCTCCACATATTGAAAATATTATAGGGGTTATTCAGAAAGCTCTCTCGTTCCTTGCACTTTAGAGATCACTTTAGAGAAGCATCAGATCAATCCAACCGCCGCAAAAAAGACGCCGAACACGTCTGGAGTAAGCCGACGATCCGCCGCACACAGCGCCGGCCAGCTGCCGGAAAAAACAGACAAGCCAGGAATGGGGTAAATAAATAAATGATTGAGGGCTACATTACATATTGGGTGCTAACATTAGCGCTCACCTGAGTGAGCGTTACCGTTAGCCCTGGTAGCCAACGCAAATTACAATCCAAACGCTAACGGGTTAAGTAACCGTTAGAGTTTGGTACCTTGCGCTTTTCAGTGCGAGGTTACTGTACTTTGCACTCCCTATACTTAACATGGGGAGCGCAAAGTGTTAATCAGCATTAGGATTACAAAGGCCTAACGCTAATTAACGTCCGGCTGCGTTAACAAAATGTTAACCACAGCCAGGACTTGGTGCTAACGGATTCCGCTGGTAACACCAGCCAAAAAAATAAAAAAAACAATCCTATACTCACCTCCTATCCCGCGGTGAGGACCGCGGCTCTGTCCGCCACCTCTGTCCGGCAGGAGCAGGGAGAGACTGGGGAAAAAGTCCCCCAGTCTCTCCCTGCGGATCACTATGCCGACCGGCCAGATCTCACGAGGCGAGATCCGGCCGTTCATGTGACCGCCGCAGTCTGTTTCAATGGAGTCCTATGAACTCCATTGAGAGGATGCTCGCGGCGGCGCTTAGTGTTGCCGTGCGCATCCCAGGGCTTAGCCCCTGACAACAATGCAGACAGCTTTTTAAGCGCCTGCATTGAAATCTCCCGTTAAAACGGGGGCGCGAGGGAGAAAACTGCGTGCACAGTTTTTTCTCCCTAGCGCTCCCATTTCAACGGGAGCATTGTTATGTAGCCCTGAAAGAGTCAAAATTTTAACTCTGTTTGCAAAAAAACAACTGGACAAAAATGTCTGGAATTAACATATAAGGTCCTATGAATGATAATAAGAAGGCCTGTTACAGAAAAAAAGAAAAACAATATTTGAAAAACCAGAACAATCTTTTGCCTAAAAATCCCGAAAAGTGCTTAAAAGATCCTAAAAAAATTAATAAATAAAGAGACTTTTTATTGCAGACTAAAAAGGTATTTAAAAGTTTATTAGATATTGAATAAAAACAGGAATACTTTAAGGCTAATGTCAGATGAACGCAGTCAGAGCGCCCTCTGCGTGCGTGCACAACGGACGGATTTACTGACGGAAGATACTGTAGACACCACATGGTCCGTTTTTGTTGACAGACGTAGAAAAAAAAAGGGCATTATGGGAAACAAAATTAATATGAAAAATGATAAAAATTGGAAAATTATATGAAAAGCCATTTTGTGCGTCAAGGTGCTGGACGTCGTGTCTGACTTCGTGTCATCACGCACACAGAACACTATGCGGACATGGCGCACTCTGTGCGTCCGTCTTAGCGGTTTTACGTTCTTACCTAAATTGCGTCCGATGCCATCTGCGTGGCGCCTGCGCACTTCGGTGGGCACGTACTTCGTGTGTGGGTCTCTATTGATCATGATTCTATGCTACGACGGACGTTAAACTGTGCGACGACACTGCGTTCGTCTGACGCGATCCTTAACATTGAAACCTATAGATTTGCCTGAATAAACCTGCCGAATGAAACCACCAAACAGCAAGGCTTTTCCCTGACTTTTTACTGCTGTTCGGTGTTCTCTGAATAGGATAACCATTGCTTCTCTATGGGGAATTTCACTGCCTTCTAACAGGCACCATATTTGCAGACAATTTGCCAAAATTTGGCCAACTGTCTGCTATCTGAATAGCCGAAATGGCCACAAAATGGCACCATACGGGGAAATTCACTGTTGGGTGCCATTTTGGGGCCAGGTCGGCTCTCTCATAAACACAAACAGGGTTTTATTAAAAGTATTATGTACAACTTATTGGTGTGAGCTGCTGGAACAGGAGTATTTATCCTTATTTTTTATCTACTACATACATTTGATCACCAGAATTCTCCCTAGCGTTTTTCTATTTTATCTTTCTTAATTAGCATCTAATATGGGGGCATGCGTTGAATACACTTATCCTAGCGTTAACACTTACTCATTCAAACGCTGCCATTAGCGTTCACTATGGAATAGTGCCCTATAAAGTCTTCTTGTCTGTAAAATGATTGCAGACTTGGTAAAGAACACAAAAAGTGCATTCTCTTAAAACAGATGCTAATTTCCATTTGATTACTTTTTCTCATCTGAGCAATGAATTTGTATGTCCCTGTGCAGACATGTATTTGTGTATTTGTTATTAGTATGTATGAGTGGCATTCAGCATCAAAGGTTAAATATCTAAGCAGTGAAAAAATGTGATGGGTATTTCAGACACTATTTTGACACGGGCCATGCTCTTTTCTTCAGTAAAAATTTAAACAATGTACAATATGATGTTTAAATTGTTACAATATTTATTGTTTTAGTGTCTCAAACGAATTGCCAAAAGCTATGATTTCAATGAAAACATGCATGTCTTTAGGCCCCATTCACACTGTGCGATTTATCGCGTGGATTTTACAGCGAAATCGCGGCAAAATCCGTGCAATCTCTCGCTATGTAGCTTCTCCGATGCATTTCAATGGAGCTGTTCACATCTTGCCGCGCGATGGCGCATGTCGCGGTACCATGTCGCTGGTACATGACCCTTTTTTTGTTTTGCGATTTGCATTGGTGTTGTTTTGCAAAATTGCGCAAAACCACGACATCGGGCAACATTACTGCACAATGTCGCGAATATGAAAATCACACAGTGTGAACGGGGCCTTAGTGTTTTACCTGCTACCGAAGCAAAAGAATAACGTAATGCCATCCTCTCCATTAACATCCACTGATTCTCCTATGAATGTGAGTTATATTGTTCTTGCATCTCATTTTAAATGGGTTGACAGAATGCATGATACCATCTGCCAGTTCTGCAAATTCACATTGCATAAAAAAATGAAATCAAAACGGTTTATTCATTCTTGAATTCACAACAGTAATTATAACAGAACAGCCTGATGCACATACAGTATATATACATGCACAAATTTTTTTTGATATGCAACAAAAAACATGGGGCCCTATTACATTCTTCACGCTAACACTAACGTTAGCGTTCACCTGTGTGAGCGTTAATTGTAGCCCTGGTGCCCCATATTACAATCCAAATGCTATTGGGTTAAAAAAAACTTTAGCGATTGGTATCTTGCGCTTTTCAGCGCAAGGTTACTTTACTCTGCGCTCCCTATGCTTAACATGGGGAACGCAAAGAGTTAATTAGCATTAGGATTACTAACACTATTTACCGTCTGGCTGCGGTTAACCCGAATGTTAACCACAGCCAGGACCTGGTGCTAACAGTTTCCGCTACTGCAGAATCCATCAGCACCAGCAGAAAATACCCCCAAATTAATCACATACTCACCTTCCATCCCGCAGCGAGGACCGCGGCTCCAACCGCCTCCTCTGTCCGCCGGGAGCAGGGAGAGACTGGGGGAAAAAGTCCCCCAGTCTCCCTCCGCGGATCACTACGCCGACCCGCTGGATCTCGCGAGGCGAGATCTGGCAGGTCATGTGACTGGCAGAGCAGAAACTCAATGGAGTCCTATGGACGCCATCGAGTGGATGCTCGAGACATAAAATAAAAAGTTGAAAAAAGTAAATGCAAAATATATATTTTTTCTCTGTTCTATGGCAGAGGCAATATATGCTTTTACATATAAAACAAACAATGCCACTGTACTAACTCAACTAAGGCAACAGAGTATGCCCTTTTGATTTGAGGGCAGAGGGAAAAAAAAAATCTGTTTTTTAAAATGTTTTTATTTTTATTTTTTTTAGTTTTCCCCAAAATGAAAATTTAAAAAGTCATTTTGGCACGTTTCTTTTTTTTTGTTTGAGACAGAGGGGCTCTCCACATTTCTGTGTCTACTGGCTCCTAAGATACAAATCTGGCCCTGGCTCAGATATGTGAGCGTTCAGGCTAGGTTAAATGGATTAGAGGTAACATCACTGCTCTTTAACCATGCAGACCATGGAGACACAGTTTCAAATCCCAGGCAGAGTACCTCTCCAGTAACTGTCCTTGGGCAAGACACCTAACGGTACATACTCGCCTCCCAGGGCATATTTGAAAATGAGAGAAATCTCAATGGATCATTCCTGGTAAAATACTTTCTCCAAAAAAAAAAAAGTGAGTTTATCGCATAACACAAAACTCGTAATACATTACTGCATTAGTGATTGTGCAAGCTTTCTGTACTTTGCGCACCCTATACTTATCAGTATCCTATATAAGCAGCAATTAGAGTTAGGATTACAAATTCCTAATGTTAATTATCCCACCACTGCGAAAAAGTTAGAAGCTGGTGCTGATTAGGGATGAGCTGTTCGGTTCGGACGGTTCGGAGTTCGGGCCGAACTTAGCCTGTTCGGTTAGATCGCGAATTCCGAACATTTCCGGGTGTTCGGAGCAAGTTCGAACACAATGCATCACAATGGCCAGGGCCGGCCAAAGCCACTGTGCTGCCTGGAGCGATGGATGAATTGCTGCCCCCCCCAAAAAAAGCATGTATGAGCATATTAAAGAGCTCCACAGCAATAAACCTCACAGTACTGTGCGCTGTGTATGAGCTTATCACATAGCTCCACAGCAATAAAACTCACTGGCTGCGAGCAGCTGTGACTGGCTGCAAAATAACAACATGCACAGTGAGTGTTATATAGAAAGGGGCAGTTGCGGCCTGCTGAAAGGGGTAGGTGTGGTCTTCTAGAGGGGCGGACGAGGCTGGCTTTCTCCATGAAACACCAGTCTGCTGGAGGGCTGTGCCTTGTTCCGGCCAGACGCTCTCCATGCCAAGGCCTTTGCCAGGGCAGCAAAATGCCACCCCTGACAAAGGGCTGCCTGGAGCGTCTGCTCCACCCTGCTCAATGGATGGGCCGGCCCTGACAATGGCCCACAATGCACTTTCCCACTAGCCTGAAGCTCGTAATTGGCTACAGCCTTGCACCTGACCACAGGTCTGGTGCAAGACAGGTTCAACAGTATGGCAATCATGGCTCAGAGTCCTGATTGGGCAAATTTTGCCCAATCATGGGCTCACAGAGCTAAGTCCCGCAGCACACTATATAACGTTTCCACGCATAGCTACAGCACGCATTTGAGAGGAGATTTCATAGGAGATTGTTGTTCTGTATTGTTACTGCCGGTCTGCCATGCTACTGGGGGGTCTCATTTCTACCAAATATCTGGGAATTTAGGTGATGTGTGTGTTGTCACTGCGCCAGCAAGTATTTTGGGGGTTACAAATTTCTTTTAAACATTTGTGAATTGAGGTGATCTGTCTCTTGTCACACAGCCAGTACCACGCAGTATTTTGGGGCTCACTAATTTCTACAAAATATTTGGGAATTGAGGTGATCTTCTGTGTCTTGTCACTGCCAGCAAGTATTTTGGAGGTCACTAATTTATACAAAATATTTGGGAATTGTTAGTGTGTTCTCACTGGCTGCCACCCATCAAGGGGTCTCACTGATTTATAAGAGGTTTCTGAGATTTGTAATCTGTGGCTTCTCACTGCCACCCATCAAGGGGTCTCACTGATTTATAAGAGGTTTCAGAGATTTGTAATCTGTGGCTTCTCACTGCCACTGTCAGGGTTCAGACTGTGCTCAGTGTAGCAGAGTGGGGTTGTGAGCCCAGGATGCAGTGATAGAGGCAGGTTCAAGATAACAAAAGGGTGTTTATTGTAGAATAAACACGAACACGAATAATCAGGCAAGGTTCAGACAATAGGGTGGTCAGAGTTGAGAAATGGGTCTGGTACACGGGGAGTCTAGATGGGGGGGTAGAAGGGGAGCAGGATGGGGGGGTACCGGTGTGATGAAGAAATGAAAGTCTAGATAATAACAGAGGGTCCTTGGAGTCTTTGGTTGAGGAATCAGGTGGTTGTCCAGAAGGTTCAGGGAGCTTTGGCAAACAGGTTCACAGTCAGCAACTGCAATGTGGAAGTCCAGGGTTGAGGGCGGGACTCCCTTATATGCTGGACTCATCAGGGAGGATGAAGGGCAGGTGTGGTTCCAGGGCCAGAACGTCAGGATTCAGGAAGGTGCATTGTTCATACAAAGTCCTGGAACCTGCAGGGGGCATGCAGGATAAGGCACAAAAAGGGGGCGCCAGGGGGTCAGGCTTCTCACTGCCACACATCAAGGAATCTCACTGATTTATAGGAGGTTTCAGAGATTTGTAATCTGTGGCTTCTCACTGCCACCCATCAAGGGGTCTCACTGATTTATAGCAGGTTTCACTGCCACCCATCAAGGGGTCTCACTGATTTATAGGAGGTTTCAGAGATTTGTAATCTGTGGCTTCTCACTGCCACCCATCAGGGGGTCACACTGCATTTTAGGAGGTTTCTGCAAATTGTAATCTGTGTCTTGTCACTGTTGCCAGCTATCAGGGGGTCCTATCAGGGAGTCTCACTGACTTGTAGCAGATTTCTGCGAATCGTAGTTTGTGTCTTGTAACTGGCACCCATCAGGGGTCTCACTGATTTATAGGATGTTTCTGGGAATTGTAATCTGTGTCTTGTCACTGGCTGCCAGCTATCAGGGTGTCTCACTGAGTTATACCAGAGTTCTGTAAATCTTTAATCTTTATACCAGAGTTGAATCAGAGTTCTGTATATATTTAATCTACAGTATATATCACTCACCATGTCTGAAAGAACAAAAAGGACAGGCAGACGCTCCCAGAAACAGATAAAAAGGCAAGCAGCCCCTGTGTCGGGAGGCTGTGCCTCTGGTCGTGGTGGACGTGGTGCATCCTCTGCAGGGGCACGCTTGTCCTTTCTAACTGGTGCTGGCCGTCTTAAGCAGCAGCAACATACAGAGGACTTGGTGGATTGGCTAACCAGGCCATCCTCATCCTCCGAGTCCTCTGCCAGCCAGGCTTGTAGTTCTTTACAGTCCACCTCAGCTGCCAAAACATCTAGTTCAGCCTCCATGTCTACAGCTACTCCTGCCAAAGCCTCGCTATCACACACGGAGGAGTCAGCTGAATTGTTTGACTACAATGAGAGTGACATGCTGCTTGAGGATGCGCAGCAAGTACAGTGCTCTGATTCAATCTCTGAGGTTGAGCAAGGGAGTATAATCAACCTAGAGGAAGGGGGTGCCAGTGATGACACACAAATAACTGGCACTCATGTTGCCCCAGCAGCTGCAGCATACTGCCAATTTGGCTCCAGTGACGAGGAGATAGGGGATGATGATGACAATGATGATGAGGTCACTGACTCCCCCTGGGTGCCAGATCGAACAGAGGAATCAAGTGAGGAGGAGGGGTGGAGGAGGCACAGCAAACATGAGGCACAACATCCTCTGTGACCAACCATAGCACTAGCCAGTCCAAGGCATCAGATGTCAGAGCTGCTCCGGTGCAGAGCGCTGTTGTCTCAAAGCACACATGCAGGAACTCTGTTGTCTGGGAGTTCTTTAAGAAATGTGCAGCAGAGCGCACCGTTGCTATTTGTAATCTATGTCAGATGAGGCTGAAGCGTGGGAAAGACACCGGACACTTGGGTACCACGTGTTTGAGGAGACATATGAACACCTGCCACACATCCCGTTGGTGCAAAACTTTGCGTAGGTCCTCCTCCTCCTCATCTGTCTCTACCCCCACTGTATGTCCTGCCATGTCATTGCCTGCTACAACCTCCACTGACAGGGATGATGCTACAGTAATGGATGTACCAGCTCCTTCCTCACAATGTGACATCATCCCATCAGTTGAAGATTTACACAGTCAGATTACGTTGCCGCAGCTGCTGCAGCATAAGAAAAAATATAGTCCCAACCATCCCCAAGCACCGCGTCTAAATGCCAGCATAGCAAAATTACTCGCATTGCAGCTGCTGCCTTTCCAGCTGGTGGACTCTGCTCCCTTCCGTGAATTTGCTGAATGTGCTGTACCACAGTGGCAGGTTCCAAAACGCCATTACTTTTCACGCAAGGCCATTCCAGCACTATACCAGCACGTGGGATACAATGTTATCCAGTCATTGGGAAAGGCAGTCAGCAACAAGGTGCATGTGACTTTAGACACGTGGTCCAGCAAGCATGGACAGGGCCGTTACATTTCCTTCACGGCACACTGGGTAACTCTGATTGCAGCTGGGAGAGATCCAAGGTGGGGCTCTGTGCTGGAGCTTGTTCATCCACCATGCCTCCAGAAAGATGCTTGTATGAGGTCCGTCTGCTCCACCACCTCTTCCTCCTCCTCCTTCTCTGTCTCTGGCGAAGTGGCAGTTAAACCGACGGGTGGCAGGGGCTACGCAATGGCTCAAGCAAAAAGATGCCATACTGTGCTTGAGCTGGTTTGTTTAGGGGACAGGAGCCACACCGGGCCAGAAATTCTGTCAGCTCTGCAGGGGCAGGTGCAGAGATGCCAGCTTCAGCTGGGAATGATCGTCTGTGATAATGGCAGCAACCTTCTCTCCGCCCTACGCAAGGGTAAATTGACGCAGGTACCATGCCTAGCACACATCCTAAATCTAGTGGTACAGCGTTTCCTAACCAAGTACCCAGGGCTGCCAGAGCTTCTCAGCCAGGCCAGAAAAGTCTGCAGCCACTTCAGACGGTCATTCCCAGCAAGCGTTCCACCTTCCCACAAACCGCCTGATCTGTGACATGCCCACCAGGTGGAACTCGACATTAGCAATGCTGCAGCGTCTGCACAAGTAGCAGAGGGCCATCAACGAGTACCTGTGTGTGTATGGCACAAGGACAGGTTCAGGTCAACTTGTTTTTCCCCTCCCGCAGTGGCTGATGATCAAGGATGCATGCACTGTACTGTCACCATTTGAGGAGGCAACGAGGATGGTGAGCAGGGACAGTGCATGCATCAGTGACACAATTCCTTTAGTGTTCCTGCTGGAGCACACTCTGCGGGGAATTATAGATGTGGCTCTAGAGGCAGAGCAGCGGGAGAAAGAGGAGGCCTTCCCTAGCTCTCAAGGCCCCAGTCTTTCCGCAGACAGCATTCCAGCGGGTCCTACTCAGATCAGACAGGAGGAGGATGAGGAGGAATATTTAAGTAGAGGGGGCATTGAAGGTGGGGATTCCTCAAGGGAGGGTTTCGTGTGCCCAGAAACACAAGGGCTAGTGCGTGGCTGGGAGGAGGAAGTGCACAATACGGTCATCCTCATTGACCAGGAAGACTCGGAAGCTAATGCCACCTCCAACCTACGCTGCATGGGCTCCCTTATGATGCAAAGCCTGCTAAAGGACCCCAGGATTCATGCTATCAAGGAGAGGGATCATTACTGGTTGGCAACCCTTCTTGATCCACGATACATGGGTAAAGTTGCAGAGCTCATCCTGCCCGCACAGAGGGAGCACAGGATGAAAAAACTTGAGGATGCTCTAAAGCGACACTTGTGTAACACCTTTCCAGGCACTGGTAGGTTACCAAGTGATGACACACGTGCTTCTGAGGCTGCAAATGATCAGAGGAATAGTGGTGAAGGCCAGGGCCGCTTGACTGATGCATTTTTAATTTTTTTTAGTCCACGACGCCCAGGGACGTGAAATGTAGGCACCCATTGCCAGCGTCTTCACCATATGGTGCAGGACTACCTAGGGGCAAGGGCAGACCTGGATACCTTTCCAGCAGATGATCCACTGGCTTACTGGGTGCTGAGATTGGATCACTGGCCAGACCTTAGCCAATATGCTATGCAGCTACTAGGTTGCCCTTCATCCAGCGTGCTTTCTGAAAGGACATTCAGTGCCGCTGGAGGTTTTGTCACAGACAAAAGAGTGCGTCTGTCCACCGACTCTGTAGACCGGCTGACATTTATAAAAATGAATCAGTCCTGGATCAGCAGTTATCAATCCCCTGATGCTGACGTAACGGAATAGATCGGGGATGTCTTCTGCATGCACAAAACTTCCAGCACTGAACTCTTCCACAATACCACAAAAGGGTTACGGTGTGAATGCACTTGCTGCCATGAAAGGCACAATATTTGGCTGCACTGACGCCTGCGCCAGATTTATATCATTTTAATTTTTTGAACAGCAGGGTCCAACCCTGCACTCTTCCACAATACTACAGAGGGGTTACTGTATGATAATAGTACTTGCTGGCAGTCTGGCACCAAAAGCACAACATCTGGGTGCACTGACGCCTTGACCAGAATCATATCTTTTTAATATAGGACCACATGGTCCACCCCTGCATTCTTCTACAATACTATAGAGGGGTTACTGTATGATGATACTTGCTGGCCTGGCAGTCTGGCACCAAAGGCACAATATCTGGGTGCACTGACGCCTTTACCAGATTCATATCTTTCTAATATAGGACCGCAAGGTTCACCCTTGCATTCTTCCACAATACTACAGAGGGGATACTGTATGATAGTACTTGCAGGCCTGGCACCAAAAGCACAATATTTGGGTGCACTGCCACTGACGCCTGTATCAGATTCATATCCTCAGAGGGGTTATGGTGTGACGGCACTGTTGCCGACGCTAAAGGCCCAATTCTAAAGCACCTATTGTTACTTTCATCCAAAGCCTGCATAAGTTTCACAATAATTTAGCCAAAAAATTACTAAACTTTTTCTACGTGTCCGAAAATGTCTCCTCTTTTCATACAGACTCTCGCCCCAAGCAGTTGTTTATGGATAGATTAAAGGAAAAGCATTTACCGTCATTTGAAACGTCATTTTTTTGTTTTCAAGTGTTTCTATACAACCTAGAAATCCGCCACTTCACGGGCAGGTTATGGGGACCAACTACGCACAATATTTGAAGGAATTTTTTGTTTTTATTTTTAACCCTTATTTCATTGAAAACTCTCTGTCCCTTTTAAAAACTTTTTTTTTAAACTTTTTGTCCTTGTTTCCTGTCCCCCAGGGCACTACCCGGACCCCCATACACCTTTTATGGCAAATATCTAGCATATATGCCCTCTTGGAGGGCACTCTAAAAACCAAATTTTCAGCCCCATTGACTTGTATTGAGTTCGGGTTCGGATTCGGATTCGAACATTTGGAATGTTCCGGTTCGGTTACGAACCCGAACTCGGACGTGTTCGGCTCATCCCTAGTGCTGATACCATTTCTGCAGAATCAGTTAACACCTTCTAAAAGAACCCGCCCGCGGCGAGAACGGTGGCCGGATCTGATGCTTCTGGCCGCCGGGAGCAGAGTGAGACTGTGGACAAATAGTCCCGCATCTTCCTCCATGATCACCCCACAGTCTTGCGAGAGCGAGATCGCGCAGGGCTCATGGCCCGGCAGCACAACTTTCCATGGAGTCCTGTTGACTCCGGGAGGTGATATTTGAGGTGGAGCAGAAGTGCTACATGGGGTATCAAGGAGGGCTGCGCTGTGTTACGGAGCAGACTGCTGTAATATGAAGCTAAAACGGGGACACTACGGGGAAACCTGCAGGCGCAGGTTAGATTCAATGTTTTAGCGCCACAAATGTAATATGGCCTTAAGACTTTTGAAACAAAGGCGATATTTAGGGTGGATATACTTTTAAGAAATGTCCTTTGTGTTAAATGCTGTAACTGTGACAACGAAAAATAATAAATATAGTGAGATCTCCTAATGAGATTATTAGCAATACAGCTTCCAAAAAATACCAGCACAATATGAAAATGTTATCTGTAAGTGTCATAAGGTCTGTATATGTGAACTACAGTAACACCTTTTTTTTCTGTACTGTACAGGGATTTTCAGTCATAAGACCCTGAATCTTATCCCTGTATAGCAGTGAGTGACCCCAGACTCTCCCTTTATTCTGACATCTTCCTGGTTGCTGTAATGCAGCAGTAATGTGTCACTTTTTTTACAGTGAGGTTTGGGGCTGTTGTTTCAGCAAGTTTTGTCTCTCTGCAAGGTGCTTGGCGCGAGATATGACCGTGGATTTCGATTCTCCACAGGGGGCATACTAATTTTACTTTGAAAAGGTTTGAAAATTGAGTGTTGATAAGCTAATTAGTGCTTTCCAGTGTATTATAATGCAAAATCGAGTGAATGGGTTTAAACTTTGATTCAAGCATTACAAATGTTGCAACACTTTAACCTTACAATAGTTTCATTCTTCTACTATTTGGCCTGACTTTGCAATAAATTGCTCGAAATCCTACACATGTAGGGCCATATTACATAGTTGGTGCTAACTTAACCAGAGCAGTTGTAAACTTAGCACCAACTATGTAATATGGTTTTAACTTAACCAGAGCTGTTGTAAACTTAAAGGGCCATATTACATACTTGGTGCTAACTTAACCAGAACAGTTGTAAACTTAAATCCATATTACATAGGGCGTGGCCTGACTGCGATACATGGAGGACGTGTGAGCGCTAAACTCCTGCTCTGGATCCTCTATAAACCAGCAGATTTAAACAACAAAATTACCCTCACTCGCCCATATTCGGGGGGTGAAAGAGTCCTGATCACCATGGCTGCTGCTAAAGCATTAACCGCACAGCTGGATGCAGTGGCGACGGCCATCCGCAGCGATAGTAAGGAAATTGGCGAGAGGACTGATAAACTGGAGTCAAAGATGACAGAGTTTGCAGAGGCCCATAATATCATGGGGGAACAAGTTGAAACTCTGGAGGAACAACTTAAGGTGACAATGTTAAAATTGGCAGATATAGAAGACCGCTCACGTCGCCATAATTTAAAAATACGTGGTATCCCAGACTCTGTTACCTCATCACTTACTTCATATGTGACAGAAATGTTTCAGACTTTACTCCCGGAGGTAACGCCTGCTTCACTATTGTTCGGTCGCATACACCGCCTGCCAAAACCGCCTTCAGCCCCGGCGAAAGCCCCACGCGATGTCATTTTGCGCCTCCACTATTTTAAGCCGCAGGAAGACATCCTGAGAGCTTTAAGGGATCCAGGAGCACTGCAACCTGAGTATGATCACATATCCATCTACCCTGACTTATCAAAGGCTACTCTTCTTCAGCAGAGGAGGAATTTTAAGCAAATCATGACGATACTGCGTAGCAACGATATCGGGTATAGATGGGGTTTCCCGACCAAACTCCTGGTCACGCGTAACGGTACCGTTCATGTGGTGACGTCCGTGGAAGAAGGTGACAAGCTGCTGCGTGCTTGGGGATTCTGGGATCATTCTCCGCAACCAGTGAGAAAAGCACCACCCCGACGTTTAGATCCGGAATGGCACCAGCGATGATATCTCTTCCTCCTACCTGGAACTTACCACCCTTATCCATTGTCTGGTTTCTTCGCTTCACCTGCCAACCTCTGTGGATACTTTCCTCAATTGGCCAGTTGGCACTTGCAACCCCCCCCTAGTCTGGGTATGAGTGCGGGTCACACTGCCAAGAGGACTTCCTAGTATGGACTGTGCGAGCCCGGCCCTTCGCACCCCTTTCTCCCTCCTTGGCTGGGGAGTTTGAGAAGAGTCTCCGAATTTCGGAGCTTCTCGCAGGAGAAGTACCCTATTGGGTTTGTATATACTGTTTTGTTTAGATTTTGTTTCTGAGTAACTATGGGGTAACACGACGGTTATTTTTCAATCTCAGAATGTTGTTTCCTTACCCTTGCTCTTCCCTTACCTCTCAGGGTTTGTATTTTTTATGTGAAAGGTTCTACCCTGAGTGACAAGACAGCTAATATGTAAAATGCCTTTCCTACGACGCACTTTTTTAACGAACTATGAAGATATTAACCTTTAATGTAAAGGGCTTAAATTTGCCCGTAAAAAGACACTCCTCATATCGTGATCTCCGAGCCCATGATGCAGATATAGTGTGTCTCCAGGAGACACACTTCCGCCGACTAGACCATCCTAAGCTATATGCCCCCCAGTACCTGACACAATACCATTCCACATTTCGATCTAAAGCTAGGGGGGTTACTCTGTTAATTCACAACAGGGTGGCCTTCCAGATGCATCGCATTCTAAAAGACCCGAAATGCCGCTATCTCATTTTAGTCTGTACAATCAACTCGAGAGTGTATACTCTGGTTTCGATTTATGCCCCCAATGCTGCTCAGTCCCAATTTTTATCCCAGATATTGCAAAATATTTTAAATATTTTATCCCAGATGTTCAATCGGGCACTCTGGTACTATGCAGAGATTTGAACTTGGGCTTAGACCCTCAAACTGCCCGATCTTCCACGGTAGCCCATAACCCCCGTGAGACTTCTACCCGGAAATTTAGGCAACTACTGCAAAGATATAAACTATATGATGCTTGGCGTCTATTGCACCCAACAGAACGCAATTATACATTTAGGTCTAGAGCAGTGGTGTATTTTGGCCTAGGCCGACTAGGCCCAGGCCTAGGGCGGCACTTTCCAGGGGGCGGCAGCCCGCACTGGGTGGCCCCACCCCTAAAAAAAGACAAAAAAAAAAATTTTTTACTTTTGCAAAGTATTTTACCAGGAAGGATACATTGAGATTTCACAAATTTTCAAGTATGTCCTGGGTAGGCAAGGCCTAGGCTTTCACTTTCCAGGGGGCAGCAAAAAACCTCACCACTAAATGGGTTACACAGAGCACCGAAATGACGCCAACTTTTTGGTGTTCTGTAGTTCCCTGCACTTAGGAGAATAAAATTTCCCCCCCCTGCAGTGAATTCACCATTCACCGCAGGGTCCCCAAAGTGCATGGAGTCGGCCGCTGAATGCTGCCACCGCAAACCCGTGGCCTGCTGTTTTCAAAAGAACTACTGAACGAAAATGTCTGGAATTTACATATAAGATCCTATGATTGATAATAAAAAGTTCTGTTACAGAAAAAAGAAAAACCGCTATTAAAAAAAAGGGGGGGAAATTTTGCCCAAAAAGATCTGAAAAATGACTAAAAGGTACTAAAAAAATATATCAATAAATAAAGACTTTTTACTGCAGATTAAAATAATAAATGATTTATTAGATATTGCATAAAAACGGGAATATTTTTAACATTGAAACCTATGAGGTTCGCCTGAATAAACCTGCTGATTGAAACCACCGAACATCAGGGCATTTCACTGCCATTTCTCTGAGTCTCAGTACCACATGACTGGCTGAACCACGTGAAACGCACACACGCAGCTGCCCGCCGTTTCGTTAACACAGACTTTATTCTGGACTGAACACCCACCAGGAAGGGAATCAAAGCTACAGTGCACCCTCTGGCAGTGGCACCCCACTGCTGACAAGATGGCTCCACAGCATAATTGCTGTGTGCTCATATACACTCGGTTTGCTGGGAGTTATATTGCAGTGGATTCTGATGCACTCATACACACCGCACATTGCATTGCTGGGAGTTTTATTGCTGTGAATTCTGATGCACTCATACACACCGCACATTGCATTGCTGGGAGTTTTATTGCAGTGGATTCTGATACGCTGACACACATCAAACATTGCATTGCTGGGAGTTTTATTGCTGTGGATTCTGTGATACACACTGCATATTACTGTGAGTTTTATTGCCCTGGAGCTCCGGGATACGCTCATACACACTGCACATTACTGTGAGTTTTATTGCTGTGCAGTTCTGTGATATGCTCATACACAGTGCACATTTCTGTGGGTTTTATTGCTGTGCAGCTCTGTGATACTCTCATATGCAGTGCAAGTTTCTGTGGATTTTATTGTTCAACCAATTAGAGCGGCTGTGATCCTGTATACTTGACATGCGTGGTTGTTCTTTGTAAAAATGCTTGAATTTAAACATTTCATAATTTTATTTATCTCAATAGATACATTTGAAATGGTATACAAAATATACAAGTAGGCACTTGTTATCCACTTTTAATATAAAGAGAGGAAAAGGCGGAGCTCTAAGAGGAAAAGGTGGAGCTTTAAGATGAAGGGTGGGGATTAACCAGGAAGAGGTGTGCCCTTGACAGGAAGGGGTGCCTCAAATTTAAATTGGGGGGGGTGCACGAGTTTAGTCAGGCCTAGGGCAGCACAAAACCTAAATACACCACTGGTCTAGAGTCCACAACAGTTATTCGAGAATTGACTATTTTTTGATATCATGTTCGGCACTCCTCTATAAGGTAAATTGTGATATCCTACCCCTCACTTGGTCTGACCATTCTCCAGTGTTGATGACGTTGGGTGATGCATACCAAACTTATACTAGTCCCCCATGGCGTCTTCGAGACGACCTCTTACAACATGAACAGGCACGATTAGCCATCCAATAGGTGTTGGAAAACTATTTTAGAGAAAATGTGACCCCTGACGTCAGTCGCCTTACTATCTGGCAGGCCCACAAGACTGTAGCTAGGGAGAATGCATAAAATGGGTGACCCAATAAGCAATACATGTCACGGAGACTAGAATACTTACAAAGTTGCAAGACCTTGACATGCGTAATAAACTAGCCCCGTCGCAAGAAATAAGAGAAACTATAGATGCCACACTGTGTTCACTGAGAGACCTGGAGGCGGACAGTTATTTTAAAGCACTGACCCGACGTAATGCTACTTACTATGCCCTTCGTAATAAATCAGGTCGGTTTTTGGCTCGCGAACTAAAGCCCGAGAATCTACCACGGAAACGGGTTACCCTTAAATCCCCCACTGGTCCTATCTATGATCCTAAAATTATTGAGAACGAATTCGCCGCTTACTATGAAAATCTGTATAATTTAGATGCTACTACTAATGTCAAACATCCTACCGTAGAAGATATAGATACATACCTAGAGAGAGTTCACCTTCCCTCATTATCTCAATCACACATTGATCGTTTAACCTCACCCACTACGCCAGAAGATATCTCGAACGCTATCAAAAACCTCCCAAAACGAAAAGCACCAGGCCCAGATGGACTGACAGGTCTTTACTACTCCACCTTCTCCTCTCAACTGACACCTCATTTGTGTGCAGGTTTTGATGAGGCGCATGATTCAGGCTCCTTTCCAGTGGACATGTTAAGAGCGCACATTATTACTCTCCCTAAACCAGGAAAGACCCCTGACTGCTGTCCTAATCTACGTCCTATGTCTTTACTCAATATAGATGTCAAATTATTTAGCAAATTTACTAGCCAATCGACTACAAAATATTCTCCCTGCTCTGATTGGCTTAGACTAGGTGGGGTTCGTGTCCAAACGACAAGGATCAGACAGCACAACAAAATTGGTTAATTTGAAAGGTATGATGAGACGCATTGACTTTCCCAGCCTGATCCTGTCATTGGATGCTGAAAAGGCCTTTGACAGGGTTAGCTGGAATTTTCTATACCGTGTTCTACATAAATTCGGATTCCCACCCTCTTTTATGACTGCTATTCAGGCCTTACAGGACTTCAGGCCTTCTGCTAGGGTACTCTGCAATGGATTCCTGTCGGAGGAATTTGTAATAACGAACGGGACCAGACAGGGATGCCCTCTTTCACCGCTTTTATATGCCCTGATCTTGGAGCCCTTAGCGCAGACCATACGACAAAATGATTCCATTCAAGGGATACAGGCAGGCCCGATGACATATAAACTTAACTTATACTCGGATGACATTCTTTTAACCCTGACTGACCCCGACAGGTCTTAGTCCCTACAACAGGAACTGGACACGTATAGCCAAGTCTCGTATCACTTAGTAAACATATTGAAAACACAAGCCCTCCCGATTAATGTGCCACTTGGAAGCTTTACAAGTTAGCTATAAATTTGACTGGCGAATGGATTATATTGTGTACCTAGGTCTTAAAATAGCAAAGACCCCAGAGGGACTGTTTAAATTTAATTCTGACAGGCTGCTATCAGAGGTGAAATCATTGCTATGTCGATGGAGACTCTGTGAGGTCACGTGGTTGGACAGGATGGCAGCGGTGAAGATGGTGGTATTGCCTAAGATTTTATATGTTTTCCGCACTCTCCCCATGAAGTTGCACAAATCCTTTCTCGATGCCCTACAATCCCTTATAATGGGATATATTTGGAACAATAAACGGCCCAGGGTACCTAGGAATTTATTGTATTACCGTCCTCGGGTGGCCTTAATGTTACTCATGTGCACAAATATTATTGGGCCACATGCTTGGCTTCGCTGGCAGAAATAGTTCATACACACCCTATGCCTCAGTGGTTGGTTTTAGAACATACCTTCATTCCTGGACATACTTTAGCCGAGCTATTGTTTATACCGTGGAAGCAAAGACCTCGTCTGCCGGTGGCCCTACCTGCCACGATTTTATATACCACGGCGTGGAACCGCCATGCCTATTTGTTTCTAAATTACAATCCATTATCCATGGCCACTCCACTCACATCCATGTCTTATTTGCTACCACAATTTAGGGCACGGCCCTGGATTCAATATGGGGTCACGCACCTCCACCATCTGTTTTCGTTGCCTGATATTTTGCCCTTCCAATCTTTACAATTGAAATTTCAAGTGCCATACTCATTGTTTTTGTCATATATGCAACTATTTTCTTATTTGTAATCTCGTGCAGTTATCTCTAGTTTACGCACCACGTTGCCGCTTCTATCAGACACTGAACTATTTTGGCTAGACCCGCACTCCACCACAAAACCCATTTCGTTGTTTTATCGACTACTCAATACCTCATCTGGAGCCACACGCTGGACATTTCACAACACATGGGAAAATGATCTCTCCTTGAAATTTACACCTTCGCAATGGGCAATTGCGCATATGTTCTCATCTGGAGCCTCAAAATGTGCAACACTGATTGAAACACAATGAAAAGTACTGTATTGCTGGTACCTTACAACTTCGAAGATACGTCATTTTGCCCCACAATCTTCGGACGTGTGCTGGAGGTGTTCGTTAGCCAATGGTACGATGGACCACAACTGGTGGCATTGTCCGATGATTGCACCGCTCTGGAAAGATATTTCTCTCCTTGCATCAGAGGTTTTGAGTAGCCCGATACAATGTGCTCCAGAAATACTACTATTGGGAATGATTCATCTCCCTCGTCAACACCTCAAAATGTTGTTTATTATAGTAGCTTCTACTATGTTACTTATTGCCAGGAACTGGAAGTCAACTGTTGTCCCAACGCAATGCCAATTAGTTACTCTACTGGACCAGTACCGCTCCTTTGACTCGAAAGCTAACGGCGTGGGGCTTTCGTCCCCCTAAACAAGACCCATGGGCGATCTGGGACATTAATAAAATTTACAAGGCTTGTGGTCTATAATCATCGAGACATTAGACGGAGATTTCCCGTTCAGTTTTCCTAGAGGTTTGAGAAGAATTCCTCCAACACTATTTACCGTAGAGCGATACATTTCCCCTGATAACCCAGAGATTCCCCTTCCCTTATCCTTGGGATCCTGTTTATTTTTTCTTTTCCCCCTTTCCTTTATATGGTTTTAGAAAAATATTTGAGAGGTGTCGCGGCATTCACTCTCATCCTTGATCGGATGATAAGGTATATAGTTAGAAATACTGTAGAGATATGCTGTATAAACTGTTGCTGCTATGAACCACTCTCAATAAAAAAATATATTTACAAAAAAGAAACATATTACATAGTTAGTGCTAACTTAACCAGAGCTGTTGTAAACTTCCCAGAGCCATTATAGGGCCATATTACATACTTGGTGCTAACTTAACCAGAGCAGTTGTGAACTTAAAACCATATTACATAGTTGGTGCTAACTTAACCAGAGCTGTTGTAAACTTCCCAGAGCCATTACAGGACCATATTACATAGTTAGTGCTAACTTAACCAGAGCTGTTGTAAACTTCCCAGAGCCATTATAGGGCCATATTACATACTTGGTGCTAACTTAACCAGAGCAGTTGTGAACTTAAAACCATATTACATAGTTGGTGCTAACTTAACCAGAGCTGTTGTAAACTTCCCAGAGCCATTACAGGACCATATTACATAGTTAGTGCTAACTTAACCAGAGCTGTTGTAAACTTCCCAGAGCCATTATAGGGCCATATTACATACTTGGTGCTAACTTAACCAGAGCAGTTGTAAACGTAAAACCATATTACATAGTTGGTGCTAACTTAACCAGAGCTGTTGTAAACTGAAAACCTCCATAGGCTATAATGGCTCTGGTAAGTTTACAACAGCTCTGGTTAAGTTAGCACCAAGTATGTAATATGGCCCTTTATATCTATTATTCCACTGTTGCGTTCCCTATTCGCAGAGCTGTGCGGTTGTATTTATGATTTTTTCTTTTGTAGGAATTGGAGCTGACTGCTTGCGTTGCAATCCACAACCCAGACTAATGGAAGTTGAACACCCAACATCTTGTATTTGCTGTAACGCGTTACTAGCCTTTAGCCCAGTTATGCTTATTTGTTGATCCTGGCCACGTTTTGTGATTGTCTGGAGAGGGTATAAATATCCTTTTGGGTAGTTTCTGAGTTGAAAAAGACCAGAGACCTTATGGTGGTACATTAGCTATACGTCATCACTATTTGCCTTGTTTTATTACAAAAAAGAATTTTAACATATAGCACTGTTAGTAGCACTGTTAAATAGTAACTTATACAACTGTCAACAAGACACATAAAGGGAGAAAAACCGAATGCAAAAAATGGACAGGACTAAACATCCTAATACATAAATAACTAAACAAAACAAAAATAATGTCAATAAGTCCAACAATGTTAGAGCATGCCACTGCATCAGGTATGCAATATGAACAAAAATTGTATGACAGCAACAACTTTATTGATATTAGTATGAAACAAAACAGACAATAAAAATATACTAAATAAACCCCCAAATATGAATAAACAAGGTCCGTTGTGTATAACAAAAAAGGATCCTCATACAAACGTATATAGAAGTCTACAGGATTATGGGTAACTCAGACTAGCATATAGATCACTCAGGCCCTTAAAATGTAGTTGAGGGCAAAAGGACACAAACAATGTATGATATAATAGGTATGAAGGAAAGGATCATATAGTAGAAAATCAGCGCTGAATGCAGAGCTCTAAGACCAAGTTCACCTCCTATCCCTAAGTCTGAATAATTTCTGCACTGTCCTTTTAACAGGTCTCTCAAGTAAGAAAGTGGATACAAGTTACACACAAAAAAATATTTGTGAACAGAAAGAGATGGTAAGCGCCCACAATATACGCCAACACCAAATACCCAGCTTAACCAGATGGTAAGTGGTTTCCCCCAAACCAAGAAAAGAATGTAGTGGAATACGTATCTGGCAAGCGCAAAATGAACGCTAGGGAATATGGACGGCTCTCACGGTAACATCAGCAACATGAGTACATAGTGTAAAAAAAGGGAGAGAGCGCAAGATACATTGGTGCAGTATATCTCATCAAATCTGCAAGGTGTATTGTCCTATCATAGATACACTCACAATGGAGGAGCCCCAACACTGGCTCTGAGCGGGTTCAAGCCTCCAGGTTGTTTTCTGGAAATTTCCCAGGTAACCCACCCCTTAGCATCGAAGTTTTCCTCACCACAATCGTTGATATGTAGCTGATGAAGCCGCATGCTAGCGGCGAAACGCGTTCTGGACCCCAGTCTAGTTTTTAATTTCTATTTGTTTTAATAAATTTTTATAGAACTTGTTTCTGCATGCTAATTGTTTTTTTCTACTGGATTTGACCATTAACTAAATCCATGCGCTCTACCTCGAGCTTGGAGAAGCTCCAACAAATGTGAGTTGCCATTTCTATGATACATTTATTACCTTTGAAAACGTCAGATATACACAGAGAGATTTTCAGTTTCTCCACTTTCCTGCATATCAACGATTGTGGTGAGGAAAACTTCGATGCTAAGGGTGGGTTACCTGAGAAATTTCCAGAAAACAACCCGGAGGCTTGAACCTGCTCAGAGCCAGTGTTGGGGCTCCTCCATTGTGAGTGTATCTATGATAGGACAATACACCTTGTAGATTTGATGAGATATACTGCACCAATGTATCTTGTGTTGTCTCCCTTTTTTTACACTATGTACCATGTTGCTGATGTTACCGTGAGAGCCGTCCATATTCCCTAGCGTTCATTTCGTGCTTACCAGATACGTATTCCACTAAAATATTTGTATCAATATGTTAAATAGAAATGGACAAGAGAAACAGTGATCTAAAAGATTAACTGAGCCATATACCCACTATACCATATGTATAAAATACAAACATATAGTCTGTCCTAAACGGCGGGCTCCCATACCAAACAATAGTGAACTGTTAAAGGACTAAAACACCTCTCAGATGCGCTTGACGCGCTTTTCGCCACTAGCTCCAGCGGCTTTCTGAAGAGCATATAAATGGGCCCAGTATCTCTCCTGTCTTAAATAGTATGTCTACCTTAAGATGTCCTCCAGTGCTCTCTCCCCCACTGGATGCTACTGACCAGGCGTCTCCAACTTTTGCATCACATGGCCCATACGTCAGCATTCCATGTGACCCTCTAACCAATCGTCAAATCCTCTATTCACCCTGTTTGTCCGAGAATTTCTCATAGCAACATATGATGCCAGAGGATTTTGCTGTGTACAGCGAAGGGGAGTAACTGCGGTATTCTCTAGAGTATCATGTTGGACAGACAATTGCATACTGCACATCCGACGCCAGATGAATAACCATAAATATATATGTAACCAAACAAAGTCATATCATGAGCGAAAATGTTCCTGACTGGTTACGAGGATACGATATAAATAACACATTAATTTAACGAGATATATTGGTACTTTCAAGGATATTTGGACCCACAGGCTACGATGCATTTTGCCTCCACATCTTACAATAAACTGATTTATACATGTATGTGTATAATAAAACATTTGTAACTTCGGCAGTGTGAGACAGGACTGAATGTGGGATTACCTATGTGGTATACACACTCAGTGGCGCAGCGTGGGTTGTCAGCGCCCGGGGCCAGCCAAGAATTGTGCGCCCCCCCCAACCTGTGGACACGTTATCGATATTGCCCCAGCTCTCACATGAATATTGCCCCAGCCAGCTCTCACATGGATATTGCCCCACCCAGCTCTCACATGGATATTGCCCCAGCCAGCTCTCACATGGATATTGCCCCAGCTAACACATGGATACTGCCCCAGCCAGCTCTCACATGGATATTGCCCCAGCCAGCTCTCACATGGATATTGCCCCAGCCAGCTCTCACATGGATATTGCCCCAGCTCACACATGGATATGCCCCAGCACACACATGGATATTGCCCCAGCTCACACATGGATATGCCCCAGCTCACACATGGATATGCCCCAGGTCACACATGGATTTGCCCCAGCTCACACATGGATTTGCCTCAGCTCACACATGGATATGCCCCAGGTCACGCATGGATATGCCCCAGCTCAAACATGGATATGCCCCAGCTCACACATGGATTTGCCCCAGCTCACACATGGATTTGCCCCAGCTCATGGATATGCCCCAGCTCACACATGGATTTGCCCCAGCTCATGGATATGCCCCAGCTCACACGTGGATTTGCCCCAGCTCATGGATTTGCCCCAGCTCATGGATTTGCCCCAGCTCACACATGGATTTGCTCCAGCTCATGGATTTGCCCCAGCTCATGGATATGCCCAAGCTCACACATGGATTTGCCCCAGCTCATGGATATGCCCCAGCTCATGGATTTTCCCCAGCTCATGGATATTGCTCCAGCTCATGGATTTGCCCAAGGTCATGGATGGATTTGCCCCAGCTCATGGATGGATTTGCCCCAGCTCATGGATATTGCCCCAGCTCATGGATATATTGCCCCAGCTCATGGATGGATATTGCCCCAGCTCATGGATGGATATTGCCCCAGCTCATGGATGGATATGCCCCAGCTCATGGATTTGCCCCAGCTCATGGATTTGCCCCAGCTCACGGATATTGCCCCAGCTCACGGATATTGCCCCAGCTCATGAATATTGCCCCAGCTCATGGATTTGCCCCAGCTCACACATGGATTTGCCCCAGCTCTCACCTGGATATTGCCCCAGCTCCGGATCCAGCAGGGGTTGGGGCCCAGATGCCGGGCAGCGGGAGTGCCTGCCCGGTCCTGAACAGCGTGTGAGTCCGTCCGTGTTGAAGGGGAGGCGGCTGCGTGTGTGCGCAAGTCACGCGGTCCGGCCAGTCAGGTGGTACAGAGACTCAGTACCACCTGATTAGCCGGACCACGTGACCGGCTGTGCCTGCACGCAGCCACCTCCCCTTCAACATGGACGGACTCACTGTTCAGGACCGGGCAGGCACTCCCGCTGCCCGGCATCTGGGTCCCCTCAACCCGCGGGCCCTTGGTCAAGTTTTAGGGGCACAAATTTCTTTTGAAATTATGCGCCCCTAAGAAAACTGCACCCGGGGCCACGGCCCCCCCAGCCCCCCCCACGCTACGCCACTGTACACACTGAACATACACATTTCACATAATGCAGACAAAAACAAAACAAACTGCGCACACAGCACATCCTACATATACACTGCATACACAACACACTGCACATACTGCAAACACGAATACACTGCATGCATATGTAGCGCTCACTCCCGGAGGAGCCGCTGAAAATGAACCACGGGTCAGTCTCCCCGCACTAGGGAATAAATATACTCCAACACAGTTGTGAGTTTTTATATTTATATAGTTTACTAAAATATTTGAGCAGATGTTGAGACACGGTATTCACAAGTATTATTACAGTATTTTCGTATCCCGGTAAAAAGCGTAGCGGAAAAGAAACGAAACACGAGGCTTCGTATTTCGGAAAATAAAATATTCGCAACCGAACATAAAAGCAATGCAATTTCCCGATAGTTCAGAAAAAGGGACACGTAGCAACCCCAAACATACAATCCCTTCGTATTACGGCAAACGCGCAGCGGAAAAAGAGAAAAATGTATTCGGAACGTATCTTTGTCTTTAACCCCAGTTCCGATTCGCAAAAGGAAATGAGTCCTGCACAGATTAAGTCCCAGAATGTGAAAAGTGTATCTGTGTGTGTGGTACCCGGGTACTGTTCAACTGGCCAGTGAGTTTATTAAAGGAAGGTCTTCGACTAGTCAGTTGGGGCCCTGTGGACTTTAAAGAGAAAACAGCAGAGCGTCCTTTAATCATAAAACAGCCTTGGAGGCCTCTCACCCATTCGACAATTTCTTTAGGCTCCGCTGACCCAGGACGTCTCTCCACCCGATTTTGACTGGGGATACTAGCGGCCCGATCCGTTGTCTGACTCCACACAGCTTTTCCAGCTCACCGCCTGCTCTCCGTTCGATTCCTCCGGTCTGCAGCAATGCCTGGATCCCGGCGGGTCTTCTTCTCCTCAGCTTGGGTGATCCTCTCTGGACTAACAGGTCTCTCTTGGTCTCTGTTGGTCTCTGGCCTAGGCCCTCTCGTGATCTCTTCGATGCGTCTGCTCTCTTCCCTTCCCTGGCGCGCTCTGGAACTTTCTCCACGAGGCAGAGGATGTAAGGCTCCAGTCCCCACCCACTTCCTGTCTTCTCGCAAAGCATGCCGGGCATTGTAGTCCCAATATCCAGTATCTCTAATCGCGATAGTCTCCATCTTGTGGCCAAAAATAGGTACTGCCACAGCAAGATTTTACCACAGCGCTACACTCTCCCCCTCCTAAAACTCTTGGGTCTCTCCAAGGAGGTACAACAGTTACATTACATTTCCACAATATTTAAATACAATTTACACAACATGTACAGGTTCAGCAGCATACATACAGTGGGTTAGGAACACTTCCTCAAGTTGACTCATATTTTGGGCTACCTCGGCTAGCATAGCAGACACTTCGGGCAACCTCCGCACCGTGGTGATGGCCTCTTCAGTGCTATGTCCTGGTGAGTCGTAGGTGAGTCGTTTGGGCGGTCGAACAGAGCGTTTTGGTCCTGGCTCAATCAGTTCCTCTTCAGGTGGAAGTACTATAGGCGTTGGCTCAGTCCTTCTCTCTATCACTGGAGCAGACGTTTCTTCAGAGTATGATCCCTCCAGCGAAGGCATAGAACTATAATCACCTGAGTAAGCTTCCGGAACTACCGAGATCCCCACATCCTCAGGGACTTCCAACTGAAATTCAAGAGGCTCAGGGATATCAACAGTCTCAGGGACTTCCAACAAGAATTCAGGAGCTTCCGGCCTCAAATTACTCTCCCATCGTTCAGGAACTGAGGTAATCCCTTCAGGCTCCGGTGAACGTATCCAGTCCAGACAGAAACTTTCTTCCTCACTGTCCCTTTCGCTCTCTTCAACAACCCGAGTCTGTTGAGACCGGGTAACAGGAGGCAAACATGGAACAGGCGGATTTGGCAGAGGCGGTTCATCCCCACCTGGCATTCTCACAGCCTCCCTCAAAGGTAACAAATGATTCCGGTGCCAGTTCTTGAGAGGCCCAGCCTTTCCATCCGGGCGAATCTGATACACTAGAGAAAAATAATGGATGCTGGACCCAGTGTGAGCGCACTTAACTTTTTAATAGACAATCTTTCAGCGGTAATCCTTGAAGATCTTGATATCAGAGGTCAAAAAGGATGAACCTGATATATGAGAGATAAAAACAACTCCATGGTGCAAAATATCGTTTGACACAGAAAATTGGAGTAATGGGATATGGTAGCAAACTCACAAGAGTAGAGCCCTATCTGGCTCAGATGGTATCGCCTTTTGACCACTCTGGGGGTCACACCCTCTGTGTAGAAATTCAGGTGTGTGGGTGTCTTCACATGTAGTGGACAGACTTTCTCCCATCAGAAATTGGTGTTGGTCACAATGTTCAAAGACAAGAGAAGAATCTCCATTGTGCAGTATTTGACGTGTTTGGAGGCTAAAATAACAGATGTATACTCACAGTTTCCTGAGCCTCTATAGCAGTGGCTCGGTAAATGAACATGGGTAGAAATCAAGTTCCAGTCTGGAATGCAGGTATCGATAAAAACCAAAAAAAACCAATTTATTAAAACATAACAGTATAGTATTAAAAGAGACGCGTTTCGTCTGCACTCTCTGCAGACTTCCTCAGTCTTATAAGTCATTGTTCAGCTAAGTCCATTTTATAGCGGTATACCGGCAAATAATTGTCAACAGCTGCATTTCCGCGTCTGCGGGTCACCTGCGGTGTCGGCGTGCGTTCCACCTCAAAACTTCCGGTCAGCTGGCCGGATGTTTGGTCCTGTGGTGGTTTTCAATATGCGTTCCACCGGAAAGAATCCCCATTGGTGCGTTTCACAAGTGTGTTAAATCTCAAAACCGGCTCAGATTACAAAACACGATTTCCTTTTGCAAAATATAAGAGATCTTCGTTTCTTGTGTTCATTATGGGGCTGAAAAGAAACACTTTAACTGTTGAACATTCCAAGGATATGTAGTGGCAAATAATTAATCGTATTGAATAAGAGACATACAGCGGAGGGCCAGGATTAACATTATCAATATATATGTATGGATGTGGGTAGATTGAGTTCCATAATATCAGTTTCTTTCATAAAAATGGCAGATCTCAAAAATCGGCGTTTAAGCCGTTCGGTTCCAAAATATTGAGTTGGAAAATCCCACGGAGGGCCAAAATTATCATTGTCCATATATATAATATGCATGAATAAGTTGAATTTCATAATATCAGTTTCTTTTATAAAAAATGGCAGATCTCAAAATCGGCGTTTAAGCCGTTAGGTTCCAAAGTATTGAGTTGGAAAATCCAACGCATTTCAGTTTTGGCCAATTTTAGATCTAAATTTTCTCCTCTCCAATGTTTTGTTACCTTTTCAACACCAAAGAATTCCAAACCAGTTGGGTTATTGTTATGATAAGATTTAAAGTGATTAGATACACAATGTTTGTCATAACCTTTTAGGATATTATTGATGTGTTCGTTTACTCGGACCTGGAGCGCCCGTGTGGTTTTACCACACGGGCGCTCCAGGTCCGAGTAAACGAACACATCAATAATATCCTAAAAGGTTATGACAAACATTGTGTATCTAATCACTTTAAATCTTATCATAACAATAACCCAACTGGTTTGGAATTCTTTGGTGTTGAAAAGGTAACAAAACATTGGAGAGGAGAAAATTTAGATCTAAAATTGGCCAAAACTGAAATGCGTTGGATTTTCCAACTCAATACTTTGGAACCTAACGGCTTAAACGCCGATTTTGAGATCTGCCATTTTTTATAAAAGAAACTGATATTATGAAATTCAACTTATTCATGCATATTATATATATGGACAATGATAATTTTGGCCCTCCGTGGGATTTTCCAACTCAATATTTTGGAACCGAACGGCTTAAACGCCGATTTTTGAGATCTGCCATTTTTATGAAAGAAACTGATATTATGGAACTCAATCTACCCACATACACCATATATATTGATAATGTTAATCCTGGCCCTCCGCTGTATGTCTCTTATTCAATACGATTAATTATTTGCCACTACATATCCTTGGAATGTTCAACAGTTAAAGTGTTTCTTTTCAGCCCCAATAATGAACACAAGAAACGAAGATCTCTTATATTTTGCAAAAGGAAATCGTGTTTTGTAATCTGAGCCGGTTTTGAGATTTAACACACTTGTGAAACGCACCAATGGGGATTCTTTCCGGTGGAACGCATACTGAAAACCACCACAGGACCAAACATCCGGCCAGCTGACCGGAAGTTTTGAGGTGGAACGCACGCCGACACCGCAGGTGACCCGCAGACGCGGAAATGCAGCTGTTGACAATTATTTGCCGGTATACCGCTATAAAAATGGACTTAGCTGAACAATGACTTATAAGACTGAGGAAGTCTGCAGAGAGTGCAGACGAAACGCGTCTCTTTTAATACTATACTGTTATGTTTTAATAAATTGGTTTTTTTTTGGTTTTTATCGATACCTGCATTCCAGACTGGAACTTGATTTCTACCCATGTTCATTTACCGAGCCACTGCTATAGAGGCTCAGGAAACTGTGAGTATACATCTGTTATTTTAGCCTCCAAACACGTCAAATACTGCACAATGGAGATTCTTCTCTTGTCTTTGAACATTGTGACCAACACCAATTTCTGATGGGAGAAAGTCTGTCCACTACATGTGAAGACACCCACACACCTGAATTTCTACACAGAGGGTGTGACCCCCCCAGAGTGGTCAAAAGGCGATACCATCTGAGCCAGATAGGGCTCTACTCTTGTGAGTTTGCTACCATATCCCATTACTCCCAATTTTCTGTGTCAAACGATATTTTGCACCATGGAGTTGTTTTTATCTCTCATATATCAGGTTCATCCTTTTTGACCTCTGATATCAAGATCTTCAAGGATTACCGCTGAAAGATTGTCTATTAAAAAGTTAAGTGCGCTCACACTGGGTCCAGCACCCATTATTTTTCTCTATTGACTATTGTAAAGGGTTGTACAAAGTGTTATTGAGCGGCACCTGTCTATTAATTGCTAGTACGGCTATACCCTAGCGCCAAATTACCTCCTCCACCTTTTTTGAATCTGATACACTGGTAGACCTGGTAGCTGTTTGCAGACAATGTAAACCTGGGAACTCCACCTATCCGCCAACTTGTGTCTTGCAGCAACACCCAGGTTCTTCAATAGAACCCTATCACCGGGTTGTAGATCTTGTATCCGGACCTTCAAGTCATAGTTCCTTTTGTTTCTTTGCTCCCTGTTTCCCGAGGTCAACCGGGCCTGTTCAAATGCAGAAGCCAAATTTTTCCGAAGTCTATCCACGTAGTTTCTATGGGAAGCTACTGACGTCTGGTCTAGAGATAACCCAAATGCCAAATCAACCGGCAGTCGAGCCTCTCTTCCGAACATAAGACGGTACGTGTGAATATCCAGTTGCATCGCTCTCCGTACTGTTATATGCATGCACCAGAGTAGCTATGTGACGACTCCAACTCTGCTTCTCCACATTCGACAAGGTCCCCAGCATGTTTAGCAGTGTGCGATTAAACCTTTCAGGCTGAGCATCACCTTGAGGGTGATATGGTGTGGTTCGGGTCTTTTGGATTCCCAACAGCTCTAACAACTGCCCCACCAGTCTGCTTTCAAAGTCTCTACCCTGATCAGAGTGTATCCTCCTTGGCAGTCCGTAGTGAACAAAGAACTTTTCCATCAACACCTTGGCTACAGTCGAGCGCGTTGATCTTTCGTGGAAAAAGCTTGGGCGTAACGAGTGAAATGATCAGTCACTATTAGAATGTTCCTTGCCCACTAGCATCCGGCTCTAAGCACAAGAAGTCAATGCACACCAAATCCATGGGTCCCTGGCTCTGCAGATGGCTCATTGGAGCAGTTCGGGTCGGTAGAGTCTTTCTCTGAATACACCTCAGACAGGAATGACAATAGCTTTCTACTTCAGCCCTCATACAAGGCCAATAGAACCTATCTCGCACCAGCTTAAAAGTTCTCTCTGCACCCAAATGTCCATGCTCATCATGTAGTGATCGCAGCACACTCTCCCTATGTTTAGTAGGAGGAATAACTGTTGAATCTCTTCAGAGTTGGTTGAGGGGCCCTTCGGTAGACCACCCCATCCAACATCTTTAACCGCTCCACTCTTTGTAGACCAATCTGGCTCCACTCGGGGAGTTGGTTAACAAAATCTCTCGCTGGTTTGCAGACAGGGCCTTTATGGTCAAGGCAATTAAAGGGTCTCTGGCCTGATCCGCTTTCAGGTCCTGTCTCGAAAAGGTAGGTAAACTTTCATCCCTTAACTGCGTAGGGTTACAGTAGAACTCAGGAACAGCCGCAGCCATAACTCCTATGGCCTCTGCTTCAATCCCTCCTTTGACCCGGCGCTCTGCTCCTTGGCACAAAGCTTGCACCCCGTCTGGAGTCAACTGAGTCCATTCTGTAGTGTAGGGTCTTCTCGATAACGCATCAGCATCTCGATTATTCACCCCAGGGCGATACTTCAGGCTGAACCGAAACCCTGACAGAGCGGCCAACCACCGATGTCCCGTTGCGTCCAGTTTTGCGGTAGTAAGGATGTAGGTAAGAGGATTGTTATCCGTCTTGATCACGAACTCAGCTCCATACAGATAGTCTTTCAACTTGTCCACCACTGCCCACTTCAAGGCTAGGAACTCCAGCTTGTGAGTAGGATAGTTCTTCTCTGAAGGCGTAAGGCTCCGGCTCACGTACGCCACAGGCCTCAGCAATCCACCATACTCCTGATATAGGACTCCTCCCAGACCTTCTCGGCTGGCATCCACATGTAGTTCATACGGCTTGTGAGGGTCCGCATAGGCCAAAACAGGAGCTCGGGTTAGGCTCTCTTTCAGCTTTACGAAAGCTCCTTTACATTGACTGGTCCATTCACCTTGTATAGACTCTCGAGCTTTCCTTGGCCCCTGAGCTGACGGGTTTTTGTCAGAGACCTTGCAGCCTTCTTCTGTGGTTTCCTTCTGCAGGAGTTTGTTCAGTGGTTGGGCTATTTTCGCGAATCCTCCCACAAATCTTCGATAGTATGAACAGAATCCCAAGAAAGATCTAACCTCAGTGACGTTTCGGGGTCTAGGCCAAGAAGCTACGGCCTCCAACTTCCGAGGGTCTGTTGAAACACCTTCTGCTGAGACCACATGTCCCAGATACGTAACAGATGGTAGGCAGAATTGGCATTTCTCCAGAGACAGTTTCAGCCCCTCTTCATGGAGCCTCTTCAAGACCTTCTCCAAACGTTGCGCATGTTCTTCCAGAGTCTTCCCAAACACAATTATGTCATCCAGGTACACTAATACTTCGATTAGATTCATATCCCCGACTGTCTTCTCCATCAACCGTTGGAACGTGGCTGGAGCCCCCGTAAGGCCTTGAGGCATCCTGTTGAATTCAAAGAACCCCAGTGGACAGATGAACGCAGTTTTCTCCTTGTCTTCAGGATGCATTGGTATCTGGTGATACCCACTTCGCAGGTCTAGTACACTAAACCACTTTGCTCCAGACAAACACTGTAGGGCATCTTCAATCCGAGGAGTGGCATATTGATCGGGGATGGTTCTCCGGTTCAATGTGCGATAGTCTATGCATAAGCGGACAGAACCATTTTTCTTCCGGACCAACACTATAGGAGATGCATACGGGCTCCTGGACTCTTGAATCACCTTGGTTCTCTGTAACTCGTTCAGCTGCTCTCGCAGATCATCTAAGTCTCCTAGCGGAACTCGCCTTGACCTCTCGCGAAACGGCTTGTCTTCTTGTAATCGAATGCAGTGTTCAGTACTCTTAGCTAGGCCCACATCGAACTCATCTTTTGAAAACAATTCCTTCCACTTTAGAACTTGAGACTGAAGACGTTTCTTCCATTCAGGTGAAATAGGAGCGTCCTTGGGGTAGAATCTTTCATCTGGAATCTCTTTACCCTCTCCCCCTCCTGAATCGGTAGAGAGGGGTGTAGCAGACTCTACTTGCCCAATAGGCATTCGTGCTTTAAGGACTACTGGAAAATCCGTCACGTTGCACACACTGACCGAGACTCTTCCTCGTGTTCTCTTCAGAGCTTTGGTGGAGATTATTTCAGGAATTACTTCGACTCCGGTTTCACTCCCATGATCAAAATCGGTTCCCAGCACCACATAGGGGCCTGGTTGCGACCCATTCAACTTGACTGAAGCCCAGAAACTCGCTACTTCTCCTGCTTGCAGAACCTTCTCGGTTCCACCCAATCTCCACAATCTTCCCACCTCGGCAGGTGCCTTTCGTTCTTCGACCATCCTCTGATAGACCGGACGTAACATTGGGTGTACTCCTTGAGTTGAACCTTCTTCCAACACGATAGGTGTCAGGAGACGCCGCACTAGGTCAGTATTCGTCCCCACTATCAGGGAGCTTCTGTTCGCACCCGTGGGTCGAGGACACACAATAGCCAATGCATCAAAACCCCCAGGCTGCCTGATGACTTCAGATCCGATCTCCAACTTCACTTGCAGGTACCCGTCATAAGGGAGTTTCTCAGTGCCGATACCCCATATTTCCAAATCCTTCAATTCTTGCAGAGGAATGTGCTTTAAGTGTTTCTCATAGAAGTCTCTGTAGATCAATGTCACTTGAGCCCCTCAATCCAACAGGGCTTTGGTGTAGACTCCTTCCACTTGTATTGGCACAATAGGAGAAGGACCTATCAGTTGGTCGGGAAACTTGGTGGCGGTATCCGGACACTTAGACCCAGTTTGTTGTACCCTGGCCTTTTTCTTGGCCCGTGCAGGTTTTGGGTGTGCATTGCTTCCCCATGACGTAGACCCGGATGCTAAGGGAGTGACTCTTTCAGTCCTGGCAGGCTCTACAGTCGGCTCGGCTTTGGGCCTTTTCGCCCTCTTAGCCTTGCTTGATTTCTGGAGCGGGGTTCAACCCTCGGGCACTCAGGTTGCTCCTTCACTGGTGCCCTCTGGCGTTTCCCGCCGGTGAGGTAGATAACAGTCCCTCCAGGGCTTCCAACAGTCCCTTGACTCTATCCTTCTCAGGCTTTCGGCCTTTGCACTGTGCGCGGAAATGGCCCATTTCTCCACACCCAAAACATCTCTTCTTAGAGAGCGGAGACGTAGTTGCTTGTTGAGATTTGGTTAAAGAGTTTGGACCAAACGCCACAACAGCTCCCGTCGTCTGCATACCTGTGAGGAATTTCTGCATTTCTGCCTGCATCTCTGTCACCTTCATCAATACCCGACACAGTTCCGCGTGCGCTTGTTGCAATTCAACTTGAGCTTCCTGAACTTCCTTGACGGTTTTGGACAATTCACCCCGTTCAGGGAGGTTCGATTCTTTAGCAGCCCTCTCTGTAGATTTAAAAACAACTAGGTGTTCTTGTTCGTCCTCGTCAGATCCATAGGCATCTAGAGAGTCGCTTTCAGGCTGCAGGCCGTCGCTATGTCTCACAGGTTGTGCATAAGCCCTTTCCCCCCGCCTGAAAGATTTCTCTTCTAGTAAAGCCTCTTCCTTTCGTACAACTCGGATCAGTTCCAGGTACTTTAACTCTTGGTTACCTGCTCTGCTTCTCAGCCGCATCATCACTGGATCTAGAGGTTGAGAGCCCCTCAGGATCTGTTTTATTCGGATCTTATCTACTTCGGCCGGTTCGGCCCCTTTCTTCAGGAGTATCTGATATAGAATCTTATCCAGGCGCCTCATGTACTCGGTCATCCTTTCACCTCTTCTCTGATAGGTGTGTTCGTACTGATATACCAGTTCGGCCGCCTTTTCAGTTCGTCCAAAAACTTCTTCAAGAACGTTTAAGTAATCTAAAGCAGTACAATCTTTTCTACTCAGTTTTAGGTTTCTCACCGCTTCTGACGCAGGTCCCTTTAAGCTCTCGGTGATCCTTTGCTTTTTCTGGGCCTCAGGGACATCCCACTCATCCAGAGCCTGCATCGCCTGTTCCACCCATTCTTCAAAGGTTTCTTCTCCCGCCGGAGTTGGTACGTTTCCTGTAAAATTTCTTAACCGTCGATAACCGAAGTTAGTGTGGGGAGGGCTTGTTTTCTGACATTTAGCCAGTAGATCTCCAATAGCCACGATAAATTCAGGCCCGATCATGGCCAACGGACTAGGCGCGGGGACACTTGCGGATTCACCACGTGGCATACTTGGCTGAATTAGTTGGACTTCCACCTCTTCGGCCAGTTTCACGCTCGTGCCCTGAAAACATGGCGGAACACCCTTTCTCCATTCAAGAAGAACATACATGTGAGAAGTATCTGGGTTTTTTTTAATGTCCAATATTAACCCCCGATGATCTGGTGCTAGCGTGGCCACGGCCTGACGAATCCGATCTTCAGCCCAAGTGTCTGCGGGAATATCCATGACTATACAACATTCTAACTGGCTACTGTGCTCCCCACACCACTCGGCAACAGTGTCTGGATCCATATTTAACCCTTTAGATGCGGTTTTTCCAGAGACTGGATCCCGGAAACGAGCTCCCACGTGTAGTGCTCACTCCCGGAGGAGCCGCTGAAAATGAACCACGGGTCAGTCTCCCCGCACTAGGGAATAAATATACTCCAACACAGTTGTGAGTTTTTATATTTATATAGTTTACTAAAATATTTGAGCAGATGTTGAGACACGGTATTCACAAGTATTATTACAGTATTTTCGTATCCCGGTAAAACGCGTAGCGGAAAAGAAACGAAACACGAGGCTTCGTATTTCGGAAAATAAAATATTCGCAACCGAACATAAAAGCAATGCAATTTCCCGATAGTTCAGAAAAAGGGACACGTAGCAACCCCAAACATACAATCCCTTCGTATTACGGCAAACGCGCAGCGGAAAAAGAGAAAAATGTATTCGGAACGTATCTTTGTCTTTAACCCCGTTCCGATTCGCAAAAGGAAATGAGTCCTGCACAGGTTAAGTCCCAGAATGTGAAAAGTGTATCTGTGTGTGTGGTACCCGGGTACTGTTCAACTGGCCAGTGAGTTTATTAAAGGAAGGTCTTCGACTAAAGTCCACAGGGCCCCAACTGACTAAAGAGAAAACAGCAGAGCGTCCTTTAATCATAAAACAGCCTTGGAGGCCTCTCACCCATCCGACGATTTCTTTAGGCTCCGCTGACCCAGGACGTCTCTCCACCCGATTTTGACTGGGGATACTAGCGGCCCGATCCGTTGTCTGACTCCACACAGCTTTTCCAGCTCACCGCCTGCTCTCCGTTCGATTCCTCCGGTCTGCAGCAATGCCTGGATCCCGGCGGGTCTTCTTCTCCTCAGCTTGGGTGATCCTCTCTGGACTAACAGGTCTCTCTTGGTCTCTCTTGGTCTCTGTTGGTCTCTGGCCTAGGCCCTCTCGTGATCTCTTCGATGCGTCTGCTCTCTTCCCTTCCCTGGCGCGCTCTGGAACTTTCTCCACGAGGCAGAGGATGTAAGGCTCCAGTCCCCACCCACTTCCTGTCTTCTCGCAAAGCATGCCGGGCATTGTAGTCCCAATATCCAGTATCTCTAATCGCGATAGTCTCCATCTTGTGGCCAAAAATAGGTACTGCCACAGCAAGATTTTACCACAGCGCTACACATACATACAGCACACACACACTGGGCTCTATTCCACAGTTGGTGCTAATGCAGCATCTCACTATATAATAGCTAGCAGTAGGATAAGTAAGTTTAATTTCTGGCATTGAAATTCCAATCCTTATGCTATACTGGGGTGAAAAAGTTGTGCACCTCGCAGCTTTCAACAGGTTATTGACGTGAGTGTCTCCTGTACTTAACATGGGGAGCGCATTAATTTTTTAGCGTCTTGACAAGTGAGGTATTACAAAGTGGTGGAGCAATTTACCATCAGGACGCGCAAAACAAATCTTTTAGCACCTTTTAAAAGCCAGAGTTTAATTATTCTGCAAGAGCAAAATCATTTAACACACTCTAAAACCTCCCCTAAAATTTCCATACTCACCTCTCATCCCGTGACGATCTTTAGGATGCGACCTTCTGCCACCCTATTTTTGTTTGCTGTGGCCTAGCAGGTTGCACTCAGTTTATCGGCAAAACGCTCCCTTAAAACGTTCCTATTTAGAGAAGCCTACCACCCAACTCACTGACGCAACCATCAATCACTCTCACCTTACAGTCCTCTCCTCCTGTTTCCAACCCCAACCCTTCTAGATTGTGAGTTCCTACGGGAATAGGGCCCTCATCTCCTCCTGTACTGTTTGTCAAATGTTGTTCAATGTATTGTAACCCTGTCTATACTGTGCCGGTTGTACAGCGCTGCGGAATAAGTTGGCGTTTAATATAAAGAATAATAATAATAATAATAATTGTTGCTATTTGTGTGTGGATGCACTTAAAATGTTAAAAAAAATTAAGGGGGTTGCTTTTCATTTTGGTGGGGAAGGGGTTGGGGCATTCCATTACACTTTGAGGGTTTAATAATCCATAGGGGGCACCAGCGGGGCACCACTCTTTGCTATTAATTCCTTAAGGGCCATGGGGGTTTTAGATGGGGAGCATGCGGCCTACCCGCACTCTGTAATAAGCTCTGAACTGCCAACTTCGGGTTACCAGCAACCCGACGAGCCAGCAGTTCAGGGACTTAGGATCGCATAGGATCATAGCAGATGCTGTGATCCCCGCTTGGCAAGCAGGATGATTCTGTCATCAGCTGGAAGGAGTCAGTGAGATTTAGGATCATGTGGCGAAGCAAGGGCTTCACATTGGAATCCAGTCTTTAGTTACTATGGAGGGATGCCTCCCATCGATAGCGATCGTCTCATGCCCCTATCGATACATTAGGCATCCCGCACAGAGAGTGATTCTATACAGCCAAGCAGGCTGCTTATAGGGTGCTGTGCTCTCTGCTGCATAGTACTGCTCTCTAGTTTTCATCTTGACCCAGGTGCTCATCTGGGGGTGTAGGATTTGGCAACTTTGCTTGTTTGAAAAAACCTTCTGTGGGCTCCAGGGAAGGTGTTTCACAGACAGGGGCGGACTGACCCATCTGCCCGAGTGTCCTCGGGTCAGTAGGGTCCCGGTTTGGGGCGACACACTGGGCCCCCGCCGGTTTCCCTCTGCCTCTGATAGAAATTAACAGGCAGCCAGTGGCGCACTGTGAAAACGCCGCGGTGGTGCCTGCGATGCCCCCTCACGTGACATTTCACGTGAGGGGGCGGCGCCAGTGCAACGTGCCTGCTCCAGTGTTAGACTGGGATGCAGGCACGCTACAGGCGCCACCGCGGCGTTTTCAGAGAGCGCCGCTGGCTGAATGTTAATTTCTATGTACAGAAGGAAACCGGCGGGGGCTCACTGTGTCGCCCCAAACCGGGCCCCTACCGACCCACATCCCAACAGAGCTGGTGAGCAAGGGGGGGCAAGCAATATATATCCATGTTTGAGCTACTGGGGCAATTCATATCCATGTTTGAGCTACTGGGGGCAATTCATATCCATGTTTGAGCTACTGGGGGCAATTCATTACCATGTTTGAGCTACTGGGGCAATTCATTACCATGTTTGAGCTACTGGGGCAATTCATATCCATGTTTGAGCTACTGGGGCAATTCATATCCATGTTTGAGCTTCTGGGGCCAGTATATATCCACGTGTGAGCTGCTGGGGGCAATATATATATCCATGTGTGAGCTGCTGGGGCAATATATACCCACGTGTGAGCTGCTGGGGCAATATATACCCACCTGTGAGCTGCTGGGGGCAATATATACCCATGTGTTGCGTTGTAGGGGATGGGTTTTTTATGGGTGTGGCTCCTGTGGGTTCGGAAGAAGGGGGCCCCATAACCTACTATTGCCCGGGGGCCCCATTAGTTGTCAGTCCGCCCCTGTTCACAGATGACACAGGTGGCAGCAACAAGCTGACTAAGACACGAAATTTGTGCCTTCCCAGCAGGAGTGCCCCACTGCAGTCGCCTGGCCTGCCTTATAGTGCGGGCCGGCACTGGGCACTTTTTAGATACTAATTTCAAAGGCAGTCTTCTTAGTATGACACTTTATATTTTCAACATATATTTTTCCCCATATATTTGCTTCACATTTGTGGTTTTCACGTTTATTTTTTAAATGTGTTAGTGTGCGTCCGACCATGGAGATTAGCCTTGTCACTGGCTGCTTGAGCTTACACTTCTAATAGCCATTAAAAGTAACCAAAACTCTCATTTTGTAGGCTAAGCAAAGAATTTTGAGCACATATGATACAATGTGCTTTTCCATTTTTTTTGTAAGAATTGGGGACTGCTAGTATTGTGTTGCCCCTCCTTAGAATGATGGGAGTTGAGCAGGCAACATCTTGTATTTGCTAACTCCATGTTACTGTCTAGGTTGAAATCAGACACCATAGATGGGTGCACAATACATGAAAAGGGATTCTTATGATGAAACCTCATTAGACAAAAATTGCAAAATTACGTTAATCTTTAAAGGGTTAACTCGTTCGCTTCTGACTCAACCCTCATGTTTTCACCATATTGTGTTGATTCCAATCTATTTTTTTTTTTTGGGGAAAGGATTTTAACGGGAAGGATACAATGAGATTTCTCTCGTTTTCAAGTATGTCCTGGGTGGCGAGTATGTACCGTTAGGTGTCTTGCCCAAGGACACTTTCCCGGAGCGGTGCTCTTGCCGGGATCAAACCTGTGTCTCCACAGTCTCCCACCACAGTTATAGAGCAGTGATGTTACCTCTACTCCTCCCAGCCAGTCAGTACTAATTACAGCATATAAAATTATTATTCAACATTTTATCATCCAAACCTTTGTGAATTTATATTTTATGGGGTTTTCATTTATTTATTTATAAAATACTTTATAAATAAATTTGAAAAAAATCGTAAATGGTCAATCTGTAGCTGTATTAATCTAAGTAAGGAAGGAAGTTAAACAAAGTTGTAAAAATATAGCATTTCTTCTTGTATCTTGGCACATTGCGTTTTATCGATAATATTACTGAAATGTTGGGTAATTTAAAAAGTACACTATTTCCAAAGCAAAGAGGAGTTCATATGCAAAGTTCAGATTTTCTACTTTTTATTTCCAAAAAAAAGTTGCCATTATACTGTATATGTATTTATTTATCAGTACCTCTTGATGGTGGTTCAATGAATAAAAAAAAAAATATTAACATATAAAGTAGGTCTAGGTGTCTTGAGATAATAATGCCATATGACTGAGTCACCCTACATTTAAGAGCCCCTATGTGCAAATTTCACAATCTCTCAATGTAAAAAGACTTTTTCTTTAAAACGTTCTTTACTGCATTTAAAAAGCTCTAGCGGTAAAACTGTATTTTAGTGTTGTAAATTATGTGTTACCCATTACTACTGTTTTTTTAGCATTGTAAACCCTAACCCCTGACCCTGACCCCGGAACCCTATACTGACACTTACTGCTCGATTATGTTTCAGTTGGGTTTCCATGTAATTTACAATGCTAAAATACACAGGGTTATTCAAAGAGAATCGAAAAGTCACCACACGGTGACTTTTCGTTCTCTTCAATTCGGTGCGATTTGGCGATCCCATTTCGGCGACCCTGTGGTGTATTCAGCAAGCACCACAGGGCCGTCGTAGTGCAGGGAAAAGTCGTCACAAACCCGCCGAACACTCACTGTAAAACCCGACAAAGGCACACTGAAACCCGCAAAAACATCTGGATTAACCCCACCGAACACGCCGGAGAAACCCGAGCAGGAGCCGATCACAGCGCAGAGCAGCCGCCAGGAAAAAGCAGGCACCGCAGACGAATGGAGTGAAAGAAAAAAAAAACAAACGCTTGAATGTTTGAAAAGTGAAACGCTGTTTGCAAAGAAACTACAGAACGAAAATGTCTGAAACTTACATATAAGGTCCAATGAATGATAATAAAAAAGGGCTGTTACAGAAAAAAGAAAAAATGATTTAAAAAAAAAAAACCGAAAAAAAATTTGCAAGAAAATCCCCAAAAATGTCTAAAAGATCCTGAAAAATTTATACATAAAGAGACTTTTTACTGTAGAATATTATAATCAATGGTTTAATAGATATTGAATTAAAACAGGAATATTTTTAACATTGAAGCCTATGGGATTCGCCTGAATAAACCTGCCGAATTAAACCACCGAATGGCAGGGCAATTCGGCAACTTTTCACTGCTGGGATTTGCTCTCTGAATAGCCGAAGCATTGCTTCTCTATGGGGATTCACTGCCCTCGAACAGGCACCGAACAGGCACCGTATGTGCAGGCAATTCGGCAGGATTTGGCGAACTGCCTGCCCTCTGGATAGCCGAATGGCCAGGATAGGTAACCGTTCGCTGAATTTCAGCGTTTGGTTACCTTTCTCCAGCAATTCAGATCTCTTTGAATAACCCTGACAGTTTTGCCGCTCTAGCTATACATCGAGTTAAAATATGGTGAATAAAATCTATAGAAACTACACAAACAGACACTTTAAATGAGGGGTTACTTGTAATTCTATCACACAAATTGTGCGTACAACAGATTACATAACTTGGAATGGAGTTTAACATTTTTTTTAGGCTTATTTGAGATTCCACACCTAATAAACATGAAATAACCCAAAGAATAGCATCTTTGGAAACAGAGAATATTCTTTCCAACATGGCTCGATTCAATTTGGCCCGATAACCAAAATCAGGACCTTTTTTTCGGCCATATTTGGCCATTTTTTTCAGTTAAGGAGATTAAAATTTGGGCCTACCTGCATTACGGTTCCCGTTAAAAATTCAGATCAAATATCAGTTATTATACAGCTATAGTTTTCGATGGAAATACTGATTTTAGAGATTCATTTTGAGTTTATCAATATGCTGATTTCTGAAAAAAATATGAAATGCTGAAGGATGTTTTCAATGACTGGTTGGGCGCTTGTAGTGATGCTTAATGTATCTGTACAGCAGGTTGCAGTAGTGTACCCATTCTTTTGGAGAGGAGATGTTATGAATACATTTAATATAATGTGCATACATCACAACATTTCAACTTGACAAACCCACCAGTGAAGCAGGTAATCATGATTACCTTGAAATCTTCAACTGCAGGGAGCTTCAGGAGTATGTCCCATGTGTGGGCTGATCTCATAGGAACAGTCAGTTGGTTAAGATGGAATAGGACCTTCAAAGATGGGGTACATTTACTTTGCAGCAGGTTTATCGTAATATGTAATTAAACCCAAATAGTTTTTTCCTAAGTCATCCATTTTTCAAATTTAGCTAAATTAAAGTGGATTGCTCAGAATTCAGCATTATTTGGTATTGTCACAATGTGTGCTGGCAGTAGCACTATTTGCAGCTGACAAGGGGTTACTTCCAGTAACATGGCGTGATATGCCAAACATCACATAAGTCAATGGTGACAATCCAGACTATGTTAGAGAATCGTAACATTTCCAAGAATCTGTAGCCACCTTGATCTCCCAATCTCATTGACCTCGATTTCTTTTGCCATAGCAAGACCTACAGGATTGATGACTTAGTGGATATGTTAAGGCATGAGATCCAAAACTTTGAAGGGGCAATATTAGAAACGTTAGCAACAACATGCAGCACTGTGTCGACATGCCTAACAGAAAATGACAGCCACTTCCAGCACTCACTGTGATGGCCGTGCGCTACATAAGAGGTTTCCAGGAACACTCAATAATTGTCACTTGTTTGTTTGAGGTATAGAAACATAGAAAAATGTCGGCAGATAAGAACCTTTCGGCCCATCTAGTCTGCCCAATTACATGGATACTTTACCTGGATTTATCTTTTGTTTAGGATAGCCTTATGCCTATCCCATGCCTGCTTAAATTCAATTACTGTTTTGGCCTCTACCACTTCTACTGGAAGACTGTTCCATGTATCCACCACCCTCTCAGTAAAATAATGCTTCCTGATGTTACTTTTAAACCTTTGCCCCTCTAATCTAAGACTATCAGGGTTATCCAAAGAGATTCGAAAAGTCACCGCACGTTCGGTGACTTTTCGTTCTCTTCAATTCGGTCCCTTTTGCCGATTGCATTTCGGTGACCCTGCGGTGTATTCAGCAAACACCACAGGGTCCCCGAATTGCAGGGAAAAGCTGCCGTACACCTGACGAACAGTAACCGAATGCACGCTGAAAACAAGCAAAAACATCTGGATTAACCTTCGAAGAGGAGCCGAACAGGAGCCGAACAGGAGCCGAAAAGGAGCCGAATCACACAGAGCCGAAGCAGCTGTGACGTAGAGGAGGCAGTGAATAAATTAGAAAAACCATTTGTATGAATCTGGGAAAATGAAACGCTGTTTGCAAAGAAACTACTGAGCGAAAATGTCTGAAATTTTCACAGGAGGTCCAGGGAATGATAATAAAGTGGGCTGTTACAAAAAAAATAAGCAAACTGAAAAAAAAAAAAAAAAAAAAATCGGACTTTTAATTTTTTTTTAAAAAATTCAGAAAAATGCTTAAAGTATCCTAAAAAATCTATAAATAAAGAGACTTTTTGCTGCAGAATTTTATAATGAACGGTTTATTAGATATTGAATTAAAACGGGAATATTTTTAACATTGAAGCCTATGGGATTCTCCTGAATAAATTTGCCGAATTAAACCACCGAATGGCAGGGCATTAGAGGAACCTTTCACTGCTGGTTTGTGTTCTCTGAATAGCCGAAGCAGTGCTTTTTGATGGGGATTTCACTGCCCTCGAACAGGGACCGAACAGGCACCGTATGTTCAGGCAATTCGACAGGATTTGGCGAATTGCCTGCTCTCTGGATAGCCGAATGGTCAGGAAAGGTAACCGAACCCTGATTTTCAGCGTTCGGTTACCTTTCTCAAGCAATTCGAATCTCTTTGGATAACCCTGTATGTCCTCTTGTTTTGCTACTTTGTTTACGTTTAAATATACTCCCTTCCTCTACCTTGTGGATTCCCTTTACGTATTTAAATGTTTAAACATATAACAAAAATGTTGTGTTTGAGTCTATAGGAACCACTGTGTATATGTTTGAATTGTCTCAAATTTGAAGACAATTTTTCACAATCATTTAGTTTGACTCTATAGGAATCACTGGACCGATAGCTCATAAATATAAATAGATGCATCAAACACATGCAGGGTTATTCAGAGAGAGGTGAAAAGCAGGAGAATGACTGGAGAAGTGAAAATTGTAGGTCAAAATAGTCGATTTGGAAAGTGAGATAAATGGGAGAATTTTTCTGGTTTGGCTATTTTGACCTAGAATTTTCACTTCTCCAATCATTCTCCTGCTTTTCACCTCTCTCTGAATAACCCTGTTACTATCACCAGTTATATGTGGTTTCAGTAAGACATGGATAAAGCTACATATTTGAATACTATACATATTACTCCTGTGTTCATATAAAAATGCTTAATTAATTTTTTTCACAATATCTAGATACTCATGTGGAAAAAGCACAGCTTTTAATTTCCACATTTCTATAGAGGTGAAACTAGTCTGTGTGAACATATGGTGTGTTCCTTCATGCTCTACACTACTTGAAGATTATAGTTGCATATGTAAATTATAATACAATGCACATTGAAAACATAATGAGTGGGAGATGGTCGTTTAAAGTGCATATTTCCAAAAAAATATCATGTCGTAAATGAAACACCAGTTTCAGCTATTTACAATCAGGGTGATTCAAAGAGAATCGAAAAGTCACCGCACGTTCAGTGGCTTTTCGTTCTCTTCAATTCAGTGCGCTTTGGTACCATTTCAGCGACCCTGCGGTGTATTCAGCAAGCACCACAGTGCCGTCGTAGTGCAGTGAAAAGCCGCCACAAACCCGACGAACACTCACCGCAAAACCTGGCGAATGCACACCGAAACCCGCAAAAACATATGGATTAACCTCACCGAACACGCCGGAGAAACCCAAGCAGCCGCTGATCACAGCGCAGAGCAGCCGCCAGAAAAACCCGACAACGCAGACAAATGGAGTGAAAAAAAAAGGAACACAGTAGGCTTGAATGTTTGAAAAGTACAACGCTGTTTGCAAAGAAACTACAGAACGAAAATGTCTGAAATTTACATAAGATCCATATTATCCATGAATGATAATAAAAAGGGCTGTTACAGAAAAAAGAAAAAAAACGTAAAAAAACAAATGGAAAAAATATTTTCGCAAACAAAACCTGAAAAATGCCTAAAAGATCCTAAAAAGTCTATAAATAAAGAGATTTTTTTACTGCAGAATATTATAATCAATATTAGATATTGAATTAAAACGGGAATATTTTTAACATTGAAGCCTATGGGATTCGCCTGAATAAACCTGTTGAATGAAACCACCGAACATCAGGGCAATTCGGCAACTTTTCCCTGCTGTTTTGTGTTCTCTGAATAGACAAAGCATTGCTTCACTATGGGGATTTCACTTCCCTCGAATAGGCACCGAACAGGCACCGTATGTGCAGGCAATTCGCCAGGATTTGGTAAACTGCCTGCTCTCTGAAGCCGAATGGCCAGGAGTACGCTGAATTTCACAGTTCGGTTACCTTTCGGCCACAATTCGGATCTCTTTGAATATCCCTGTGAAATTTACATTTGAGCATTTATTCAATCTCTTTAGCTAGAATTTTGAATAATTTTGAACCAATGTTTAGCTTAAGAATACATTTTTCATGAAACATTTATTTCAGTGTTCAGTAGTAAATGCATAAAGAAGGTCATGGCTACATATATTCAACTGCATGTAGTGCTGCAGAGAACAAACAAGATTTCAGTACAACAACAATTAAAATATCATGGATTTATATGGATTTTGAGAAAGGCAAGTAGAGCAAACAAAGGCCACATTAATTAATAATCAATTATTTACACTTTTTATTACCTAAAAATGTAAATGATATGCAGATTATGTTATGTATATATATAGAAAACCGGTTGGGGGACTGAATCTTTGGTACCACTGCAGCATTTAATAAATCACCAACAATTAGCTAGTCTTGCCCACCAGAACCTTGGATACTTCAGTGCTGGACATGCACAAAGTAGCCAAAAAGATGGAGACAACTGTCAGGTAATGCGTCACCGCCGTCACAAGAAGGCCCATAATGTGACAATTCCAGCCTGACAGCCCTGGCAACCCTTTTCCTGTTAGGGTTGTGCATAACATTTTTTGTTTAATTTTTTTTGGGTCTTTTTTTTCATTTCGGGTCATTTCGGACAGTTTTTGTCTCGGTTCGGTTTGGATCAATTCAGTGGTTTGGATCGATTTGGCGATTCGGGTGATTCGGATCAGTTAGTTTTACGTTTTTTAGGATTTATTTAATTTTTTATTGCTTATTTAAGAATGATAAGTAGATTACTACCAATAGAATGAAAGTTTCTTTACTTGTTTATTTTTTTAGGATTTTTTTAGGCATTTTTTGGGTGAAATTTTAGGTTTCCTAACTTTTTTAAAGAAACAAGGCTTTTTAACCCATAGATTTCAATGCAGCATATGAATCCACACACTGCGGGGCAGCACCTCTCTGCAGTATAATTAAAGCAACATATGAATCCGCACAATGCGGGGTAGCACCTCTCTGCAGTATAATTAATGCAGAATATGAATCCGCACACTGCGGGGTAGCACCTCTCTGCAGTATAATTAATGCAGCATATGAATCCACAAACTGCTGGGAAGTTCCCAGCAGTGTTTTGATTCATATGCTGCATCAATTCTAACTCATAAAAAATTAAAAACTAACTGATCCGAAAAATGAGTCAATCTGCAGAGAGGTGCTGCCACGCAGTGTGCGAATTCATATATTGCATTAATTATACTGCAGAGAGGCGCTTCCCAGCAGTGTGTGGAGTCATATGCTGCATGGAAACCTATGGGTTAAAAAGCCTTGTTTCTTTAAAAAAGTTAAACCCTAAAATTTCACCGAATAAAATGCCTAAAAAATCCTAAAAAAATAAATAAGTAAAGAAACTTTCATTCTATTTCCTGTTATGCCTGCATTACCCCAGACAACCACTGCAGCAGCCACAAGTGCCTCCATTGCTTCCCTGTATTTCCCTACTTCCCATTCTTAAATAACAAATAAAAAACAAAATAACTCATAAAAAACGTAAAAGTAACTGATCCGAATCACTGATATGAATCGCGCCAAAATTTTGGATCGAGCCAAAATTTTTGGATGGTCGCTATTTCGCTTTCAAAAATGCTCCCAAAATACGAAAATGGTGATTTTTTACCAAATTTGGATTCGGAATGAAACTAATTGCACATCTCTATTTCCTGTTATGCCTTCAATACACCAGACAACCACTGCAGCAACCACAGGTGCCTCCATTGCTTCCCTGTGTTTCCCTACTTAAGGGACATGATGCAGTGCTGCTGCATTAAGAGGCTTTCCCATTGACACGGGTCTCCTTTGCCAAGCAGTGTCCTGTGTCTCCATTGCCAAGATGTGTCCTGTGTATCCTGCTTCAAGTCGTATCCTGTGTCAAGACCCTCCAACTGTGTCCTGTCTGCTGAATACTCCAAAACCCTGCAATAACCAGAGACTAACAGGGCAACTCAAAGAGAATCGAAAAGTCACCGCACGCTCAGTGACTTTTCGTTCTCTTCAATTCGGTTCGTTTTGCCGATCCCATTTCGGCAACCCTGCAGTGTATTCAGCAAGCATTACATGGTCCCCGAATTGCAGGGAAAGGTCGCCGCAAACCCGCCCAAAACTAACCGCAAAACCCGGCGAATACGCTCCGAAAACCCGCAAAAACATCTGGATAAACCCGCCGAAAACGCTGGAAAAACCCGAGCAGGAGCCAATCACAGGCAGCGAAGCCGCTGGAAAAAGCCGGACCACAGACGAATGCAGTGAATAAATTAGAAAAACAGTTTGCCTGAATGTTTGAAAAGTGAAACGCTATTTGCAAAGAAACTACTGAGCGAAACTGTCTGAAATTTACATATGAGGTCCAAGGAATGATAATAAAAAGGGCTGTTACAGAAAAATAAGTTTAAAAAAAAAATGCTTAAAATATCCTAAAAAAATTATAAATAGACTCTTTACTGCAGAATATTATAATGAATGGTTTATTAGATATTGAATTAAAACAGGAATATTTTTAACATTGAAGCCTATGGGATTCGCCTGAATAAACCTGCCAAATTAAACCACCGAATGGCAGGGCATTTCGGGAACTTTTTACTGCTGGTTTGTGTTCTCTGAATAGCCGAAACATTTCTTTTTTTATGGGGATTTCACTGCCCTCGAACAGGCACTGTATGTGGCACTCTGGATAGCCAAATGGCCATGAAAGGTAACCGAACGCTGATTTTCAGCATTCGGTTACCTTTCTCCAGCCTTTCGGATCTCTTTGGATAACCCTGTATACCTTTTGTATCCGGTCAGCCATCTTCCTGTGTTTGCCTTCCCTGTTCCCCAGTTCAGCCTCAGCTTTCCCTGTGCCCCAGTCCAGCCAATTCCTGTCCAGTCCCTTGTTTATATACATATTGACTGTTCCTCTTAGAATAAACCCCTCTTTGTACCGTGGAACCTGTCTTTATCACTACATAGTGGGCTCATCTTCTCACCTACTGTTTCTGATCCTTGACAACATCTTGTGAATGTTCAGATTCACTAGTGTCACCCACAATTTATTCCATGCGTGAGCTTCACAGACATTTTTGAGACTATAACAACAAGAAAAAGTGTTGCATAGTCAACTCTCCTCAGGAGGAACTATGTAACTCTAGCAGCCAGCCCCGAAATCTGTATTAAGAAGTGTGTCAGATGTGCTCAACTCCTGTATGTGCCCACAAAAGAATAATTTTTTTGGTTTCCTTACAATGGCCATTCTAAGCATAAGCCCACCCGCCACATCATGGCAAATCTCATGGGTGAGTCAAAACAAAAAAATGCAAGAATCAACAAACACAGAAATGTGAATAATACTTTGTGAAAAAAATTATAAACCATAAAGTGCCTTGTCAAGAGAAAACAGCTCAAATAAGCATTGCTCACGTCTTATTTTTACGTATATTAAAATGTGCAACTGTACAGTGATAAAATTTCCTTAAGATAAGTTATATTGTAAGTAAATGACAATACGCAGCAACTGTGCCAACACCGAATGTCCAAATCAAGGTCTCCGGTCTATCTAAACAAGAAAACAAAGCTCCCCATTAGGGGCAAACCAGAAAATGTAGCCAGAGCGAGCAACAGAAGAAACTGTACGTTTCTGCGGTCAAAGGCCATCAGCAAGAGGAGTACTGTAAAACAATTACAAGTAACTTAGACCAGCAGTATGGATTTGGGTCTTCTAGTCTGGTCACTTTAAAAGGATAGCTCCTAATTGAGGGGTCATCATTTATGGTCTCACTGGCAGACCCGTTGATACCCAGCGTCTCTAAATAACTGTGAGCTACTTATAAGGAATTGGCCTGCCGGACATGGCCCTTCCAGAAGATCAAAGGGTCTTTGCAATGCCCCAGCAGTATGCAAGTCTACGGCTCCACAGATGTCCCGTGACTGGTCAGAATTGGCGTTATGCTGCAGGGCCAGATATGGTAAGTCTCAAAATATTTGCAGGTTTGCTTGTTAAAAAAGGATGAATAAGAAAATCCTTGAAATCTTTAACAGACCTGAATGGACCAGGGTGTCTCGTGTGACTACCAGGGCATCACGGGCACATTGACTTCCTCATCATCACATCGGAGGTGAAAGACAGCAATGCCCTGATCACTGCTTGAGTGCATGCAAAATGAACATGAGCATTGGAGAGGAAGTTATCACCATCACACTTTCTGAGAACTTTTTTTGAGATCGCACTTGCTGTGTCATTGCTCAAGTACCATTACAGTCACCAACGGTTGGTCAATTTGCTCTTCGAAAGCTATTACACCAGAGGAGGTTGAAGCATGCGTCCTTTCCATCTTGTGAATGTGGGCCTGCAAAGCCTAAATATGCGTTTGGAGTCCTGTAAAGTCTGATTGCATGGACTGCTAGTCTTATTGCCAGAAACTATGAACCTCCTCCAGCAGCCTGCAGATGTCACCCATTGTGGCCAGGAGGAAGTCTAGGTCAGGATGTTGCAATGCCTTGTCGGACATTTTGGGATCCACTGTAGAATCAGAGCCCTCTGTGTCTAGAATATGCACGGTAGACTGGCCTCTCTCATGTTCCCTCTCTTAGAGATAAACAAACGTCTGTGAGGTGATGGCCCCTATGAATCTGTCATCTTACTTTGCTTTCCCATTAGGTGGAAAGCGTCGAAAACTGTTTTTGGAAACCACTTACCCTTCACAGTTGATGAGCAAATTGCAATATGAATTGTTGTCATTTATATAAACAACTACATCTGCTCAAGAAAATCAAAATATGGTTTTGAAGTCACAGTAATCAACTGTCACTGTTGCAAAGTTGTAAACTCTAGACATGCACCAATGGCAGAAGCACAGTTCACGGATGAAATATGTTATGGCCGCAATTTTTCCAACAGTAACAAATGCTGATATTCTAATACGTCGTTTTAAATAAAGAGGAGCAGTGAAGCTATTTCCTTCTGGCATGGGAACATATGTGCAAAATGTGCTGATTTAATTTCTTGCATAAAAATAGCATTGATTTAACACATTACGTATTTTAGAAATGGCCAGTCAAAGTGGTGTGTAATAATACACACATACATATATATATATATTACAAAAATATGTTTATTCCAAAGTAGATCTAAGGTAAATGCAAATAGGAAAGAATAAATATGGTGTGGAATTAAAAAAAAACACTACATATGCTCGAAAATTAAATTTACAGAATGGCTTAAAAAAGACAACATATGAAATGCACCTTTTGCTCCAAAGAACTTTCTTTTCATATCCTGCCAGAAATTTAGTTTAGCAGATGGGAAGAAGGCAGATCAGCTTCATAACTCAACACGTTTATCTTGCTTTCACACATATTATTTAAAATAATTTATTCACATGTGTTACTTTACAGCAGGTAACTATGATCTTGCAGAAGAATTCACTATCGCTTCTGTATTTAAAAGGATTGGGCCCATACGGTTACATTGATCGCAGTAAATTTAACACACAGGGATCATTTTATTGGATTTCAAATATTTTTCATTTTTGACACTTTATATAGACCACCTACTTTTTATGTTGTTATACTGTATATACGTACACAGGAACAAAAAGCAGCGTTTTATGAATATTTAGCATATTTATAAATCTCCTCCTAATGTCATGCTGATTATTTTTAACTGTAATATTTTAGCATTTTACAAATTTTGCGAATTTTCTGGATTTGTATTTCTGTTGATAAAGTGTATCTTTTTTAATATGATTTTCCTTTCTCCCTAGTATCATGTAAGAATTGCTTTAAAAGACAACAAATATAAAGTCACATTTTAGGTGCTTATTAAAATGGTATTGATCATTTGTAATATCAAATACTTTTTAATGTTAACTTTCAATGTAATATTATAGAATTATTGTTTTTTTAATCCATCAACAACACATAAAAGTGAAAGCATGTAATTTTTAACTAAGACCTGTATACAAATAAATATTGCAATACTCCTTTTATAAAATTAAATTATAAACCTTAATTCACTGTAAATATTAACATATCTTAAACAGCATAATGTACAGCACTAGGTCTTTGTTTATATGTGTGTGTGTGTGTGTGTGTGTGTGTTTTTGTACTTCATTCTTTTTTATTTTGGCTGTTTTCAATACATGTCTATTAGTTAATTATTTAGTTTTTCCTAACTAATTTTCTAGTCGTTTGTATAATCACACAATTTTTTTTCTAACAAGCTAACATTGTTGAGGAGAGTTAGCATTGTGTACTGTACATCATTTTAATCTATTTTAGCATAAATGAATTTAAGATGTGGATATGTGTATAAACAAACGTAACAAACTCAATTAGAATCAAATCTTTCAGCATTTTACTGTGGAGGTTACAATTTAGACAAATCAAGACATACATGAAGTATTTGTTACCTGTAATGATTCTGGACACGGAACACTACTCTGTGCCTTTAAACCTCAAGCAAATAGAGCAAAATGCTAATTTTCTTCAAAAAAATATTAATTCGACCATCAACTTGACCATCATTTGGCAAGTTAAACATTTTTCTAAGTCACTGCTATACACTATAATTAAATAGACCCTAGTGCTTTTCAAAATGTTTACAGGTGTGAAAAGCATTTTTGGATGCCCGTGTCGGATTAAGATATACATAAACCTGCCATTTATAAGCAACCATTTATATTCAGCAAAATTTCCCTGACCAATATTAGTCACAGCTAAAATTAAATTCCAATCAAAAATATTAGTTGCATTTATTGATAAACTACAAAGCCAAAACCACTTTGTTTTCTCTGCATCACCTTCTCCTGATTTTCTTTGCATGTCTCAATAATGCACGCATAATTTTAATACTATTTACTAACAAAAATTAAGATAATAACTTACGGTAATGAGTCAAAATACATATTGCCATCATAGCAAAACTTGTAGCAACATATTACTACATGGTACTGAAATCTCAACGTATTGCTCCTAGTGAAACAATGCATTTTACCCTGAATAGTTTTGTGGCACATTTTAAAGAAGGATTAGTTGGCTTTGGCACGCATCCTCATATTAATCTTTGACATATTTTGTACAGATTCCTACTCTTTTCACATTATACTGGGTTCCGATCACTGAGAAGCTACATTGTAAAATACATACACATTTTAAAGATTAGTTTAGTCAGTTTAGAATAAAATTGGAAAGTTCAGTCCCAAACCACCAGGAATCGAACAGAGTTGGATGTGCAATGCCCATGACAATTATGTTATGATAGCTGTAACATGTCATCTGCTGTCAAGGTGCTAAACTTGGTTAGAATGAAAAGTAATTTATAAATATTCGTGAATCTAACGCTTATAAATCTCTTCTTGGGCTTAAATATTTACTAGCACGTCTCGGGAAAATATTAATGGTAACAGTTGCACATCTAATGCTTGTAAACATACTTGAAAACGAGAGAAATCTCAATGTATCCTTCCTGGTAAATTACTTTATAAAGAAATAAATTTGGCAAGACACAAATACGGTGCGAAAAATTCAGTCATCGTTGCTATATTCCTACGTTCCACTTAATTCTTGGCCCGTATATAAGTGTATTTTGTGATGAACACCACTAAACTCATCAGCATTGCAAAAAAAACATACGGCTGTGAGAATGTTTTATTGTGATAATAGAAGACATCTTTTGTAAAAGATTATTTCTGGTGCTTAGTTGTAAAGATCGAAAACGATACAGAAAATTTTGGCCTAAATGCCCGAGCTAAAAAAAATATAGAGAAGTTAAATATCACCTAAAATTGATTCAAAGTTGCACTTCTTTAACAGCTTTCTAATATTCCATGTTTACAGAATTTCTTTTTGCATAAAAATGATCTTAAATATATGTTTTCATTTGTCAACATTCATAGGGGTGAAACACATTAAAAGGAAAATAAAAACACATGTAAACCAATTGTTGAGTTAATCTATTGCCCACAAAAGTAATATAGAATTTAGATGCACTATAAATCACAAATCTCACACATCTAATTTTATTTGGGCCAAAAGCAAGTGACGCAAGGTGGCTTCCTGCTGTCAAATTGTATTTTAACAGTTTGGAATTGATTGCACCACAGAATTTTTTTTTAAAAATTTACATCAATCGACCTAGTTAGTAAAACCATCTATAGGGATTAAATTATCGGAAATATATGTGATTAAAGGGATACGCATGTATGCAATGCTTTAAAAGAATGGATCAGCAATGCTTCTATAATTTGATGTGTAGCTAACGTGACATAAAATAGATTAAGTAAACTTTAGAGCATGTTAAATTATTAATTAGTTCTTTTTACTTATAAAGTAATTATTCAAATTAACTTTCCACTCTTTCTAAAACAAGTATATACATTCCGCACGTCACAACTACAGAGCGAGACGCTGCCAAACAAAACATCTGTGAGCATTTGATGACAAGTCAAGGATTACCCTATTATTAAGCATTAAGTCAACAGCAATAACATCTTATATATAATGTTCAATAAAGCATTTTCAAAGAAAACACGAAATGTCATATGTATTTGTCAATAAACTTTTCTTCTAGTCTGTCACCTGATAAATAAACAATGATTATCGGAATATTGGAGGAATGGAATTCTTGAACTATAATTGAACTGTTCCTTTAAGGCGTACACCGTGAACACAATGTAACATGGATTAGTATTGTTAAAAAACATGTTATAAGAAAGATAATGCATCAACTGACTAGAGATTACACTGGGATGCACGTGCAATTTGAAACAAAATAGGTACAAATTGATGTAGAAATTAAAATGAAAATGTTTGACCAACTAGATCTTAACTTTAACATGCATATTGGATTTATTATAGACTCACGTCTTAAATATTCTTTCAACAATATTTGTTTTCAATTAAAATTAAAAGGTTCTTTGTTATTTCAACAAGTACATTACGTGTCATAAATATTAATGCATTTATTTACAATAAACCATCACAACATATATACTATATATTGATATTAATCTATAATCAATATTATTTCTGTTTAAATGTCAAATACCAAATCAAATTGGCATCACCTAGCTGAAAGGAAGGCCTGGCCATTACAATTTAAAAAGTTATGCTGAGAACACTAAAGCAGTTAATATGAACATGTGTAGGCAGAGGAATGCCAAAGTAAACCCCTGTTAGTATTTTATTTTTTAATTTAATCTATGCAGGATTGCAATGCAGTTTACTGAGATGGTCTGTAACACCTATTAATTAAAAATTCAAAATCTTACCCTGAATCCCTGGCCATCTGTGCCCACTAATTTAGTATTCAAAAAAAAGGAAAACAACAAGAAAACTGGTTTTGTGCTTTGATTCATATGTTTTGACATCTTACTTTCTTTTTTTGTTTGATATTAAAGATCTTACCAAAGTAGTGAATTATTTTTAATCATTTTAAAGAACTATTCCAGTTCAATCCTGACTTTCTTATTATTAGACTGTAATTAGTATCAGTTATCCATTGTTATGTGGCTTCTAAGCTGCTCTCTGTCAACAAGGCCTGCAAGGCATTTCTTTTCAATCCTAGCAGGCCCCTCTGCCTGAATACATTTTAACCCCACGAGTAGCAGGAGTGTGTGAAAAGCGTTGCAAAGTAATTATTTGCCCACCAATTTGACGATCTAAGCACTAATGTGTGATTGTCTTGATTTTTCTGCATTGAATTAAGATAGACAGTGGGCTGTTATAGTGTATACTTCTTTATTTAGCCACATCATTTTAACATATTGTTCAAAACAAACATAAATTATTTTTCAGTGCATAAACATATCACAGTCTTGATCAATTTAAAAATAGGGAGAGGTTAATGATGATCCAAAATATGGCCATAGGATTCAGGAACAGAGGAAAAATAATAATAAAAAAACAAACCACAGAAGTTTAAAACACATTTTCGAGACTGCAGTGATACCTTAATCGAGCCGTGTCAATTACTGTGTGAACAAGCATCTGTTTTATCTTAATTAGATGGGGGAGGGAGGTGAATGACCACTGTTTATATTCATTTTCCTCATTAATTATGAAAAACTGCATTTAATTCATCTTGCATGGCGAGAGACTGGCTGCGCAGATGGAAGTCATAAGGGAAGTGGCTGTCTGTAGGCAACCTGAACATAGAGCTTTGCCCGAGGGGACCCCTGCTTGGCATTGCACAGTAATGCATGCCGTAATTGTAATTTTTCCCATAGTCCAAGGCCTCTTCTTGCTTCAGGGAAAATATCCCATTATAGTTCATGGAGGGAGGGCTTAAGGGACTTTCAAACTGCGGGCTGGAGCACTCAGGAGAAGTGCTTTCATAAAAAGATTCATAAGCACTACAGTAATTGTATGGTTTTACTGTCTTAGAGTTGTCAACGTTCCCATGAGCTGGTGGGGTGCTAAGCTCAGGGCTGTGATAGGGAGGGTAAATAGAGGCGTACGGTGATCTTGTATGATGCATTGTCTCCCCACTCTGACCCATAAGAAAACTCCTGGCGTTAAGCTGCAGGCAGCCTGCCACCAAATTTGTGGTTGGCTGGGACAAACCTTTGCACAAATTTTGCACGAAAGTAAGCAAATCAGGTCTCTTCCCAATCCGAAGGATCTCAGACAGAGCCCAAATGTAGTTTTTAGCCAGTCTTAACGTTTCTATTTTAGACAGTTTCTGTGTCTTGGAATAACAAGGTACAACTTTCCTTAAATTGTCCAGCGCATCATTGAGCCCATGCATCCTACCCCTTTCTCTTGCGTTAGCTTCAACCCGTCTCACTTTAATCCTCTCTATTCTGACCTTGGTCATTTTTTTTTTCCTAGGTCCTCTTCTCCTTGGCATACCATTTTCATCTTCTTCCTCTTTGTCTTCCTCTTCTTCTTCCTGCTCTGTTTCCTCTTCAGGTGACCTTTTTATATTATTCCCGTGGGATACTAATGGTTTGGCACAGATTTCAAGCCTTTTTCCTTGTTTCTGTTCTTCGCTATCCCGTGGAAACTTTCTGCATATCTGGGATTCCGTCATTACAGTTTCGTCGAAGGGAAGCGTTAACATTGTGACATAAAAATCTGAGAAAGATCAAAGAATAGAGTTTACACCAAACAAAATTACAAATATATATGTTACATAAACAAGAACAAATACTTGATTATGATTATGATAAAGGAACTAATGCTACCTAGCAAAATGCGAACACCTGTCATGAGACAAAAGCAGATTTGCAACTGTAACATTCCGATGCAATGTGGAATTCCAAATCTATTTCCTTCCAATCCCCACTCACTAAAAGTGAAACAATCTTAAACATATTGGAGGGGAATTTGCAGCAAATTTTTCATCAAGTCAGCATTTGCACCTTCACACATATTGATAAGTTTTGAAAGTGTGCAAATCAATTAGCAACACTCCCACACACATATTCTGCAGATTCTTTGTATTTAAGAAAAACGATTTAAATATATATTTTTTGCTGTTACAAAATATATATTTTTCAATAATCATTAAAAATGATAAAACTCTGTTAGATCAATTCTAAAAATATTAACTACTAGCTGAGCAGTCTGTACCTTTATCTAGCTAAAAGGTTATTAGAGCAAAAGAAAAGAAAATAGGAATTTGCGGAAATATATTCTCAGATTTGAGCTTTATCTTTGTACTTGTAAGTCTGATACCATCAAATCTAACTAAAAATACTGCCATATTAACATTTTTTTAAAAAAAACCAATGTCAGCAATATTGAATATATGTATATAACTTCGTGCAAACAATTAAACTGCATATTTTTAATTTCTAGGATTTTATGTGCAAAAAAAAGGTTTAGCTGTAATTTGCAATGAACAGGGAAATGCATTTCTGCTCCATTGTTTTCATGAATCCTATAAAATACCTTTCCTTACAATGCTAGTCTGCTCATTGACCTTGTTACATAACAAAACAATAATACGATAACTCAGAAATGACAAGGCATAGAAGAATGGAAGCATACAAACTGTGTTATAACATTGCACATTGCAAACACTGCATGCAGAAATTCAGCTACATAAAAGATATAATGGTTTTAATTACCTTTAGATTTTAATTAAATCAACAATCAGTTTTCATATTTTTTTTCTCCGTCTTCCAGATCAGTCTGAACGTCGCATCGTCTTCAGGAGTCTAGATATGTGTGTATCTCATTGGTCTCTAAAAAAAAAGTGACATTGATGCCAACTGCCAGAGCTGGTACCCATGCCATCTGCTAGTGACGTCACAGGGCAGAAAGAACCACATGATGCATCCTCCTGGGACCTGTATTCTGTACTGATCATCTGGCATCCCTGTAAGTGGGTACCAGCATTCATGTATCAACACAGAAGGTTAGACTGATAAAAAAAAAATCTGCACCAGCATTTCACATACAGGAGGTGTAGTTCCACCACAGCGCCCTTCTTTCCCATGGAATCATAGGGGACAGATTAAAGAGGAGACACTAATGGTTATGTTACATTTAAATTTCAGAATTAACGTAGTATTGACTGAGGGAAACATATTTGTTTTTGTGTCATCTTGATCTGTACAGACAGAATGAACACCACTGATATATGTATTTGAATACATTTAGCACAACTATGAATTGCAAAAATAATTCATAATAACAATAACAACAAAACTTTTAACCCTTTAAATGCTGGTGTGGCATGCATACAATAACATGGTTAATTTAATTTGGAGCAGAATGGGTTTATCACACAGATAACTATATGCTTGCATTTCAATGGAATTATTTTAAGAATAAAAAAAGTATATGTATGAAAAAATATAACCTTTAGAAAACTGTTATATAAATAGTTTTTTTTGTTTCCAAATTAATCTGTGTAAATCTTCCCCTTGAAAAAAAATAATAAAAGTGATGGTTCAATTATCACTATCATATTCACTTTGTTAATATATATTTACAAACGTTAACGCTAAATCTAGTTTTGCAAAAGGATGTCATAGGTGTCTGAGATTATGTTGCTAGATTTTTTTCCATGCCTATTGAAAATAATAGGAGGATCATTATTACTGGCACCAAAGCCTTCCAAAATATTTAAATAAAATGTAAAATTTCAATTAAAATATCATCTTTATGTTTTATTTGGGAAGGGGATATTTTGCTGAATATTAGCTAAAGATTGTTCTTCTAATTTTAAGGTTATTAATGTTTTCAGAATTATTATTAGGATCATGGACAGGTGAAGGAATATGCAACTAAAGCAATATTAACCAATTCAGGGGAAGGCACATTATTGGCTGGAATCAATACGTCAAGTGTGACTCCTGAGTTGTAATCACAGTCCATGGTGTGTTAAAGAATTTAACATTCCCCTTATGACTCCCCCCCCTCATCCATTCCATCTCTTTTACTCGCCTCCCCTTCAGCATTTTTGCTCAAATTAATCTTTGATGTTGTCTTCAGCTGTGTATTTTTTTCTTCTCTTCCCATCTGCTATGTTCTATCCAATCCTGTCTAACCACATTTTTGTTGCCTCATTTCCTAATACTTTTAAATTCACTAGATTGTTATAATATCAATTTAATTGCTAACTTTTATATGGTGATTTCCATCAACTGTGTTGGTAGATAAATAGATAGATAGATGATATATTTATATATATATATATATATATATATATATATCTAGATAGATAGATAGACTTTTATAAATGTACACAAATAGAATTTAAAAATTTTCTTATTAAATTCAAGCATAAAAGATTTTAAACCATTTGCCAAGAGCTACATAATTAATATTTGTTACAGTTATTACAAAAAATCATTTATTTCATACATAGTGCAGATGGAATTGGTCTCAAAAAATAATAAAACAAACATATTTTTAAGGCAATGAATACAAACTAGTCTGCTAAATATGCTATAGGATAGTATTGCATGTTCTTGCTCTATATGTGGCACCCTTTTATATCTGAACTGTAACACTTTGGTTTTATGATAGATCAGATAAGGGGATGCGTGGATCTTCACAAAAAACCCTGCTGCTATTATTATTATTCACCACCTTTATTTGCAGATCGAGAACACATCTTCCCAGTTACTACCAGTATATGCTGTTTATCAATATTAACACCCAGTAACATATAAATTAGGTTTTGCAATAGTTTTAAAATATAAATAATAAATCAATTAAATCCTTCCACATAGTAAATTAACCCTGTCAGCACTCGAGAAAATTTCAATCTTCAAAAGTTCCTGCAGGAGCCTAGATTGAGTAATCTTGCTGTGATCTTATTCTGGTGCAAAGGAGTTTATTTAATTGCCAATAAACTTTGATTGCAAATGGGCTCCAGAAAAAGTGCCCCTAAAGTTTCAGCACATTGGACACAACAGCCAATGGGCCCTATCACCTCCTAAAGCTAGCACTCACATAAATTAGCATTAGCGCTAGGTTAATTGAGGTGATAGCGTTATGGTCATATCACCTCCCGATCCCTAACGGGTTAAATAAACGCTAGCTAATCGGTTTTAGTGCTTTTTAGCACCAGTTTACTGTACTTTGCTCTCCCTATGCTTAACATGGACAGCGAAATTGTAAGTACAGAGTAATTAGTGTTAGGATCACAAATTACAAAGGGCGGGTGCTAACGAAAAAAGTTAGCTACAGTTTAGAGCTGTAGCTAACTGATTCCGCTTCTGCAGAACCAGTTAGCTGCAGCTGTGAACCCCCCAAAAAAATCAAATACTCACCTCTCATCGCACGACGAGAACGGCGGCCCAATCCGCCGCTTCTGGCTGCCGGGAGTAGAGTGAGAGTGCGGTAAAAAAGTCCCAGTCTCCCTCCGCGATAACTCTGCCAACCTACAGGATCTCGCGAGGGGGTTAACCTCCCTGGCGGTATTCCCGAGTGTGACTCAGGGTTAAATTTCACTACCGCGAACAATAACCCCGAGCCACACTCGGGCTGGATGTTTACTCACCTCCTCCTGGCTCCCTCGCTGTCCCCCTTGCTGTCCCCCGCAGTGTGATCGCGGCGAGCTGCTTCCTGGAAGGCTCCCTGCGAGTCACATGGTGCAGGGTGGGCGTGAACCATCAGCAAACTTATAAACAATTCATAAAATAATGTACTCCAAAGTGCAATGTTTATGAACGGCCCCTGGGTGGCACTACAGGATAAGAAATAGACCATACATCCTCTTACTCTTGTTTTCAGACCGATTTCAGTGTTTTTTGTTTTTTATTTTATTGAATATCATTTATTTGCATTATTTTGGATAATTATTTTTGGGATAATAAATTATTATTTTGTGTTTCAAACTTTATCGGACTCAGTGTATTTACTATTTTTTTATTTATTTATAAAGGATTTTACCAGTAAGAACTCTTGATTGCACGGATTTCAGTGCGTGATTCCTAATTATTACGGGCTATGTACAAAAACATGTTTCCTTTAAAAAAAAATTGAGACGCTTTTAGACACAAACTTTTTAAAAAATTAGACTGCCAGGGAGGTTAAAAAAACTTTACACGTAACCCCTGAATGAGCAAGTGACTTTCTATATACCAAATGGCAGGACCAAGGGGTTTTATGGAAAATCGCTTTTCACCTTCACTGAGAAAATATACAAAAGCGTTTCTACTGCATATTTTAACTGTAGGTAAGTCCTAATTTACAGGACCTCTGATGGCCAAAAAGCACTATTACTGAGTCCAGCAACCTGCCCTGTAGCAGCCGCTAGGGTCCAGGATGCGCGTGGCAGCTCTAAAGCTCCGTCCAGTGCATCCCCTTCATGGAGTCTTCTGCTGCTGGGTCACATGACTGGCAGGATCTCGCCTCTTGCGAGATCCTGCAGGACAGCAGAGTGATCACGGAAGGAGACTGGGATTTTTTTCATTTAATAGACCCCTTATACCATATCCCTGTATTTATCTCATTTGGTTTCACCACATATTGGGCTCAAACCTGCCATCCCGGAACCAGCATGTGACAGCTATGGCCGCTGTTGTATGGCCTTATATAATGAGTCAAAATTTATTAAATGAAGATAATAAAATAAGACAAAGGAATAAACATAAGAAGCTATGGAAAACAAAATAAAGGCAGAATACCTGAGAATGGGAGACAGATGGACAAGACACACAAAGGGTTGATCAAATAAACAGAGGCAGACGTAGAAGAAAAAGGGGTGTACAAAGTATCACTATAAGATATACACAAGGGATGAAATGAGATAGGTATGCAAGGAACTCAGGAGGGGCACAGAAGGTTATAAACAGAATAATACTGAAGACTGATAATAAAAGGGAATAGGAGCTGGAGTGGGGCTATGCCGAGTATGAAGGGAGCTATGGACAAGGTTCTTGGGAGTAAGAGCTGTAGATATAATCCTTAGAGTGGGGAGAATAGAAACAAGTCCTTAAGGTAAAGTCTGTAGGTGGGAATCCACAGGCCAGAGGCAGTAGATTGAAGTATATGACAAAAGTTGTAAGTACAATCCTTGGAATGGGGGATGTAGAAATAAGTCCTTAGGGTAAAAGCTGTGGGTGGATATCCATAGGGTAAAAGCACTAGGTGGGAGTCCTTGGGAAAAGCTGTAGGTATAATCCATGACAGGAGGTGTAGGTACAAGGGGAACAGAAGGCAGCAGAGACCAGGTACAAAATACAAGGGATCCAGAGGATAGATTGAATGTTGGTTATTAGAATAATGCAGAAGCATTGAGGGTTAGGTGTGGCTTCCTTTTGTGGGCAGCTCATTAGATGTATTAGCCGGCACCTGTTGACTGGATAGACATGGATCGCTGGGAAAGCTATTGCCAATCTCAGCACTATGAGGCAGCTTGGTTTTAGCCTTCTTACAGCCCCGGCGGCTAGGAACGTGACAGTAAGCGCATTAAATCAATTAATGTTTTTCATACAACATCTGTTATTCTAAATGCGTGGAGACCACAGATATGATGACACACAATGTAAGATATAAGCTCTGAGAGCTCCAGAAGTAAATGACTCACTTTAATATCTCTACTGGGGAATGAAAGAAATGTCTCATTACCACCAAAAAGAGATGGTTGCACTCATGTAGGGTCGGCCCGTCCATGGAGCTGGATGGTGTGGTGGCTCCAGGTGGACCTTTGCAGAGGGCAGAATTTTGCTGCCCTGTCAAAGGCCGCAGCATGAAGAGCCCAACGTGGACCTCGACCAAGCCGGCCCAGGCTTTTTTCTGCCGGTACGCGTCTGTACTCAGTACCAGTACCTACCGGCAGAACAGACACTCCTCCGCTAGGATGCAAAGGAGGTCTGCAGTCGAAAGTGGAAGTTATGCTGATTGGAACCAGTCTGGTGCCAATCGCAAACTTCTCTTGTATGTCAGCTCCACCTGCGGGACCTATCCCTGTCCACTTATGTCATTGCGCATGGGCATGCTGACGTCAGATGTGGGAGTTTCCCTCCCGCCAGGCAGTGAATGCCCTAGCCCATTTTTTCCCCAAACCTGTCCTCACGACCCGCTGACACGCCAGGTTTGACAGATATCTGAAGCACAGTACAGGTGATATGATTTGCTGCTCAGCGATTGCAGGATTCAGTCTGCATTTCCCCTAGGTGATCTGCAAAATCTGGCCTGGTTGAGGGTACCAAGAACAGGTTTGGGAAACACTGCCCTAGTCTCTATGAAGGAGATACAAGGGTCCCTTGGACCCCTGTATCTCTGCACCAATAGAAGATAAAGGGTCATGCAAGGTCCATTTGAAAGGGCAGAGCATGGCCTTTCCAATAATAACAAACATGACCAGGTTTCATATACAAATAAATAAATATAAAATGTTTCATGTAAAATAAAAGAATAAATATAAAATCCTTTTTTTTCTTCTTTTTTGTTCTTAATATGCAGCACTATTGTTCACCTTTCAATTATAAAGTGAACAATGCTGATCTGTGATACACTCATACACACCACACATTACTGTGAGTATTATTGCTGTGGAGCACTGTGATACACCCATACACACAGGGCATTACTGTGAGTTTTATTGCTGTGGAGCGCTGTGATACTTGCATACACACCGCAGATTACTGTGAGTTCCATAGCTGTGGAGCTTTGTGATAAGCTCATACACACTGTATATTACTGTGAGTTTTATTGCTGTGGAGCTCTGTGATACACTCATACATACTGCACATTACTGTGAGTTTTATTGCTGTGGTGCTCTGTGATACTCTATGAACAAATAATTCCCAGTCTTCCTCTGTGAATCTTTCCTCCGTCCCAGCCAGACCTCATTCGCAATAGCTCCTGCAGAGTTTGTGTCTGTCGCCATGGAGTCCATCCTGGAGCTGATAGGAGCGTGGAGCTTAGTGCTGCTGCCATTATCACTTTATCACAATATCAGCAGCTGCAGGTACACTACATTGGTTGTCATGTTTGATGTACTTTACGTTTCGGTTAAGGATATATTCTGGGGGACGTGGCTAACTGCCAAAGTAAGTGGAAGCAGAATCTTGGGGCTCCATTCCGATTGTGACTTTTCAATGGTTTTTACACCATTTCTCCTTGCTCACCTCGGTCGCACGGTGCTTTGAAGGTTACTCCCACCTGTCCTGCTGATGCCCTGACGTCTGTGCTGGTTTTTGATGCTGATCCACCGGTGATTCCTGGCTGGAGTGCTTTGCTGGCAGCCATCCTGGGTTCTACTGCCTACTACTCACCAGACCTATGACTTGCTGTCTCCCTGTTTTTCTATGGGACCTCTCCCCTGGGAAGGTCCTCTGGCTCGTGCTGCGGTCATGGATTCCCCAGACTCTGCTGCTGTATCCTCAGCTGGCTTACCTGCATGTGGTGCCCCCGCAGAGTCGTCTTCTTCCTCCATGCGGATGTCTGATCCTGATTCGGGCTCGATTAGGGGAATACTGGCGGAGCTCCTGACGGAGTTTCAGGTGGCCTTCCTGAGTGGCCTGTCACCTTCTCCCTTGTGCATCCCATTTGCTGTTCTGGGGGCTTTATCTGTCCCCTTCACCTCTGCTCGGCAGTGGGCTGTGGTGGGCCTCATGCTGCTGGACACAGGCTGAAGATTTATGGCTGAAAATTATCCACTCCACTTTTCTGGCTGATGTTCCCTGGCTCTGACATGTATCCCCCTCCCCCATTTTTCAGACTTTTGATTGTACTATGAAGTCACTTATGTTTTCCCTTCTTGCAAACCAGATCTTACCGAGGACCCATTTTGTCCCCCCCTTTTTGGCATTTAGGGGCTACCACGGGGATGCACAAGATGCACAATTGTGGCAGCTACCATGGCTCTGCCTCCCATGCCTGACCCTCGGGTGCCCGACCCACACACTTCCATGGCCTCCTGCTTCTCTTCGTATTTGCGGGAGTGTGCCAGGAAGGTCACATATCGGGTCATTGCCTTTCCTTCTTCCTTCCTCCCATTTTTATATATTTTATTTCTGCATCCCAGCGTCTTTTTTGGTGTTTTGTCTGGATTACTCTTCCGCCTGACATACATTTTAGTTTTGTCATCTTTTTAATTTACTATACTCATGGCAGTGATGCATGCTGACTTGCTATTTTTATGTTGTCTTGCTGTTTTTCTTTTACACTGCTTATTGCGATGTCCTTCTTCGGTTTTGCTGTATCTTGTACAAATGGCGTGTCAATATAAAAATTGTCAATTGAAAGAAAAAAAAGATATACAGTATTCTGGAGCCTATATGCGAATTAAACTGATTTACAATAAACAAGATGTCAAGGGATAATTCAGGCTGGAAGAATGGATATATGCAAAGCAGACACTAGAGGTGTACTGATTGATGGAAATACAGTAATTCTAACTAGTGGCTGTAGCTCCAGGTGAGACATTTTGTGGTACCAGGGGATGATTCAGTGAGAGTAGTTGTGGACGAGGTGTAAAGTCAAAAGACAAGTGGCAAGTAGTGTAGGCAGGAATTCAAGCAAGCAGTCAGAGGCAGGCAGTGATAAAGAAGTGTAATCTAATAAAGGTTCCAAATGTCAAAGTGCAGGCAGCAAGCAAGCAAGCAGAGAAGGTCAGTAATCAAGCAAAGGTTTGGTATACAAGAAATTTAGGCAGCAGGTTAATAACAGGTAAACTAGCTCAGAAAATAAATGAGCAAAGACTCAACAATGCCGGCGTTATTTTAAACCCTGCTGCCATCGTGACGTCATCAGCCAGAGACCGGCGTCTTTGCGATCCAGCTTCTGAGTGTGTGTGCATAGTTGAGCAGTTCATTCTGTTGCTTGGCTTTGAGATGAGAGGATTGACGAGACTTCTCTAAGGTGCATCAGTGCAAGGAGGGACCAGAAGGCAGATCTTTTCCTGCAGCAGATAGGAAAGCTCCTAATGGGCTGGGTGGTATATGTGACACAAGAATAATTTGAAAGTGTCCAGGATAAGGCCATGTAACTCAATTTCAGACATCTTACAGCTCTTTTGAAAATCATGTTTACTTGCTCTAAAGTGAAAGGGCTAAAGGGTAGGATTGTGGGTTGGGTTACGGATAGGGTTAGGAGTATAGTATTATTGCTAGGAGTGAGACAATTTAAAATATCTTAAAAATTCTCTACTGCATTTTATATTACATTAAAAATTAGGGAAACCTTAACAAAATAATTTAACACAATAAATAACAACACTTTAAAAAGACGTATTCACCTCTAATCCAGTGGTGCAGAAGATGACGCAATCTGCCATCTCCTCTCGCTACTAACAAAAGGAAATTTTGAAACAAATTGTACTCAGTGTCTTTCCACCAGCCATGCAAGATCGCATAGACACAATCTTGCGGAGGGCTCTCTATGGTCTCCATGTAGTCCTCAGAACTCTAGGTGACACTATCAACTCCTGGAACTGATAGCAGTACTCGTAGATTGCACATGGAGGCGCAATTCTATCTTAACTCTTTCCCGCCACAGGGCATACTATGCCATCCCTGCGGCAGGTGGGTCTTGAAGCCATGGGGCAGCATAGCACACCCAGCTGGTTTCAGTGGGCCTCCTTCACTCTCCCCACCAGTCGGCACGCGCTGCGTGCCGTTGGCTGCCACAGTACAGCCTGAACTCAGTCTGTCCCCCTGAAGCCTATGATGCAAGCCGCACATCAGCTGCATAGATGGGCAGGGGGAGTCAGGGAGAATGAGTGTATTGCTAATCACTCAGAGGCAGCCTATGATCATCTTTTTAAGATCTTGAAGTATGGGGGTGTGCGTCTCTTTCAGAGCTTGGCAATAAGAAGAAAGCTATAGGAAACTATAATACAAAAAAGCTTTCTCTGTCGTGAGAGCTTCTGCACGTGCCGAGGGAGCATACATATCAGGTAGGCCTCCAGGGAGAAGGGGATTGCCACTGCCAAACCATTGGTAACAAAAGAAGCTACCTGTAGCCAGAAGGGTCTGAGCAATGGGCACAACCACCAAATATGTAACATGGTTCCCCTGTGCGATAAACATCGCCAACACATATCAGAGGTTTTAGGGTTAAAGTGTCTTTCTCTCGTGGGGACCAGGTACCATTTATACAACACTTTACGGCGCATTTCGAATAAAGAGATGCATCTAGTCGCCCCCTATCTAATTGGAAAGCTTTTTTCCATGTCTGAGCGTCGAATGTCAATTGAAACTTGGCTTCCCAGGACCCTTGGTAGTGCCTCTGAGGAGAAGCAGAGGTAGTAAGCAGCAACATGTAACATAGGAAAAGGAGCTAAGTATGCGACTGAGGGTAGATGGTAAAATTCTCGAAAGCCGTGAGTGGTGGCGTGCCCAACGTGCAGGACCTCAACAGCCCCAAGCTCCTAATGTTAGACTGCAGCTGTAAATAGGAAAGGAACGCAGAAGAGGGTATCCAATATTTCTCCTGTAAGCGGGCAAAGGGGAGAAGGGCAGAAGGGCTTGGGAAAAGTGAAACACATGATTCCACATCGGACCCACGTCCCCGGGTTAAAGAAGGGAACTGTAAAGCACAGGGCAGTCAGGGGCATGGCTAGGAATAATGGTTGGAGGGAGGTAAGGGTTACAGCATGTTGGTCCCACACCATCAAATACCAGTGTGTAATGATCAGATTGGACAAGAGGGATGGTCTAGACCTAGGGGGTGTAAAGAGCAAACTCCGAAAGGGGTGGTAAAGTAACAGAACGGATTAAATAGAAGTCCAAAGTGGCTTGTCCACGTAAAAGGTTTCCCCCAGTGAAGCTATAAAGGTCGCCTTGTAGTATGGCAAGACATTAGGGAAGTTATAACCCCCATGTGAAGGGGACAACAACAGTACTTTAAAGGGGATCTGGGGGTGTTTTCCATTCCAAATAAAGGAAGACAAGTCCCGTTGGATAGAAGTCAAGGAGGCCATGGGGAGAGGTACGGGTAACATACAGAACACATATAATAGTTTGGACAGGACGGTCATTTTCACGGATGCCACTCTGCCCAATCAGGACAGTTTAATCTTTTCCATCCCAACATTAAGGATTTTACTTCACAAAAGACACGCATATGGTTAAGGGCTGTAACCCAGTCAAGCCTCTTAGGGAATCTGACGCCTAAGTATTGTATACCATGATCTTTCCAGGCAAAAGAATAGTCACATTGCAGGACCATGAGAACCGTCTGAGGGATGTCAAGGGTCAGTGCTTGCGTTTTGGATAGGTTGATGGAGTGGTAGGAGACCAGGACATAGTCACGAAGAGCCAGCTGAAGGGAGGGTACGGAGGAAAACGGATCAGTGAGTGTTTCAGAATGTCAAAACAAATAAAATAGGGGCGCTGGATTAAGTAGGGGATAATGGGAATGTAATGGTGACCCCTAAAGGAGGCTGCTATGTACCGGAGAGGAATATCCCCCAAACCTCTCAAAAAACTACAAGAGTAAAACAACAACAACGGTACAGCGCCAGGTCCAAAGGTCAAAACTGATTTTTTCACAACACCCCAATGTGAGGGAGAACCCTTAATATACCACCTTGACAGTGTATTTTATAGCGGGACAGAGACACCCCTCAAATGTGGAGAGTACATGCATAAAAAGTTACCCTCCCTGAATTTCTTGGGATAGAGTGAATACAACCTCCAGGAAATCCTCAAAGAGATATACAATAGAAAAGACAAAAATACAATCGCGCAATACAATTAGAGCAATATGCATGAAATATATAAATCCTGAGGACGCTAAACTCACATGGTCCTCAGCCTATATAATAAAGGCTCAATATTGTCGCTTTGGGTCCCTTCAGGGATGACCCCGACTCCTTCACCTTCGTATGCTCGGGAACATCCAGTCCTATATATAATAAAAATACAAAGATAGTGCAACTCCGTATGGACATCATATAATTGAAGAAATAAGGAATAAAACTCACGCAGTGTTGCGCCTGTATCAATATCACTGGCTTAGTATGCACACATTGGGTACCTTTAGATGTGCTGGGAGTACCAATCCCCATTTCCACAGACAAAAGCAGGATACAAGATGTAAAAAAACTTTAATAAAATAAATCAATAGATGCACAAACCAAAACGCTTTTCGCAACAAGGCTTCATCAGTAGGGATGGGCTGGCGGTTCGATCCGAACATGAGTTTGAATCGAACATTGCCCGTTCGGCGTGTTCGCCCACAATGCGCCTTTCCACTGGCCTGAAGCTCGTAATTGGCTACAGCCTGAGGTGCAAGACAGGTGCAAGACTATGCCAATCAGGGCTCAGAGTCCTGATTGGGCAAATTTTGCCCAATCATGGGCTCACAGAGGTAAGTCCCGCAGCACACTAAATAAGGCTTCCCCGCAGCCCCAGCATCTGTTTTTTTTGCAGGAGTGAGAGGAGATTGTTCTTTCAGTGTGTCTCACAGACGTCTAGCAGATTTCTGTGTATTGTAATCTGTGTCTTTTCACTGCCAGCTATTGGGGTCTCTCTTTCTTCTAGCAGATAATTGTCTGGGAATTGTAATCTGTGTCTTCTCACTGCCAGCTATTGGGGTCTCACAGACGTCTATCAGATATCTGGGAATTGTAATCTGTGAGTTGGCACTGCCAGCTGCTGTCAGGCTGTATCACTGACGTATAGCATTGTTCTGGAAAATCTGTATATCTTTTTATCTAATTCTAGATACCATACAATAACACAGTTTAATGAGAGTTCATCTGTTTATCTATTCAGAGTAGAATCTGGGTGTTGCCAGCTATCAGGCAGGCTGTATCACTGACGTATAGCATTGTTCTGGAAAATCTGTATATCTTTAATCTATATATCACTCACCATGTCAGAAAGACCAAAAGGACAGGCAGACGCTCCCAGACACAGATAAGAGGGCAAGCAGCCCCTGTGTCGGAAGGCTGTGCCCCTGGTCATCGTGGATGTGGTGCATCCTCTGCAGGGGCACGCTTGTCCATGTTTCTAACTGGTGCTGGCCGTCTTAAGCAGCAGCAACATACCCTCCTAGATTGTGAGTTCCTACGGGAAAAGGGCCCTCATCTCCTCCTGTACTGTTTGTCAAATGTTGTTCATTGTATTGTATTGTAACCCTGTCTATACTGTGCCTATTGTACTGCGCTGCGGAATATGCTGGCGCTTTATAAATAAAGAATGATAATAATAATAATAATACAGAGGAATTGCAGGATTGGCTAACCAGGCGATCCTCATCCTCCGAGTCCTCTGCCAGCCAGGCTTCTAGTGGTGTACAGTCCACCTCAGCTGCCAAGACATCTAATTCAGCCTCCATGTCCACAGCTACTCCTGCCATAGCCTCACTATCATACACGGAGGAGTCAGCTGAATTGTTTGACTACAGTGACAGTGACATGCTGCTTGAGGATGCGCAGCAACTCCAGTGCTCTGATTCAAACTCTGAGGTTGAGGAAGGGAGTATAATCAGCCTAGAGGGAGGGGGTGCCAGTGACTAGGGATGAGCCGAACACCCCTGTGTTCGGTTTGCATTCGAACTCGAACAATTTCACAATTTCAAAAGTTAGAGTTCGAATGCGAAGACGAACCGAACTCAATGCAAGTCAATGTGACTCAAAAGTTCGGTTTTTAGAGTGCCCTGCAAGAGGGCATATATGCAAGACATTTACCATAAAAGGTGTATGGGGGTCCGGGTAGTGCCCTGGGGGACAGTAAACTAGGGAAAAAAGTTTTTTAAAAAAACGTTTTTAAAGGAACAGTGAGTTTTCCATGAAATAAGGGTTAAAAATAAAAACGAAAAATTCCTTCAAATATCGTGCCTTTGAGGTCCCCATAACCTGCCCGTGAAGTGGCGGATTTGTAGGATGTACAGAAACAATTAAAAACAAAACAATGACGTTTCAAATGACGGTAAACGGTTTTCCTTTAATCTATTCATAAACAACTGATTGGGCAGCAGTCTGTATTAAAAAAGGAGACATTTTAGGTCACACAGAACAAGTTTAGTAATTTTTGGGCTAAATTATGGTGAAACTTATGCAGGCTTTGGATGAAAGTAACAATAGGTGCTTTAAATTGGGCCTTTAGTGTCGGCAACAGTGCCGTTACACTGTAACCCCTCTGTGGTATTGTAGAAGAGTGCAGGGTTGGACCCTGTGGTCAAATATTAAAATGATGTGAATCTGGTACAGGCGTCAGTGGTAGGGATGAACTGTTCGATCAATTCGGAGTTCGATTCGAACTTTGGCCGTTCACAAGTTCGCGAACTCCGAACTTTCTGACGTAATCGGTTCGAGTTCGCAATTTTTTTTTTAAAAAAAAGTATAAAAAATGCTTAAAAAATACAAAAAAATCTAGAAGTAAAGAGACTCTTTACTGCAGAATATTATAAGCAACGGTTTATTAGATATTGAATTAAAAACTAATGTGTACGTGCAAAGATACTCACCTCTAAATGACCTGTGTTCTCAAACGGTAAACAACAGGTGTTTTTAGTCTGGTCTAATGAATTTGATACATTGTATGTATGTAGACTATACTGAGGGTGTGGTGTCTGCTTCTGAGAAGTGTTAATTTCTCTACTAAATCTTCCTCTAATATGCTGCATTTCACTGCTGCGTGCTCAGCTCATTTTTACCGCTTTCGCTCATCATGTTTAAACGCGATTTGAAGCCACATTTTATTAAATGACCCAGACATATTAGATATCGTTCTTTCAGGCAGACTCCGCAGATTCAGAATATAATTTTTATATGTATACGTCATGTCCTGGCTGTATATTATGACAAAAAATGCAATAAAAATTGAACCTTTAATCATCTGCAGTGTGTAAAGTTTTTTTTTCACATCTTAGCACATGAGCGTTTGCGGTTATGTTTTCTATGGGGTGCGCTTGTACAAAAATTAGAAATGGGGACGTGTTACATTTTTTGGGGGGGAATTACGTGATTTTTAGCAAACGCACCCATAGAAAAAATCATTAGTGCAGCATCATTGTTCACATTATAATTGAAATGTGACCAATATTGCTGCATTAATAAAAATAACACACAAAACAAAATACAGGTTTTTTTTTACATTATACCTGGTCATGTTGGGTATCATTAAAAAGGCCATGCTCAGGCCTTTCAATTGACACCCTCCATGACCCCCTAGCTGCCTGGAGATATCGGGGTTCAAATGAACCCCCTATCTCCACCAGGGGATTCCGGGCAGCTAGGGGTTCCCCGGCTATCTGACGTCATCACGCTATGCGTGAGGACATCAGGCAGTGAGGGGGGACCCGGGGGTGGAGCCGCCATCCAAGATGGTGGCCCCCACCAGAGCTAGGCCGCACTTCGGCGCCGCAAGGCATCTCTATACACAGCCCCATCAGCATCTCTATACACAACCTCACAGCATCTCTATACACAAACAGCATCTCTATACACAACCCCGTCAGCATCTCTATCCACAGCATCTCTATACACAGCCACACAGCATCTCTATACACAACCCCATCAGCATCTCTATACACAACCCCATCAGCATCTCTATACACAACCCCATCTCTATACACAACCTCACAGCATCTCTGTGAACCCTCAAATGAACCCCCTATCTCCACCAGGGGATTCCGGGCAACTAGGGGTTCCCCGGCTATCTGACATCATCATGCTATGCGTGAGGTCGTCAGGCAGTGAGGGGGGACCCGTGGGTGGAGCCGCCATCCAAGGTGGCGGCCCCCACCAGAGCTAGGCCGCACTTTGGTGCCGCAAGGCGCAAAAGTGCGACCCGGTGCCTAAGGGGTTAAAGCCAGGCACTGCTTAAAAGGGGAGACTCTCAACTTTTAAGCGGTGCCTGACTTTTTTTGTGGGACCTCCCGATCGGGAGGGAGAGGGATCCGAACGGATCCCCCCTCCCTTCCAGGCGATCTCCTGGCATTGCCGGGGGGTCGCCTGGAAATGACATCATTGCGCATGGCGCGATTATGTCATTTACGTCGGGAGGAGCTATGAATCTGGTAAAGGCGTCAGACCGTCAGTGCACCCAAATATTGTGCCTTTGGTGGCAGCAAGTGCCTTCACACCGTAACCCCTTTGTGGTATTGTGGAAGAGTGCAGTGGTGGAGGTTTTTTGAATGCAGAAGAGATCCCCGATCTATTCCGTTATGTCAGCATCAGGGGATTGATAGCTGCTGATTCAGGATGGATTCAATTTTATAAATGTCAGCCGATCTACAGAATCGGTGGACAGACGCACTCTTTTGTCTGTGACAAAACCTCCAGCGGCACTGAACGTCCTATCAGAAAGCACGCTGGATGAAGGGCAACCTAGTAGCTGCATAGCATATTGGCTAAGTTCTGGCCAGTGATCCAATCTCAACACCCAGTAAGCCAGTGGATCATCTGCTGGAATGGTATCCAGGTCTGCCCTTGCCCCTAGGTAGTCCTGCACCATACGGTGAAGAAGCTGGCAATGGGTGCTTACATTTGTCGTCCCTGGGCATCGTGGACTAAATTTTTTTAAAAAGGCATCAGTCGAGCGGCCCCAGCCTTCACCGCTCTTCCTCTGATCATCCGCAGCCTCAGAAGCACCTGTATCATCACTTGGTAACCTACCAGTGCCTGGAAAGGTGTTACACAAGTGTCGCTTTAGAGCGTCCTCAAGTTTTTTCATCCTGTGCTCCCTCTGTGCGGGCAGGATGAGCTCTGCAACTTTACCCTTGTATCGTGGATCAAGAAGGCTTGCCAACCAGTAATGATCCCTCTCCTTGATAGCACAAACCCTGTGGTCCTTTACCAGGCTTTGAAGGATAAGAGAGCCCATGCAGCGTAGGTTGGAGGCGGCATTAGCTTCCGAGTCTTCCTGGTCAATGAGGATGACCCCATCATGCACTTCCTCCTCCCAGCCACATACTAGTCCTTGTGTTTCTGGGCACACAAAACTCTCCCTTGAGGAATCCCCACCTTCAATGCACCCACTATTAAATATTCCTCCTCCTCCTCCTCCTCCTCCTCCTCCTGTCTGATCTGAGGAGGACCCACTGGAATGCTGTCTGCGGAAAGACTGGGGCCTTGAGAGCTAGGGAAGGCCTCCTCTTCCTCCCGCTGCTCTGCCTCTAGAGCCACACCTATAATTCACCGCAGAGTGTGTTCCAGCAGGAACACTAAAGGAATTGTGTCATTGATGCATGCACTGTCCCTGCTCACCATCCTCGTTGCCTCCTCAAAAGGTGACAGTACAGTGCATGCATCCTTGATCATCAGCCACTGCGGGGGGAAAAAAAAAACAAGTTGGCCCGAACTTGTCCTTGTGCCATACTCACACAGGTACTCGTTGATGGCCCTCTGCTGCTTCTGCAGACGTTGCAGCATTGCTAAAGTCAAGTTCCACCTGGTGGGCATGTCACAGATCAGACGGTTTGTGGGATGGTGGAATTCTCTTTGAATTTCTGCCAGGCAAACACTTGCTGGGAATGACCGTCTGAAGTATGGCATCTTTTTGCATGAGCCATTGCGTAGCCCCTGTCACGCGTCGGTTTAACTGCCACTTTGCCAGAGACAGTGAAGGAGGAGGAGGAGGAAGAGGGAGAGGTGGTGGTGGAGCAGACAGACCTCATACAAGCATCTTTCTGGAGGCGTGGTGAATGAACAAGCTCCAACACAGAGCCCCATCTTGGATCCCTCCCAGCTGCAATCAGAGTTACCCAGTGTGCCGTGAAGGAAATGTAACATGCACCTTGCTGCTGACTGCCTTTCCCAATGACTCCATAACATTGTCTTCTACGTGCTGGTATAGTGCTGGAATGGCCTTCCGTGAAAAGTAATGGCATTATGGAACCTGCCACTGTGGTACAGCACATGCAGCAAATTCTTGGAAGGAAGCAGAGTCCACCAGCTGGAAAGGCAGCAGCTGCAATGCGAGTAATTATGCTAAGCTGGCATTTAGACGCTGTGCTTGGGGATGGTTGGGACTATATTTTTTCTTCTGCTGCAGCAGCTGAGGCAACGTAATCTGACTATGTAAATCGTCAGCTGATGGGATGCTGTCACATTGTGAGGAAGGACCTGGTACATCCATTACTGTAGCATCATCCCTGTCAGTGGAGGTTGAAGTCAATGACATGGCAGGACATATAGTGGGGGTAGAGACAGGTGAGGAGGATCTATGCAAAGTTTTGCGCCATGGGATGCCTGGCAGGTGGTCATATGGTGCCTCAAGCACGTGGTACCCAAGTGTCCGATGTCTTGCCCACGCTTGAGCCTCATCTGACATAGATTACAAATAGCAACGGTGCGGTCTGCTGCACATTTCTTAAAGAACTCCCAGACAGCAGAGTTCCTGGATGTGTGCTTTGAGATAACGGCGCTCTGCACCTGAGCAGCTCTGACATCTGATGCCTTGGACTGGCTAGTGCTACGGTTTGTCATAGAGGACGTTGTGCCTCATGTTTGTTGTGCCTCCTCCTCACTTGACTCCTCTGTTCGATCAGGCACCCAGGTGGAGTTAGTGACCTCATCATCATTGTCATCACCCCATATCTCCTCGTCACTGGAGCCATCTTGGCAGTATGCTGCAGCTGCTGGGGCAACATGAGTGCCAGTTATTTGTGTGTCACTGGCATCCCCTTCCTCTAGGTTGATTATACTCCATTCCTCAATCTCAGAGATTGAATCAGAACACTGTAGTTGTTGCGCATCCTCAAGCAGCATGTCATTGTAGTCAAACAATTCAGCTGACTCCTCCATGTGTGATAGTGAGGCTACGGCAGGAGTAGCCGTGGACATGGAGGCTGCATTAGATGCTTTAGCAGCGGAGTTGGACTGTAAATCACTACAAGCCTGGCTGGCAGAGGACTCGATGGATGAGGATGGCCTGGTTAGCCAATCCACCAAATCCTCTGTATGTTGCTGCTGCTGCTTAAGACGGCCAGCACCAGTTAGAAAGGACAAGCGTGTCCCTGCAGAGGATGCACCACGTCCACGACGACCAGAGGCACAGCCTCCTGACACAGAGGCTGCTTGCCCTCTTATCTGTGTCTGGGGGCGTCTGCCTGTCCTTTTTGGTCTTTCTAACATGGTGAGTGATATATAGATTAAATATATATAGAACTCGGATTCAACTCTGGTATAAAGATTAAAGATTTCCAGAACTCTGGTATAACTCAGTGAGACACCCTGATAGCTGTCAGCCAGTGACAAGACACAGATTACAATTCCCAGAAACCACCTACAAGTCAGTGAGACCCCTGATAGGACCCCCTGATAGCTGGCAACAGTGACAAGACACAGATTACAATTCGCAGAAATCTGCTAGAAGTATGTGGGACCCCCTGATAGCTGGCAGTGAGAAGACACAGATTACATTTTCCAGAAACCTCCTATAAGTCCGTGAGACCCCCTGATGGGTGGCAGTGAGAGCACAAAGATTAGAACAATTCCCAGATATTTTGTAGAAATGACTGACCCCCAAAATAGTTGGTGGCAGTGAGAACACACAGATTAGAACAATTCCCAGATATTTTGTAGAAATGAAACCCCCACAATTGCTGGTGGCAGTGAGAACACAAGGATTAGAACAATTTCCAGATATTTTGTAGAAATGACTGACCCCCAAAATTGCTGGTGGCAGTAAGAACACACACAGATTAGAACAATTCCCAGATATTTTGTAGAATTGAGACCCCCCCCCCAATAGCTGCTGGCAGAATGGCAGTGAGAACACATACTAACAATCTCCTCTCAAAAAACATGTGCTGGGGCTGCAAGGGACGCTTTATATAGTGTGCTGCGGGACTTAGCTTTGTGAATCCATGATTGGGCAAAATTTGCCCAATCAGGACTCTGAGCCGTGATTGGCATAGTCTTGCACCTGTCTTGCACCTAAACTGTGGTCAAGTGCAGGCTGTAGCCAATTACAAGCTTCAGGCCAGTGGAAAAGTGCATTGTGGTCCATTGTGGTGCATTGTGGGCGAACATGCGGCGAACACGCGGAAATGTTCGTAGTTTGCGAACATGCGAACAGGCGATGTTCGAACCGATCGAACCGAACAGCTCATCCCTACCAGTGACACACAAAGAACTGGCACTCATGTTCCCCCAGCAGCTGCAGCATATTGCAAGGATGGCTCCAGTGATGAAGAGATAGGGGGTGATGACAATGATGATGAGGTCACTGACTCCACCTGGGTGCCTGATCGAACAAAGGAGTCAGGGGAGGAGGAGGCACAACAAAAACGAGGCAGAACGTCCTCTATGAGCAACCATAGCCTGTCCAAGGCATCAGATGTCAGAGCTTCTCAGGTGCAGAGCGCTGTTGTCTCACAGCACACGTCCAGGATTTCTGCCATCTGGGAGTTCTTCACGACATGTGCAGCAGACTGCAGCGTTGCTATTTGTAAGCTATGTCGGAAGAGGATCAAGCGTGGGAAAGACATCAGACACTTGGGTACCACATGCTTGAGGTGACATATGACCACCTGCCACGCATCCCGTTGGCACAACACTTTGCATAGGTCCTCCTCCTCACCTGTCTCTACCCCCACTATGTGTCCTGCCATGTCATTGCCTACAACCTCCACTGACAGGGATGTTGCTACAGTAATGGGTGTACCACGTCCTTCCTCTGAATCTGCCAGCATCCCATCAGCTGCAGATTTATGCAGTCAGATTTCGTTGCCCCAGCTGCTGCAGCGGAAGAAAAAATATTGTCCCAACCATCCACATGCACAATGTCTAAATGCCAGCTTGGCAAAATTACTCGCATTACAGCTGCTGCCTTTCCAGCTGGTGGACTCTGCTTCCTTCCATGAATTTGCCGAATGTGCTATACCACAGTGGCAGGTTCCAAAACGCCATTTCCTTTCACAGAAGGCCATTCCAGCACTATACCAGCACATGGAAGACAATGTTATGGACAGGGCCGTTACATTTCCTTCATGGCACACTGTAACTCTGCTTGCAGCTGGGAGGGATCCAAGATGGGGCTCTGTGCTGGAGCTTGCTCATCCACCACGCCTCTTCTCTCCACCCTACGCCTGGGTAAGTTGACGCATGTACCATGCCTAGCACACGTCCTAAATCTGGTGGTGCAGCGTTTCCTAACCAAGTACCCAGGGCTGGCAGAGCTTCTCAGCCAGACCAGAAAAGTCTGCAGCCACTTCAGACGGTCATTCCCAGCAAGTGTTCGCCTGGCAGAAATTCAAAGAGAATTCCACCTTCCCACAGACCATCTGATCTGTGACATGCCCACCTGGTGGAACTCGACATTGGCAATGCTGCAGCGCCTGCACAAGCAGCAGAGGGCCATCAATGAGTACCTGTGTGAGTATGGCACAAGGACACGTCAACTTGGTTATTTCCCCCCGCAGTGGCTGATGATCAAGGATGCATGCACTGTACTGTCACCATTTGAGGAGGCAACGAGGATGGTGAGCAGGGACAGTGTATGCATCAGTGACACAATTCCTTTAGTGTTCCTGCTGGAGCACACACTGCGGGGAATTATAGATGTGGCACTAGAGGCAGAGCAGTGGGAGGAAGAGGAGGACTTCCCTAGCTCTCAAGGCCCCAGTCTTTACGCAGACAGCATTCCTGCGGGTCCTCAGATCAGACAGAAGGAGGATGAGGAGGAGGAATATTTAAGTTGTGGGGGCATTGAAGGTGGCGTTTCCTCAAGGGAGGGTTTTGTGTCCCCAGAAACCCAAGGACTAGAACGTGGCTGGGAGGAGGTAGTGCCCGATACAGTCATCCTCAGCGACCAGGAACACTCTGAAGCTAATGCCATCTCCAACCTACGCTGCATGGGCTCCCTTATCCTGCAAAGCCTGCAAAAGGACCCCAGGATTCATGCTATCAAGGAGAGGGATCATTACTGGTTGGCAACCCTTCTTGATCTACGATACAAGGGTAAGGTTGCAGAGCTCATCCTGCCCTCACAGAGGGAGCACAGGATGAAACAACTTGAGGACGCTCTAAAGCGACACTTGTGTAACACCTTTCCAGACACTGGTAGGTTACCAACTGATGACACAGGTGCTTCTGAGGCTGCTGTTTATCAGACGAAGAGCGGTGAAGGCTGGGGCCGCTTGACTGATGTTTTTTCCAATTATTTTAGTCCACGACGCCCAGGGACGTCAAATGTAAGCACCCATTGCCAGCGTCTTCACCATACCTGGATACCTTTACAGCAGATGATCCACTGGCTTACTGGGTGTTGAGATTGGATCACTGGCCAGAATTTAGCCAATATGCTATGGAGCTACTAGGTTGCCCTTCATCCAGCATGCTTTCTGAAAGAACGTTCAGTGCCGCTGGAGGTTTTGTCACAGACAAAAGAGTACATCTGTCCACCAACTCTGTAGACCAGCTGACATTTATAAAAATGAATCAGTCCTGGATCAGCAGCTATCACTCCCCTGATGCTGATGTAACTGAATAGATCGGGAATCTCTTCTGCATTCCCAAAACCTCCACCACTGCACTCTTCCACAATACCACAGAGGGGTTACGGTGTTAAGGCACTAGCTGGCACCAAAGGCCCAATATTTGGGTGCACTGGCGCGTGTACCAGAATCCAATCATTTTAATATTTGAATGCAGAGTCCACCCCTGCACTCTTCCACAATATCTCAGAGGGGTTACGGTGTGAAGGCACGAGCTGGCACTAAAGGCCCAATATTTGGGTGCACTGACGCGTGTACCAGATTCATATCATTATAATATTTGAATGCAGTGTCCACCCCTGCACTCTTCCACAATACCTCAGAGGGGTTACGGTGTGAAGGCACTAGCTGCCACCAAATGACCAATATTTGGGTGCACTGACCCTTATGCGTGTACCAGATTAATATCATTTTAATATTTGACGGCAGGGTCCACCCCTGCACTCTTCCACAATACCTCAGAGGGGTTACGGTGTGAAGGCACTAGCTGACACCAAAGGTCCAATTTTAATGCACCTGTTGTTACTTTCGTCCAAAGCCTGTATACTTATCACCATAATTTAGCCAAAAAATCACTAAACTTGTTCTGTGTGTCCTAAAATGTCTCCTTTTTTCATACAGGCTGACGCCCCAAGCAGATGTTTATGAATAGATTAAAGGAAAAACATTTACCGTAATTTGAAATGTCATTTTTTTCTTCTTAAATGTTTCTATACGTCTGACAAATCCGCCACTTCACGGGCAGGTTATGGGGACCTCCTAGGCATGATATTTAAAGGAATTTTTAGTTTTTATTCTTATCCTTTTTTTCATGGAAAAATCACTGTTCCTTTAAAAACGTCTTTTCTTAAACTTTTTTTCCTTGTTTCCTGTCCCCCAGGGCACTACCCGGACCCCCATACACCTTTTATGGTAAATATCTTGCATATATGCCCTCTTGCAGAGCACTCTAAAAATCGAACGTTCGAGTCCTATTGACTTGCATTGAGTTTGGATCGTGTTCGTGTCCGAACTCGAATTTTTGAAATTGTTCGAGTTCGAATGCGAACTGAACACGGGGGTGTTCGGCTCATCCCTATTCATCAGTTGGTTTCTAACGTGACAGTAGCGGTATGCAGATATTTATACAAAAACTAATTAATACATTGCATGCAGGTGTCCATTCTGCATCGAACATGCGGCGTCCACACATCCACGCTATTCCTAAAATGCGCTCTGATGACGCAAGCTTGGCCATATCTACGGGCCGCAGGGATCACATGATTTTCTTCTGCGCATGTGTGTGTAACGCTCTTTTGCCGCTGGGGGCCGCCCCCGCTGGCACCCTCCAGCTGGGTTACACCTTCTTGCTTTACCTGTTGGTCCTGAGTTTCCGCATTTTGGGAATAAGGATACATAGTGTTGGCAGTGCCTCCACCTGTCTGGGCATCCATGGCATGGACTGTTTGCCCAGGCAGGAACCTAATAATAACAACTACACAGTGGTACAATAAACAATATAAACTTGTATTGAAATGCAAGTGGCAGCATAAAAGGATTTCAGGTAATACAGTAGCTAACTAGACACACCAACTGCTCTCTAACCTCCCAGCCCAGGACCCTCCCAAACAACCTAGAACCACCCTGATCTTCGTCCTAATGACAGCGATGATGGGTACCAGTTGGTGCACATAAGAGATGGGGCCCTTTTAGCATAACGTAGCTGCCAGTACAGGAAAGGCTGTGGGTAAAATCCGCTCAGCGGCTGTGTGATTCTTAGTTAGTGTAAAGATGGATAGAATGCTGTCAGCGAGACAGAGAGAAAAGATGCTCGTTACCGCACAACTTCAGTTGCTCACAGTCCCAGGAAGGCCTCTTGAACGTTGTAGCAATCTGCAGCCTCTGGATCAATTCTTCCCCACGCAGAATGCAGAATCTCCTCTGCCTGAAGTCAATGCCGCCAGCAAATCCCTCTGCCTGCGGCCTCCTTAACACAGGGCCCCTCTTCAAACACACTTGCCTCCTGAACAGTCCAGCACAATATACAGCAGACCAAGGTACACTCTCCAGCACTGGATGCTGCTGATTCTCTGTGCTCCAGCTTGCACAGATCCTGGAAAATCTCTCTTATCTGACTGCTCACTCTCTTTGCTCACTTTGTTCTGCCCACGCTGCATGCATGCTTTTTACTTCCTGTTTCTTTTAGCTTGGGTACTTCCTTTTTCCTGTAAGGGCATTCTGGGAGGTGTGGTCCATGAGTCCAATAAAGTATGTTCCCATACATTGTCCTCTGGCTCCCCCTAGAGGCATAACAGCTGCAGTCCTCAGAGCCAAATTAAACACAGGACTACATGTGTATTCCCGCTATATGGCTCCTCATCCAAATTGCCAGGCATGATAAAATTATCCTCCTTGCGATATTCGATCCTCGTATATAGCCACAAAAAGAGTTCATATATAACCCACAAAGTTAAAGCAGGGGTATAACAAACTTGTATACATCATAATAGATTACTGCAAATAATATTAATACGTGCCACAATACAATAAAAGGATCAAGACAACAACATATATGTGTATGCAATATAAAAACTAAATATAAAAAAACAAAAATTATACCATAAAACTGCACTCCCTATAATAAAATATATATCTAAAAAAAATAGAAGTCACACACTGCGGGGAAGCGCCTCTCTGCGGTATAATTAATGCAGCATATGAATCCGCACACTGCTGGGAAGCATCTCTACACTATAATTAATGCAGCATAGGAATACACACACTGCTGGGAAGTGCCTCTCTGCAGTATAATTGTGGATTATTCCAGCCTTGGTGTTAGGAGGCGAATATTTTGCAATCTCTTTTCTTTACTAAACAAACAGCAGCAAAGGAAAGTTTACTTAGCAACAGCAGTAACCAATAGATAACAAGAGAGTAGTAAGTCCTTAGCCACGCCCTCTTTTCTTGGATGCGGAATGATCAGGAGAGCCGTGACGTGGAAATCCGGAGATCCCAGAAGTTAGGAAAACAACCCAGAACTGAGGAAGATGAAACCAAAACGAGGCAGGAACAGTAGGACGGACTGTCTTATGGCCGAGAACCGCAGGCGGCCGAAAAGCTGAAATTCCAACGGAACCGGAAGAAGCATTCACGCTAAGGAGGAAACAGAGGATACATGAAAGTACCATGCAATAGAGTCGTGTCACACAACCGTAATCCAACTGACTTGCGCTAAATTGAGCATAAGCAATAGGCAATTAAAGGCATACGAGAGTAGCCCTAGGCTAAGCTATCTAGGCATGTGAAAAACTCAGACCCTACTAAGGGGAAGGAAAAGGTCATACATGAAACATACATTAATGATAAAGTATGGTAATAAAATCTTACTCGAGAACCATTAGGTATAAGAATGAATCATTTATTGAAATTTATTATTTTTTTTTTATTTTTTTTATATATAACAGAAAAAACCAGAACAACGCAAAGAACAAGGGCCCGGGCGGGTGGGAAAAATATTCGCCTCCTGTCTTTATTAAAATTAAGATTATTCTAACACCAAGGCTGGAATAATCCACAATTTTATATCAAGTCAGGAGGCTTCATATTTTGCAGTTTTAAAGCTGCACTAAAGCCCCAGAAGCATGAGAACGAGGACGGAAATAGAATGTACGAAAAGTAACCACCCTAGACCAATCAGCAGCCGTCAGGATATCGGACAGAGAACCCCCGGCATGGACAGCAGAGGAAGCCGCAGCGCCCCGTACGGAATGCGCGCCAAAATGAGGAGCAACGCCCGCGAGCGAGAGCACCCAGCGCACCCATCTAGAGAGGGTAGGAGAAGAGACAGGTTTGTAAGGAGTGACATAGGAGACCAAAAGTTGGCCAGTCGGAGAGGAGCGCAAGGGACGCACACGAGAAAGGTAAGTAGAAACACAACGAGCCACACACAGTAGAGGATCGGAAGGAAAGTAAGGATAGAAAACCTCTGAAGAAAGTGTTTTAGTTCGCCTGGTAAGTGTGAAGACTACACCCTCGGGGGAGAAGGCCACCGCATGCGCATCGAAAGCCTTGACGTCGGAGACGCGTCGAAAGGACACCAGACATAACAGGACTGTTAGTTTCGCCGAAAGCTGACGGAGTGAAAGCGCGTCGTTGTCCGGCCAACTACGCAAGAAATCTAGTACCAGCGCAACATCCCAAAACTGTGCGTATTTCGGCGCCGGCGGGTGAGCGAGACGAACGCCGCGGAGGAGGCAACACACGGAAGGGTCCCGACCTACAGGAACGCCCCCCACTGGTATATGCGCAGCCGAGATAGCTGAACGGAATAAATTAATAGTCCGATACGACTTGCCGGAAGTGGAAAGGTCCGCCAGAAAATTAAGGACTAGGGGCAAAGGAGCTGTAGCGGGATCAGCCTCGCGTCGCACACACCAATCACACCAAGATCTCCATGCGTAACAGTAGCTCCGGCGTGTACCAGGAGTCCAGGATTCCCATAATAAGGTGCGAGCTGCTTCCGATAGGCCCGGCAGCATGCTGGGTCCTCGGAAATCGTCCATGCCACCAGGCAGAGGGTGCCGTCCAAGACCAGCGGGTGTGGTTCGCCTTGAGGATCCGTCAGAATCGAATGGAAGAAAGGGAGCCGAAGCGGGTGAAGGCAGGACAGTTCCAACGCCAGTGGGAACCAGGGTTGAGCGTGCCACAGGGGCGTGATCAGGAGAAGTCGAACCCCTCGTCTGCGAACTTCCTGGAGCGTACGCGTGATCATTGAGAACGGCGGGAAGGCATAGGCACCTGACGGGGGCCAGAACTGGAGGAAAGCATCCACCGCCGTCGCCTGAGGGTCCGGGAGCCAACTGAAGTAGGCCTGCGTTTGATGATTCAAGCGGGAAGCGAACAGATCGAGACAGAAAGGTCCCCTCAGAGTGGACAGGTGTTGGAACGTAGCGACATCCAATTGCCAGTCGCTGGAGTCCCTCCAGTATCTTGAAAACCAATCCGCCACATAATTGGAAGAGCCGGGCAGGTATTCCGCCGTGATGGAGATGTTCCGTTCCAGGCAGTAGTTGAAGAGGGAGAGGGTAAGGTCCGATAGGATCTTGGAACGGGAGCCCCCCAGCCAGTTGACGTACTGGACTGCGGAAATGTTGTCCATGCGGAGGAGGAGAGAGCAGTCCCTGAGGTCCTGGGTAAAACTGCGGACGGCGAAGGAGCCGGCGATGAGTTCCAGGCAGTTGATATGAAGTTCCCGTTCTTCGGGGTTCCACGTCCCGCCCATAGATGCGGATCCGCAGGTCGCTCCCCAACCCGTCTGACTGGCGTCCGAGTCCAGGACAAAGTCTGGTAGGGAGCCGAAGATGGCGCGACCGTTCCAGGCCTCCATGTGGCGCAGCCACCATAGGAGTTCCACCCGAACCTCTGAGGTGATAGGAACCAGTTGATCGTAGGATGGATGCCGGCGGAGGTACGTGGTCTTCAGACGCTGCATTGCGCGATAATGTAGTGGACCAGGGAAAATGGCCTGAATGGAAGAGGAGAGAAGGCCCACAACTCTCGCGAGGTCTCGAAGACTGACTGTGTCCGAAGACAAGACTCCCTTTAGAGTCTTCTTGATGGCCTGAAGCTTTTGCGGTGGAAGGCGGAGTTGACAAGACGTTGAGTCGATGTCGAAGCCTAAGAAGGTGATTGTACGCGTGGGCCGCAGCTCTGATTTTTCCCTGTTGATGATGAACCCCAAGTCCTGCAGGAGTGTTACTACCAAGGCGGTGTGATGTGAGGTTTGGACAGGGGTCTGAGCCATCACCAGGATGTCGTCCAGGTATATGATCGTCCTGATGCCTAAGGCCCGTATGAAGGCCATTACTGGCTTGAGGAGCTTCGTGAAACACCACGGTGCGGAGCTGAGGCCGAAAGGGAGGCAAGTGAAGTGCCAGAGGTCGCGATGCCATCGAAACTGTAGGTACGGTCGGTGGGCAGGATGGACCGGGACCGTGAGGTAAGCGTCCGTTAGGTCTAGTCTCGTGAACCAGTCTCCGTCCTGAAGGAGGTCTCTGAGGAGGTGTATGCCCTCCATCTTGAAGTGACGGTAGGACACGAAAGCATTGAGCGCCTTTAGGTTTATATGTGTTCCATGTACAACAAAAATGAGGTTTTGTTTGTTTCAATGGCCATTGCAACGTAAGCCCACTCGCCACTTCAAGGCACCTCTTTAGAGTGGGTACCTAACAATTGTAACCAAAAGGCCGCTCTACTGAGCAGCTCCAAGCCCCTCCAGCTGCTTTTCAGCAAGGAGAGACAAAGATGGTGGGTTTTATTTATACACGCACCAAGCACTTCCCATTTGGGATCAAAAACAAAAACATGGAAAGAGGAACAGCTGCAAAACGACGGACTGGTGTTACAAGCATGATATACATAAATACAGAAAAAATGGCGTCGCGCCCATACTCACTTATTTTTGGAGCGGCGGCAACTGCCAGGAGTAACAGTCCAGTAAATGTATAAAACATAACAAGGAAGGAGAGTGTCATCTGCGCTCATTCCTATGTGTTCCATGTACAACAAAAATGAGGTTTTGTTTGTTTCAATGGCCATTGCAACGTAAGCCCACTCGCCACTTCAAGGCACCTCTTTAGAGTGGGTACCTAACAATTGTAACCAAAAGGCCGCTCTACTGAGCAGCTCCAAGCCCCTCCAGCTGCTTTTCAGCAAGGAGAGACAAAGATGGTGGGTTTTATTTATACACACACCAAGCACTTCCATTTGGGATCAAAAACAAAAACATGGAAAGAGGAACAGCTGCAAAACGACGGACTGGTGTTACAAGCATGATATACATAAATACAGAAAAAATGGCGTCGCGCCCATACTCACTTATTTTTGGAGCGGCGGCAACTGCCAGGAGTAACAGCCCAGTAAATGTATAAAACATAACAAGGAAGGAGAGTGTCATCTGCGCTCATTCCTATGTGTTCCATGTACAACAAAAATGAGGTTTTGTTTGTTTCAATGGCCATTGCAACGTAAGCCCACTCGCCACTTCAAGGCACCTCTTTAGAGTGGGTACCTAACAATTGTAACAAAAGGCCGCTCTACTGAGCAGCTCCAAGCCCCTCCAGCTGCTTTTCAGCAAGGAGAGACAAAGATGGTGGGTTTTATTTATACACGCACCAAGCACTTCCCATTTGGGATCAAAAACAAAAACATGGAAAGAGGAACAGCTGCAAAACGACGGACTGGTGTTACAAGCATGATATACATAAATACAGAAAAAATGGCGTCGCGCCCATACTCACTTATTTTTGGAGGCGGCAAAAGTTACAGTTAAAACTTAAAATGGCCGCCAGCGCGCGCAGGCGCAACAAGCTTCAACGAATCATGAGGTGAAAATTTACCGCGCATGCGCCGCCTCGAGGGAGCCGTAGCTCCGATAATAGTGGTTAAACTTATAATAAACAGCCCCAACTCGGGAAAAAGACTGCCGCTGCAAGCGGTCGCCCGGGCACCAAAGGGCAAGGGCCCAAATGTTCCGGTGGACCGAGCAGATCGCAGAGCGCGCCCTGCAGGCGGGAGAGTGCCCGCACAGCAGGGTACCTGTGGGAGAAAACTCAGTTAACGTTCAAAATGACGATATACACATTAGGAAGTCATATTTAAATAAAGATAAACACAATATAAAACGAAATAAGTACAAAATAAGCCTGGCAACCAGGAGCAGTTAATGAAACGTCTCACCTGGTCGCCAGCAGGAAAGAAAAGAGGGCGTGGCTAAGGACTTACTACTCTCTTGTTATCTATTGGTTACTGCTGTTGCTAAGTAAACTTTCCTTTGCTGCTGTTTGTTTAGTAAAGAAAAGAGATTGCAAAATATGAAGCCTCCTGACTTGATATAAAATAAATGCAGCATATGAATCCGCACACTGCTGGGAAGTGCCTCTCTGCTGTATAATTATTGCAGCATATGAATCCGCACACTTCTGGGAAGCGCCTCTCTGCGGTATAATTAATGCAGCATATGAATCCGCACACTGCTGGGAAGTGCCTCTGCGGTATAATTAATGCAGCATATGAATCTGCACACTGCTGGGAAGCGCCTCTCTGCGGTATAATTAATGCAGCATATGTATCCACACACTGATGGGAAGCTCCTCTCTGCGGTCTAATTAATGCAGCATATGAATCTGCACAATGCAGGGCAGCACTTATCTTCTCTGCAGTATAATTAATGTAGCATAGTTTTTTCAATTTAACCCTTTCGCTGCTGAGCCATTTCACGCCTGTGTGCTGAGCTTATTTTTGCCGGTTTCGCTTGTCATGTTTAAACGCGTTTTGAAGCCTTATTTTATTAGATGACCCAGACATATTATATATCGTTCTTTCCGGCAGACTCATAATATATGTATACGTCATGTCCTGTCTGTATATTATAACAAAAAATGCAATAAAATTAGAACTTTCAATAAATAAACTTACAAGGTGTAAAGTGTTTTTTTTTCACATTTGAACATGCGAGCGTTTGCGGTTATATTTTCTAAGAGTTGCACTTGTTAAAAAAATTAGAAATGGGGGACTTGTTACATTTTTTGGGGGGAAAATTACACAATTTTTAACAAACGCACCCCATACAAAAATCGTTAGTGCAGCATCATTGTTCACATTATAATTGAAATGGGAACAATATTGCTGCATTATCAAAACAAAACAAAAAAAATCTATTTTTTTAATTTTATTTTTAATATTTTTTTTCTTACCTTTTAACATGCTCATGTTTGGTATTGTTGGAAAGGCCGATCCAACGATACCAAACATTAAACCCTAGCTGCCACGGACCAGGAGATAGGGGGTTCCAATGAACCCCCCTATCTCCACCATTGGTGGCAGCTAGGGGTTAACTCCAGAACTTACTCTATCCGAGGTCCTAATGTGAATTTTTTTTGTTGAAATCTATCCAAAGTCCTGATGTTTCACATCGGGATCTCAGATAGAGTAAGGCTAGGGTCAAACGAAAGCATTTTTACATGCGAACGTAAAAAAGTGCGTCCGAACGCATTGATGTATTTTTTCACGGAATATGCGGAAACGGTCATACGATGCGCATGTTCGTGCGTAATGTTTTACGAATCCAAACCAGGAAACTTTTTGCGTCTGGACGTTATTTTGGCCGGACACGAGCAGGGTCTGACTTCTCCAAATCACACACACACACCGCTATGCGGACGCAGCGCACTCTGTACGTCCGTACTAGAGGTTCTGCGTTCTCAAAAAAATGCGTTCATTTTCCACTCGCATTGCGCGGCCAGACTTTCGTGCGACCGTACTTCGTATATTGGCTGTCATTGCCCGTCATTTGCTGCTAGTGCGGCCGTAATTATGTGCGCCAGAACGCACGTTAAAAGTGCGCTGGTCTGACCCCAGCCTAAGTCTTCCGTCCGTTATTCACATCAGCCAACTATTTTCTACAGATCAGGCCCCTGGATAGTAACAAGTTCATTGGAACCCCCATCTCCACCATTGGTGGCAGCTAGGGGTTAACTCCAGAACTTTATCCGAGGTCCCGATGTGAAAAAAAAATAGATGAAGTCTATTTTTTTTCACATTGGGACTTTGGATAGAGTAAGTCTGCTGTTAAACACATCAGCCGTCTATTTTCTACAGATCAGGACCTTGGATAGCAACAAGTTGTTACTATCCAGGGTCCTGATCTGTAGAAAATAATTGGCTGAGGTGAATAACCTAAGACTTACTCTATCAGAGGACTTTTTTTTCACATTAGGACCTCGCATAGAGTAAGTTCTGGAGTTAACCCCTAGCTGCCACCAATAGTGGAGATAGGGGGTTCTGATGAACCCCCTATCTCCCGATCTGTGGCAGTTAGGGGTTAATAATTGGTATCGTTGGATCGGCCAGAGTATGGCCTTTCCAACAATATCAAACATGACCATGTTAACAGTTAAGAAAAAAAAAATGAAAATAAAAAAATATTAAAAAATAAAAAAATAAGTAAACAGTTTTTCTTGTTTTGTTTTGTGAATGCAGCAATATTGTTCCCATTTCAATTTTATTTGAACAATGATGCTGCACTAACGATTTTTGTATGAGGTGCGTTTGTTAAAAATCTGATAATTTTCCCCCCAAAAAATGTAACAAGTCCCCCATTTCAAATTTTTTTTAACAAGCGCAACTCATTGAAAATATAACTGCAAACGCTCGCATATCAAAATGTGAAAAAAAACACTTTACACCTTGTAAATTATTGAAAATTCTTATCAAGACAGGACATGACATGAACTATCAAATGGATATCGAGTAACTATCGAATTGATCGAAATGATACGAAATTACGGAATCAGCAATGGAACCGAAAAATATGATGTCTGAAATTACCGAAATGGAACCGAAATCACGAATAGAACGAAAGGGACTTGTGATTTTACAGATTTCATGTTCATACGAAATAACAAAATTATTTTGTTTCGTATTGGAAATTATTTTGTATCGGACGTATTTCGGATCAGATCTGATTCGGAATATCGGCCGAATCCGAAGCACCGAATCAGACCGATTCGTCAAAAAAACGAATCGGTCCGAATCGAAACGCACATCCCTAGTGTGGGTGTGACCCCCCAAAGTGGTCAGAAGGCCCGTATCTTGGGGAGTGGGGGCTCCTCCATTGTGAGTTGACACCTGTATCAATTAATAACTAATGACTTTGTTCAATATCTTAAAAACGTTATTGCACCATATGGTTCTTTCTCTTTGCTCGATCACACTAAGGCTAGGGTCAGACGAAAGCATTTTTCCCCGCGAACGTGAAAAAGTGCGTCTGAACGCATTGACGTATTTTTTCACGGAATGCGCAAAAACGGTCAGACGACGCGCATTTTCGGACGTGATTTTGTACAGATCGTCAATAAAACTCTTTTTGCGTCTGGACGTTATGTTGGCTTGACATTAGCAGTGTCTGACATCTCCTAATCACGCACACACGCCGCTATGCCGCAGCTGCGCACTCAGTACGTCAGTACTAGCGGCTCAGCGTTCTCAGAAAAATGCGTTCATATTCCACTTGCGTTGCACGACCGGACTTTTGTGCAGCCGTACATCGTATATTGGCCGTCATTGCCTGGCATCTGCTGCTAGTGCGGCCGTAATTATGTGCGCCAGAACACACGTTAAAAGTGCGCTGGTCTGACCCCAGCCTAATAGGTCAATTCCAAAGAGGAAGTGGAGGTTACTTAGAAGGAAATTGACAACAGATAAGTGGTTTTTCAAAATATGAGTGTGACACCAGAACAGTTGTGATGGTTATTGTGCGCTCACACCGGGAAAAATGTTCAATTGAAAAAAACCTAATTCCTAAAACTAATCTAACCCTAATTCCTAACCCTAATCTAGTCCTAATTCCTAACCCTAGCAGCATCTAACCCTAATTCCTAACCCTAGCATCTAACCCTAATTCCTAACCCTAGCATCTAACCCTAATTTTTTGCCGCGACATTGTGGAAAAATCCACGTGATGTCGAACTATGTAGCATCTCCAATGTATTTCAATGGAGCTGTTCACATCTTGCCGCGCGACGTCGCGGTAGCATGTCGCAGGTACATAACCCTTTTTGTGATTTGCGTTTTGCGATTTTGCGATTTCCATTGGTAGTGCTTTGCAAAATGGTGCAAAACCGCAACATTATCACACGACGTCGAAAATCGCGCGGAACATCGGGCGATTTTCAAATCGCACAGTGTGAACGGGGCCTAACCCTAATTTCTAACCCTAGCATCTAACCCTAATTCCTAACCTGAATTCCTAACCCTAATTCTTAATCCTAGCTCCTAACCCTAGAATCTAACCCTAAAGCTAATGTCAGATGAACAGTGATCAAGTCCGTGTTGCCGCACAGTTTAACGTCCGTCGTAGCATAGAATCATGATCAATAGAGACCCACACACAAAGTACGTGCGCACACACAACGCACGTGGCAAACAAACGCAAGTTAGGCAAGAACGTAAAACTGCTACCACGGACGTGCAGAGTGTGCCACGTCCGCATAGTGTTCTATGTGAGTGTCAGAAGCAGCGCATTTGCGAAGTCCAGCACCTTGACCAGAAAATCGCTGTTCATATCCTTTTCAAATTTATAGCATTTTTCTTTTTTTTTTCTCGAAAGAATTTTACCAGGAAGGATACATTGAGATTTCTCTTGTTTTCAAGTATGTCCTGGGTGGCGAGTATGTACCGTTAAGTGTCCTGCCCAAGGACACTTACTGGAGAGGAGCTATTAATTTTATTTCCCATAGTTCCCTTTTTTTTTCTACGTCCATCAAAAAAAAGGACCGTGTGGTGTCTACAGTATCTTCCGTCAGTACGTGTGTCCGTTATGCACGCACGCAGAGTGCTCTCAGACTGCTTTCGTCTGACATTTGCCTAATTTCTAACCCTACTTCCTAAGCCTAACTCCTAACCCTAGTATCTAACCCAAGTATCTAACCCTAATTCCTAACCCTAACTTCTAACTCACATTATTGCAACTTTTGTTGCTGTGCAGCTCTGTGATACGCTCATACACACTGCACATTACTGTGAGTTTTAGTGCTGTGGAGCTCTGTGATATGCTCATACACACTGCACATTACTGTGAGTTTTATTGTTGTGGAGCTTTGTGATACGCTCATACACACTGCGCATTACTGTGAGTTTTATTGCTGTGGATCTCTGTAACACACTCATGCACACTGCACATTACTGTGAGTTTTATTGCTGTGGATCTCTGTAACACACACATGCACACTGCACATTACTGTGAGTTTTATTGCTGTGGAGCTCTGTGACACACTCATGCACATCGCACATTACTGTGAGTTTTATTGCTGTGGAGCTCTGTGATACGCTCATACACACTGCAAATTACCATGAGTTTTATTGTTGTGGAGCTCTGTGATACGCTCACACACACTGCGCATTACTGTGAGTTTTATTGCTGTGGAGCTCTGTAACAAACTCATGCACTTCGCACATTACTGTGAGTTTTAGTGCTGTGGAGCTCTGTAATACAGTAATATGCAGAATGTGTAGGAGTGTATCAGTTATGTATAGTATCCTATAAACCTGGAAAGTAGTCAGCAGATAAAAAAGTTTGCCACAGGACCTTCTGTGCCGCGGCGAAGCCTTAGCTGCTATGAGTGTGTGATGACTGCTGCAGCAGAGCGGTAGCCATCTGTAAGTCTGGAGGGAGCATGATGGCTTATTGGCATGTGGGTCCAAGTGGATTTTATCTTATGTAGCGCTCACTCCCGGAGGAGCCGCTGAATAAACCTCGGGTTAGTCTCACCGCACTAGGGAATAAATATACACCAGCACTGTTGTGGATTTTATAGATTATATACTTTACTGATCCCAATAAAGTGACACATATAATGCAAAATACGGTATAGGATTTCGTAATGCCGGAAAAACACGCGGCGGTAAAAGAAAAAGGATTAACCCCCTCAGTTCTGGAGTGTAAGTCCCGTGAGTGTAATGTCTCAAAAAGGTGTACGCGTATTGATTCATGTACCCGGGTACCGTATTCAACTGGCTAGTGAATGTAATAAGCAAATCTTCGACTAGTCATGTTGGGGCCCTGTAGAATTGAACAATAAGGCAGCGTGCTGGATTATACTTGGACTTGCGGCCTGTAAGGCCTCTCACCCATCCGTTAGACAGTCTGTCCCACTGCCCGATCAAGGATGTCTCTCCGCTTGTCCTCCGGAACTCTGTGCCACCGGATCCGCTCTCTCGCTTGTCTGATCTCCAACTTGAGAACTACGGCCTACCGCCTGCACTCCCTATGGATCATCGCGATCTCCTTACAAGGGGTCCAACTGGAACTGAAGTTCTGCGCAAACCTCTCAGCTGTAATGGGTATGTCTCCGCAAGTTACTGTCCCGATCTCCAGCGCCCTCAAGGTAGCGTCTGCGCTACTGCCTGGTCTCGATCTCTGGCAGTCTCACTTGAGTCCTCTGTCTTTCGCCGCTCCGCTCACACTCGCGCTCCTCCGCATGAGGCTGCTTACGTCTTTCCTCTCTGTCCCACCCACTTCCTGTATCCGCCGCAAAGACTGATGGATATTGTAGTTCGTTTAGGTCCCACATAGTCCATATGGCTTTTGTCTCCCTCTGGTGGCTAAAACTGAGTAATTGCAGCAACACAGTTTTAACAGCGCTACACTTATTAAAAACAATTAATTTGAAAATAGTTCGAAGAAATAAAATCTGTAACACAGCATGGTACATCTGTGTGTAGCATTTTGTGGTTTGAGTTTATGTGGGCGTGACTGAATGTGGGCAAGGCACAAGGGGCCTCATTATCTTCTACTGCTTGGGGGCCCCACTAGTTGTCAGTCCGCCCCTGCTTGGAGCATGATCTGGGGAAAAAGCGCCCCCTGAGGAAGCCTCGTAAAATATTTTGAGCAGGTGAGGGGATAGAAGGGGCAGAAAAGATCTATATTAAGAGGAGGGGAAGCCATCAGGACCAGGGACCTTATTGTGGGGCAGGTAGCTAAAAACTTGTTTAATCTCCTCATGTGAAATAGGACAGGACATTTGGTCTTTCTGAACCTGGGTCAATGCAGGCAAGTGAATATGTTGCAGGTAGGCCTCAATGTCAGTGTCAGTAAGGTGGGGGATAGAGGCATCATTGTCCAAGTTGTATAAGGACGAGTAGAATGTAGCGAACGCCTGTGCTATCTCGACAGGCTTGTAAGGTCGGTAGCCATGGTAAGTTTGGCTATCTGCTGCTTGGAGTAAAATATGCACAGTCTGTGCACCAATATCCTGCTGTGTTTATTCCTATAGGCATGGAACCGAGCTTTGAGGCATTGTAGGTGGAAAATTGGAAAATGGAATTGTTTGTCCAGTTCATGTAGCTCATCATAAGCTTGACTCAGAAGACACGCAATGGCGTCAGTGGGGGACAGTTAATGCGAACAATAGAGTGACTCCAACTTCCAAAGGAGAAGGAGCCTTGCAGCCGCCCTTTGCTTGCGAAAGTGGGATGCCCATTTAATACAATGCCCCCGAGAACTGCTTTATGAGCCTGCCAGATAGTCGTAGCCAGCATGTCCTCCTCATGCTGGTTAAGCTCAAAATAGGAGGGTATCTGCATCTCCAATTCCTGTTTAGCGAGTATATCTGTAAGGGTGAAATCACTGAAATGCCAGGGGGTTTGACCAAACGTACAGTAATCGTCTCTAAGGAATAGGGTCACTGGGGCATGGTCGGAACATGAGATTGTGCCAAGAAAGCAATCCTCTACAGCAGGAAGTGTGTGTCCCTGAACCAGAATGTAGTCAAGTCTACTTCATTGGGGTGAAACAGCTGCCAAACATCATGAACATGATAAGCAGTCAATAAGTCTTTGAAATTTGGTCACCTGCTTCTCGCGCTTGCCTGCTGGGTCAGTTCACAATACTGCTTAAATGTGACATTATTGGAATGCACAAAAACAATCGGAATGCAAAATACCAATTTGACCCATCATTGAATTGTTACCTGAATATCCCTGATTTCAAATTAATATTATGATAACATATTTCCAATAAAAGCACTTGGTACTGTAGGGGTTAAATAGAAAGAATTTGCTAAGGTTGGAAATATACAATGGAGGTAAATAAGGAGAATTTTTCCTTTAACTTAAGAAATTACCTTAATAAATTTTAAAAAGTATAGTATGTGCTTTTAAAATTATATGTATTATTTCATATGGGGATTAAGAAACCAAACATGTTCTGTCCTCTAGTAGTCTATAATCCAGGGCTGTCAGACTCAGGCCATCCATATGTTTCTGAACTATGACTTTCATGGTTCCCGGTTATCTATTACATTGAAAGATTTCCATAGAGGCTTGCGCTGCCAGGCCATGAGATCATGCAGCACCGTGGACTGATCGTGGAGGGAGACAGGGCCGGATTAACATAGGGGCAGATGGAGCAGCAGCTCCAGGCCCATGCCTCAGAATAGGCCCAGAGAAAGGATAACTATGTCTGAATTTGTACCCATGTATCTCCAACTCCATAGAAGCTACAAGGTCAAATAAGGTATCACTGGAAAGGCCGGAGCATGGCATTTCCAATGATACCAGACATGACAGGTTTTAAGTAACAAAAATAAAATAATAAATATTTACTCTTTCTTTTTCTTTCCAACAGTAATATTTTTCACTTTTCAATTATAAAGTAAACAATTATGCTGCGCTAACTAACCATCACATTTCTCATGTCACCAACAAGTGTGGAGGTGATGGGTGATGGTACAATCCATTGTTATGAATTGCTACATCAAAAACCTAAACCACTGCACTGCAGCGAAGAGCACTGGGGGAACTTTGGACCCCTGCGTCACTAATCTTTACACCGCACAAGGTCAAGTGAGGTGTCATTGGACAGGGCAGAGTCTGGCATTTGCATTAATACCAAACCTGACCATGTAAAATCTAAAAGAAAATAAATTTATTTTAAGTTCCAAAGCGATGGTATTGTTCGTTAGTCACGTATAAAATGAGCAATACCACTGCTATTACTCACCTTCTCATTTCTCACGCTGGGAGCAAGGTCCGTGTTTTATACATAGTCATATTATTCGTAAAAAAAACATTTTCCAATAGGAAAGGGAAATATTTCATTTTTTTTTTTTCATTTTTTGGTGCCCTATAGAATATATAACCACAAAGGTTTGGATGATAAAATGGGGAAACCATTTTTTACACTCTTTAAATGATTGAAATCTGAATGAAAAATTAATCACACAGTATCTGCCTGGTTAGATATACCTGTATCTGTGCTATTAAATAACCACAAATATGTTTTCATTTCACTAAATTACAAAAAAAGCCCACCAAAACATTCAGCTCCAGGCCCATAGAGTTCTTAATCCGGGCCTGGAGGGAGACTAGGAACTATTTCTAACCAGTCTCACTCTGCTGCCGGTGAGAAGCTGCAGCAGATTAGGCCACTATTTTCACCGTGGGAGGAGAGGTGAGTATGGAATTTTTAGGGGGGCGGGGGGTTTGAGTGTGTTAAATGACTTTGCAGAATCATTTAACACCAGCTTTTAAAACATGCTAAAATCTTGACTTGCATGTCCTGACGGGAAATTGCCACAGCACTTTGTAATACTTCACTTGTTGAGACCCTAAAAAATTATTGCGCTGCCCATTCTAGGTCTAGGAGATGCTTAAGCACAGTAAACTCCCATAAGATACGATGCACAAAAGCTATTATTATAAGTCTGTACGTAAAAGTGTGTGCTCATCAACTTTAAATGAATACATATACTTTATACTTTAACTTTATACATGTTGCTGGGCTGGATATATCTGGTGGTTGCAGCCGCCCCATCGGGGAATAGACGTGACCCACCCCTCCTGTACTATGTATGTTTTGTTCTATCTCCAGCCAGGTCATCATTGCAACATGTTCTGCTCCGTGTCTTTGTTTTTTGATCCCATGGTGGATTTGTTTCTGGGAGGGCATAAATGAAAGCCCACCAGTCTACCTCATGACTGAAAAGCAGCATGGACAGTTATGGTTCGCTACACAGCAGCCTGTGGCTTCATTTTTGGATAGCACTCACCCACACTAGAGGTGCCTTGACATTTGGCGGGTGAGCTTACTCTCTTAATGGCCATTAATAGAGACCAAAGCCTCTAATTGTGTTTTGTTTCACACGGTATAACGGAATAAGCGCAGATGACATCTCTTTTCTTATGTTTTTAAATGAATAGCTACGAAATTTGTATTTCAAATAAATTAACTCTGCTGAGTATAGTGTAAGAGTTAAACAATGAAAATAATTGGTAGTAAAACGATACATACACCTGATTATTTTACAATGTATCCTGGAACCCAGATTTTATTATCATCCACCTTAATAATATAATAGTTGTTTTGCTGACCTCAGGCATATCTAAGACTGAGAGAGCTCTGGCAGGGATCATATTTGCAATGCCAAGATTCAATTTAGCAGCTGGGGCTCTAACCCCTGAGCTATCTCTCAGACATGCAACAGAATATATATATATTATATATATATATATATAGTATATATATCTGGACTTGGCATTGCTGTTGGGAGGTCTGGAACTGGGGGTTCTGGAGAGTCATTTGATTCCCCAACCCTCGCCTATGTCCAAGTCACCTTGTGCCTAGAAGGGTACAGGGTGTACGTGTTATGTATGAATCATGTTATTGTTAATTTAATTATTGTCTGTGTTTATGTTTTACTATTATTATGGATAATATGATTACTGTGTGCCACTTTTGCCCTTTCCAACCCCCCCTGCATATAATACACTCTATTGCCAAAAGTATTCGCTCACCCATCCAAATAATCAGAATCCGGTGTTTCAATCACTTCCATGGCCACAGGTGTATAAAATCAAGCACCTAGGGATGCAGACTGTTCTTACAAACATTTGTGGAAGAATGGGTCGCTCTCAGGAGCTCAGTGAATTCCCGCGTTGCACTGTGATAGGATGCCACCTGTGCAACAAATCCAGTCGCAAAATTTCCTCGCTCCTAAATATTCCACAGTCAACTGTCAGCTGTATTATAAGAATGTGGAAGTGTTTGGGAACGACAGCAACTCAGCCACGAAGTGGTAGGCCACGTAAACTGATGGAGCGGGGTCAGCTGATGCTGAGGCGCATAGTCTGAAGAGGTCGCCAACTTTCTGCAGAGTCAATCGCTACAGACCTCCAAACTTCATGTGGCCTTCAGATTAGCTCAAGAACAGTGCGCAGAGAGCTTCATGGAATGGGTTTCCATGGCCGAGCAGCTGCATCCAAGCAATATATCACCAAGTGCAATGAAAAGCGTCGGATGCAGTGGTGTAAAGCACGCCGCCACTGGACTCTAAAGCAGTGGAGACGCGTTCTCTGGAGTAACGAATCGTGCTTCTCCATCTGGCAATCTGATGGACGAGTCTGGGTTTGGCGGTTGCCAGGAGAACGGTACTTGTCTGGCTGCATTGTGCCAAGTGTAAAGTTTGGTGGAGTGGGGTTATGGTGTGGGGTTGTTTTTCAGGAGCTGGGCTTGGCCTTTTAGTTCCAGTGAAAGGAACTCTGAATGCTTCAGCATACCAAGACATTTTGGACAATTCCATGCTCCCAACTTTGTGGGAATAGTTTGGAGCTGGCCCCTTCCTCTTCCACCGGTGCACATAGCAAGGTCCATAAAGACTAGGGATGAGCCGAACACCCCCGAGTTCGGTTCGCATTCGAACTCGAACTTTTAAGAAGTTCGAATTCGAACTCGGACTCAATACAAGTCAATGGGACTCAAAATTCGATTTTTAGAGTGCCCTCCAAGAGGGCATATATCCTAGATATTTGCCATAAAAGGGCATGTATGGGGGTCCGGGTAGTGCCCTGGGGGACAGGAAACAAGGACAAAAAGTAAAAATAAAAAGTTTTTAAAAGGGACAGTGAGTTTTCCATGAAATAAGGGTTAAAAATAAAACGTAAAATTCTTTCAAATATCATGCCTAGGAGGTCCCCATAACCTACCTCTGAAGTGGCGGATTTCTAGGATGTATAGAAACATTTAAAAACAATGTCCAGATCCGGGTAGTGCCCTGGGGGACAGGAAACAAGGACAAAAAGTTTTTAAAAAAAAGACATTTTTAACCCCTTCACTGCTGACGACTTGTGGGCTCAGTTACTCCCACTCTATGCTGGAGGAGGACGTGTCCCACACATCATCAGCTTTGCGGGACCCCCGGCGGAGATACTCACCTCTCTGTCCGGGGTCCCGCGGCGTTCTGACTTCAGCATCCTCAGATACTGAAGTCAAGCTCCTCCCGACGTAAATGACATCATTGCGCCATGCACGATGACGTCATTTCCAGGCGACCCCCGGCAATGCCGGGAGATCGCCTGGAATGGAGGGGGTGATCCGTTCGGATCCCTTTCCCTCCTGATCGGGAGGTCCCACAAAAAAAAGCCAGGCACCGCTTAAAAGGAGAGAGTCTCCCCTTTTAAGCCGTGCCTGGCTTTAACCTCTTAGGCACCGGGTCGCACTTCGGCGACTTGCGGTGCCGAAGTGCGGTCTAGCTCCGATGGGGGCTGCCATCTGGGATGGCGGCTCCACCCCCGGGTCCCCCCTCACTGCCTGACATCCTCAGCGTGATGATGTCAGATAGCCGGGGAACCCCTGGCTGCCTGGAATCCCCTGGTGGAGATAGGGGGTTCATTTGAACCCCGATATTTCCAGGCAGCTAGGGGGTCATGGAGGGTGTCAATTGAAAGGCCTGAGCATGGCCTTTCAAATGATACCCAACATGACCAGGTATAAAGTAAAAAAAAAAATGCATTTTTTTTGTGTTATTTTTATTAATGCAGCAATATTGTTCACATTTCAATTATAATGTGAACAATGATGCTGCACTAATGATTTTTTTCTATGGGGTGCGTTTGCTCACGTAATTCCCCCCACAAAATGTAACAAGTCCCCATTTCTAATTTTTGTACAAGCGCACCCCATAGAAAACATAACCGCAAACGCTCATGTGCTAAAATGTGAAAAAAAACACACTGCAGATGATTAAAAATTTAATTTTTATTGCATTTTTTGTCATAATATACAGACAGGACATGACGTATACATATAAAAATTATATATTATGAATCTGCGGAGTCTGCCAGAAAGAACGATATCTAATATGTCTGGGTTATTTAATAAAATGTGGCTTCAAATCGCGTTTAAACATGATGAGCGAAAGCGGTAAAAATGAGCTGAGCACACAGCAGTGAAATGCAGCATATTAGAGGAAGATTTAGTAAAGAAATTAACACTTCTCAGAAGCAGACACCACACCCTCAGTATAGTCTACATACATACAATGTATCAAATTCATTAGACCAGACTAAAAACACCTGTTGTTTACCGTTTGAGAACACAGGTCATTTAGAGGTGAGAATCTTTGCACATACACTTTAGTTTTTAATTCAATATCTAATAAACCATTGCTTATAATATTCTGCAGTAAAGAGTCTCTTTATTTCTAGATTTTTTAAGCAATTTTTTTCCGAACTGGAACCAAACATGCCAAAAAGTTCAAAGTTCGCAAACTTGCGAACGGCCAAAGTTCGAATTGAACTCCGAACTGATCGAACTGAACAGCTCATCCCTAATAAAGACATGGATGACAGAGTCTGGTGTGGATGAACTTGACTGGCCTGCACAGAGTCCTGACCTCAACCCGAAAGAACACCTTTGGGATGAATTAGAGCTGAGACTGAGAGCCAGGCCTTCTCGTCCAGCATCAGTGTGTGACCTCACAAATGCGCTTCTGGAAGAATGGTCAAAAATTCCCATAAACACACTCCTAAACCTTGTGGACAGCCTTCCCAGAAGAGTTGAAGCTGTTATAGCTGCTAAGGGTGGACCGACGTCATATTGAACACTATGGATTAGGAATGGGATGTCGCCTTAAATTCATATGCGAGTCAAGGCAGGTGAGCGAATACTTTTGGCAATATAGTGTATGTTTTATGCAAGATGCTAACCAAACTTATGTTTAATTGCTAGTCAATTAATGTTCAATAGCCATAAAAGTATTAATTCCCCTTTGCCCTGCTTTGTTCTTTTTGCTGATGATCGTACCCCACCTTTGAGTTTGTTATCTACTCAGACTTCTGCTTTATTATTTTTACCAGGATCTGCTGATTTGTGGTTAAGCCATGTCCTGTTAGCCATGAGATAAGAATAAATATGGATACATCATTATCTCTAGGCATAGAAATGTATTTGGCACTCAATGATTCGACGTATAGTGTCTCCACCTATGGCATGTTCTTTGTATAAATATGATCAAATCGAAAATGAGATTTTGATGCCAGATGCCTGTGTCTGTGCCATTATTTCCTCGAATATTCACCACTCAATCAAGGGTCCCTAACAGAGACCAGAGACCCGTGTCCATAAGGAGGGGGGGCATCTCCAGACCCCCCGGAGAAAGGGACAGAGACCCTAAAATTTTAGATCAGGGAAAGGCTTGAATCGTCATTGTCTGTCTTTCTTGCCCACATTTCCCCATTATCAGACCATTGAGTGCTTGAGCTGTTATCTTTTAACAGCTGGGTGGAGTAGAGGTAACATCCCTGCTCTGTGTGGAGAGAGGGTCATCTGTCTCGTCTTTTTTCCAAGCTATACATGTTACGATCATTAAGCCTTTCTTGGTAACTTTTCTCCTTCAAGCCGTACACCATTTTAGTAGCTCTTCTCTGAACTCTCTCTAAGATGCCTATATCCTTCTGGAGATACGGTCTCCAGTACTGCACAGTGCACACAGTACTCCAAGTGAGGTCTCACCAGTGCTCTGCACAGTGGCATGAGCACTTCCCTTTTCCTAGTGCTAATACCTCTCCCTACACAACCAAGCATTCTGCTAGCATTTCCTGCTGCTCTATTACATTGACTACTTACCCTTAGATCCTCTGCAATAATAACCCCTAAATCCCTTTCCTCAGATGTTGAGGTTAGGACTGTATCAAATATTCTATATTCGGCCCTTGGGTTTTTACGCCCCAGGTGCATTATCTTGCACTTATCCACATTAAAACTCAATTGCCACAGCTCCGACCATTTTTTTAATTTACCTAAATCATTTGTCATTTGGCTGATCCCTCCAGGAACGTCAACCCTGTTGCAAATCTTTGTGTCATCAGCAAAAAGACATACTTTACCATTAATACCTTCTGCAATATCACTAATAAAAATATTAAAGAGAATGGGTCCAAGTACTGACCCCTGAGGTACCCGACTGGTAACAAGACCTTGCGCCGAATAAACTCCATTTACCACAACCCTCTGTTGCCTGTCACTCAGTCACTGCCTAATCCATTCAACAATATTGGAATCCAAGATCAAAGATTTCAATTTATTGATAAGCCTTCTATGCGGAAATCTTTACTGAAATCTAAATAAGCAATGTCAACTGCACCACCTTTGTCTATTATTTTTGTTACATAATCAAAAAAATCCAGAAGATTAGATTGGCATGATCTCCCTGAGGTAAACCCATGTTGTTTCTGATCCTGTAATCTATCAGGGTTATTCAGAGAGCGTGAAAAGCAGGAGAATGACTGGAGAATGACTGGAGAATGAAAAATTCTAGGTCAAAATAGCCAAACCAGAAAAATTCTCCCTTTCATCTCACTTTCCAAATTGACTATTTTGACCTCGAATTTTTCCTTCGCCAGTCATTCTCCTGCTTTTCACGCTCTCTGAATAACCCTGTATGTGTTTTTAGATTTACAACAATCCTTTCCTTTAACATGGTTTCCATTAATTTCCCCACTACTGATGTAAGACTAACTGGCCTATAGTTCCCCGATTCCTCCCTACTACCCTTGTAAATGGGCACAACATTTTCTAATTTCCAGTCTTTTGGGACGACTCCTGTTAACAAGGATTGGTGAAATAATCTGTTAACGGTTTTGCTATTACACCACTGAGCTCTTTTAATAACTTAGGGTGGATCCCATCAGGCCCCACTGACTTATTTGTCTTTACTTTAAACAGCTGCTGTAGAACCTCCTCCTCTGTAAACTCATATGTAAATGTCTCTTTAGTGTTTTCTCCTAACTGAGGTCCCTTTCCTTCCTTTTCTTCTGCAAAGACTGAACAAAAATAATCATTGAGGCAGTCAGCGAGACTTTTATTCTCTTCTACATACCTTCCTTCCTTAGTTTTTAATCTAACTAATCCTTGTTTTACTTTTCTTTTATCGTTTATGTATCTAAAAAATGTTTTGTCCCCCTTTTTGACTGAGCTATTTTCTTTTCTGCGTGTGCTTTGGAAGCTCTTATAAATTGCTTTGCCTCTTTGTGCCTAATCATATAGGTTTGCCTATCTTCTTCACTCTGAGTTTTTTTATAATTATTGAATGCTATCTTTTTGTTCTTCACCATTTTGGCCACTTCTGCAGAGTACCACAGTGGTTTCTTCCCTTTTTTGTTTTTGCTAACAAGCCGAATGCAATTGCCTGTGGCCTTCAATAATGCCTCCTTTAAATAATCCCATTTCTCCTGGACTCCCTTTAAACTCCTCCAGTCTGATAATTACACATTCACACAAAATCTCATTTTAGAAAAATCTGTTTTTTTTTAAGTCTAAAACTTTTGGTTTTGTGTGGTGCGGCTCCATCCCTGTTTTTATATTAAACTACACTGACTGGTGATCACTAGATCCAAAATTTTCACCTACAACAACGTCTGATACCAAACCTCCATTTGTGAGTATTAAATCCAATATGGCCTCTTTACGGGTCGGCTCCTCAACTATTTGTGTTAGAGATAATCCCAGTAGGGAGTTTAGAATATTTGTACTCCTGGTGCACCCAGCTATTTTGGTTTTCCAGTTCACATCAGGAAGATTAAAGTCCCCCATGATAATAACTTTCCCCTTCACTGTCATTTTGGCTACAAATGGAGAAAGTTCAGCACTGTTGCTACTATCCCTAGGTGTAGTCGTCCTGTAAAGATGACTGCAAGAGCACAGCGCAGAATGCTTAATGAGGTAAAGAAGAATCCAAGAGTGTCAGCTAAAGACTTACAGAAATCTCTGGCACATGCTAACATTTTGTTGACACATCTACAAGAAGGAAAACATTAAACAAGAATGGAGTACATGGGAGGACACCACGGAGGAAGCCATTGCTGTCCAAAATGAATATTGCAGCACGTTTGAAGTATGCAAAAGAGCACCTGGATGTTCCACAGCACTACTGGCAAAATATTCTGTGGACAGATGAAACCAAAATTGAGTTGTTTGGAAAAAACACACAACACTATCAGGGTTATTCAGAGAGCGTGAAAAGCAGGAGAATGACTGGAGAATGAAAAAATGTAGGTCAAAATAGCCAAACCAGAAAAATTCTCCCTTTCATCTCACTTTCCAAATCGGCTATTTTGACCTAGAATTTTTCATTCTCCAGTCATTCTCCTGCTGTTGACGCTTTCTGAATAACCCTGTATGTGTGGAGAAAAAAAGACACAGGACACCAACAACAAAACCTCATCCCCACTGTAAAACATGGCAGAGGGAGCATCATGGTTTGAGGCTGCTTTGCTGCCTCAGGGCCTGGACAGATTGTTGTCATTGATGGAAAAATGAATTCCAGAGTTTATCAAGACATTTTGCAGGAAAACGTAAGACCATCTGTCCTCCAACTGAAGCTCCGCAGAGGATGGGTGATGCAACAGGACAATGACCCGAAGCATATAAGTAATTCAACAAAAGAATGGCTTCAACAAAACAAAATATGCCTTCTGGAGTGGCCCAGTCAGAGTCCTGACCTCAACCCGATTGAAATGCTGTGGCATGACCTTAAGAGAGCGATTCACACCAGACATCCCAAGAATATTGCTACACTGAAACAGTTTTGTGAAGAGGAGTGGTCCAAAATTACTCCAGATTGTTGTGCACGTCTGATCTACAACTACAGGAAACGTTTGGTTGAGGTTATTGCTTCCAAAGGAGGGTCAACCAGTTATTAAGTCCAAAGGTTCACATACTTTTTCCACCCTGCACTGTGAATGTTTACATGTTCTGTTCAATAAACACATGAAAACATATAATGTTTGTGTTGTATTATTTTAAGCAGACTGTGTTTTTCAAATTGTTGTGACTTAGATGAAGATCAGAGCACATTTTATGACCAATACATGCAAAACTCCACTTAATCCCAAAGGGTTCACATACGTTTTCTTTCCACTGTTTATATATTTTTAAAGCACTGTTAATATTGAAGCTTTTTTGGAACATACTCACCAACAATGCAGTACCATGGAGGATTTTTTGATGAAGGCTGGAGCTTATGAGGAACAAGCATTACCTCTACAAATCACTGAAGAAGATGCCCTAAAAGCGTTATGGTCTCAAACACCAGAACAATTACAACACTCCTTTACAGATAAAAAGTCTGCAATGACTTATTAACCCCTTAAGGACCCCTGATGTACCCTGTACGTCCTGTCCACAGGTCTCCCTTAGAGCCGCGGACGTACAGGGTACGTCAGCGGCACCTAATCCCCCTCCCGCCCGATACTCACCTCCCTCGCTGGATCCCTCGGTGATCTGGCAGGGAGGAAGCCTGCCCATGTGATTTACATGGGCAGGCGAGGATGATGACGTCGCCACACTGCGTGGTGACGTCATCAGCAGGCGTCCCCATGCAATTCAATGGAGGGGAGGGGGGCTCCTTTGGAGCCCTCTATCTCCCCAACCATTGAAGCTAGGGAGATGCTGTTTGCACCGCTGAAAAGGGGAGAGTCTCCCCTTTTCAGCAGGGTATAGCATTAACAGTTTTGCTGCCGGATCACGTTTCGGCGCCAATTGCCAAGCCAAGCCTCCAGGTCCCCCCCACCCACTGACAACCTCACCATATGTGTGAGGATGTCAGTGGGCCAGTTAACCATCTAGCTGCCATGTAGAGATAAGGGGATCCTAAGGATCCCCATATCTCCCGATCCATAGCTAGATGGTCATATTTGACATCATTTGAAAGGCCTGATTATGGCCTTTCCAATGATACCAAACATGACCAGGTTTGGTTTTAAAAAATTTTTTTTAAAAAAAATTAAAAGAAAAAAAAAAAACATTTAATAAAATAAAAAAAAAAATTTTTAAAAAAGTTTTTTTTGTCTGGGGGGAGTTTAATTAAATAGGACCTAGGCTGTCATCTAAAAATAATTAGCACAAAATGGTCAGAATGAGCGCAGCGCACATAGGTGAACTGTCTCAACAGTGAAGGGGTTAAAAAGCAAACGCATGTAAAAATTGGGTATTTCTAGTCTCGGGACAAAATTTTGAACCTATTTAGCCGGGGTCTTTTTGGGTGGTTGTAGATTTTGGGGATTAAATTACGAAAAAGTGTGTTTTTACCATTTTTTCCTCATATTTCATATTTTTTTTATAGTAAATTATTCGATATGATGGAAATAATGGTATTTCTAGAAAGTCCATTTAATGGCGGGAAAAAGGGTGTATAATATGTGTGGGTTGAATAAACGAGTAAGAGGTAAATTTGACCTTAACACTAACAGCGCAGAAACGTGAAAACAGCAGCGGTCACTAAAAGACGATTTGGGTCTCCACGGTTATAGAGCAATGATGTTACCTCTAGTCCACCCAGTAGGTAATTGACTTGTTCAACTTTCTCTTTTTTAAAACATATTAATTCCGAGTGGTATGTACCCACCTCATCATGTAATTTAGTTAGTAGTGACACTAATAGTGATGAGCCGAACACCACCGTGTTTGATTCACATTCGAACTCGAACAATTTCAAAAGTTCGAGTTCGAACTCGAACACGAACCGAACTCAATGCAAGTCAATCGGACTCGAAAGTTCGATTTTTAGAGTGCCCTCCAAGAGGGCATATATGCAAGATATTTGCCATAAAAGGTATATGGGGGTCCGGGTAGTGCTCTGGGGGACAGGAAACACGAACAAAAAGTTTTAAAAAAACATTTTTAAAGGAACAGTGAGCTTTCCATGAAATAAAGGTTAAGAATAAAAACAAAAAATTCCTTCAAATATCGTGCCTAGGAGGTCCCCATAACCTGCCCCTGAAGTGGCGGATTTGTAGGATGTATAGAAACATTTAAAAACAAAAAAAATTACATTTCAAATGATGGTAAATGGTTTTATTTTAATCTATTCATAAACAACTGCTTGGGGCGGCAGCCGGTATGAAAAGAGGAGACGTTTTAGGACACACAGAACAAGTTTAGTGATTTTTTTTGGCTAAATTATGGTGAAATTTATGCAGGCTTTGGATGAAAGTAACAATAGGTGCTTTAAAATTGGGCCTTTAGTGTCGGCAATAGTGCCGTCACACCGTAACCCCTCTGTGGTATTGTGGAAGAGTGCAGGGTTGGACCCTGTGGTCAAATATTAAAATGATATGAATCTGGTAAAGGCGTCAGTGCACCCAAATATTGTGCCTTTGGTGGCAGCAAGTGCCTTCAAACCATAACCCCTCTGTGGTATTGTGGATGATTGCAGCAGTGGACCCTGTGGTCCAATATTAAAATGATGTGAATCTGGTATAGGCGTCAGTGCACCCAAATATTGTGTCTTTGGTGGCAGCAACTGCCTTCACACCGTAACCCCTCTGTGGTATTGTGGAAGAGTGCAGTGGTGGAGGTTTTGGTAATGCAGAAGAGATCCCCGATCTATTCAGTTACATCAGCAGCTATAACAAAACCGAGTCAGCAATGTTTAGGCACTTGTACTGCACTACTGTATATGGTGAGAATCGGCACACACCAGTAGCAACAGGAAGCAAACAGAACAGGCAGGGAATACACAGTCAAATAGTCAAATGGCAGGCAAAGTCGGCAACAGATCGGGTCCTCAGAACAAGCAGGGTCAGTAACAAGTATACAAACTGATTCGGTAAGCTAGCGATGCGGGAATAAATGCTGAGACACATTGAGCGTGTAGCGACGCACAGCATAGCGAAGCGAAGAGAAGCAAACATTTTGCAGGCTTGACTTCACTCCGCTCCGCCTCTCAGCGTGTCTACACTGCATTACGTTTGCTTCTCACCGCTCTGGACAGGATTCCACTAACTAAATTAAAATGTACACACATAACCGTTTTATTTTCACAAAGCACATGTTATATAGGCAAAAAAAAGTTTCTACTGAATAAAATACATCAAAAACTACTATTAATTTAATAGGAATAGTATAAAAATATAAAAAAAGATAACCCCTGATCATATATATTATAGGGACACGGAGCGCTGTGTATAGAGTAGGGATGCATTGATACCACACACAGACATATACGTATATATCAACACGCAGACAGTGGTGTATTTAGGTTTTGTGCTGTCCTAGGCCTGACTAAACTCGTGCACCCCCTAATTTAAATTTGACACACCCCTTCCTGTCAAGGGCACACCTCTTCCTGGTTAATCCCCACCCTTCCTCTTTAAGCTCCACCTTTTCCTCTTAGAGCTCCGCCTTTTCCTCTCTTTATATTAAAAGTGGATACCAAGTGCCTACTTGTATATTTTGTATACCATTTCAAATGAACCTATTGCGATAAATAAAATTATGAAATGTTTAAATTCAAGCATTTTTACAAAGAACAGCCACGCATGTCAAGTATACTAGATCACAGCCGCTCTAATTGGTTGAACAATAAAATCCACAGAAACCTGCACTGCATGAGTGTATCACAGAGCTGCACAGCATAAAAACCCACAGAAATGGGCACGGTGTATGAGCATATCAGAACTGCACAGCAATAAAACTCACAGTAATGTGCAGTGTGTATGAGCGTATCCCAGAGCTCCAGGGCAATAAAACTCATAGTAATATGCAGTGTGTATCACAGAATCCACAGCAATAAAACTCCCAGCAATGCAATGTGCGGTGTGTATGAGTGCATCAGAATCCACTGCAATAAGACTCCCAGCAAACCGAGTGAATATGAGCACATATTTTTTCACAAAAAAAAAAAATTTACCGGCCTCCGTCTGCGGTAGGGCTGTGTGCAGAGTCAGCAGGGACTGTGTACGGACTCAGGAGCGCCTGTGTCTGTGCGTGGAGCCATCTTGTCAGCAGTGGGGTGCCACTGCCAGAGGGTGCACCGTGGCTTTGATTCCCTTCCGGTGGGTGTTCAGTCCAGAATAGAGTCAGAGTCCGTGTTAATGAAAGGGCGGGCAGCTGTGTGCGTGTCACGTGGTTCAGCCAGTCAGGTGGTACAGAAAAAAATAAGTAAACTCAGTACCACCTGAGTGGCTGGACCGCGTGACCTGCACGCAAGCAGCCTCACCAGGAGCCAGGCAGCTCAATGACAAATTTCTATCACTGCAGTGCTGGTTAAGGAAAGGTCCACTTTAAACAGCAGTAAGCAGACAGGGCTTCATATTCTGCTGATACCCCCCCTTTACATGCCATTTACTGTCATCGTCTCTCTCTGCACACAAATCACATCCCCCTCCCCTCTCCTAGAGCTGCTGCAGGGCAGGGGAGGAGCTATAGAGGGAGGAGAGGGGGATTTTTATTCTATTCGATTTTATTCCGTATGAAAACGCCCTGCTCCGCTGCTCGTTGTTTGAGATCACAGCTCAAAGCTGACACACAGTGACAGTGGCACCTCCTAGTACCCCCTAATGACACTCAAATAATCACTGGTACCTGGGGCGACCTGCCCTCCGCCACTCCCCTAAGTACACCACTGCTCTGTGATATGCTCACACACAAGTTGGTGAACTGCCAGCAAGTACGGTGTTGTTTGAAGGCATTGCAAATCCCCATAGAGAAGTAATGGTTAATCTATTCAGAGAACACCAAACAGCAGAGAAATGGCAGTGAAATGCCCTGATGTTCGGTGGTTTCAATCAGCAGGTTTATTCAGGCGAACCCCATAGATTTCAATGTTAAAAATATTCCCGTTTTATGCAATATCTAATAAACCATTTATTATTTTAATCTGCAGTAAAAAGTCTGATTTTTTTTTTAGTACCCTTTAGTCATTTTTCAGCAAAATTCCCCCCCTTTTTTTTTAATAGCGGTTTTTCTTTTTTCTGTAACAGAACTTTTTATTATCAATCATAGGATCTTATATGTAAATTCCAGACATTTTCGTTCAGGAGTTCTTTTGAAAACAGCAGGCCACGGGTTTGTGGTGGCAGCAATCAGCGGCCGACTCCATGCACTTTGGGGACCCTGCGGTGAATGGTGAATTCACTGCAGGGTGGGGAAATTTTATTCCCCGAAGTGCAGGGAACTACAGAACACCAACATGTTGGCGTCATTTCGGTGCTCTGTGAGTAACCCATTTAGTGGTAAGGTTTTTTGCTGCCCCCTGGAAAGTGAAAGCCTAGGCCTTGCCTACCCAGGACATACTTGAAAATTAGTGAAATCTCAATGTATCCTTCCTGGCAAAATACTTTGCAAAAGTTAAAAAAAAAATAAAAAAAAATTTTTTTTTAGGGGTGGGGCCACCAGTGCGCTCCGCCGCCCCCTGGAAAGTGCCCCCCTAGGCCTAGGCCTTGTTGGCCTAGGCCAAAATACCCCACTGCATGCAGACCTATATATATGTATATATCAACACGCAGATATATCAACAGACCTCAGACCATATATACACATACGCACATGAGGGGGGTGGCATGTGGACAATCTGAACTAAATGCGCGCCCCCCCATTTGGCTGATCCCTCCAGAAGAATTGTTGAACCCGACAGAGCAGAGAATATATACATATTATAAGAATATAGATATATATATATATATATATGTGATAAGATATATATCATGCCTGCCCTTAGCTTCCCCTATAAATTTGCTAAAAATATACACACAAAAAAACAAACCACTACCTGAGACCCCGCGCAGTCCACATGCCACCCCCCTCTACCTGGCTGAATGTATGTAATATATAGAATTAAATACATTCAGCCAGGTAGAGACAGAAAAAAAAAAAGGTTTTATTTTATGTTCCCGGGGACATTTCCCCTAGGATTTAATTTTTTTTAGAAATGTGTCGCCTTACCTTAGCCTGGTGGTCAGTGGGGGCTCCCTGGATCCTGGTTGTGGAGGGGGGTCTGCCATGGCCGCAGGTGCAGTGGCTCCCTCCCTGCGCCGCCTATCTCTGCCACACGCACCCAGGCAGCTAGCCCGCACAGTCGCAGCTCTGTCATCCGGCAGCCGCATGCTCCTCAAGGGGATCCTTGGGAGCCCCCGGCAGGCTGTCCTTTACAGTGCCTGCCTGATGTTTTAATAACAAGAATGTTTTATCTCATAGGCTTCAATGTTAAAAATATTCCCATTTTAATTCAATATCTAATAAACTGTTGCTTATAATATTCTGCAGTAAAGAGTCTCTTTATTTTTAGGTTTTTTAAGCATTTTTTATACTTTTTTCAAAAAACAATTTTCTTTTTGAAAATGACGCCTATACCAGATTCATATCATTTTAATATTGGACCGCAGGGTCCAACCCTGCACTCTTCCACAATACCACAGAGGGGTTACGGTGTGACGGCACTGTTGCCGACACTAAAGGCCCAATTTTAAAGCACCTATTGTTACTTTCATCCAAAGCCTGCATAAGTTTCACCATAATTTAGCCAAAAAATCACTAAACTTGTTCTGCATGTCCTAAAATGTCTCCTCTTTTCATACAGGCTGCCGCCCTAAGCAGCTGTTTATGAATAGATTAAAGGAAAACCATTTACCGTCATTTGAAATGTAATTTTTTGTTTTTAAATGTTTCTATACACCCTACAAATTCGCCACTTCACCGGCAGGTTATGGGGACCTCCTAGGCACGATATTTGAAGGAATTGTTTGTTTTTATTCTTAACCTTTATTTCATGGAAAACTTTAAAAAAAAAAATTTAAAACTTTTTGTCCGTGTTTCCTTTTTTTTTTTTAACATATTCAAGTTTATTGAAAAGCAAAAGACACAGAAATGTCTATATAGTTACAAATTGAAAACATAGTAAGGTACATCATATAGCAAAGCTTACAGGGTTATCCAAAGAGATTCGAAAAGTCACTTTTCGTTCTCCTCAATTTGGTTCGTGTTGCCGATCCCATTTCGGTGACCCTGCGGTGTATTCAGCAAGCACCGCAGGGTCCCCGAATTGCAGGGAAAGGCTGCCGCAAACCTGACGAAAACTCACCGCAAAACCCAGCGACTGGACGCCGAAAACCTGCAAAAACATCTGGATTAACCCGTCGAAGACGCCGGAAAAACCCGAGCAGGAGCCGATCACACGCAGCGAAGCCTCCGGAAAAAGCCAAGAAAAAGCCGTCACCGCAGACAGAGGCAGGTGAATAAATTAGCAAAACAGTTTGTATGAATGTGAAAGTGAAAAGCTGTTTGCAAAGAAACTACTGAGCGAAAATGTCTGAAATTTGCATATGAGGTCCAGGGAATGTTAATAAAAAAGGGCTGTTACAGAAAAAAGAAGAAAACTTAAAAACAAATGTAAAAAAAAAAAAAAAAAATCGGACTTAAAAAAAAAAAAAATTCAGAAAAATGCTTAAAATATCCTAAAAAATCTATAAATAAAAGAGACTCTTTACTGCAGAATTTTATAATAAACAGTTTATTAGATATTGCATTAAAACGGGAATATTTTTAACATTGAAGCCTATGAGATTCTCCTGAATTAACTTGCCGAATTAAACCACGGAATGGCAGGGTATTTCGGGAACCTTTCACTGCTGGTTTGTGTTCTCTGAATAGCCGAAGCAGTGCATTTTCATGGGGATTTCACTGCCCTCGAACAGGCACCAAACAGGTACCGTATGTGCAGGCAATTCGCCAGTATTTGGCGAATTGCCTGCTCTCTGGATAGCCGAATGGCCAGGAAAGGTAACCGAACGCTGATTCAGCGTTCGGTTACCTTTCTCAAGCAATTCGGATCTCTTTGGATAACTCTGATAGAATACAAACAGTAGGAGAACCAACCGTGGTATAGCGTGAATCTCGTTATACGACATAAGCATAACTACAAAGTTTCAACCATAGGGTTAAACTGTAAGTTTCAGTGTGTCCCATCCACCTCATCTGAGTTAGGTGCCCTGTGTTGTAGTGGTGGGACTCATTCTAGGAAGGCATGTCGATAGCCAGTAATACCATTTTAGACCGTGTTCAGCGGCTTTCCCCTGGACGTAGGCCAACCGCTCTTCGGATGAGCGTACAGATTCCACTTCGTGGAGCCACAGCGTAAGGGGAGGTGGTTCGGGTTGTTTCCAGTACCTGGAACGTGTCAATCGTGCCACCTGTAGCAGACGGATAGCCACCGATCGTTTGAACGCCTCTGGGGCAATGTCTGTGTGGCTAAGGAGATTAAACTCCGGCGAAAAAGTGGCCTGGGGTTCTAGCACTTCGCAAACCTGTGTGTGTACAGTATTCCAGAATTGGTGTAGGTTCGGGCACGAACACCAGATATGCAATGGGTTCGCTGCAGGCTCCTGGCATCTCCAGCATGCTGCCCCCTCCCCCCGGCATATGTCTGAGTGTATTTGGAGTCCTATGCCATCCAGTTAACAGTTTGTAATTTGCCTCCTGGACGCTCGTGGATGCCGAACTGGTGTGAGCCAGGGTGCAAATCAACCTCCATTGGTGATCGTCAAACTGGGAGTCTAGTTCTCTCTCCCAGCTAGTACGGGCGGCTGACTGAGGAGTGTCCGTAGACTGCAGGAGATCGGACATAGCCGAGAGGCAGTGGGTGGGTACTCTGCCCCTCTCCACCATGACCTCGAACGGTGTCAATGGTCTGGTATATGAGTCAAGAGTGGAGAGTGAGCGTAACTGTTGGATAAGTCTGTGGTGATGAAATTTAGTCAGGAACGATTCGGGGTGAGCTATCTGTAATTGGTTGCATGCGATGGGCATCCCTGCATCCAGGAAGTGTTGGGGGCTCGGTGAGGGCGGGGGGTCCAAGGGGCCCTTCAGGCATAGAGTACGGGAAAACTCCGGGAGTCACTGCAGTGGCATCAGCGGGGACGGGAATGGTGCGAGATCGCTCATCGATGTTAAGACACGCCATGTATGCAGTGTGGCATCTATAGTAGGGTGCGCAGTGACCTTTCGTTTTATTGTGGAGACTGGTAGCCAGGGGAGTTTCGACAGTTGTCCATGATTCCTGTCCCCCAGGGCACTACCCGGACCCCCATACACCTTTTATGGCAAATATCTTGCATATATGCCCTCTTGGAGGGCACTCTAAAAATCGAACTTTCGAGTCCCATTGACTTGCATTGAGTTCGGTTCGTGTTCGAGTTTGAACTCAAACTTTTGAAATTGTTCGAGTTCGAATGCAAACTGAACATGGGGGTGTTCGGCTCATCACTAATTGTTATATGCCTTTACTACTTATCGATCTTCTGAGTGCAATTCTGGCGGGGTGAAAGAAAATATATTGTTGTGATACAGACTTCGCTATGTTGTAGATACTCCTCCCGTTACTTTTTATAGCCTCTTAGCCCTGTAATAGTCAGAACGGAAGATTCCATGAAGATCCAGGTCCACTTCCTTCTTTTTCAACCTTAATACACCATTGTAGACTTCTTAATCTGTAAAGGAGTGTTGTTTAAGACCATAACACTTTTAGGGTGTCTTCCTCAGTGATTTGTAGAGTTAATGCTTGCTCCAGCCTGTATCAGAATATCGTCCATGGTACTATATTGTTGGTGAGTATGTTCCAAAAAAAGCTTTACTATTAGCGGTGCTTAATAAAATGTATATATAGAAGCAAAGAGGGTTTATACTGTGGAAACACCCAAAAACAATGAGCAGCAAAAAAACACCACCCTGATATCCACCAAATTCAGAAAGCATATAACATGAAAAACAAAAATTGGTGGTGTTGCGCTAAAGGAAAGTAAAAAAACTTATGTATGGTCTATTTTGAAGGCATGCTATACTGCACAGCAAAAAAGAGAAAGAAAGTTCTATTTCTCAATAGTTCGTTCAATGGATATCCAGTCTCTGTTGTAGAAAGGATTTTCAGTGAAATCTTCCAAGACTTTGGAACGAATGACCACTTCTTTGGTGAATCTTCATTAAAGTGTATATATCTCGGAAAAAAGAGAAACTCGATAGTGTTATACCGTTTATTAATGTGTATACAAATCTACTGACATAATATACGTACAGAAAAAAGAGGTAGTGGGTTTTAGGATTTGATCTCACCCACTGCCAGATAAAACATCACGTCCCAATCAAGCCTCTATAGACAAAACCACCAGGAGCTCCCGGGCTGCTTCCAAGGTGGTCACTCAATACCAAAGGTGGGACCGCGATGATAAAGTGACGTAGTGCTGACGCGTTTCGTCCCGCCCACGGGACTTCATCAGAGCATGCTCTGATGAAGTCCCGTGGGCGGGACGAAACGCGTCAGCACTACGTCACTTTATCATCGCGGTCCCACCTTTGGTATTGAGTGACCACCTTGGAAGCAGCCCGGGAGCTCCTGGTGGTTTTGTCTATAGAGGCTTGATTGGGACGTGATATATAGAAGCGAGTAGTTTCTCCTTTGCCTCAGTGCAAGTTTCCCAATGAATATATATGCTTTCACTGACAGGGATGCGTTCGTGGACTTACCACAAAAAATCTGAAGTTTATTAGAAAATCAGTATAAAAACACAAATGATTTACTACTAGTATTTATACCTGCAAATGGAATTGAACCAACCATATTTCACTGTATTTTGCACTTATATACCCCAGGTTACACTTGGTTTTGCATTCAGTCATTATCCATGATTTTACTATCACACCAGCTAGTTCCTTTATTCACCTGTCACATCACCATTCACCTTCATACACTCTAGTGTCAATCATTACACGTATGCTGTCACACAAAACCTACACACTTTTCTTATTTTAACACCAAGTCACAGTTTCACAAGTCTTTTTAGTATTTTCACATTTTCCCTTTTTTTGTTTTTTAGTTTTTTCCTTTTTGGTTCTTCTCTTTTTTTTTTCTTCTTTTTTTTGTTTATTCAGTTATTTATAGGTTTGTTAGGTTTGCTGTTTATTAGTTGTATCCAGCAAACCGGGGTCATTTTGTTGACTAATAGGATGTCACTTCCCCTTTAATTTAACATATATGGCACCATAGTAATATGACATTCTCCAGTAACTTGTATATTAAATTTGTCCGTGGGCTGTTTTTGTTTAACATACCAGTGGTGTTGTTCAAGATAGGTTTGCAAGGAAATCCGGCAAGCTTGCTGTAGAGTAAAACATAATTGCGTTTGACGTTCCGTGCTTTGTCGGGCATGACACGTCATTTCTGGAAATCGGGTTGGCGAGAATGACGGCAGCGCGCAATATGGTTGGTTAGTGTCAGGGAACAGTACCTGAGGGTGCGCAGAAACCATGTCTGCAGGTGTGCATCCAGGAAAAGTGCTGCCTCAGTCCTATCCAGCACTAATATGGGTTAATCCCAAGTGAAACACCAAAGACATACACCACACCCTCCTGTCTGTCTAATAAAAGAGTCACTCCCACCTATGCTCACTGATTTTGCATCAGAAGTCATTTCCTGACGTGTTCTGACCTACCCTATGATCCTGTTGACATTGTGTACCAGACCCTGCTTAACCAGCCTACCGACCTTGCCTCCTTGCTGCCAGCCTACTGACCCACGAACCATCCAGACCACTCTCTCTATCCCCTTTGTACCGCGCCCTGGACTGCTACCAGTATCTGCCAGCCTATCCTCAGATACCACCTGCATATTCCTGCCTAAAGGGCTCTAACCCCTTGAACCTGGGTGCCACCACGGCGTATGCCAGGTGCCACCGTGACAGTTAGTATCTTCAATTTCTTTTGTAGTTTTAAATACGAGTAGTAAATCATTTGTGTTCTTATCCTTGATAAATTCTCACTTTGGAGTCGAAACGTAGTTTTTTTAAAATGATTTTCTAATAAACTTCAGATTTTTCATAAGTCCGGGAGTGCATCCCTGTCAGTGGAAGTATGTATGTAAATTTATATATATATATATATATATATATATATATATTGTGGTGGAGGACAAAAAGCGAGATAAAAGCCTCCACGCTATAATTAGTTTGTTTATTATTGCAGAAGCCACTTGCACATCATAGCAATTCAAAGAATTGAATCCCAGAGCTCCAGTACTACACTCCCCATGTGCAGCAAGGAACTCTGGGTACGATATGCAAATGACCCCTGTCTCGCCCCTGTCAGCGCTGTCCTAGGAGTGGCTTTGACCGGTTGCATAAATCTTATCTCTGCTAGAAAGCCACATTGCGGCATAGCATTAATTTTAGGGTTCCGTGTAATAACAGTCCCAGGATACATACAAGCGAGACAGGGGTCATTTGCATATCCTACCCAGAGTTCCATGCTGCACATGAGGAGTGTAGTACTGGAGCTCTGGGATGCAATTCTTTGAATTGCTATGATGTGCAAGTAGCTTCTGCAATAATAAACTAATTCTATACTGTATATATATATATATATATATTATATATCATGCATATTGATTTTGAAAGCTAGTTTATAGATACAGATTTGGTCTGTTTTCTTCACAATTTCAAAATATCATAGCATCAAAATAACATTGGGAGAAAGGTCCTTACGAACTCTTATTTTAAAACTAATTTCTACCATGTAATTACTGTGTAGTTTAGTATCTTCAGTTACAGAGCAAATATATTAATATATAATGGAGGATAATCTTAGATGTAATGGGGAATGGTTGCCGTGCACAATAAAGAAAATCAAAGGAGCAAAAAGGTACTGTGCACAAAGAAATACATCTTCAAACGTTAATCCACAACTCTTTGAAATGAAAAAAGATAATATCTTTGCTTTTTCTTCTAACAAAGGATTCATGAGCTCAGCACACACATGCTTATTCCACCCTTTTTCGCCTCATCTGGCAGCCTCTTTCCGGTCCAGCACACACTAACATCTAATGAGTCAAACTTCTCATTTTCAGACTAATCAGTCGGCTGCACTAATTGCAAATGCAAATATGCAAATTTATATTAATTAATTACTCTGCTAATTAGTTCTGCAGTCTCTCTTTCTTTTAGGGGGTGTGTGAGAGGAGGCAATAAATCACTTTGCAGTGAAAAACAAACGTGCCTCATTCCAATCTCACTCCCCATAAAATTTTTATGCACTCATTGATGCAAACAGCGTATATACAAATCTGAGTTTTTATACATAGGTGTATGTGTATATTGATGATTTCCCTTATGAAGATGCAACTGTGACTTGACTTTCACATCTTTGGCAAATGCCATAACTAAGTTGCCTGTTAGTCGTTTAATTATCACATTATGAGATTTGCTGTGCTCGGGGCTGCAACTTCAAGCTCAGCAGTTCACACATATTGAAAACATGGTTTTACAAGTAGAATGAATCTGAAAAAGCAAAAAAAAATAAAAATCTGCATTGAACATAGAGAATTATGTTTAAGAACATTTTGGGTTATTTTCTGTAATGACCCATTTATATGCAAAATTAGCATTGATAATATATAGAAGCAGGCTTGTACAATGACCATCCTGTCATTCTCTTATTTTTATCAATTTAAGTTTATATTAAATTTCCTCCAAATATTAAGAGTGGCTGAGGAAAGTTCAAAGAATTTGAGAACTTAATTTGTACAAATTGAAAATGTTATCTATCCCTGTGATATTGATCTTATATTTTTAACACCCAGGCAATTATACTAAATAGACTAAGTCATTTCACTCTCAGCAGTGCTGGATTGAGGGCCTTATGGGCTTGGAATTGTAGATTTAAATGGCTTCAGTGTCTTTTTGCCATTCTTCTCATGGCCATTGTTCCTCTATTAGTTAACGTTTCACTGGGTCTATTTTAAGGCACGAGTCTATAGCTATCAGATCTTTTGTTAATCTGGTGCACTGCTTCAGTCTTGTGACGCTATCAAGAGTTGCAGCGTGTGACAAATAATAATGTAAATTTAGAGAAAAGGCGGTTTGTTTCCCTTTATGCATAGGATAGGCGTCACTAGAGGGGGGCAATTGCCTTCCTAGGTAATTCCTTGCCCCCCCTTATGTCCACCTGCTAGGGATCAGCATCCAGCTTCCCCACTTCCTTTGGACCACTGTATCTCTATCAGCGTGCATCGTATGTATTCAATCAAGATTTCATTGGAAAGGTCAGAGTCTGGCCTTTCCAATGATTCTCAACATGATCATATTCAGTGACCACTGCCACTGCCTAGATGTAAACATAAACCCAAATGATGTTCTATTATACTTAAAGGGCCATTCTATGCAGTGTAACCACTCAGTCTTATCGGAAAGGTCACAGTGCTGTGAGCTCCCTATTCCCACTCCTCTCTCTGAGGTAGGCTTAGAGGGATTCTGCTATCCAAATGTAGGCACTTAATTATGACCAGAAAATGAGCTCAGTGACTGCTCAGCTCCGGTTTCCGGGCTTGGAGAACTTTGGCAACTAGTTTTATCCAAAGGTAAGCCTGGTACCCTGCTTTGAGAGCGACTCCATTGGCTGGAGCACCCCACCCCCAATGCAGGATGTGACATGCTAGAAGCATGTCACATCCTGTAGAGAGCAGACGGAGATCAGTGCTAGCGTTAGGTGAGTTTTAAAGGAAACTAAATGGTTAAGGAGGGAGATGTTTAGACGGGGTCAGGAGGGGTTATTGTTTACCCTCAATTTCTTACTCTCTCCTGTTTTACCCTCTACCGTATCCCTTTAAACTTACATCATGTAGAAGTGGATGAGCAATAAATTAATAATATTGATATGAGGTTACAACAAGCCTCATTCTAACCACAAGATCTATCTGGCTTTGTAAAAGCAGAGGAATTTAACTGAAACGCCATGTATTAATATTTGTTACATGTTATATAATATGCACTGTTTATGAGATTGTGATATTGTCTTGCAGGAAACGACACATAATACAATTATACTTATCTGCCACCTCATATAATAAAGGAAAATATTGGAGAGTCTTTAAGTTGTTTTATAGCTCAGTAGCGACTTTTCTCTAATGGTACAGATGTTCCAGCATGCATGCGTAGTTGCCATTCAGAAAGGTTGAGGCTTCAGCTGTAGGACCCCTTGCTATGTGATTTGAAATAAGCTTAGGAATTGCTGATTTTTTTTGGGCTTCAGTAACAATCTGGCAAAACAGTAGTATGTGTTGCCATTAACCACAGGGCAGGTTCTTTATGCATTAAAATTTATTTAGTGTAACCTGCATAACATAATATTATATGCATCAGAGGATCACATGCACGGATTTATTATCTTACTCTCACAAATTGTCAGACAGCCAAGCACAGTCAACCTAAACTCAAAAGAGTGAAAAGAATTGCCGATATCCAGTCAAGTACACCACATTCATTGGTCAATGGGTTCAGCTGAAATTATCAGTTGCACGTTAGTTGGCACACGTGGTAAATTATTGAAAATTCATATTTTATTGCATTTTTTGTTATAATATACAGACAGGTCATGACGTATACATATAATAATGACATATTATGAATCTGCCGAGTCTCACGGAAAGAACGATATATAATATGTCTGGGTCATATACTAAAATAAGCCTTCAAAACGCGTTTAAACATGATGAGCAAAACCGGTAAAAATGACCTCAGCACAGAGGCGGGAAATGCCTCAGCAGCGAAAGGGTTAAGGTGTATAGAGTACTGTAACTGTAAAGGGACATTTTGTTTGGAGATGTGCTGTCCCTTGCATGTTAGGAGGTATGGGAGCCAGCACTTCATAATTTTCAAGAGCTGTATACACTAGAGACATTAGGCAGGAGTATCCTCCAGCTTCCTGTAAGAAAGCTGCTGGAGGAAAGAGAGAGCCACAGATGTTGGCTCTGAGTGTTGCATAACTCCTCAGAAGTTATTATCTGCATTGGTCTGAGAGGCTCACATGGTAATATACGTCATTATTTATTTTGTATTGTGTATAATGTTGTTTTTATATCCCTTTACATGTAAAATGGATCTGTTAATGATGTAACTGGATTTATCATATTTCTCTTGGAAAGACTTGTAAGGACTGTGTTTATGCATATTTTGAATATTATTTGGTTTTATTTTTTATAGTTTTCACAGTGTCAGCTAAAAATATAAAGACAAATAAAGAACAAAAAGACATCTGTATGAAGTATGCCATTTCTTTAGACATATGCAGTTACAGTGAAAATGTAATACCTGCGAGCTAACAGCTTAGGCTAGGGTCAGACGAACGCATTTTTCACGTCGACCGTCAAAAAGTTCGTCCATGCGTCCGGACGCACTTTTTCACGGAAGACAGGATAGCGGTCATACAGTGCGCAATTACGGCCGTGATATTTTAAACACACTTTTTCAAACTCAATCCCCAAAATCTACAACCGCCAGAAAAGACCCCTGCTAAATAGTTTCCAAATTTTGTCCTGAAATTAACCCCTTAAGGACGGGAGTAATTTTACAAGTTTGGAACACTTTTGAACACTTCTAAAAGTAGAATTTCAGCTATTCGCTGTTCAACCATAATTTACCTCTTACATATTAAGTGTACTCACAATTATTATATATCATTTTGTTCAGGAGAAATAGGGCTTTCATTTTCCATCAAAGATTTATATATAAAATATATTATAGTATGAAAAAAAACCTGTAAAACTATGAGAAAAAAAGGAAATTTTGCTATTTTCAAAGTTCTGCATTGTATTTTTAGTGTGAATGATATTGTACGCTTATCATTAAATGAAATAAAATACATATATTTCTGGTCGGCAATGTCTTACGAGTTCAACGGTGCCCCCCATGTAGAGGTTTTATGAGGTTTTGGAAAGTTACAAGGTCAAATATAGAGTTTGCCCATTTCAGGTTTTACAACTTGAAATTTGCGATTGGTTTCCTGGCCCTATGTAGACTTTGAGAGGTTAAGGCAGTCCAGGTATGAAAAGTACCCCAACATGTGATACCATTTTGAAAAGTAGACAACCCAGGCTATTCAGAATGGTGTACATTTAGTTTTTTTATAGTAGTCACATAGACGCAAACTTGGTCTTCATGTTTGTGTTTTGCATTTTTCACACAAAAACTGTTATTTTACTGATGATATCATGCTCCCTCGACATTTTATTGGCCTAAAAAACTCATATTTCTGGTCGCCAATGTCTTACGAGTTCAACGGTACCCCCCATGTAGAGGTTTTATGAGGTTTTGGAAAGTTACAGGGTAAAATATAGAGTTTGCCCATTTCAGGTATTACAATTTGAAATTTGCCAGATTGGTTTCCTGGCCCTATGTTGACTTTGAGAGGTTATGGCAGCCCAGGTATGAAAAATACCCCAACATGTCATACCATTTTAAAAAGTAGACAACCCAGGCTATTCAAAATGGTGTACGTTTCGTTTTTTTATAGTAGTCACTTAGAAGCAAACTTGGTCAACGGTACCTTCCATTTAGCATTTTTATTTTGCTTTTTGGAAAGTTACACAATCAAATGTAGAGTTTGCCAGATTGGTTTGCTGGGCCTAGGTTGAATTTGAGAGGGTATGGCAGCCCAGGTATGAAAAGTACCCCATCATGGCATATCATTTTGAGAAGTAGACAACCCAGAGTGTTGAAAATGGGGTATGTCCAGTTTTGTATAGTAGCCACTTAGTCACAAACCCTGGCCACACTTAGTCTTCATGATTGTGTTTTGCATTTGTTTTACACAAAAACTGTTATTTTGCTGCTAATATCATGCTCAGTCAACCTTTTACTGGCCTAAAACATTGATATTTGTGTTTGGCAATGTGTTACGAATTCAACGGTACCACACATGTAGCATTTTTTTAGTTTTTTGGTAATTTGACAAGTGATTTTCAGGATTTATGTCGACTTTGAGAGAACATGGCACGCCAAGAAAGAATATTGCTCCAAAGATGACGTGCCAATGATTCTAAATTAGTATTTTGAGTTGTTTGGTGCAGCCACTTTAGAATAGCTGGGCTTAATGTAAACAGGGACAGGCCAAATTCAGGGGATTCCAGAAGTCAGAGTAGTCGTTATAACAAGCCAATGAGTCGGTACAGGCAGCAAACAAAGAGTAGTCGGTATAACAAGCCAATGAGTCGGTACAGGCAGCAAACAAAGAGTAGTCGGTATAACAAGCCAATGAGTAGGTATAGGCAGCAAACAAAGAGTAGTCGGTATAACAAGCCAATGAGTCGGTACAGGCAGAAAACAAAGAGTAGTCGGTATAACAAGCCAATGAGTCGGTACAGGCAGCAAACAAAGAGTAGTCGGTATAACAAGCCAATGAGTCGGTACAGGCAGCAAACAAAGAGTAGTCGGTATAACAAGCCAATGCATTAGTACAGGCAGCAAACAAAGAGTAGTCGGTATAACAAGCAAATGAGTCGGTACAGGCAGCAAAGGGTAATCGGGACAAAGCAGAAAAGGAGATTTAGTAATTTAGCTCTGTATGATAAATTTTGAAGCACTCGGTTATGCAGAGGCCAGGTAGAGATGGGCTGGTAGGGCAATAATAACTAGAATCCTTTTGGATTCCTTTCTTGCGGCAGACACGACACTTTTTCTGGGGGGACTTTTTACAGTGGGTGGGAGGGTCTCGGGAAGGATAGTGTCTGCCACTTAATCTTTGGAGATCTCCTGATTCCAAAGCGGATGTAACGGGGGCCGGGGTTAGGATAAGTTGGGATATGATCTCAAGCATGAATTCTAGGAAGGGATATGGCTTTTGTACTGCTGCCTGCTTGTAGAGCACGTACGCATTGAAAATTGCTATCTCAGTCAAATAGATGGCAATCGTCTTTTACCATGCCCTAGTCTTTCGGTTCACCAGATAAGGCTGTATACATTGATCAGCCAAGTCTACTCCCCCATAAACTTGCTGTAATCTACAATGCACTTCGGCTTTTCCAGTGGCTCAGTTCTCCCTCTCACAGGCACTGGCACTGTACTTTCGTCGTGCACTGTAGATAGCATGTATATGTAGCGCTGGTTTTAAATCCCCTGTTGTTGTAGTACTTGTTTTTGGCCACCGGAGGGAGACAAGATCGATGTAAGACACTGAACATTGGGACTACATTTTCCAGCATGCTTTGCGGGCGGGAACAGGAAGTGGGTGGGAGAGAGACACTGATATATCCGCAGCCTCGTGGAAAGAGCTGGCAGAGCATGCCTAGGAGTGAGAGGAGCAAGACGCAGTGTAGCTGAATGTGATAGCGACCAGGCCGGAGCGCAGGTGCGGCCAGACAGAGCTGGAGACCGGGTTTTTTCGCCTTATTATACGAAGACCCAGTGATCCACCGCAGTAACCCGAGCCGATACAGAGTGAGCTGGAGGACCCCGAGTTAGGAGAACCGCAGCTCGATCTAACAGGGAGTGCAGGCGGTGAGCTGGACATCTTGTGGCAGATACAGACAAGCAAGACAGTGGATCCGGTGACACAGAGAACCCCAGTCAAAATTGAGCGGAGAGATGTCCTGGGTCGAGCGGAGCACAGAGTATCTGGCGGATGGGTGAGAGGCCTTCCAGGCCGTTGTGAAAATCTAAAGCACACTGCAGTTTGTTTCAAAACCCACAGGGCCCCAACGTGACTAGTCGAAGATACCTCATAAATAATTCACTGGCCAGTTGAATATTGTACCCGGGTACCAACACACACATACACATACATTCTTTGGGACATAACCTGTACGGGACTCACTCCCCAACCACAAAGGGGGTTAAAGATATATTTATATCTTTTCCGCTGCGCGTTTCTCGCATTACGAAGCATTGTATTTCTTTTCCGCTGCGCGTTTCTCGCATTACGAAGCATTGTATTTCTTTTCCGCTGCGCGTTTCCCGCACTACGAAGTGCTGTAAATATATATATATACCGTGTTACTCATTATATGCCAGTTTATTCAGTAAACTATATAATTTATAAAATCCACGACGGTGCTGGAGTATATTTATTCCCTAGTGCGGGGAGACTGACCCGAGGTTCAAATTCAGCGGCTCCTCCGGGAGTGAGCGCTACATATACATCTTTCTTATCGGTGAACCGAAGGGCTAGCACTTCTTCCTGACGTAGAGATGAAGAGGAGCCTCTACTTTTTTTGCCTGCTGTCAGGATTTGGGGAAAACCTCTGCGATTCTTCCGCACTGTGCCACACGCAAGGGTCTCAAAACAATATAAATTCTTAAATAGGTCGATACTGGTGTAATAGTTATCGACCCATAAATTGTTGAATAGGGGATAGACCAGATCCCACACAATTTTCCACTGGTGCCAAAACAATCGGGGCATCCTGGGGGGTCAAGGTGGCTATCTTTCCCTTCGTATATTCTAAACGCTCATGTGTAGCCTGTTGTGGACTCACACAATTTATAAAATTTGACGCCATACCGGGATCGCTTGCTTGGGATATACTGCTTGAAGAGCAGTCTGCCTTTAAATTTCATAAGGGACTCGTCTACAGATATATTTTGGTCGGGAACATAATTATCAGTGAATTTGGCAGACATAAGACTGATAAGGGGCTGAATTTTATAGAGGCGGTCATGCATTGGGTCGTTTCTTGGTGGGGACAGTGCATTATCATTAAAATGGAGGAATCGCATGAGATTTTCGTATCTCTCCCTCTTCATAACCCTTGGGAATAGTGGGGTAGCCAGGATGGGGTTTTTGTGCCAGTAAGACCGGATACTTGGCTTCTTCACTATTCCCATTACGAGGGTTAGAGCCCAATTTTTTTTAACTCTATCACATCCATTGGGTGCCACTTGTTACGTCTGTGGCGATGTGAATCCGGATGCGCATCAAGAGACTGGTTGGCAAACAGGTTGGTTTGCTCAACCACCATCTCGAATACGTCGTCCGACATGAAGAGATTAAAAAAGCTCACTGGCTCACAGTCCTCTACCCTTACTGTGATGCCAGGAGTCGCTATAAATGGGGGTATTTCTGGGGCAGCCATATTTGGGGGTACCCAATTGCTTTCGCGCCTCCCAGTAGATGGTGGGGGGTCACCATCACTGGAGGGTTCACTACGGGGCTCTATATCAGAGGCTGTGAGGGTGTCACTGTCGGCGAGAGCGTCGCTCTCAGAGGCGGCCAGGATCTCATATGCCTCTTCTGGGGAATAAAAGCGGGAGGACATTTTTATGGGGATCTTGTTATAACTAATTAAATGGAAAGTCGGGGAACTGATGGGGTCAAGTATTAGAACACCTAAACTAAGCCCTTCCGGTCCTTGTAGTGGCCGGTACTTCTATGTATCTAGACAAGGTAAGAATATTCCAAGGGGGTCGTATGCCAATGCGGGTAGTCAGGAATGCCACGGGGTCGTATGCCAATGCGGGTAGTCAGAAATGCCAAGGGTCATATGCCAATGCGGGTAGTCAGAAATGCCAGGGGTCGTATGCCAATGCGGGTAGTCAGAAATGCCAGGGGGTCATATGCCAATGCGGGTAGTCAGAAATGCCAAGGGTCGTATGCCAATGTGGGTAGTCAGAAATGCCAGGGGTCGTATGCCAATGCGGGTAGTAGTCAGAAATGCCAGGGGGTCATATGCCAATGCGGGTAGTCAGAAATGCCAAAGGGTCATATGCCAATGTGGGTTCTCAAATCGGGGGTACACTGCCAGGGGGTACACTGCCAATCAGGTGTACACTGCAGGCCAGGGGGTACAGTGCCTGGGGTTTTTTTCAGGTTTTTTTTTCAGTCAGGGGGTACAGTGCCTGCCAGGGGGTACTGTACCTGGGTTTTTTTTCCAGTTTTTTTCAGCCAGGGGGTATTGTGCCAGGAGGGTACAGTGCCTGCCAGGAGAGTACAGTGCCTGACAGGGGGTACAGTGCCAGCCAGGTGGTACTGTACCTGGGTTTTTTTCAGGTTTTTTTATTCAGCCAGGGGGTACTGTGCCAGTAGGGTACAGTGCCTGCCAGAGGGTAGTGCCTGCCAGGGGGTACAGTGCCTGCCAGGGGGTACTGTACCTGGGGTTTTCTCATTTTTTTTTCAGCCAGGGGGTACTGTGTCAGTAGGGTACAGTGCCTGCCAGGGGGTACAGTGCCTGCCAGGGGGTACTGTGCCAGGAGGGTACAGTGCCTTCCAGGGGGTACTGTACCTGGGTTTTTTTTCATTTTCTTTTTCAGCCAGGGGGTACTGTACCTGGGGTTTTTTTCAGGTTTTTTTTCAGCCAGGGGGTACTGTGCCTGGGTTTTTTCCAGTTTTTTGTCAGCCAGGGGGTATTGTGCCAGGAGGGTACAGTGCCTGCCAGGAGGGTACAGTGCCTGACAGGGGGTACAGTGCCAGCCAGGTGGTACTGTACCTGGGTTTTTTTCAGGTTTTTTTTTCAGCCAGGGGGTACTGTGCCAGTAGGGTACAGTGCCTGCCAGGGGGTAGTGCCTGCCAGGGGGTACAGTGCCTGCCAGGGGGTACTGTACCTGGGTTTTTTTTTTTTTCAGCCAGGGGGTACTGTGTCAGTAGGGTACAGTGCCTGCCAGGGGTACAGTGCCTGCCAGGGGGTACTGTGCTTGCCAGGGTTTTTTTGGGGGGGTTTGTGCTCCGTTGATCTCTGCCTCTCTCATCTCCTCAGATCGCAATGAGGAACAGGAGAAAGGGGCAGAGACAATGTCTCAGCCAATGCAACAATCATTGGCTGAGACATTCTGACAGTTGCAGAGGTGACAGCTTGTCACCGCTGCAACTGTCAGCTCCAGGCGCCGATTCCACAACGGAAAAGGCCCGCCTCCCTTCCCACAATGCCGATCGCCAGCTGGGAAGGGAGGTGGGTGGTTTTTCAGCACGCAGAGTCACCAAACGCTGCGGGGCATACCATGCCGTCCTGCGGCATTAAAGCCCACGCGATGCAGGACGGCATGGTACGCCCCGCGTCGTTAAGGGGTTAAAAAAATTGAATTTTTACATGGTTTTGCTTTTTTTTTGTAAATAAATGTTTTTATTTTGATTTTTCACAGTAAACAAAGATATATGAAAGTTGTACATGTATCAAAGTCATCAGCACGCAGGCTGGGCGGTGGCATCATCGTAAAACAGCATGTATCTTTTACATTCCAGTTAGTTACCAGACCTAGAAAACTAAGTATCAGCATCAAATCAGAATAACGTTGTTGGGATCACGTGGAAAGGGTTGTTTAAACTAAGACCAAAAAAGGGGGGGATTGGGGAGGGGGAAATGGCCTGGGAATGTGGGCAAATCCCTACTGGGCACAGAAACCATAAAACAGTGCATTCACTATATGTCAAGGGTTGAGACTAGAGGGTCTTAAGAATGAATGTGGTCAGTTACTACGTCATATTGGCTCAATTACAGTAACAAGGCATGAAATTCTGCTCCTCCCGATTGGAGGATCCAAGTACTCCAGATCTGAGTGTATTGGGCCGTCATACCGTTCATTGAGTAGTACAGTTGTTCGACTCTATGGAGCTCTTCCATTTTAGAGAGCCAAAGGTGCATGGGAGGGCTCACCCTTTGCTTCCAAAATAGGGGTATTAGACTTTTGGCAACATTCAGAATGCGGATACACACCGATTTTTTTGTAACCTGAAGTAGCGTAGTGTACATGATGTAATAGCATGGTGGCTGGTCGGAAGTCGGGGGGGGGGGGGGTTCTATGAACAGTTGAGTGTTTTTATGTATCTTTTCCCAATATAGGCGAATTACTGGGCTAGACCACCATATGTGGAGTGCCGATCCCGGGCTTTCACCACAGCGCCAACACTCATCCGACATATCAGGAAACACGTGACTAAGCTGTTCAGGGGTCTTATACCACAGGGATAGTAATTTATATGCCGTCTCCTGTGTTTTTGATGAGACCGAGCAGTGGTGTGTAAGGTCGCAGATTTTCCCCCATTGGGAGTCTGACAGAGTAGTTTCTAACATCATCTCCCAACTGCCCATAAACCTTGGCGGGGGAGTTCTGTTTGAGCGCTGGAGAAGGTCATATAAAATAGGACACACCATGTGGCAGTAGGTCAGCTGTCATGCACTGTTTTTCAAATTCTTTTAGAGGGCGGGTCAGTTTTGTTCGTTGGGGTATGGATCTGATAAAGCTAGCAATCTGTTGATATCGGAAGTATCGTAGGAAGGTCACTGCCCTATCGCCCAGTATGTCAGTAAGCGAGACAAGTTGTTGGTCTCGAAATACGTCACAAATGCGTGGTGTTTGTGTTTGCAGCAAGTCTGTGAATATCGACGGGGTGCAGGATGTGGGTGTGGAGGCTTGGCACAACAATGGCGTAAGCGGCGATGGGTAGGAGGACAGGTCTTAAAGACGCATTACTCGTTGCCATATACGTAGTATAGCTGAAGTGTAATTTAGATCACGTACACGTCATAGCCCTTGCAGTTTAGGCAGCCAAGGGAGGACAGTGAGGGGAATCCCAGCTTCGTCTTGTTCAACCACCCCCCACGCTTTGAGTTTGCGGGGTTTTGCCCATTCTAGAATACGCTGAAGGTGGCAAGCCATATGGTACATCGCGAAATCTGGGATGGCAAGCCCCCCCCGTGTTTTGGGTAGGGTAAGGATGGAAAATTTTAGTCTCGGTCGGGATCCCCTCCATACGTAATTCGAGATCTGCGTATGTAGGTCCCGAAAAAAGGTTCGCGGGAGGTCAATGGGAATCGTCTGAAAGAGGTATAAAATACGAGGGAGTACATTCATTTTGATTGCCTGGACTTGACCCAGCCAGGAAATGTGTGGATAATTCCAGGCCTTCAGATCCATAGAGATAGTCGCGAGCATGGGCGCAAAGTTGTCCCTGAACATTAAAGTGTGGTCAGAGGTCAACCAGATTCCCAGGTACTTAATTCTGTCCTCGGTCCATTGGATCGAGAAGTTTGGCCGTATGGATTGAGCCGTCGACCGTGGCATGGACACATTTAACAGGAAGGACTTGGCAAAATTAATTTTCAAGTTGGAGAGGTTACCGTATACTTCAAAAGCTTTCAGTAAGTTGGGCAAAGTCGTTTCTGGATGAATCACGAAAAAAAGGAGATCATCCGCGAAAGCAGCTACCCTGTGCTCCGTCCGACCAGTCCGGATCCCTCTGATGTCCGGGCTAGCCCTGACCGAGGACAGGAAGGGCTCCAATGCCAATACAAACAACAATGGGGAGAGCGGGCATCCCTGATCCCTGCCTAGTATCATTCCTTATAGACATGTGCATTCGTTTTAGTACTAAAACGATTTAGTCAGAATTTTGGGATAATTTAGTTTTAGTGTGAGTCAAGAGAAACGAAACTGCTCAGTATAAAAAACGAAAGAAACTAAAATAAAATGCACTACATTTTAGTTTCAGTCCTTTTTGTGATATTACATTGATGAGTGAAGGAGACCAGCAATGAAGAGTGTAACATCGCAACATCCGAAGTTCTGCACCCTCCACATGCCAATGCAGTAGGATGTTCTATACAGAGAGGGGCATTAATTAATGCAGGAGGATGTTCTATATATTATACAGAGAGGAGTATTAATTAATGCAGGTGGATGTTGTATACATTATACAGAGAGGGGTATTAATTAATGCAGGAGGATGTTCTAAACATTATACAGCCCTTTAAAACCAGTGGCTGCGAGCGCTGAGATCGGCTGCTTGTTACATGACCCACCATTGTGACATGTTAAAACAGCTAAAACTGGCCATCGCTAGAATCCAGACGCACCCTTCATCTTTCCAGCCTGGTGTTTAAGAGCATCTTTGGGAAGCTGCCACCCTACCTGAATAGACTGCTTCCCCCAGCAGCTCCCTCATCCTATAACCTCCGATCCAGGACCAGCACCTTACTTGCAATACCACAATACAAAAAGACAGTGGCTCGGTCCTCATTGTCCTACAGAGCACCACAATTATGGAATAACCTCCCAGACACCATCAAATCTTCCACCAGTCTAAGTCACTCAAAATTTCCCTATTAACATACCTCAATACAGAATGCACCTGTAAACATGTAACCTAGTGACTATATTTCCTACATATTTATTTTCTGTTAATCTGTATATTTGTGTTGTTAATATCTTACATTGTATTACTTTGTATTTCTGTAAATGTAACACTTCAATGTACTTGAACCCAGGACATACTTGAAAACGAGAGAAATCTCAATGTATCCTTCCTGGTAAAATCCTTTATAAATAAATAAATAAATAAATACATTATCTCTCAGTACAATGTATCAGGCTCAGTTGTTACAGTAACTGACTGTAACAGCGCTCAGAGTTTCAGTAAAACAAGGAAATAATATTGTTCTAACCTTTCTGAGCGCTGTGATGAGCAGCAGTCAGTTACTGTAACAGCTTTGCCTGACACGGGGCACTATTACAATGTTGGTGCTAACTTAACCAGAGCTGTTGTAAACTGAAAACCTCCATAGGCTATAATGGCTCTGGGAAGTTTACAACAGCTTTGGTTATGTTAGCACCAACTATGTAATATGGCCCACATTGTGCTGAGAGTGAGAGATACTGTAACAAGCAGCGATCTCAGCCCTCTGAGGAGCCACTACAATAGTAATTGTATCCATTGGTTTTCGGATGAATGAAATTAGTTTTCATACTAAAGAACTGAAAACGAATTTCTTTAGTAACTAAATAAATTGCATTTTAGGACTAATCCATTAGTTCAAAACGAAATTTTGTGCTGTGCACATGTCTAATTCCTTATCTTAAAGGGTTCCGTATAGATCCCATTCACGCAAACCCGTGCAGTCAGATCCGAATATAGAGCCCGGATCCAGGTGCATAGATTAGGACCTAGTCCAACCTGGGAAAGAGTTGCAAACAAGAATTCCCAGTTTACTCTGTCAAAGGCCTTCTCCGCGTCCGTAGAGAGGAGGAGAAGGCCTTCTCGTTGCCTCACTGCCCTATGCATGATCGTCAGTGCCCGTATGGTGTTGTCCCGCGCCTCCCGCCCTGCCACAAATCCCACCTGGTCTTGGTGTATCAAACCCGGGACATAAGGTGTAAGTCGTGTGGCCAGAATCTTCGCATACAGTTTGAGATCGCAATTTAATAGGGAGATGGGCGGTAGCTGTCACACCGCTCAGCATCTTTACTTTCCTTAGGAATTAAAGATATGTTAGCCGCCTGAGTTTGGGACAGAATGGTGTGGCCTTCCAGGATGGCATTAAAAGCCACCAGGAATCTGGGGTAGAGAATTTTCGCAAATCGTTTATAATATTGCAGGGGAAGGCCATCTGGGCCTGGGCACTTGCCCGTTTTAGAAGATCTTGCCACGTCACGCAATTCTTCTATAGTTAAGGGTGCGTCTAACAGTAGGGCAGTTTCAGGTGTCAGGCGTCGTGTGACGTGTTGGGAGAGCTAGGCATGAATCTTTTGCGAATGAAGTGTGCGTCCTGCGTCCGTCGCCGGAGTGGGCAGGTCATATAGAGTCGCGAAGTAGGAACGAATTGTAGGGAGAATGCGGTTCGGTAGGTGTTGTGTTTTGCCATGTGTGTCCCTGATTTTGGCAATGTAAGTGGTCGAATGGCGGGCACGTAGCATACGAGCCAGCAGTCTCCCACTCTTGTCTCCATGAGCAAAGAAAAATGTCTTGGAACGTAAACAGTGTCGGTGATACGTGGAATTAAGAAGAGTGGCCAGTTCCCGGCGTAGGGTTGTCAAGTCGGTTAAGGCTAGGGTCAAACGAAAGCGCTTTTCCCCGCGAACATCAAAAAGTGCGTCCGAACGCATTGACGTATTTTTTCACGGAATGCGCAAAACCAGTCAGACGATGCGCATTTTCGTGCGTGATTTTTTACGGATCGTCAATAAAACACTTTTTGCGTCTGGACGTTATGTAGGCTGGACATTAGCAGAGTCTGACATCTCCTAATCACGCACACATGCCGCTATGCCGCCGCAGCGCACTCTGTACATCAGTACTAGCGGTTCTGCGTTCTCGAAAAAATGCGTTCAAATTCCACTTGCGTTACACGGCCGGACTTTCGTGCGGCCGTACTTCGTATATTGGACGTCATTGCCCGTCATTTGCTGCTACTGTGGCCGTGATTAAGTGCGCCAGAACGCATGTTAAAAGTGCGCTGGTCTGACCCCAGCCTAACTGGGCAGGGTCAAGGTATTCCTTATGTAAGGTCTCCAGGTGGTGAATGCGAGCTAAGAGATCAATTGTAGTTGCCTCACTGTTTTTTTTGCTCTGACGCCTTACGGATATAAAACCCACGTACGACACATTTATGTACTTCCCAGACGGACAGTGGAGACACATCTGGCGTGTCATTGTCCTGAAAATATAGGGCTAGGGTCTGCTCACAGTCATTTGAAGTCGGGGGATCAGTCAGGAGGAAATCATTAAGTCGCCAGGCTGGGACGGCAGGGCGATGCAGAGGGGAAAGAAGACGCATTGTGACCGGGGCATGGTCAGACCATGTCAAAGATCCAATCCGGACCAATTGCAAATCAGGTAAATAATAGTGCGGTATAAAGAAATAATCCAGTCGGGAATAGATCTGCGCAGGGTGTGAAAAATATGTATAGTCTTTGTCCTCCGTGTGCATTGCCCTCCAACAGTCCACTAATCTGTGTGTATGCAACAATTTGGAGATAGAGCGAGTGACATGTGGGGGGACAGCTGAGCGTCCTGAGGATGTGTCAAGGCGGGGATCCAGTGGTACATTCAAGTCGCCCCCTAAAACTAGACAGCCCTCAGAGAACTCAGTGATGAGAGGAAGCAATTTGTTCATGAATCTATGTTGTCCCTTGTTTGGTGTGTAGAGGTTTGCAAAAGTATATTTGCGTCCCGCTATTTCTCCCTTTACCATTATATAATGGCCATCTTTATCGGATAGAGTTGCTTGTTGGACAAAGGGGACAGATTTGTGAAATAAAATCGCTACGCCCTTAGATTTGGCCACCGCATTGTTACTAAAAAAGCCTATTGGGAACCAGGAATTTGTGAGTCTCAGGGCCGCCCCTTCTCTAAAGTGTGATTCTTGGATAAACACCACTGAGGCACGTGCTTTCCAGAAATAACGTAGAGCACCCTAACGTTTCTCAGGTATGTTTAGGCCACTGGTATTAATGGACATTAACATAAGAGGTTCCTGACGCATGGCCATTATCTAAGGATAACCATGGAGCTCTCTAGGCCAACCCCCACTCCCACAGGAAGGGGTAAGGAAGGGAACCGGGGATCTAAGGGAATAGGTAATAGGTGGTAACTATAAACACTCGGAGAGGCAGGGCTGACAGGGGGCAGGAAGAATCAGACAGACCAACCAGTGGTCCGAGTATCCTGTCCACTTCATGTGTCAACCAACCTCGGTGGGGAAAACGTGACCTAGCGGTCGCGGGAACTAAACTCTATTTATGCATCGGGGCCTCCGCAGACCCCCCAAGTAACACTGAATATCAATACAATAATACATTGAACGTTGTATGAGAAAAATAGAAAAGAAAAAGAATATTTCAAACCAGCAGGACCCATCTCGTCCGAGAGTCCAAGGGAAGGCGCAACGAGTGTTCCTTAACCCCTTCACTGCTGAGCCATTTCAAGTCTTAAAAAAAATTGTTTTTTTAAAAAATTATTTATGCTTTTTCTTTACTTTATAGATGGTCATGTTTGATATCATTGGAAAGGCCATGCTCTGGCCATTCTAATGATACCAAACATGTCCCTGCTAGCTGCCAACAGTCAAAGGAACCCCCCATCTCTACCCTATCTTTCCTTAGGAGTCAATGAGGACGTTCCCCACACGTCCTCAGCAGTGAAAGGGTTAAGCTTGGGTCCCATCTTCGGGGGGGGGGAGGGAGAGAAAAAGTCTTTGGTCGAGACAGTTCGGATAAAATCCTAATCCAGATTCCTCTCACCCCCTGCAAAGAAAAGAAAAGAGAAAAATAATAATAAGTATAGCAAAGTCAAACCTTTAAATAATTGAGTACTGGCGACAGGTGTCGCGGAGTTATATCAGGTAGAAGGTCAGGAATACTGGGATCGCAGGCCTTGGGGTAGGTGTCTTTCCGGACCAAATCTGGGCGTTGGCCGGAGTGTGTAATAGAAAGGCGCGGTAAGAGAAAAAAAAAAAATATCAAAAAGCCTTGCGAGTTGGAAATCCAGTTTTGGGAACGCAGGTCGTGGGTTGCTGTCAGCCTGTGCGCACTTTCAGCTTGAGCATGGAGTCTCACATCTGCGGCCCCGGTCCCCGGGCAGTTTGTTGATGGTCAAGGCGAGCACGCTGAGAAGATGGCCATGGTCGCGGCCTTCCGAGACCACCATTATACAGTGCCAGAGGGTCAGGCCACGTCAGTGAAATTGGTGGAAGTTGTAGTAGACGAGCCAGTTCTGGAAGATCTTCAGCCTCTTGCACCAAAAATTGGCCCGCAGGAGTCGTCACTGAGAGTCCCGTCGGCATCTGCCATCGATAACGTATTTGTTGCGTGAGCAGGACACTAGTTAGTGGCTTGAATGCCCGCCTGTATGTAGCCGGAGCGAGGTCTGGGAATAACTGCAGGTTCACACCCTCAAACGAAAATTCCGTAGCGACTCTAGCATGTCGCAGAATTTCTTCCTTCAGGTCAAAGCGAGACAAGCAGCATATAACGTCCCGTGGAGGGCTGCCGGGTGGTCCCTTTGGTCGCAAGGCCCTGTGTGCCCTAACAAAGTCAATCTCGGATTGAGGCGGCCTGTCAAGGAGGGCATTGAAGATATGCAGCAGCACTTGTTTCAGGGCAGAGGGTGAGTCCTCGGTTTCTGGCAGACCTCTGAGCCGGAGGTTTTGGCGTCTGCCCCTATTGTCCAGATCTGTGAGGTGGAGAACCATGCTTTGCATCTGTGAAGTGTGAACTTGTACAGCACGTGCAGTAGAACCAGCTTGCAAACGGAGAGTGTCACATTCCCCCTCCAAGTGAGTAACCTTTGCAGCTAAACTATGAATCTCTGTGCGAATGTGGTGCAGTTCTGACATAATGGTGGTGCTCAAATTTTCATTAGCAATTCGCAGGTCAGATTTAATTGGGAGGTTTTTCAGGATGGATTGCCAGTCAATCGTGGAAAGATGCCCGTTATTCCAAGGTCCCTGGGTGGTGACAGACAAAAAAGAAGGGGTAGGCCGCAGACAAGCCGGGGGCTCGAGTTGGGAGCTCTGCCCAGCCTGTGCAAGCGCTGTGGGGTAGGCCTCCGGCCTTATCTGGGAAGGTGGATTTTGGGTCATTGTTTGGGCCTGCATTGTGTCTGGGGTAGCGCTCATCCAGTCCCCCTGTGAATTGAGGTCCATAGCAGCCGGGGACGTTGTGGGTTCGGGCGCCAGGGTAAGCTGCGGTGAAGCTGGGGCCTCTAGTAATTCGTTCTGCCCAAATCGAGCGTGTGCTTCCGACCCATCGGCGCAGTCTGAGTGCGGGGTGAAAAATTGCCGCAGGGGAGTCGCTGGAGCGCCGCGATTTTTCTCCCCTTGCCTCTGGACACCCGTTGCCTTACTTATTTTGCCCATTTTGGAGTCTGCTGGATGCCGAAAACGTTCTGGTGAGGGAATCTGCGGAGGAGCTCGTGCTTCACACAGCCTTCTCCATCGGCAGTCAGGCCACGCATGTTTTTGCTTTTTAACCCTTTCACTGCTGAGCCATTTTCCCGCTCTGTGCGGAGCTCATTTTGACGGTTTTATGGTCATCATGTTTAAATGTGATTTGAAGTTCTATTTTATTATAACCCCAGAATTATTTTTTTTTTAAAAAAAATACAACCCTTTTATCTTTATTCAAAAAAATATATATTATTTTATTTTTACACCAAACATGGTTATGTTTAGTATCATTGGAAAGGCCATGATCAGGCCTTTCCAATGATTCTATATAAGCTTCCACAGATCAGGAGATACGGGGTTCCAAACGACCCCCTTTGCTCCACTTGGCAGCTAGTGGGTTAACTGGCCAACTGACATCATCACACATATGGCGACAATGTTAGTGAGTGCGGGGGGTGACCCCAGAGGCTTGGCTGACATCCAAGATGTCAGCCACCTCCGGGAGCAAATAGCGATCCTGGAAATTAAGGGAGTAAAGAGAGGCACAGCTGGAAAGTCCAGACTCTGCCCTCTCCAGTGGTGCCTCTCATTTTTAATGTGACATTGTTTGTGAGAGAGTGGGGTGCAAAGGAACCCCCTCCCCTTTCAGTTTCTCCCCATGAAGTCATTGCGATGGCCGGGGCCCATAAGACCGTTGGGCCGGCTTCAAAGAAGCCAGAACAACGTGGGACCCTGGCCAGAGAGGTGAGTATAGAGAGGGAGGGGGGTTAAAGGACCATGACGTACATAGTACATCCTAGGCCAGTGGTCAGCAACCTTGGCTCCCTGATGTTTTGGGAACTACATTTCCCTTGTGTCTCAGTAATCCTAACGGGTGACTGAGCATCTTGGGAGATGTAGTTCCCAAAACATCAGGGAGCCAAAGGTTGCGGACCCCTATCCTAGGCCCTTAAGAGAAATTTTCCCCAGGTCGTACTATGTACGTCAGTGGTCCTTATGGGGGTTAAAGAGTAGAGAAGGCATCAAATGGAGGATTGCTGCTTTTGCAATTTACAACAGAATTGCTACAAAAAGCAGTGCTGGTGTCTTCCTCTGACATTTCAAGATGATATGAACCCAGGAAATCCTCTAGAGACAGAAAGTTAAATCCAAATATGCAGGAGCCTAAGCAGTAAGAAGTTTCCCAGGAGAGTAAATTCATCAAGCTTGGAAGAGCAAGTTAGACGTACTCGTGCCATACTAAGGGATGAGTGCTCTGACTGAGACTTATGTGACATGATGGATAGTGTTGAAGAGCAGGAAACTCAAATAAAAAGGTGTATGAATTTATACAATCTCTTAACAGTACCTTCTACTGGGATTAGAAAAAATGGATTCCTGTACAGCAGTAACAACAGATATGATGGGGCTGATGAAAGTATGAATGAGTGAAGTGGGGCAAGAGGATTTTAATGCTGATGCAGAATATGCAAGAAGGTGTATGCTGCTTGACAGAGTATGCTCATTCAATATTCGGAACTAGAAGCACCAAAACTATTCATAGTTCCTGTTCAAGCGGCACATCAGAACAGCAAAGCATTGCAGCAAAAAGAGCAGAGTGTGCCGCTTAGCTGACAGCAAAGCAGGCAGAGATGGAGATGGAAGAGACTTATGTTCTTGTCTTTGAGTAACAATAAAGACTCGAAAATCAGAGAGATCTTCGATCCTCATATTCCTAGAGCACCACAATTATGGAATAATCTCCCAGACATCATCAAATCTTCCCCCCAGTATTAAGTCACTCAAGAGCTCCCTATTAATAAACCTCAATACGGAATGCACCTGTAAACATGTAACATAGTGAATATATTTCCTACATATTTATTTTCTGTGTTAATCTATATATTTGTTTTGTTTTTAATATCTTGCATTTATTACTTTGTATTTCTGTAAAGACTGTAAAATTTCAATGTTCTTGAACCCAGGAAATACTTGAAAATTAGAGAAATCTCAATGTATCTGTAGCGCTGCTTTAAAAACACTGTATTCTGGTGCGATGAACTATTGCTGCCACCAGAGGGAGACAGACATTGTTAGACTATGCTGGACAAAACATAACTACATGTACCATTATCCTTTGCGTGGGGACAGGAAGGAGGTGGTACAGGAAGAGGAAAGAGTTCAGCAGCCTCGTGCAAGAGAGAAGCAGAGTGAGTGGAGCAGTGAAAGGTGGAGGACGCAGGTTGGAGCTGTCAGGGATCACAACCAGGCCGGAGTACAGACGCTGTCTTACTGGTGCTGGAGATCGGGACAGTGACTGTGTTAAGACCTACCTGCGCAGCGCTGAGAGGTCTGGAGGAAGAGTTAGATCCGGCAGGACCCCGAGTTAGGAGACCGCTAATATGCTGCTTTATTGGGATCAGTAAAGAATATAATACATAAAAATCCACAACAGTGCTGGTGTATAGTTATTTCCTAGTGCGGTGAGACTAACCCGAGGTTTATTCAGCGGGTCCTCCGGGAGTGAGCGCTACATATCCTTCCTGGTAAAATCCGTTGCAAAATAAATAAATAATAGCTGCAAAACTCAAGGCCATCCATTTGTAATCCAGCATGAATTTAGAGAAGAATGAGTAACTGGCCAAAGATTAATTCAAGAGAGTCGATTAAATTAAAACAATTCAGTGACTTTCTTACAGCCTGCAGCAATGCCATGCCACACATTAACCCTTTAGCTGCTGAGCCATTTCACGCCTGTGTGCTGTGGTCATTTTTACCGATTTCGCTCATCATGTTTAAACGCGTTTTGAAGCCTTATTTTATTATATAAAACATAACAAGGAAAAAGAGTGTCATCTGCGCTCGTCCCTATGTGTTCCATGTACAACAAAAATGAGGTTTTTGTTTGTTTCAATGGCCATTGCAACGTAAGCCCACTCGCCACTTCAAGGCACCTCTTTAGAGTGGGTACCTAACAATTGTAACCAAAAGGCCGCTCTACTGAGCAGCTCCAAGCCCCTCCAGCTGCTTTTCAGCCAAGGAGAGGCAAAGATGGTGGGTTTTATTTATACACGCACCAAACACTTCCCATTTGGGATCAAAAACAAAAACATGGAAAGAGGAACAGCTGCAGAACGACGGACTGGTGTTACACGCGCTGAGCGTGTCCTCCCCAGTGAAGTGGTTAAAGGGCTTCAGGTGTTAAATGACTGTGAATAAAACCAATAATCCTACAAAAACTCCCTGATTGGGTGATATCTTGTTGGAATCGCCATGTTACACTGCAGTTGAGACGATCAGAAGATTATCCTAATTTCAAAGAGTTTGCTGAATTTATAGCACTAGAAACAGAAATGTCTGTATTCTCACAGAGCCACTTTTTCAACAGCCTGGCAACACTTCCATAGCCGCATGTGGATAACAACAACAGCGCTGCGTATTGCCACTGTTATTAACTCCAGGAGTCCATAGGACTCCATGGAGCCAGACGAGATCTCCTGCAAGCCCTGCAGGAGCTAATGTGAGAGAGTTCCAGCTGGGATGGCCCAAGGATTCACAGGAGAACCCTGCGACAACTTCCTAAACATGATGAGCACACAATGGTCAAAATGAGCTCAGCAGCGAAGGGGTTAAAGAGGCTGTTAAATTTGTTTGGAAATGTTAAACTTTGCACATTTCTAGCCGATATCTGAGGAGCAGCTTGAAACAGTACGACCATCTGAGGCGTATATCAAAATTACTCAACATGTCACAGTTTTAGTGAAAGATGTTTCGGTGCTGGGATTTCAAATTTATCAATAACATTGAAACAAAAATGGCTCTATTCCAACTTTGGTGCAAACTTAACCAGAGTTGTAGTAAAATTAAGTTGTAGTGAGGATGACACAAAAAGGAGAGGCATGTAAAAAATTCTGCGCCTGCAAATTTTTCATACTGTCTCACTTTTTTGCGTGCCTATTCTGAGGTAGATGCTGTATTAGACCATGGACTTTAAACGATGTGCAATGCAAACTTATACTTGCAGCAGCACTGCGCTCTGCCATGGGTATCAGTTCCTGGAGTCTATTGCATATTCTGGCCATGAGCTCTGCGTGCAGTGCTGTGGAGGAATTGTGAAGGGAGACTTGGACTATTTGAGAGATGAATATGGGATTTTTAGGTGGGTTAGGATATAGTAGTAAGTGATTTTTCCAAAGAAAAATCACAACACCAGCTTTGGAATGGAAGTGCAAGCACTTTGGAATAGCTGGCACTTCCAGCCCGAGGTTCAAATTAACATTTCCTATACTAAGTATAAGAGACATTAATTTTACAATAAAGAAGCGCTATACTTGAGTGGAATTGCAATTCCAGCTGATGAGAGAACTTCTTGAACTTCCACAGGCCAATTACGTATGATTTCCAAAATGCGTTTCTAGCTCAAAAACTGTGAAGGATAAATTAAGTCAATAGTAAACATTAAGGATAATTGTTTTCATCCATTTAAATAGTGTCAAAAGTAATACACATTGTTTTATTTTATGTTTAGGTCTTATGTTTACTAGACGTGCATCATGTCTTTTTCTACTTACGTTTTATGCTAATTATAGTGAATTGGTTAAGAACATAACATTAAAAATATGTGAAAATATGTGAATACTGACTTATATTTACAGGACACTTACAGGGCTATTCAAAGTGAATTGAAAAGTCACCGCACGTTCGGTGACTTTCGTTCTCTTCAATTCAGTGTGATTTGGCGACCCTGCGGTGTATTCAGCAAGCACCACAGGGCGTCGTTGTCACAAACAGGCATCATTTTCTGCAAGCAGTGTGCAAGATTTTAAATGCAGAATTGGGGGGGGTTTTTCTCTGGTCTTTGCAACGGAGTTTGCAAAGCAAGGCCACTGGTATTTACAACCCTCTTATCTGATCTGCTCTCTGGGGCTGAAGGGAAACTTGATTCGGGAACCAAATGGTTAGGAAAGAGGGTGAGGGGCAAGCTTTTTGTATAGCATACTCACCAAAATCTCAGGGTATTTCTCCAAAAGACTGGGTTGAGTGAACATCTTCAACAGAACCTTCTGGGACATTTGAAATCTGGAAATACCCATGGAAGTATCTACTCAAATTAGGTTTTCTATGTAAGTCCCATTTTAGTTCAAGAACTGTATTTGCACGTTTTTGTATATTTTGTTTTTGTGATACTGGCACTGTGTAAAGTTTTGTGTTTTTATCTTTTCCATTAAAACTTAAAATCCAGTACTGTCTCTGTTCTAGATAATTCATTCTTCTTGAAAAGAACGCTTGGTTTATTGTTACTGTAGTATTTAACATTTGGTATATATATTTTAGCTATGTAAGGTTGGGCTCCTGGATTGGGGGGTGGTATACAGTTAGTGGGGTTTCGATAGTGCCCTAATTACTTTCGTGGTGGCAGCATATACTTGTAAGGGTGTGTACGGTTTAAGGGGGTTAGGTTGGCATAACTTGGGGCCTTTTGAGCAGGTAGAGTTAGTAAGTCCAAAGGCTTGGAGCTGTAACTCCTTGTATGCTCTCCTTCCGCACGTCAAATGGTGTACGGCTTGAAGGAGAAAAGTTACCAGGAAAGGCTTAATGATCTTAACATGTACAGCTTGGAAAAAAGACGAGACAGAGGAGATATGATAGAAACATTTAAATACGTAAAGGGAATCCACAAGGTAGAGGAAGGGAGTATATTTAAAAGGAAACAAAGTAGTAAAACAAGAGGACATAGTCTTAGATTAGAGGGGCAAAGGTTTAAAAGTAACATTATGAAGCATTATTTTACTGAGAGGGTGGTGGATACATGGAACAGTCTTCCAGTTGAAGTGGTAGAGGCCAAAACAGTAATTGAATTTAAGCAAGCATGGGATAGGCATAAGGCTATACTAAACAAAAGATAAATCCAAGTAAAGTATCCATGTAATTGGGCAGACTAGATGGGCCGAAAGGTTCTTATCTGCCGACATCTTTCTATGTTTCTATGTTTCTATGTTTCTATGTCACGGCAGGCTAGGTAGCTTAGTTAGCTCTTTTCTTTCCGTGACAGTCGTAGTGCAGGGAAAAGCCGCCGCAAACCCGCCGAACACTCACCGCAAAACCCGGCGAACGCACACCGAAACCCACAAAAACATCTGGATTAACCCTGCCGAACACACCGGACAAACCCAAGCAGCCACCGGAAAAAGCCGACACCGCAGACGAATGGAGTGAAAAAAAAAACAGTACGCTTGAATGTTTGAAAAGTGAAACGCTGTTTGCAAAGAAACTACAGAACAAAAGTGTCTTAAATTTACATATAAAATCCAATGAATGATAATAAAAAGGGCTGTTACAGAAAAAAGAAAAACCAGTTAAAAAAAAAAAAAAAAAATTCACAAAAAAATCCCCAAAAACTGCTAAAAGATCTTAAGAAATCTATACATGAAGAGACTTTTTACTGTGGAATATTATAATGAACGGTTTATTAGGTATTGAATTAAAACAGGAATATTTTTAACATTGAAGCCTATGGGATTCGCCTGAATAAACCTGTCGAATGAAACCACCGAATAGCAGGGAAATTCAGCAACTTTTCACTGCTGGTTTGTGTTCTCTGAATAGACGAAGCATTGCTTCTCTATGGGGATTTCACTGCCCTCGAACAGGCACCGAACAGGCACCGTATGTGCAGGCAATTCGCCAGCGTTTGGCAAACTGCCTGCTCTCTGGATAGCCGAATGGCCAGGGAAGGTAACCATAAGCTAAATTTCACTGTTTGGTTACCTTTTGGCCACTATTCGGATCTCTTTGAATAACCCTGTTAATGTTCACATAACCACAAAAAATATTTATAATATAATGGGATATTCAGTACAAAATAACTATTGGGCTACAAACGGACAAGAGCCACAACCTAACTATCGATTTTTATGTTATTTCATACTATCTTTATGTATGTTCTAGTGCAGCACAGATTGCTGCTAATATTTGAAGAATAAGCGTTCGTAGGCCAAGAAAAAGCTGCACTTAGATGGTTAAATGGTCCACACTCCACAATGTACACAATAAATCGATGCCAAATTATAACTCTACAACAAAATCTTGCCCTCCAGCTTATTCTTATCCTGCCAATTTCCTCTTACCCATGTACATCTAAAAATAATTTGATGCCAAAGACATGTCAATTGAGTCCCTGGAAAAAACAAATTGGTAATATGTTTCTGAAGCCCTTTCTAAATAGTAGAAAAGCATCTTTTCATTATTTTTCAAAGATATATATTATTTCTAAAATATATTTCTATTAATTCACTTGTGGTACATGCAAAATACAAATTTACATTTAATGAAATATCAACTTTACTGGATCAAAAGTCAACAACCAACTCCAAGGTCTATGTGACTTCTACATTTGAATAATACATAAAAAAATGTCCTGACTTTAGTATTCAAGGTGTATTTTCCCACAATTACAAGCCCCTAGTCTTAGGGCCAGCTTTAGACCTTTAGGTCCCTGTGCAAAAACATTCCTTTGCAACCCTCAATGACCACATCCATCCATGGGCAAACGCCATCACAGCACCATATTATTCCTATCATTCTTATTAACTTTATATAAGGAGAGAGCTTGATAAGAATAAAAAATAAGGCTCGCTAGACGGTCTTTTCTTTGGGCTACACTGCTGTGTCTCACCTGCTTCTATCCTGAAGACTGCCTTGCTTCCTCGCGACGATGTCCCACCCTGACTTGCTGCCGCTCATGCGGGGGATGCTGGTGGCTATGATGGCGGAGTTCCGTGAGCTGTGGTCCCTCGATGTACGTGAAGCTGGATGGAGGTGTGATGCTATTCTGGTGCCGGTGGCCACTGCGCAGCCTGACGTGGAACCAGTGGAAGTGAGATCCTGTGATGCTTGTGCTGTTGGGCACAGCAGCGACTCTGGTGATCCGGAGAGTCTTCTCCCCCTCCCTGGCGGGGGCGAGGTGGATCCGCTGGATGGCCTATTTGCATCGGCAGTTGGCGACCGGTCCGTTGATGGTGTGGGTCCGGTGAGGCCTTCCTTGGCGGCGTCGGAGTTGCAGGATGTCTGCTGGCTGTCCCTGCCGGTTGAGAACGGCGGCCGTTCTGATGCGGTGGTCCTGCAGCGGGCTCCGTTACGTGGAAGGCCCCCTTTCACTGCTGAGGCGACCTCTTCAATGGAGGTAACCCCTCTCCGCTGTTGCAGCTCGACATGGTGTCTCGGCGGTGCATCATCTCCGGTGGCATCGGGGATCCTTGGCGGCACCTACGGGGCGCTGGTCACGGGAGTTTGCTGTGGTGGAGCCCTGGGTGTCCCTTTGTTTCTGGACACTGGCTGAGACGTGTCCCCCCCCCCACCCTGCGGTGTTCATAAGTTGCTGATCTCGGACTGGAAACCTGTAACCATCCCCTTGCTGACACCACCCCGCATTAGATTTGGGGTGCCCCCGACTTTTGTTTTCCTATTTTGGCCCCCTCCCTTTCTTTCCCCCCCTTTCTCTGTTTTATTATTTTGAGCGAAAGAGTGGACTTCACTGCTGACTTTTTGGGACTAATAGCCATCTTTCTGGTGGAGCATCGGGAGCTCTTATCCCCCCCTTTTTTTTTTTTTTTTTTGGGACATCGGGTTGCAACCTGGGCGAGCCGTTAGGATGGTGACCTAGGCTCTAGCCATCCTTCTGGCCCTAGGTCTCCCGGCCTCGTGGCCCCTTCCTTGGCCCCTGGTATCCTTGCGGTTGCCAGGGCGCGCCGGGAACACCACGACCTAATAGGCAGGTCCTTAAATTTTCTTTTTGTTTTTATTATTATTATTTTTTTTATTTTTTGTTATTATTTTCTCTCTCCTGGATCTCCGGATGCTCTCCACCTTGCAGAACACTTTTTGGCTTGGAACGCCTGACATGTTTTGTTTTACTTCGCTCCCTTTCTCCTTTATACCCCCTCTGATGTTATGTGTCTTGTTCATATCGGATGCACTTGCTTATGTCTTTTTTATTGTGTTCTGTTGATCCTACTTGATGACTTAATTCCTTGCACAATTTTTTCCTTGCCATGGCCCTGCGTGGCCTTTGTATCATTGGCTTTACTATATGTTCTATGCTTTCTATGTCTATTATATTGATGACTTGTTGCAAAATAAAAATTTGAAATATAAAAAAAAAAAAAAAAAAAAAAAAAAGAATAAAAAATAAATACTAATTACTTAATACAACAGCACCAAACTAACTCAAAAAGTGAAAATTAAAATCAAACCGATATACCCATTAAACACTGTCATAGGAGAAGACACTGACAGACACAACGACACACACAGAGAGCAAGAAAGACACTGCAAAACACACAAAAGGACATAGGCAAAGACACTGAAAGAAACATTGGCAAAACACTGACAGACATAAACACAAAGATACTTACAAAGACACAGCCACAAACAGAAACACAAGCAATAGCAATGACTGAAAGACATCCGCAGACACTGACAGTCATTCAGAAAATGGCAAAGAAATTAGCATGAATACAGAGACACTTGCAGAGTCGCACAGATAATGACAAAGACTGTGACCTAGATGCAGAGACACTGCCAGAGAGACATAAAGACACGTAGACAATTGCAGAGACAATTACAGTGAAAAATGTTCCCTGGTGGGAGGTCATTCAGCCTGCAGTCCACCTAAATGAGTCAGAGTGCTCTTAATGGTCCCCGACTCACCAGGAAAATTGATGGTATTTATTTATTTATTTGCAAAGGATTTTACCAGGAAGGATACATTGAGATTTCTCTCATTTTCAAGTACAGTCAGGTCCAAAAATATTGGGACATCGACACATTTCTAACATATTTGGCTCTATACACCACCACAATGGAGTTGGAATGAAACAAACACAATGTGCTTTAACTGCAGACTGTCAGCTTTAATTTGAGGGTATGTACATCCACCTCAGGTGAACGGTGTAGGACTTACAGCAGTTTGCAGATGTGCCTCCCACTTGTTAAGGGACCAAAAGTAATGGGACAATTGGCTTCTCAGCTGTTCCATGGCCAGGTGTGTGATATTCCCTCATTACCCCAAATACAATGTGCAGATAAAAGGCCCAGAGTTCATTTCAAGTGTGCTATTTGCATTTGGAATCTGTTGCTGTTAACTCTCAAGATGAGATCCAAAGAACTGTCACTATCAGTGAAGCAAGCCACCATTAGGCTGAAGAAACAAAACAAACCCTTCGGAGATATAGCAAGAACATTAGGTGTGGCCAAAACAACTGTTTGAAACATTCTCAAAAAGAAGGAACGCACCGGTGAGCTCAGCAACACCAAAATACCCGGGAGACCACGGAAAACAACTGTGGTGGATGAATGAAGAATTCTTTCCCTGGTGAAGAAAACACCCTTCACAACAGTTGGCCAGATCAAGAACACTCTCCAGGAGGTAGGTGTATGTGTGTCAAAGTCAACAATCAAGAGAAGACTTCACCAGAGTAAATACAGAGGGTTCGCCACAAGATGTAAACTATTGGTGAGCCTCAGAAACAGGAAGGCCAGATCGGAGTTAGCCAAACAACACCTAACAAAGCCTTCACAGTTCTGGAACAAGATCCTATGGACAGATGAGACCAAGATCAACATGTACCAGAGTGATGGGAAGAGAAGAGTATGGAGAAGGAAAGGAACTGCTCATGATCCTAAGCATACCACCTCATCAGTGAAGCATGGTGGTGGTAGTGTCATGGCGTGGGCATGTATGGCTGCCAATGGAACTGGTTCTCTTGGATTTATTGATGATGTGACTGCTGACAAAAGCAGCAGGATGAATTCTGAAGTGTTTCGGGCAATATTATCTGCTCACATTCAGCCAAATGCTGCAGAACTCATTGGACTGTGCTTCACAGTGCAGATGGACAATGACTCAAAGCATACTGCAGTGCAAAAGCAACCAAAGAGTTTTTGAAGGGACAGAAGTGGAATGTTATGCAATGGCCAAGTCAATCACCTGACCGGAATCCCATTGAGCATGCATTTCACTTGCTGAAGACAAAACTGAAGGAAAATGCCCCAAGAACAAAGGAACTGAAGACAGTTGCAGTAGAGGCCTGGCAGAGCATCACCAGGGATGAAACCCAGCGTCTGGTGATGTCTATGCGTTCCAGACTTCAGGCTGTGATTCACTGCAAAGGATTTGCAACCAAGTATTAACCCCTTAGTGACCGGGCGGTTTTACACAAATCCGTCCTTTAGTGACCGCTGCTGTTTTTACGTTTCTGCGCTGTTAGTGTTTACGTCAAATTTTCCTCTTACTCGTTTATGTAACCCACACATATTTTACACTGTTTTTCTCGTCATTAAATGGACTTTATAAAGATACCATTTTTTTCATCATTTCATATAACTTACTATAAAAAATATTGTGAAATATGACAAAAAAAATTGAAAAAACACCACTTTTTCGAACTTTGACCCCCAAAATTTCTTATGTATCAACAACCGTCAAAAAAAATTAATTCCTTAGTAGTTTCTAAATTTAGTACTGAGTTTAGCAATACCCAATGTTTACATATTCCTCGCTTTTTTCCTTATTTTATGCAACAATAAGTGCAAGTAGCACTTTGCCATTTCCAAAGAGTTTATTTTCAAAACTAGTGATAGTGACATTGTAACACTGATATCTGTCACTAATTCCTGAATAACCCTCCACATATACATATTTTTTAAAGTACACAAATCAAGGTATTAAACTTGGGGTATTTTGACTCTTTCCATGCAAACCATTTTACCACAAATCTATGCCAAAGTTTGAAAAAAAAATTTTTTGGTGATTTTTTTTTTGAACGCAATTTAAGAATACATGTACTGTGAACTTTAAGGTTTACTGCCAAAGAGCACCCCAAAATATGTTCAGCAACATCTTCTGAGTAAATTGATACCACCCATGTATAGGTATGTCGGGTCATTTGGGGGCTAATAGGCCTTATTTGGGGGTGCGCATTTCAGTTTTCCAACTTGGAATTTTCACATTTCGTCATCATGCACCCATGTCCTATTTGGGACATTTTTGAAGCCGGCCAAAGTAATTTACCCCCATCAAATCATATATTTTTAGAAAGGGCACACCCTAGGGTGCTTCAAAGAGTTGTATTTTAACACTTTCCATGCACTAGCTCTATGTCAAACTTTCAGGTAGTCACTTTTTGCGTTATTTTTTCACACACATTGTACTTTAGGCATGAATTGTCAAATCCAGTTATGGGTTACTGCCAAAAAACACCCCAAAATATGTTCAGCAACATCTTCTGAGTAAAGTGATACCACCCATATATAGATTTGTTCTGTTGTTTTGGGGTGCTACGCCAATCTTTGACATGTGCTTGTCAATTTTCTAATTTGACATACAGTATCTTCTTTGCTTATCTTCTTTTTAGGGGCCTTTTTACATACCCCAGTTTTATGAACGTGCATATATTTGGTAAGCTAACACCCCAGTATTGTAAATGGAGTGTTTTTATGCTATGGATGCAACCGTTTGCTCCAAACAAATTGGATACTGTTTGGTGGTCATTTTTCATTTTCACACCCACATCAGTTTTGGACTGTGATTTAGGAGACAGTGTTGTTTGTTACTGCATGAAAACTCTCCAGGTTGTTTTCTGCAAGGTCTCCTGAGTACACCCATGCCCCCCATGCATAGGTTTGCCAGGATTTTGGGAAGGTTCAAATACAATTTATGACTTTGTCATTGGAGTTGAAATTGAGATTATTTCTTCAGCTAGGCCTATCTTTGGTTTTGGGTCTACCGCATACCCCAGTTTGAATTATTGCCAGAAAATTGTTTATATTTGTTATGTTGACACCCCAAGGTATTGCATATGGAGTGCTTTGATGCCATGGATGCAACGGTTTTAGCCCAAAACATTTGAGAAGGTGTGTGGTGTAATTTTTCAATTTTCAGATTTTTACGCCCACATTAGATTTGGACTGTGATTTAGGAGACACTGTTGTTTGTTACTGCATGAAAACTCTCCAGGTTGTTTTCTGCAAGGTCTCCTGAGTACACCCATGCCCCCCATGCATAGGTTTGCCAGGATTTTGGGAAGGTTCAAATACAATTTTTATGACTTTGTCATTGGAGTTGAAATTGAGATTATTTCTTCAGCTAGGCCTATCTTTGGTTTTGGGTCTACCGCATACCCCAGTTTGAATTATTGCCAGAAAATTGTTTATATTTGTTATGTTGACACCCCAAGGTATTGCATATGGAGTGCTTTGATGCCATGGATGCAACGGTTTTAGCCCAAAACATTTGAGAAGGTGTGTGGTGTAATTTTTCAATTTTCAGATTTTTACGCCCACATTAGATTTGGACTGTGATTTAGGAGACACTGTTGTTTGTTACTGCATGAAAACTCTCCAGGTTGTTTTCTGCAAGGTCTCCTGAGTACACCCATGCCCCCCATGCATAGGTGTGCAAAGATTTTGGCAAAATACAGCACCAATTGTAGAACATAAAAATGTACGAATAAAATGTAAAAGTCTGGTGCAGTAAAAGAAAAAAAAAAACTAAACTGAACTAACTAACTGGAGTGTGAGAAAAAATAGAAAGGAAAAAAAAAATCACAGATCACGCACAGTGTGATATATCTTGAAACAGTCCCCAAGACACAGACCGGGTTGTCCACGGCATTCTGGGCAGTAAAAGATTGTGTCTCTCCTCTGCCCCCTCTTGAAACACACCCTGCACCTTTTTTGGGGTTTCTGTTTGCCCTCAGTAGGGGGGATTTTATAAATAAAATGCGTAGCCCCAACTCTGTCCCCCATCACCGCCCGGGGAGCAGGTGCATCCTGGTGCAAAAGCCCCGAAATGACCTGGAGCTGAAACTGTAAAAAGGACAGCGTCACTCCGGGGTTTGCCTTTTTGCAGAGCAAAAAGGCATTGTGGGTTGCAATTTGCATCAGGTAAATTGCAACCTTTTTGTACCAGGCCCTTGACTTCCGCATAATCTGGTAGGGCTGGAGCAGCTGATCTGCCAGATCAACCCCACCCATATGCCGGTTATAGGCTTTGATGCACACTGGCTTCCTGATGCGCTCAGCTCTGCCACGTACAGAGACTTCCACAGACCTCTCAGTGTGGATGGTGGATAGAAGGTATACATCCTTCTCGTCTCTGTACTTGACCGCCAACAGCTCCTCTTGGCGCAGAGTTGAGGTCTCCCCCCTTTTTAACCGGGTGCGGACAAGCTGTGCTGGGAAACCTACGCGGTTCTTGCGAACAGTACCGCATGCTGCTGTATCAAAACAATACAGCAGCTTGAACAAAGGGACACTTGTATAAAAATTATCAACATACAAGTGGTACCCTTTGTTCATCAGGGGAAAAAGTAGGTCCCACACAATCTTGCCACTGGTTCCCATGTGTTCTGGGCAACCTGGAGGGTCAAGGCTACTATCCTTTCCCTCGTACACCCGGAAGGCCTGAGTATACCCACTCTCGCTGTCACAGAGCTTATACACCTTCACTCCATACCTGGAGCGTTTGGAAGGAATATACTGCTTGAATCCCAGCCTTCCCTTGTATTTCATTAGGGATTCATCCACGCAGATATTCCTTCCAGGTGTATAAGCCTCTGCAAACCTGGCGGCGAAGTGGGTAATCAGGGGGCGGATTTTATACAGCCTGTCAAACTGGGGATGCTCTCTAGGAGGGCACAGGCTGTTGTCACTGAAGTGCATGAAACGCAAAATGTTTTCATACCTTGATTGGGGGTAAATGGGGGTAGAGCAGATGGGGCTACTGCTCCAGTAGGAGCGAATTGAGGGCTTCTTTATGATGCCCATCAGCATAGTAAGTGCCCAGAATTTCAGAAATTCTGGCACATCTAGCGGGGTCCATTGCTGCCTTGCCAAGTAGGAGTCTGGCTTCGCAGCACAATGCTGATGGGCATACAGATTTGATTGGGCCACGATGTGGCCCAACAAATCATCCCCCATAAACACCTGCAAAAACTGTGTGGCGGTAAATCCTGCAACATCAATATTGATGCCAGGATTTGCCGTGAAAGGAGGGATATCTGGCCTCTGGCGATGAGGCACTACCCACTCCTCAGCTGGAGCTGTGCGTCTCCTGCTGGCAGGTGGTGACCCAGGATCTGCATCAGAAACATCACTAGATACATCAGCCAGCGTAGATGATGTATCTAGCAACGTCTCTGAGCAGTTGGCGGGGTCGAAATCAGGGTCGGAGTCTTACGCAGATGCCTCAGATTCTGACGCCAGGATGGCATATGCCTACTCGGCGCTGTACACCCTCTCAGACATTATATATAATAGATTATAAAATTTTATAATTATTATATATAATAAGCGGATTGTTGGTTCTTAGAAGAACCGTTGGGTTTCACAAGAAAATACAAATAAACACCTAAATCTCTCTAAACCTGCCTCAATTTTTCTAATCTCACTAAAATCTCTCTAAATCTGCCTCAATTTTTCTAATCTCACTAAAATCTCTAACCTGTCAAATCTGATCTCTCTCTCTCGCTCACCAAAACACAAGTGAGGAGAGGGAGGGAGAATCACAGAGGTCACGGCCAATATTTACAAAATATTGACCTGACCTATTAGAAATTTTATTTTGATTTTTTTTTACTTCTGATTGATGAGGCAGGCTAGGAACATCCCACTCAGCCCCAAGATGACCCTGCCCTTAGAAGGGCAGCGCCATCTTGGCTGTCAGTTTATTTTATTTTATTCATTTATTTGATTTTTATTTTACTTTTTTTTACTTTTTTTACACTTTTTTTACTCTGCTGGGTGCCTTGATCCCTCGAGGCACCCAGCAGAGCACCTGATCACTCATGTGATCGTTTTGTACTGAGTGCCACGATACCTCGTGGCACTCAGTACTTCCTGCCGCTACCGGAAGTGATCGCTCGGGGGAGCGATCACTTAGCGGACCGCCGGCAGGTAAGCATATTGCAAGGATGCCTCGATGTCGAGGCATCCCTGCAATATACTCAGAGCAGCTGGAAGCGATCCGATCGCTTCCAGCGCTCTCTAGAAGTGCCGGGCACCTCTCCGGTAAAACCGGATGTTGATCGCTCCCGAGAGCGATCACAAGGTGCCCCGGCACTTCTCACCGCCATTGCACGGATGCCTGGACTCCCAGGCATCCTGCAATGGCGTTTGAGCTGCTGGAAGCGATCCGATCGCTTCCAGCGCTCAAAAAACCGCAGGACGTACCATGTACGTCAGCGGGTCTAAAAGAGACCCGCTGCAATGACGTACATGGTACGTCCTGGGTCCTTAAGGGGTTAAGAAGGGAAAGTTTGATTTATGATTACTATTCTGTCCCATTACCTTTGGTCCCTTAACAAGTGGGAGGCACATCTGCAAACTGCTGTAAGTCCTACACCGTTCACCTGAGTTGGTTGTACATACCCTCAAATTAAAGCTGACAGTCTGCAGTTAAAGCACATTGTGTTTGTTTCATTCCAACTCCATTGTGGTGGTGTATAGAGCCAAAGATGTTAGAAATGTGTCGATGTCCCAATATTTCTGGACCTGACTGTATGTCCTGGGTTCAAGAACATTGGAATTTTTACAGTCGTTACAGAAATACAATGTGATAAATGCAAGATATAAAAAACAAAAAAGAAATATACAGATTAACAGAAAATAAATATGTAAGTAATATAGTCACTATGTTACATGTTTACAGGTGCATTCCGTATTGAGGTATGTTAATAGGGAGCTTGAGTGACTTAAGACTGGGAGAAGATTTGATGGCGTCTGGGAGGTTATTCCATAACTGTGGTGCTCTGTAGGAAAATGAGGATTGAGCCACTTACTTTTTGTATTGTGGTACTGCAAGTAAGGTGCTGGTCCTGGATCAGAGGTTATAGGATGAGGGAACTGCTAGGGGAAGCAGCCTATTCAGTTAGGGTAGTAGCTTCCCAGAAAATCTCTTAAACACCAGGTTGGAAAGGTGAAGAGTGTGTCTAGATTCCAGCGATGGCCAGTTTAGCTCTTTTAACATGTCACAATGGTGGGTCATGTAGTTACATTGTAGCGCAAAGCGACAGAATGAGTTATACAATGTAGTAAGTTACTGAAGGTGCGTTTGCGGGGCAGCTGCATACACTACATCTCCGTATTCAATAGCCGGCATAAGCATTTGTTGTACAATCTGCTTTCTTACTGTGGGGCTCAGGCAGGATTTGTTTCTGTACAGGGCACCTAGTTTAGGGTAAAGTTTAGATGAGAGTTTTTTGATGTGGGGGCCAAAGGATAGATTTGGGTCTAATCACATACCTAGATATTTGAGAGAAGTGACCGTGGTCAGCGTGCCATTTGATTTTGTCCTGACAGATAGATGGGGATTTTGCAATTTATGTAGTTTAGGTGCTGTTCCAAAGAGCATTGTTACAGTTTTGTCAGTATTTTAAAAAAGTTTGTTATCTGCAATCCACTTTTCTACCTCTGAATTGTTCTTGCAGCACGGCTTTCAGCTGCAGGAGATTTGGTTTGCTGGTATAGATAACTGTGTCGATTGAAACCAAGTTAGCGTGCGATCACCAATACCGGAGTTTTTAAGTTTTTGTAATAAGATGGCATGGTCTACTGTGTCAAAGGCCTTGGCAAAATCAAGGAAGATGGCTCCAGTTAGGTCTCCTTGTTCCATGTCAGCTTGGGTATGATTGCGAACTTTTAAAAGGGCGATTGTAGTTGAGTGATTTGGACGAAAGCCGAATTGATTTGGGGTTAAATAATTTGAAGATTGATAATAATCACGTAATTGCATGTACACACATTTTCCAAAATTTTTGACATAACAGGGAGCAATGATATCGGACAGTAGTTGGATACCAAAGTACTGTCACCACTTTTATGGATAGGTACCACTCTCGCAGTCTTCCAGAGTTAGGGTATGTATCCAGTTGCCAGTGTTTCATTGATTAGGGTTGCGACAGGATTTGCAATTGCCGGTGCACTGATTTTCAGCAGCATTGCTGGTATTTGATCAGGTCCAGACTGGTATTTCATTTTTTGATTACGGAGACGTTTAGTAACTACACTTATCTTGGTGGTATGTGCGGCATGAAGGAAATCTTATATCTGTGGCACTTAGGCAATCTGCACAGGGTTTGGCCAGGGAGTCTCAGAGCCACTGGGTCCCTGGGAAAATAATAGGCTGTCACCCCTGATGGTGTCCATACCCCACTAATGAATGTTGCTTCCTATGTTCTCTCTAATTACACACACACACTATCTCCTTCTACTACCTATACTTTATGGGAAGAAGGCAGGGAGAGTGTTATGCTCTGAGCAATGTTCTGCAAAGAAACCTTGGGTCCTGGCATTCATGTGTATGCTACTTTGACGCCTTGAGATTGTAGCAGATCACATACACCCCTTCATGGCAGTCCTCTTCTCTGATGCAGTGGCCTCTTTCAGCAGGATAATGAGAAACTGTTTTCCTCTAATCCCATCAGACTACCACTTCGAGTTCAAATGTCTGCAATTTCCTGTTAAGGTGTGCTACGCCATCACCATCAATAAGACACAGGGACAAAAGGAAAACTCAAGAGTGTTCTGGGCTTGGTAAAGCAAAAGGAAATAATACAGTAGACAGATCTGTTACAACCTGGGAAACAAGGTTTCCAGACCGTCCCTTGCTGTATGAGGAAAGGACAAATGCTAAGCAGGTTATGGCGCCACTATACCTGCAATAACAATGCAAAGAGCCACAATTTAGCATTCATAGCCAGAGGTCCTGAGTTGCAGCATGCACATTTGAGGATAAGTGCAGAACAGCTACAAAAAATATAAAACCGTTAAAGAAGGATTGCGCATGGTTGACTGCTTTGGAGATACAGTCAGCCAAATATTTTAAATTTGACGCATTTCCCCGTTAAAGTAAGGGATCATAAACGGCTTCATCAGGAAGCAAAACCTTCATGGTGGTGGAAAGGACTGTATTATTTCCTATTGCTTTACCAAGCACAGCACACCCTTGAGTTTTCCTTTTTGTCTTTTCTATACATTACAGACCCTTGAAGGCCCGTTGTTTCCTTTTCTGCTCGACAGATTAACTACTCTCTACATACTGGGGTGCTGTGCTAATGTGTATGTGCCTGATAGCCAAGGGAGCTTATCCATACCCCAATTCCTTATATTTACATCTTGTCTTGTACTACCAGAATCTGTGGATCCCTTTTATATTACTCTATTAAAAGTTAATTTTTAATCATTGTTCACACCAATTTGTGTATAGGCCATCCTGTTGAGAATTTTCCTTTTACCTGCATGAAGGTACAACATACCACATTCATCTGGGTATGTTTATTTTCTTTCTGATTATTTTTTAGGGTTACCCCCTTTGCTCCAAGCTCAGGAACTCCTGTCTTTCTATTTGCATACTAGCAAGTAGGGATGAGCTGTTCGGTTCGATCGGTTTGGAGTTCGATTCGAACATCGCCTGTTCGCGACCTACGAACATTTCCAGGTGTTTGTCGCATGTTCGCCCACATTGCACCACAATGGACCACAATGCACTTTTCCACTGCCCTGAAGCTTGTAATTGGCTACAGCCAAGACAGGTTCAAGACTATGCCAATCACGACTCATGGGCTCACAGAGCTAAGTCCCGCAGCACACTATATAAGCTTCACACAGCGCTTCAGCACGTGTTTGAGAGGAGATTTGAGAGGACATTGTTCTTGTGTTAGTGTGTGTTCTCACTGCCAGTCTGCCACCAGCTACTGGTGGGGTCTCATGTCTACAAAATTTTTGGGAACTGTTCTAATCCGTGTGTTCTCACTGCCACCCAGTATTTTGGGGGGGTCAGTAATTTCTACAAAATATTTGGGAATTGAGGTAATCTGTGTCTTGTCACTGCCACTCAGTATTTTGGGGGGGGTCAGTAATTTCTCCAAAATGTTTGGGAATTGTTATAAACCGTGTGTTCTCACTGGCTGCCACCAAGTATTTTGGGGGGTCAGTAATTTCTACAAAATATCTGGGAATTGTGGTAATCACTTGTCACTGCCACCCATCAGGGGGTCTCACTGATTTAAAGGAGGTTTCTGGGAATTGTAATCTGTGTCTTCTCACTGCCAGCTATCAAGGGGTCCCACATACTTCTAGCAGATTTCTGCGAATTGTAATCTGTGTCTTGTCAATGGCTACCAGCTATCAGGGTATCTCACTGAGTTATACCAGAGTTCTGGAAATCTTTAATCTTTATACCAGAGTTGAATCAGAGTTCTGTATATATTTAATCTATATATCACTTGCCATGTCAGAAAGACCAAAAAGGACAGGCAGACGCTCCCAGGCACAGATAAGAGGGCATGCAGCCTCTGTGTCGAGAGGCTGTGCCTCTGGTCGTCGTGGACGTGGTGCATCCTCTGCAGGGACACGCTTGTCCTTTCTAAACTGGTGCTGGTCGTCTTAAGCAGCAGCAAGATACAGAGGATTTGGTGGATTGGCTAACCAGGCCATCCTCATCCTGCGAGTCCTCTGCCAGCCAGGCTTGTAGTGCTTTACAGTCCACCTCAGCTGCCAAAGCATCTAATGCAGCCTCCATGTCCACAGCTACTCCTGCCGTAGCCTCACTATCACACACGGAGGCTACAATGACTACAATGACAGTGACATGCTGCTTGAGGATGCGCAGCAACTATAGTGCTCTGATTCAATCTCTGAGGTTGAGGAAGGGAATATAATCAACATAGAGGAAGGGGGTGCCAGTGATAACACAAATAACTGGCACTCATGTTGAACCAGCAGCTGCAGCATACTGCCAAGTTGGCTCCAGTGACGAGAAGATAGAGGGTGATGACAATGATGATGAGGTCACTGACTCCACCTGGTTGCCTGATCGAACAGAGGAGTCAAGTGAGGAAGAGGAGGCACAACATCCTCTATGACCAACCGTAGCACTAGCCAGTCCAAGGCATCAGATGTCAGAGCTGCTCAGGTGCAGAGCGCTGTTGTCTCAAAGCACACATCCAGGAACTCTGCTGTCTGGGAGTTCTTTAAGAAATGTGCAGCAGACCCCACCGTTGCTATTTGTAATCTATGTCAGATGAGGCTCAAGCGTGGGAAAGACACTGGACGCTTGGGTACCACGTGCTTGAGGTGATATATGACCACCTGCCACGCATCCCGTTGGTGCAAAACTTTGCGTAGGTCCTCCTCACCTGTCTCTACCCCCACTATATGTCCTGCCATGTCATTGACTCCATCCTCTGCTGACAGGGATGATGCTACAGTAATGGATGTACCAGGTCCTTCCTCACAATGTGACAGCATCTCATCAGCTGAAGATTTACGCAGTCAGATTACGTTGCCCCAGCTGCTGCAGTGTAAGAAAAAATATATTCCCAACCATCCCCAAGCACAGCGTCTAAATGCCAGCTTAGCAAAATTACTCGCATTGCAGCTGCTACCTTTCCAGCTGGTGGACTCTGCTCCCTTCCGTGAATTTGCTGAATGTGCTGTACCACAGTGGCATGTTCCAAAACGCCATTACTTTTCACGGAAGGCCATTCCAGCACTATACCAGCACGTGGAAGACAATGTAATCAAGTCATTGGGAAAGGCAGTCAGCAGCAAGGTGCATGTGACTTTAGACACGTGGTCCAGCAAGCATGGACATGGCCATTACATTTCCTTCCCGGCACACTGGGTAACTGTGATTGCAGCTGGGAGGGATCCAAGACGGGGCTCTGTGCTGGGGCTTGTTCATCCACCACGCCTCCAGAAAGCTGCTTGTATGAGGTCTGTCTGCTCTACCACCACCTCTCCCTCTTCCTCCTCCTCCTCCTCTTCCTCCTTCTCGGTCTCTGGCGAAGTGGCAGTTAAACCGAGTTTAAGTGGCAGGGGTTCGCAATGGCTCAAGCAAAAAGATGCCATACTTTGCTTGAGCTGTTTTTTTTAGGGGACAGGAGCCACACCGGGCCAGAAATTATGTCAGCTCTGCAGGGGCAGGTGCAGAGATGGTTAACACCACGCCAGCTTGAGCTGGGAATGGTCGTCTGTGATAATGGCAGCAACCTTCTCTCCGTCCCTCGCCTGGGTAAATTGACACATGTACCATGCCTAGCACACGTCCTAAATCTGGTGGTACTGCGTTTCCTAACCAGGTACCCAGGGCTGGCAGAGCTTCTCAGCCAGGCCAGAAAAGTCTGCAGCCACTTCAGACGGTCATTCCCAGCAAGTGTTCGCCTGGCAGAAATTCAAAGAGAATTCCACCTTCCCACAAACCGTCTGATCTGTGACATGCCCACCAGGTGGAACTCGACATTAGCAATGCTGCAGCGTCTGCACAAGCAGCAGAGGACCATCAACGAGTACCTGTGTGAGTATGGCACAAGGACAGGTTCAGGTCAACTTGTTTCCCCCCCTGCAGTGGCTGATGATCAAGGATGCATGCACTGTACTGTCACCATTTGAGGAGGCAACGAGGATGGTGAGCAGGGACAGTGCATGCATCAGTGACACAATTCCTTTAGTGTTCCTGCTGGAGCACACTCTGCGGGGAATTATAGATGTGGCTCTAGAGGCAGAGCAACGGGAGGAAGAGGAGGCCTTCCCTAGCTCTCAAGGCCACAGGCTTTCCGCAGACAGCATTCCAGCAGGTCCTCTTCACATCAGACAGGAGGAGGATCAAGTAGTGGGGGCATTGAAGGTGGAGGGTTTTGTGTGCCCAGAAACACAAGGACTAGTACGTGGCTGGGAGGAGGAAGTGTATGATGGGGTCATCCTCCTCATTGACCAGGAAGACTCGGAAGCTAATGCCACCTCCAACCTATGCTGCATGGGCTCCCTTATCCTGCAAAGCTTGCTAAAGGACCCCAGGATTCGTTCTATCAAGGAGAGGGATCATTACTGGTTGGCAACCCTTCTTGATCCATGATACAAGGGTAAAGTTGCAGAGCTCATCCTGCCCGCGCAGAGGGAGCACAGGATGAAAAAACTTGAGGATGCTCTAAAGCGACACTTGTGTAACACCTTTCCAGGCACTGGTAGGTTACCAAGTGATGACACATGTGCTTCTGAGGCTGCGGATGATCAGAGGAATAGTGGTGAAGGCCGGGCCGCTTGACTGATGCCTTTTTAAATTGTTTTAGTCCACGACGCCCAGGGACGTCAAATGTAGGCACCTATTGCCAGCGTCTTCACCATATGATGCAGGACTACCTAGGGGCAAGGGCAGACCTGGATACTTTTCCAGCAGATGATCGACTGGCTTACTGGGTTTTGAGATTGGATCACTGGCCAGAATTTAGCCAATATGCTATTGTCACGGATCCCCCTGATTACTATAGTGTTGGTCCCTATACGCAGGTCTCTCTCTAACCTTCCGATCCTTAGAGTGGTCGGCACGTCTAGACAGACTACTAGGATGGCAGTACAGAGCACATACAAAAAGAGACGTCACGAATCCCTCTACTCTCTGACTAGTAGTCCCTTGAGACAGGACACTCTCTACCCTTCCGATCCTTAGAGTGGTCGGCACGTCTAGACAGATTGCTAGGATGGCAGTACAGAGCACATACAAAATACAGGGGTGGTCTGATGTGCTTAGGGTGCCACACAGACTGACCTCCGTACCAGAATAGAGGAGTGATACAAATGCCAGGGGTCGAGACACAGAATGGTCGCTTGCGAATGCCAGGGGTCAATACACGGAATGGTTCGTTCGCCAAAGCCAGGGGTCAATACACAGAATAGTCGTTTTGCCAATGCCAGGGGTCGATACACAGAATAGTCGTTTTGCCAATGCCAGGGGTCGATACACAGAATAGTCGTTTTGCCAATGCCAGGGGTCGATACACAGAATAGTCGTTTTGCCAATGCCAGGGGTCGATACACAGAATAATTCTTAGCCAGAAACGCACAAGAGCTCTGCGGGAAGTAACTACCACGTCAGGGCACTGGCATAGTGGAGAAGCTGGGTTTTAAACCCGGCGGGTCCGCGTCATCACGCGAGGCCCCGCCTCCCGGCGTCCCACGTGTGCGGAAGCGACCGGCGCTATTTACTCGGCGCCTGGCCAGCGAGCAGCGAGGACGCTGCTGCCAGGCGCCGCCGGAACGGGGGTACGTGACAGAACCCCCCCCTCAACGGGCGGCCACTGGACGACCCCCAGGGGCATGGGGATGAGCCAAATAGAAGGCCTTCACTAACCGAGGGGCATGGACCTCGGCAGCCGGAAGCCAGGAGCGATCCTCAGGACCGTAGCCCACCCAGTCAACCAAGTAGTACAGGCCCCCCTAGACCTCCTGGCGTCCAGAATGGCCTGCACCTCAAACTCCTCTTCGCCCTCCACAGAGACAGGAGGCGGAGGAGCACGGACCCTGGAGTAACGATTACACAACAGTGGCTTCAACAGACTCACGTGGAAAACGTTGTGTATCCTGATATGGGAGGGCAGTGCCAAGGCATAGGAAACCGGGCTGAGTCGCCGCAGTATCTTGTAAGGGCCTATGTATCTGGGGGCTAGTTTCATCGATGGTACTAAGAGCTTAACGTTCCGCGAAGAAAGCCAAACCCTGTCCCCGACTTGATACACAGGTGCTGGTCCCCTACGTCTATCGGCCTTCGTTTTCTGGACAATACTGCTCCTCTCCAGTGCCTGTTTAACCCTCCCCCAGGTCTCAGTCAATGACGCCAAGTGCTCATCCAGAGCAGGAATCGCGGTATCAGGAAATGCAGTGGGAAGCACGGGAGGATCAAATCCGTAAACCGTGAAGAAAGGGGAATGACCACTGGCTTCACTCACGGCACTGTTTAGGGCATACTCGGCCCAAGGTAGCAGGTCTGACCAATTATCCTGTCGTTCAGATATGAAACACCTGAGATACTTCTCAACATTTTGATTGGCCCTTTCTGCTGCTCCGTTCGTTTGGGGGTGATAGGCCGAGGAGAAGGACAGGTCTATTCCCACATTCTTGCAGAACCCCCTCCAGAATCTGGAGACAAACTGGGTCCCCCTATCAGAAACAATCCCAAGAGGGATACCGTGTATGCGGACCACATTGGCGATGAAAATGGGCACCAGCTCGGCTGCTGACGGTAGTTTCCTAAGAGGAACATAGTGACCCATTTTGGAAAAGCGATCTATAATCGTGAGTATAACAGTATTCCCTTTGGACTCGGGTAACTCTACTATAAAATCCATGGCTATCTGCGACCATGGTCGTTCGGGGATAGGCAGGGGCTGGAGTAAACCAATGGGCGCTGTCTTAGGACTCTTATTTCTTGTGCATACCTCGCACACGGCTACGTAATCTTTAATATCCCGGCGCATCGTGGGCCACCATAGCAGTTTTCGGATGCTAGCCACTGTTTTGGTGATCCCCATGTGCCCAGAGGTTTTATTGTCATGGTAAATCTTAAGGACTTCTTCTCTTTCCTTCTCAGGTACAAAGAGCTTCGCGGGAGGCCTCCCCCCCGGAGCCTTATCTTGCACAGTCTGCAATCGGATCATCAGAGGGGACGAGACACTAATCGTGGTAGAGGCTATAATCCTCTCCTGAGGTACAATGGGATGTTGATCCTGAATGTTATGTTCATAGGATTCATACTGTCTAGATAACGCATCTGCTTTAATGTTTCTTGACCCAGGTCTATACGTGAGGACGAAATTAAAACTTGAAAGAAACAAAGACCATCTCGCTTGTCTGGCGTTCAATCGTTTCGCGTCTCCAATGTACGTGAGATTCTTATGATCGGTTATGATAACGATTGGGTCTGTAGATCCCTCTAATAAGTATCTCCACTCTGCCAAGGCTGCAATAACTGCTAACAACTCTCTATTACCGATATCATAGTTTCTCTCGGCCGGAGACAACTTCCGGGAATAGAAACCGCATGGATGCAAAGGTTTATCGGGTGCCCGCCTTTGGACAAGACTGCTCCAAGACCGAGTTCGGAGGCGTCAACCTCGAGTTGGAAGGGCAGAGCTGGATCAGGATGTCGGAGAACAGGGGCAGTCGTGAATGCCTGTTTGAGGGCCTCGAAGGCTTGCCTGGCCTGGGGTGTCCACTTCTGATTTCCCACCCCTTTCTTAGTCATGGCCGTGAGAGGAGCTACCAAGGCCGAAAAGTCTTTAATGAACCTTCGATAATAGTTGGTAAAACCTAGAAACCTCTGGATGGCTTTAAGCCCTTGGGGTAGGGGCCAGTCGAGGATTGCCGACAATTTACCCGGATCCATCTGAAACCCCTCAGGGGTTATGATATACCCAAGGAAGTGCACCATCTCTATATCAAATAGGCACTTTTCTAATTTGCAGTATAACCCGGCCTTCAATAGTCTCCTTAACACTTGTTGCACATGGGCGTGATGGGTCTCCTTATCTGGAGAGTATATCAGGATGTCATCGAGATACACTATGACGAATGTTTGCAGAAAATTCCTTAGGGTGTCATTTATGAGATCCTGAAACACAGCTGGCGCGTTACATAACCCAAAGGGCATTACCAGGTATTCGTAATGCCCGCTACGCGTATTAAAAGCCGTCTTCCACTCGTGCCCCTTTTTCACCCTTATCAGATTGTAGGCTCCGCGTAAATCGAGCTTCGTGTATATACGGGCCCCTTTCAGTCGGTCGAACAACTCTGTTATAAGGGGTATGGGATATGCATTTCTTATGGTTATTCTGTTTAAACCTCTATAATCTATGCATGGTCGCAAGTCTCCCTCTTTCTTGGAGACGAAAAAGAAACCAGCTCCTGCTGGGGAGGAGGACCGTCTAATGAATCCACGCTCAAGATTCTCTTTTATATATTCCTCCATAATATCGTTCTCCTTTTGCGACAAGGGGTATACATGTCCTCTGGGAGGCATAGTACCGGGGAGTAACTCTATGGCACAGTCATACGGGCGATGTGGTGGTAAAACCTCAGTCCTGGCCTTCGAAAAAACCTCTTTTAATGCCTGATAACAGTCAGGGACTACTGTGGATAAAGGAGGTGCTGTGGCGATATTAAGGCTACCAATAACAGTGACCCTGCCCATACATTTCGACTGACAACTGGGACCCCAACATTTTATGTCTCTCTGGACCCAATCAATCACCGGGTTATGCTCAGTCAACCATGGAAACCCTAGGACGACGGGGCATGAGGGAGAGTCAATAATCTGGAATCGTATGGTTTCCCGGTGCAAAACTCCTGTTTTCATGCATACCTCTATAGTGTCGTGGGTGATATGGGGACATGACAAGGGTTTCCCGTCTATGGCCTCCACCATTAGAGGTCTTTCTTTGAGAACTAGAGGCATGAGGTTCTTGGAGGCAAACACTCTATCCATAAAGTTACCTGAGGCTCCAGAGTCTAGGAACGCCTCAGTCTCGAGGTGCACCCCCCCCCAGGTTAAGGAGATGGGCACCAGAATCCGGGTTTTTTTTTTTTCGTTATCAACAAGGAGGCATAGAGTGAACCGATTACCTGGCTAGTAGGTGTTCTCTGGCCCGGCTTGCCAGTGTCACCCCTGCCACCCCTGGGTCTTTGAGGACATTGAAGACGAAAATGCCCTGCCCCGGCACAGTAAAAACAGAGCCCCCTTTCCCTTCTGTGAGCTCTCTCAGCCTCCGAAATACCTGTTCTACCTATCTGCATGGGTTCCACGACCGATAGATCGGTTCTTTCTGGCTCTGGAGTACCTGACGTACTGGTGTGTCTGGGTACTAAGGGTAAAGGAGGCAAAACCCTTCTGGGTCTGTCTCTAGAATGCCTCCTGTCCCTAATTTGGTCGTCCATGGCAATACAGAAATCAACCAAATGGTCCAGATGTTCGGGCAACTTAAAGGGAGCCAGCTCAAACATCAAAGCCTCGTTCAGGCCTTCGGTAAACGCCAAGGTTAAAACGTCGTTAGGCCAGTGTACCTCAGAAGTCAAGGTCTTAAATTCTATGGCATAGTCAGAGACTCTCCTATTACCTTGCTTAATGTGGAATAAGGACCTGCCTGCATTGGTGGCCCTTCTAGAGGGGTCAAACGTACGTTTTAGTTCAGAGGTAAAGCCCTCATAGTCATATATGATGGGCTTTTTGTTTTCCCACAATGGTGTGGCCCACAGTAACGCTTTATCAGTTAAATGGTTAATTAGGTAGCCTACTTTGGCTTTATCGGATACACAGGACCCCGGATTGTTCTCGAATAGAATCTCCAGTTGGGTCAAAAAACCCCGACACAAGTTAGGCGTACCATCATAGCGTACGGGTGCCTTCATACTGAGCCTACACCCCTCGGGTGAGGCCGAACTGGCCCTAGGCAATACTGGTTCTGGAGGACTTGCAGTACCAGCAGTGGATCGATTCAACAGGGTTTGCAGAGCAAGAGCAATCTGGTCCATCCTGTGGTCCTGCTCTTCTTGTCGGGCTGCAATTCTTGTTAACTGAGAAGAGAGGTCTGCGGGATCCATTGGCCCTGACGTAATGTCACGGATCCCCCTGATTACTATAGTGTTGGTCCCTATACGCAGGTCTCTCTCTAACCTTCCGATCCTTAGAGTGGTCGGCACGTCTAGACAGACTACTAGGATGGCAGTACAGAGCACATACAAAAAGAGACGTCACGAATCCCTCTACTCTCTGACTAGTAGTCCCTTGAGACAGGACACTCTCTACCCTTCCGATCCTTAGAGTGGTCGGCACGTCTAGACAGATTGCTAGGATGGCAGTACAGAGCACATACAAAATACAAGGGGTGGTCTGATGTGCTTAGGGTGCCACACAGACTGACCTCCGTACCAGAATAGAGGAGTGATACAAATGCCAGGGGTCGAGACACAGAATGGTCGCTTGCGAATGCCAGGGGTCAATACACGGAATGGTTCGTTCGCCAAAGCCAGGGGTCAATACACAGAATAGTCGTTTTGCCAATGCCAGGGGTCGATACACAGAATAGTCGTTTTGCCAATGCCAGGGGTCGATACACAGAATAGTCGTTTTGCCAATGCCAGGGGTCGATACACAGAATAGTCGTTTTGCCAATGCCAGGGGTCGATACACAGAATAATTCTTAGCCAGAAACGCACAAGAGCTCTGCGGGAAGTAACTACCACGTCAGGGCACTGGCATAGTGGAGAAGCTGGGTTTTAAACCCGGCGGGTCCGCGTCACCACGCGAGGCCCCGCCTCCCGGCGTCCCACGTGTGCGGAAGCGACCGGCGCTATTTACTCGGCGCCTGGCCAGCGAGCAGCGAGGACGCTGCTGCCAGGCGCCGCCGGAACGGGGGTACGTGACAGCTATGCAGCTACTAGGTTGCCCTTCATCCAGCGTGCTTTCTGAAAGGACGTTCAGTGCTGCTGGAGGTTTTGTCACAGACAAAAGAGTGCGTCTGTCCACCAACTCTGTAGACCGGCTGACATTTATAAAAATGAATCAGTCCTGGATCAGCAGCTATCAATCCCCTGATGCTGACGTAACGGAATAGATCGGGGATTTCTTCTGCATTCACAAAACCTCCACCACTGAACTCCTACACAATACCACAAAGGGGTTACGGTGTGAAGGCACTTGCTGCCACCAAAGGCAAAATATTTGGGTGCACTGACGCCATTACCAGATTTATATCAATTTAATTTTTTGAACCGCAGGGTCCAACCCTGCACTCTTCCACAATACCACAAAAGGGTTACGGTGTGAAGGCAGTTGCTGCCATGAAAGGCACATTATTTGGGTGCACTGCCACTGACGCCTATATTACCAGATTTATATCATTTTATTATTTGACCACAAGGTCCAACTCTGCACTCTTCCACAATACCACAGAGGGGTTACGGTGTGACAGCACTGTTGCCGATGCTAAAGTTTCACCATAATTTAGCCAAAAAATCACTAAAGTTGTTCTGCGCTTCCTAAAACGTCTCCTCTTTTAATACAGACTGCCGCCCCAAGCAGTTGTTTATGAATAGATTAAAGGAAAACCGTTTTTCGTCATTTGAAACGTCATTCTTTTGTTTTTAAATGTTTCTATACATCCTACAAATCAGCCACTTCACGGGCAGGTTATGGGGACCTCCTAGGCATGATATTTGAAGGAATTTTTCATTTTTACTTTTAACCCTTATTTCATGGAAAACTCACTGTCCCTTTAAAAAAGTTTTTTTAAAACTTTTTGTCCTTGTTTCCTGTCCCCCAGGGCACTACCCGGACCCCCATACACTTTTATGGCAAATATCTTGCACATATGCCCTCTTGGAGGGCACTCTAAAAACCGAACTTTTGACTCGCATTGAGTTCGGTTCGTGTTCGAGTTCGAACTCGAACTTTCGAAATTGTTCGAGTTCGGATGCGAACCGAACACAGGGGTGTTCGGCTCATCCCTACTAGCAAGCAGTCAGAAAAGCTCTTTGCTGCAAGTAATATAAATGTCACAAATCGTACTTATGGGAATTTGAAGTGATCATAAATGAGATGATTAGCAATGCAGTTTCCAAAACATGTCATTTGAAAAATTGTATATAAAAAATGCCTGCATATGGAACATACAGTAACTCTTTGTATCTGTATTGCATAGTGAGTTTTTTCCCAGCAATTAGAAGTACCTGAATGTTATTTGGAGTATTGGCCAAAATGTAGAGCTCTATCCGCCATTAAAAAAAGTTAATATATGCCGACTGTAGGTTAACCGCTTCACTAACGAGCAACTTTTGTTAATTTTTTTATCATAACATTTATTTGAAACATGCGATGTGAAGTTAACAATTAAATATAGAGTAAAATAGTCATTTCATACAGAAATTGGCTTTCTGAGACACGATACAGAGATACAGTAACTGTGATAAAGATAAATAATATGAATGGTCAGATCTCCTGCTGGGGATGGGGATTTGTAGTGAACATAACGATGAGATTATTAGCATGCAGCTTCCATAAAATAGCAGCAGAATCTAAAAATTATATCTGTATGTGACATAATGCCTGTAAATGGAGGTTACAGTAACACCTCGTATCTGCCCGCTACAGGGATTTTCAGTCATTATAACTCCCTGAATCTGATCCCTGTACAGCAGTGAGTGACACCAGAGTGCTCCCTGTATTCTGCCCTCTCCCTCGCAGCTGTAATGCAGCAGTAATCTATTTGAATTTTTTGTTTTAGTAAAGTTTAGGGCTGCTTTTTGCAGCTGGTTTTAGGTCTCTCCAGGGTGCTTGGAGAGACATAAAACAAAGGATTTAATTTCTTCACAGGGGACACACTAATCCTGCTTTAAAAAAAAAGATGTGAAAATGGTATTTTGATAGGTTATTGAGTGCTTTTCAATATATTACAATGCAGAATCAAGATAACTCTATTTTGGGTGTGAATGGGGTTAACAATTACTTGTAACCGATACTACAGTTTACAACTTACCTTCTGCTGACTGTTATGAATTAGCATTGATGATAGAACCCTCGTTTTGTGTAAAACAGTTTGTACATACTGTAATTTGTTTATTAACCTTTGTGACACTCAACAATATCAACATTGATATCGTCTGCATTCCAAGCTAATGTGCAAAAAATATTGATCCTAGCATTTATTAGAAGGAATATGAAGACATTTTTAGCTTAAACAACATCTGGTAATGAAAAATAGAAATGAGCAAAAATATAAGAAAAATGAAAACCTCAGATTTCTGCGCGCTACCATCTGCATATGCATGATTCAATTACTTGGATGATATAGTTTTATTGCATTATATAAAACATTTGCTTTATCATATGTTTCTGTAGGCTATACAGCACTGTAGAAAACAGCTGCACTGTTGTAATATTGTCAAATCTGCAGCAGTTACCTGGACAGTTACTTAGTTTTTTACTACTAAAGTATCAAAATATGTATACTAGTGTTCCGCTTTATATATGTATACTAGTGTTCCATTATATTTTCTATTCTGGGATACATTGTTAAATTTGAAAGCTCGACTCTCCATAAAAATTAAGTTTTGTGTAGAATTTTAAGATTAAACAATTTACACAGCCATGGAAAAGAAAAGGGCAACAGCTTCCAAATTTCCTTTCAAGCTAAAGGAATAACCGAAAGAAGAGATTCGGGTAAGAAGTGAATTGTTATGTGTGTGTTAGACTGGATTTGTGCACAACATCATGCTGGTTTTATACATTAATGGACCATGTGACTGATTGGTACCTAGCTGCTATATTCTACTGCACTGCAATGCTTGCTGTAGGCATTGGTATGGCAAGAAGGTCATGTAACTAACTGCCTACTGGAATCCTATGGTCCTCATACTCTAAACCCATTCCCAGGGAAGTGGTTTTCCGTTAAACCTTTGTCAGGAACCAGTGTTTATATTGAAAACTATTTTACATTGGCAACACAGTAAAAATGTGCTGTAGAATCCCTACAACATATCTACATGACAGGTAGGGACCTGCTGACCAAATAGAGGCACACTGATATGCAGTAGGGATGAGCCGAACACCCCCGAGTTCGGTTCGCATTCGAACTCGAACTTTTCAAAGGTTCGAATTCGAACTCGAACACGAACTCAATACAAGTCAATGGGACTCAAAGTTTGATTTTTAGAGTGCCCTCCAGGAGGGCATATATGCTAGATATTTGCCATAAAAGGTGTATGGGGGTCCGGGTAGTGCCCTGGGGGATGGGAAACAAGGACAAAAAGTAAAAAAAGAAACGTTTTTAAAGGGACAGTGAGTTTTCCATGAAATAAGGGTTAAAAATAAAAACGAAAAATTCCTTCAAATATCGTGCCTAGGAGGTCCCCATAACCTGCCCGTGAAGTGGCGGATTTCTAGGATGTATAGAAACATTTAAAAACAAAAAAATGACGTTTCAAATGATGGTAAATGCTTTTCCTTTAATCTATTCATAAACAACTGCTTGGGGCGGCAGCCTGTATGAAAAGACATTTTAGGACGCGCAGAAGAAGTTTCGTGATTTTTTGGCTAAATTATGGTGAAACTTATGCAGGCTTTGGATGAAAGTAACAATAGGTGCTTTAAAATTGGGCCTTTAGCGTTGGCAACAGTGACGTCACACCGTAACCCCTCTGTGGTATTGTGGAAGAGTGCAGGGGTGGACCCTGCAGTCCTATATTAAAAAGATATGAATCTGGTAAAGGCGTCAGTGCACCCAAATATTGTGCCTTTCATTTCAGCAAGTGTCTTCACACCGTAACCCTTTTGTGGTATTGTGGAAGAGTTCAGTGCTGGAGGTTTTGTGAATGCAGAAGACATCCCCAATCTATTCCGTAATGTCAGCATCAGGGGATTGATAGCTGCTGATCCAGGACTGATTAATTTTTATAAATGTCAGCCGGTCTACAGAGTTGGTGGACAGACGCACTCTTTTGTTTGTGACAAACCTCCAGCGGCACTGAAAGTCCTTTCAGAAAGCACGCTGGATGAAGGGAGACCTAGTAGCTGCATAGCATATTGGCTACGTTCTGGCCAGTGATCCAATCTCAACACCCAGTAAGCCAGTGGATCATCTGCTGGAAAGGAATCCAGGACTGCCCTTGCCCCTAGGTAGTCCTGCATCATATGGTGAAGATGCTGGCAATGGGTGCCTACATTTGACGTCCCTGGGCGTCGTGGACTAAATTTTTTTTAAAAAGGCATCAGTCAAGCGGCCCCAGCCTTCACCACTATTCCTCTGATAATCTGCAGCCTCAGAAGCACCTGTGTCATCACTTGGTAACCTACCAGTGACTGGAAAGGTGTTACACAAGTGTCGCTTTAAAGCGTCCAAGTTTTTTCATCCTGTGCTCCCTCTGTGCGGGCAGGATGAGCTCTGCAACTTTACCCTTGTATCGTGGATCAAGAAGGGTTGCCAACCAGTAATGATCCCTCTCCTTGATAGCACGAATCCTGGGGTCCTTTAGCAAGCTTTGCAGGATAAGGGAGCCCATGCAGCATAGGTTGGAGGTGGCATTAGCTTCTGAGTCTTCCTGGTCAATGAGGAGGATGACCCCATCGTGCACTTCCTCCTCCCAGCCACGTACTAGTCCTTGTGTTTCTGGGCACACAAAACCCTCCCTTGAGGAATCCCCACCTTCAATGCCCCCACTACTTAAATATTCCTCATCCTCCTCATCCTCCTCCTGTCGGATCTGAGGAGAACCCGCTGGAATGCTGTCTGCGGAAAGACTGTGGCCTTCAGAGCTAGGGAAGGCCTCCTCTTCCTCCCCACTGCTCTGCCTCTAGAGCCACATCTATAATTCCCCGCAGAGTGTGCTCCAGCAGGAACACTAAAGGAATTGTGTCACTGATGCATGCACTGTCCCTGCTCACCATCCTCGTTGCCTCCTCAAATGGTGACAGTACAGTGCATGCATCCTTGATCATCAGCCACTGTGGGGGGGAACCAAGTTGATCTGAACCTGTCCTTATGCCATACTCACACAGGTACTCGTTGATGGCCCTCTGCTGCTTGTGCAGACGCTGCAGCATTGCTAATGTCGAGTTCCACCTGGTGGGCATGTCACAGATCAGACGGTGTGTGGGAAGGTGGAATTCTCTTTGAAATTCTGCCAGGTGAACACTTGCTGGGAATGACCGTCTGAAGTGGCTGTAGACTTTTCTGGCCTGGCTGAGAAGCTCTGCCAGCCCTGGGTACCTGGTTAGGAAATGCTGTACCACCAGATTTAGGACGTGTGCTAGGCATGGTACATGAGTCAACTTACCCAGGCGTAGGGCGGAGAGAAGGTTGCTGCCATTATCACAGACGACCATTCCCAGCTCAAGCTGGCGTGGTGTTAACCATCTCTGCACCTGCCCCTGCAGAGCTGACAATTTCTGGCCCGGTGTGGCTCCTGTCCCTTAAACAAACCAGCTCAAGCAAAGTATGGCATCTTTTTGCTTGAGCCATTGCGTAGCCCTTGTCAGGCGTCGGTTTAACTGCCACTTCGCCAGAGACACAGAAGGAGGAGGAGGAGGAGGAGGAAGAGGGAGAGGTGGTGGTGGAGCAGACAGACCTCATACAAGCAGATTTCTGGAGGCGTGGTGGATGAACAAGCTCCAGCACAGAGCCCCATCTTGGATCCCTCCCAGCTGCAATCAGAGTTACCAAGTGTGCCGTGAAGTAAATGTAATGACCTTGTCCATGCTTGCTGGACCACGTGTCTAAAGTCACATGCACCTTGCTGCTGACTGCCTTTCCCAATGACTCGATAACATTGTCTTCCACGTGCTGGTATAGTGCTGGAATGACCTTCCATGAAAAGTAATGGCGTTTTGGAACATGCCACTGTGGTACAGCACATTCAGTAAATTCACGGAAGGGAGCAGAGTCCACCAGCTGGAAAGGCAGCAGCTGCAAAGCGACTAATTTTGCTAAGCTGGCATTTAGACGCTGTGCTTGGGGATAGTTGGGAACATATTTTTTCTTATGCTGCAGCAGCTGGGGCAACGTAATCTGACTGCGTAAATCTTCAACTGATGAGATGCTGTCACATTGTGAGGAAGGACCTGGTACATCCATTACTGTAGCATCATCCCTGTCAGCGGAGGTTGGAGTCAATGACATGGCAGGACATATAGTGGGGGTAGAGACAGGTGAGGAGGACCTATGCAAAGTTTTGCGCCAACGGGATGCGTGGCAGGTGGTCATATGTCGCCTCAAGCACGTGGTACCCAAGCGTCCAGTGTCTTTCCCACGCTTGAGCCTCATCTGACATAGATTACAAATAGCAATGGTGGGGTCTGCTGCACATTTCTTAAAGAACTCCCAGACAGCAGAGTTCCTGGATGTGTGCTTTGAGACAACAGCGCTCTGCACCTGAGCAGCTCTGACATCTGATGCCTTGGACTGGCTAGTGCTACTGTTGGTCATAGAGGATGTTGTGCCTTTGGTTTTTGTTGTGCATCCTCCTCCTCACTTGACTCCTCTGTTCGATCAGGCACCCAGGTGGAGTCCGTGACCTCATCATTGTCATCACCCCCTATCTCCTCATCACTGGAGCCAACTTGGAAGTATGCTGCAGCTTCTGGGGCAACATGAGTGCCAGTTATTTGTGTGTCATCACTGGCACCCCATTCCTCTAGGTTGATTATACTCCCTTCCTCAACCTCAGAGATTGAATCAGAGCACTGTACTTGCTGCGCATCCTCAAGCAGCATGTCACTCTAATTGTAGTTAAACAATTCAGCTGACTCCTCCGTGTGTGATAGTGAGGCTACGGCAGGAGTAGCTGTGGACATAGAGGCTGCATTAGATGCTTTGGCAGCTGAGGTGGACTGTAAAGCACTACAAGCCTGGCTGGCAGAGGACTCAGAGGATGAGGATGGCCTGGTTAGCCAATCCACCAAATCCTCTGTATGTTGCTGCTGCTTAAGACGGCCAGCACCAGTTAGAAAGGACAAGCGTGCCCCTGCAGAGGATGCACCACATCCACGACGACCAGAGGCACAGCCTCCCGACACAGAGGCTGCTTGCCCTCTTATCTGTGTCTGGGAGCGTCTGCCTGTCCTTTTTGGTCTTTCTGACATGGTGAGTGATATATAGATTAAATATATACAGAACTCTGATTCAACTCTGGTATAAAGATTAAAGATTTCCAGAACTCTGGTATAACTCAGTGAGACACCCTGATAGCTGGCAGTCAGTGACAAGACACAGATTACAATTCCCAGAAACCTCCTATAAATCAGTGAGACCCCCTGATGGGTGGCAGTGACCAGACACAAATTACAATTCTCAGAAATCTGCTACAAGTCAGTGAGACCCCCTGATAGGACCCCCTGATAGCTGGCAACAGTGACAAGACACAGATTACAATTTTCAGAAATCTAGAAGTATGTGGGACCCCCTGATAGCTGGCAGTGAGAATACACAGATTACAAGTCTCAGAAACCTCCTATAAATCAGTGACACCCCCTGACTAGATGGGCCGAAAGGTTCTTATCTGCCGACATTTTTCTATGTTTTCCATGTTTCTATGATGGGTGGCAGTGACAAGATACAGATTACCTCAATTCCCAGATATTTTGGAGAAATTACTGACCCCCAAAATACTTGGTGGCAGCCAGTGAGAACACACGGATTACCTCAATTCCCAAATATTTTGTAGAAATTACTGACCCCAAAATACTGCGTGGCACTGGCAGTGAAAAGACACAGATTACCTCTATTCCCAAATATTTTGTAGATATTACTTACCCCCCAAAATAGTTGCTGGTGGCAGTGACAAGACAAAGATTACCTCAATTCCCAAATATTTTGTAGAAATTACTGACCCCCAAAATATTGGGTGGCAGTGAGTGAGAACACACAGATTACCTCAATTCCCAAATATTTTGTAGAAATTACTGACCCCCAAAATAGTTGCTGGTGGCAGTGACAAGACACAGATCACCTCAATTCCCAAATATTTTGTAGCAATTACTGACCCCCAAAATACTGGGTGTCAGTGAGAACACACAGATTAGAACAATTCCCAGATATTTTGTAGAAATGAGACCCCCCAGTAGCTGGTGGCAGACTGGCAGTGAGAACACACACTAACAACAAAAATCTCCTCTCAAATCTCCTCTCAAATGCGTGCTGAAGCGCTGTGTGAAACCTTATATAGTGTGCTGCGGGACTTAGCTCTGTGAGCCCACGATTGGGCAAAATTTGCCCAATCAGGACTCTGAGCCGTGATTGGCATAGTTTTGAACCTGTCTTGCACTTGACCTGTGGTCAGGTGCAAGGCTGTAGCCAATTACAAGCTTCAGGCCAGTGGAAAAGTCCATTGTGGTCCATTGTGGGCGAACACGCGGCGAACATGCGGAAATGTTCGTAGTTCGCGAACATGAGAACAGGCGATGTTCGATGCGAACTCCGAACCGATCGAACTGAACAGCTCATCTCCAGTAGCTAGAAAACACAGACATGGTGCTTTGTTTCAAGCAGTTCCAGCACATTGGCTGCTATATTCTATATTCTGAAACTCTAGGGGTGCAATCTGGAGCATATATATAAACAGTTTTTTTTTTTGCATTGCAACAGAAAAAGAACAGGTCTAGTTAACTCTTGGGTACCTGCAGTTGCTTTTGAAAATTGAGTTCTCGATCACGATATTGAAGGTACTAATTCACAATGGTGTCAGAAAAGCAGAATCTTTTTTTTCCATGTCTCAGCCTCCAAAGCTTGCTCTGCATTCAGTGGCACTACGTATCCATATAGACGTACATTCTGAATTTCATATAAATACATCCATACATTTAAATATACACACAAACTGACATTCACAGACACATACAAATGGACATTCATGTACATTACAGTATAGTACACACAGGCATGTACACATTTCATACTCGACAAATGTTTGTGCACCAATACATTAAAACACCAATAGCCATAGATGTGACTTCACTGTGTCTTCCTCCCACTGGCTGCTCCTAACAGACCGGTCCTTCATACCAGTTCAGTATATGTAATGGAAGGAGACTGAAGCAGCATGGTGGAGTGGCAAGCAGTTGAGAATGTACTTGGAACAAGTGGCACAGAAGACTCCAACTCAAATGTCAAATAGCGCAGAAACATTTTAAACCTCCTCAGATATATGAACTCCATAGTCTGAAAGTGCCCACTGCTGTTTTTATATTTCTGCTCTGTTTGTGTTTAGCTCTAATTTTCCTTACTCTTACTATTTTTTACTCTTTTTTGGAACCCACACATATTATATACCGTTTTCTCACCATTAAATTGACTTTCTAAAGATACCATCATTTCCATCATATAGTTTAATTTACTACAAAAAAATTATGAAATAGGATTATGAAATCATATACAAAATATTAAACTTTATTGAACTCTAATCCCAAAAATCTACAACCGCCAAAAAAGACTCCGGCTAAATAGTTTCGAAATATTGTCCTGAATTTAGAAATTACACAATTTTTACATGTTTTTGATTTTTAACCCCTTCACTCCTGAGCATTTCACCTCTATGTGCTGAGCTCATTTTGACCATTTATGGTCATCATGTTTAAATGTAATTTAAAGTCCTATTTTATTATACCTCCAGACAATTTTTTTTTTTTTTTTAAAAACACTTGTTTATTGTTTTTTTATTTTTACACCAAACCTAGTCATGTCTGATATTATTGAAAAGGCCATGATCAGGTTGATACCAAACATGACCCTCTAGCTGCCACAGATCGGGAGATACAGGGATCCAAAGGGTCCCCCTAGCTCCACTTGGCAGCTAGGGGGTTAACTGTCCAACTGACGTCATCACATATTTGGCGACGACGTCAGTGGGTGGGGGAGATCTGGAGGCTTTGCTGACATCCAAGATATTAGCCACTTCCGGGAGCAAATCGCGATACAGCACCTAAGGGCTTAAAGAAAGACACTGCTGAAAAGGGCAGACTCTGCCCTCTTCAGTGGTGCCACCCTTTTTCTCCTATCTAGAGCTGTTCAGGAGGGAGAGGGCTCCTTCATACCTACAGGCGCGGGTGCGCTCGACGGTCATGTTATCGCGCACGGTGAAGATATCATTGCGATGGCTGTGAGCCATAAAACCATCGAGATGGCTTCAATGAAGCCAGTCCAACTTGGTACTTGTGGTCCTTATGGGGTAATTATGGGGTTCTTATGGGGGTAAGTGGTCCTTATGGGGTTAAGATCAAGACATCAAGATAGCTGATATGAGATTTAAAAGAAGCCTGCTCATTTTCCAAAATTGTCCTGATATGCTTGGGGACCACTGACATATTTAATTCTTCTTTATTAGATGAACAGAATTGAAGCATTGATTCTACTGCAATACCTACTGTGCACTGTATTTGTTATTAAGAGGTGATTATGCAACAACATAGCCATGTGAATTATTTTGCAGATAAACAGAAGCACTTTAGATTTAAAATGCACATCTGGGGGACAATCATTCACGAGTCACTGATTTTCTCCCAAATTGCTTTCAGCAAGTGTCTATGTTTTATCTGATTCAGCAGTTTTACATAAATTTGCAATTTGTTTGCAAATTCCAAGTTGGGACCTGAAACCATTGGGCAACAACTTGAAACCTTTATTCAAAAAAGCCCAATGTTGGGAACTATTACATAGTGCTCGTTAAAACGAGGATGCTAAGGTGGAAAACCTGCACCTGCAGGTCTCCCCTTAGTGTCCCCTTTTAAGCACCATATTACGCGGCAGGCGTTGTTTCAGCATTTACATGTGATGTCAATAGAAGGAGACACCGAGGTGAGGTCAGCCATTTGTATTCAGTACTACTCTCCTTGTGTTTGTATGCTGATTCAGCAGCCTGCCCCATAATGCAGAGATAAGCCCCTGGATACATGCACAGCGCTAACGGCTGCCACGAGTATCACCTCCTGGAGTCCATAGGACTTCACGGAGACTTGTGCTGCCAGGTCACATGACCTGCAGGATTTCGCTCTCATGAGATAATGCAGGTCCGCGGAATGATCGTGGAAGGAGACTGGGGACTTTTTCCCCCAGTCTCACTCTGCTCCCGGTGGCCAGAAGTGGCGGATCGGGCCACCGTTCGTGCAGCAGGATGAAAGGTGAGTATCTGATTTTTGGGAGGGTTTACAGCTGGTGCTAACCGAAGCAGAATCAGTTAGCATCTGCTTCTAGCTGTGGCTAACTTTTCAGTTAACCTCAACGGGGCATAGTGTTAGGACTTTGTAATCCTAATGCCAATTACTCTTTGAGCTCCCCGTGTTACGTATAGGTAAGCTCGCAGAACGGAACGCAATCCCTGATGCACAAACAGTTTTTTTTTAACCTGTTAGCATTCGGATTGTAATATGGGGGGGCATGCGGTAGGGCCACTTAACCTAGTCCTCAGCTATGTGAGCATAACGCTAACGCCAGCATTAAAATTGTAATAGGGCCCGTTATATATGATGGGTGGCTTGTCACTCGCCAGTATAACACGTTCAATTTAAAATATGCCCTTATAAATTTTGATTTGAGTATATTCTTTTTTTGTATAATAACATCATATTCCTATGCTATATCTATTTATCAAGGGCTTTACTTTACAACATATACAGGGTTATTCAAAGTGAATCAAAGTCATGCCAGGTTCGGTGACTTTTCGTTCCCTTCAATTCGGTGCGATTTGGCAATCCCATTTCGGTGACCCTGCGGTGCATTCAGCAAGCACCACAGGGCCGTCGTAGTGCAGGGAAAAGCCGCCGCAAACCAGCCGAACACTCACTGCAAAACCTGGTGAACGCACAACTAAACCCCAAAAACATCTGGATTAAACACGACGGAGAAACCCGAGCAGCAGCCGATCAGAGCGCAGAGCAGCCGCCGGAAAAAGCCGAGAACCGCAAACGAATGGAGTGAAAGAAAAAAAAACAATACGCTTGAATGTTTGTAAAGTGAAACGCTGTTTGCAATGAAACTACAGAGTGAAAATGTCAGAAATTTGCATATAAGATCCAATGAATGATAATAAAAAGGGCTATTAAAGAAAAAAAAAAAAAATTCGCAATAAATTCCCGAAAAATGCCTAAAAGATCCTAAAAGATCTATACATAAAGAAACTTTTTACTGCAGAATATTATAATCAATGGTTTATTAGATATGGAATTAAAACAGGAATATTTTTAACATTGAATCGTATGGGATTCGCCTGAATAAGCCTGTCGAGTGAAACCACCGAACAGCAGGGCAATTCGGCAACTTTTCACCGCTTGTTTTTGTTCTCTGAATAGACAAAGCATTGCTTCTCTATGGGGATTTCACTGCCCTTGAACAGTCAACGAACAGGCACCGTATGTGCAGGCAATTCGCCAACATTTGGCAAACTGCCTGCTCTCGGAATAGCCGAATGGCCAGGAAAGGTAACCATACGCTGAATTTCACAGTTCGGTTACCTTTCAGTCACAATTCGGATCTCTTTTAAATAACCCTGATAGTCACGTAGAACTAGCTTTTTAGTATAGTCATATGCTTCATATGCTATTAAATAACCTTCAGAAACATGAAGACAATTTCTCCAAGCCAGCATTGATAGGCTTAGTTTTACTACGATGTATTTATCTTCTTTTTACAGCTTGCATACTACCTTGAGTACTTTAATAAGAGAATATACAACAGAGTAATATTGCCATTAAAAGGAAGCATTTTGCTTCATGTTTTTACTGTATGATGACACACACGAGTCATATTTATCTCCCTTTAGACTGGCTTCACTCTAGGATCCTAATTGATAACAGCAAGTTAGAGATGACTGTTCTACTTACACAAAACTTCCATTGATTTTATGAAGAAAATAAGCAAGTCTGCATAAAAAATGAATGCCATCTGCAGTTTGCTTTCATCAAAACTGTCCTTACCTTACACATAACAGCAACCATAGCATGCTTCAATGCCCAGGGGAAGCGTAATGACTGTCAGAGGAAGAGGCATACTTCACTTAATTTGGTAAAGTAATTCGTTATTTTAGTTTACCGAGCAGGTGTTTTATTGAACGTGTTTCTGAAATACTGAATTCTGCTGCATTTTAAGTCTACATTGCTGCTTTATTTTATTTTTACTAATAGATTGCTTAATTGCTTTTTGCATGTTTCAAATCCAGATGTTAGATGAAACAATACTAATTACATAACAGCGAATATAAGTGTAGCCTGCTGCTATGTGGAGGGCTTTAATGTCTTTTGCACATACATCCATGCAAGATTACAAATGAAAATAATTTTAAAATTCCTTTACGACACAAAGATTTGCCAAATAAAATTCAAACACTGGAAGAGCTCTCTCCGTGTATTAACCATTGTGAGGACTGGAAAATGAAATGGGAATTACAAAATTATAAGAATGAAACATCATCCAACAATATCATGGTTCAGGTTTTCATAAGGCTTAATAAGAAAAAACCCAATCTACGTTTATGTGAATGGAACTACTCCTGATGTGTGGTAACAGCTTTTTGCTCTTTGATCAGGTGTAGAATGACTGAAAAAGTAGAGCGGAAGGCTGAACGTCCACTGTATCCGTTTTCGTGCAATGGTGCATTCATCCGATATCGTCTGTCATCGTCCGACCAGATCTACAACATAAAGGTGAATCAGCCCTCGTCCACTCCCTCCGACTTTCATCGGACTATTTCAAATGATTTTTTGCAACTACCTCAGACTATCGATCTTTCCCACTTCAATGGGATTTGTATAACGAAGCCGGGACGATCTGGTACAATTTAAATGAAAAAAAGATGAGTTGTATAGCTAAACTGCCATTCCACGGCAGGTGAATTGTCCCGTAGAGAAGTGATTCAGCTCAACAGGTGAATCTCATAGGATTCAATGTAAAAAAATATTTTCGCTTTCATTTTATTCAACCGTTTATTCTTTTCATCCGTAGAAAAAAGCCTTTTCATTGGTTGATTTTTTGAGTATTTTTTTAGGCAAAACTTTTGGTTCCCAATTCTTTAAAAAGACGAGGTTTTTTTCCCTAGCCAAATGCGTCTTTTTTTTTCTTTTCTTCAGTCTGGCTGCGATCGGCGGTGCTGTCTTTGGTGCTTAAACCTATTTCAGCACCATGGACAGGGGAGTTCTCCCCTGCAGTGTTCGGCGAGGTTTTATTTTCTTTTTTCTGCGTTCAGCTGCATTCCCCGGTGCTGAAACCCTGTTTCAGCACCAGGGAGAGAGTTTTCTTTTCCCCCTGCAGCGTTTTTTTTTCCCCCTTGTTTGGCAGCCTTTTTATCGACTGACCTGGGTCGTCCACAGAGGCTTCCACTGGATGACCCTGGTTGTGCGACAGTGTTGTCCGTAGTCAGTCGTCCGACTACAGACCCAGTGGGTGTCCAGTCTATGGGCATCCTGTCTGTGATACAAATAGAACAGATAAAGGTCTGTTGCATGTGTAATTTCACCAAAACTTTGAACACACTGAATACTGCCATTTCTTGTTCAGCCACTGCTCTTGTCTCTAACAAAATATCACCTGATTAAATGCAACTGTTGTACTAGGAAGGCAATTAGATTCATCATAGGTTGTATTGTCCAAAAAAAACTGGGAAAAAAATATTTTGCACCCACCAACTATATCAATTGTATTTTTTTTCATCAGTGACTTGGTTACATTGACTATCATCACCAACATGCTCTTTCACAAAGCGATGATATTGCTTCTGTCTACTGTATATTGTCGTTGAGTAAAATCTCAATTCGATTAAAAGATATGATCCAGTTAAAAACCCCTTTACTTTCTTTCAAAATGGAGCACAGATACTTATTTTCACTTTCATATAAGATAGATGATCACAGAAATTACTTGCATACAGTATTTATCAATGCTGATATGGTTTGCAATATCATAATGGTTAGATAGACAACACTTTGACTAGCTGAGCATCGTGGCAAATTTAATTCACAACTATCTGCACGGCACTTCTCATGCAAATAAACTACTATACAGTGATTGAGGAAAAGGGTGTTTGAGTTTGACAATTTTTTTTTATTAATAATTTTTATTGTGAAAGAAAAGTCAGCAAAACAAAGCACAAAATAAAATGGCCTCGCAGGGCCACAGCAAGTCATCTGAAAAGAGAAAAGATTGGCTGCGCAGGGCCATATCCCGTCATCTGCAATAAGGTCATCTAGATTAATAAGGCGACATAGGAATAACACTGCAAGTATATAATAAAGGGCCTCGCAGGACCATATGGAGTCGGCAATAAAAAGTCAGCGGAAGAAAAATAACACAAAATCAATTAGCTGAAGACATCCAGTAGAATAAGGGGGGTAGGGAAGTGTGGGAAATGGGGGGGGGGGAAGAAAAAACAAAAAAAGGAAAAAGAAAGTGGGGAGGGGTAATGGCAAAGGCCAAAATTGTGCCATCCCTGGCGTAATCCCTTAAATCCAAAGGACCGTGGGAGACCCTGGGAGATAGGCCCGGGTACTTGGAGGCCAACCCTGGCACCAGGCAAAGGCGGCACTCCAAGATAACCGGTAAAACGCCAACACAAAGATAAATAACAAAAAATAGCCTCATCTGAAAGGAAAAAAGAGTGTAAAAAAATCAAAGATGTCCCCATTAACGAAAACGTCCCCAGCCGGAGAACTCAGCACAGAAAGGGGAGAAAAATCCTCAGGATAGTCCTGAAAAACAACAGTGATAGGAGAAAAGTAAAACAAAAAAAAAAAAAACGAACAAACAAGGTCCCATCAGCCGATATCTCGAAACAGAGATTCTCGCACTACAGGCAGGGCGTCGTCAAACAGGCCTGGGTTCGCAGCATGTGGAGGCCCTTCAGCGAGAGCCAAGGCTTGCAGCTCCAGCATCGGCCAGGTCGCGTAATGACCTCCGTCGCCAGCATCTCGGGCAATAGCCGCGAGCAGCTCCGCTATAAAAGACGTGGTGAAAGAACCAGGTCGTAGCCATTTTCTGGCTGGCAAGGAGGGGTATCCCATCTCCATGTTGGGATCCACTGATTTCCACGGTCTAAATATATGAAAGGCATGAAAACAGAAAAAGCAAGTCCCTCAGGTTAAGAATTACGCTGTCAAACTTTTGTCCCTATTTCTGAACTAGTGCTGGATCGAGTGAAGGACAATGGACATGAGCTGTTCATAAAGTGTATGACACTCTGAGTAGAACGTCTCCTGCTCTGATGTCCAGCAAACATATTAAATAAATGCAATGCAACCAGTTAATAACAAGGGATCAACTAGCATTTTGCCACCATATTGCTGCTTTCACAAGAAAGTGAGTTACCAGTTGATATCCTGGCTGTAAAACCTTCTTGATAACATTTTAGATGGACAATAGGAACCAGAATTCTTCACAGATGCTAATTGGGCCTGAAGTAACCTGGGGATTCATCGTTTTCTATATAGGGACGTACACATTGAATCCTTGTAGACTTGTGCACCGATTTTTTTTTCGGTTCGGTTCGTTCGGATTTTGTAAATTTTCGTTTCGGCTCGTTTCAGCCGATTTCCGGTTCGGTTCATTTTCGGTTCGTTTTTCGTATCGACTTTTTTTCGTGATTTCGGAATGTCTGTTCTCCTCGTTTCAAAGTGTCTATTCGTTTTGACGTAAACTAATGGTTTTTCGGATCCAATATTTCTGTTGATTTAAGATAATTCTGTCGATACGATAATTCTGCCATTGAGATTTCTCATGTTTTACAAGAAGGATACATTGAGATTTCTCTGGTTTCCTGGGAAGGATACATTGAGATTTCTCTGGTTTCCTGGGAAGGATACATTGAGATTTCTCTGGGTTCCTGGGAAGGATACATTGAGATTTCTCTGGGTTCCTGGGAAGCATACATTGAGATTTCTCTGGTTTTCCAGGAAGGATACATTGAGATGGGAATGATACAAAATTACAGAATCAGCGATATAACCGAAAAATACTTTGTCCGAAATTACTGTAATGGAACCGAAATCAGGAATGGAGCCGAAATCACGAATGGAACGAAAATGAATTTCGATTTTACACATTTCTAGTCTATTCGAAAATTCCGAAAAGTTTTCGTTTCGGTTTGGAAATTTGTTCGGATCTGCCGTTTTCGGATCTGAAAATTTTCGGAAAATCGGTCGAATCCAAATGCACTAATCGGGAAATTTCGTGAAAATTCTGAAACCCGAAATGCACATCCCTAAATCCTTGTCAGGAACCTCATTGCAAAAGAAAATAGGGGATAACACAATCTGTTCAAATGTACCCTAAATCTATTACTAATAATCTATCACTTACCAACTTGCACATAAGTATCTTTAAATTTGTGAAAAAGTTTGCCAAATAATGATATTTAATAACTAGCAGAATAGATTAGTTGGCGGTAAACATAATAGCACATAAAGTACTATAAACGTCAAAATGCAATGTTTGAAAGATGAAACTTGCTGTTTACTGATGAAGAAATTTATAATAGAAGCGCAGCGTGAACAGACTCAAGGCTCTTAGGGAGCCACTAATGGATGAATTTGGTGCGAGCTGTGAACCATTAGCGGCTCCCTTTTACTGGTTGTAGTACAAGTTAGCACTGTATTAGAGGCTCAACATATACTATATTGCCAAAAGTATTCGCTCACCTGCCTTGACTCACATATGGATGGGTGAGCGAATACTTTTGGCAATATAGTGTATAATAATCATGAATCGCTAGCAGATACTGGCGATGGTGGGACAATCTGCTGCAGTTTTGCTTTTTCTCCTGTGAGCCTATAGTTATGTGGGCTTAATGCCTCCGTATGAAATTATTTTAACAACTTGTATCTGTACTGTACAGAAGTGTTTCATAACCCTGGTCCTCAAGTAAACCTGGTCTTCACAGGCAGGGCTGCCATCAAAAATATTGGGGCCCTTCACTGAACCACTGGTCAGGCCCCTCCTTCCCTCAGCTGGCTATTTCCATACATTAATTAAAAATAAAAAAAATTGCCTTGTCTTCTATAAACCTCATTTTAAAGGGAGTGGGCTAAATCCCTGGTGGATACAATGTGTTTCCTTGTGGAAGAATGATTGCTCTGCACCTCTACCAGGTGCAGACCATACTAATCGCTCCCTCAGTAATTAGCCAGAGCGCTTTTTTAAGCCCCAGATGCCCCGGCCCACTGGGAAATTTCCTGGTATCCCCATAGGTCGGTTCAGATTGGCACAGAGGAGCCCTTACTTTTGAGGCACTACGACAAGAAACAAAGCGTTTAAGGGCCAGGGCCACTGGGCCCCTGAACATATTATGGGTTTGCACACCCTGGTGGCTGCCCTGCTCACAGGCCATACTTTAAGGATTACTTTGGGGAAATGAAGGCTGAAAACTGCAATCATTGAGCAGAAATTATTTCACCTGTGCTGTTCTTCAGATAACTAACAAACCTAGCCTGTTAGGAGAACTTGGGGAACAGGGTTGGTAGACATGCTGTACGGGGATGTAGCGCTACTCCCGCGAGAGCCACTGTAGTATACGGGCCTTCTGTCCCACTCACCTCCACCTGCGGCACCAAGTGACACCAAGACACTGCTTATACTCTAAAAAGGGGTTTATTAGGACTAACAAGCAGCCCTTCTGAAGAATAAAGTGGTTAACAGTATAACAACATCAATTGGAATGATTTACCAACACCATTCAGCGACGTAATAAATTGAACAAACAGTAAGCTATACGATTCTTCAACAATGCTCAATTATTGACTAGATTTGACTTAACCAATTAAGAACCTATCTAGGCCTTATGTATTCTACCTAACCACTGGCCAGTGGGAATTACAATAACTCTCGAGTCTGCTAGCGTTGGGGCCCTTTGAACTCTGTCGTCGGGTACCATTAATGTGAAACCATATTTGTAATCCACAAGACAGGAAAGGAAATCTTCGCAAAGTGTCACAGGGTAATGAGATTAGTAACCGCAGCGATCCTCCTTTTAGATGGAGCTGCATGAGCAGTAGATTGGTATCGGATAACAAAGTTAGCAATATCAACTCACAAGGGCAGCCAAAGACCTCTCTCCGTTAGATACACTCACTCTTTCCCCGCTGTCAGTAGCCTGATCGATATCCCTGGCAATGGAAGCACACGAGGACAGCCGAATTCTCTTCTCCGCTGGATGCACTCACTTCTTCCCCCCTGGACGGTAGCTTGATCGCTATCTCTGGCAATGGAAGCACACGAGGACAGCCGGAATTCTCTTCTCCACTGGACGCACTCACTTCTCTCCCGCTGGATGGTAGCTCGATCGTTATCTCCAGCAATGGAAGCACACGTGGCCAGTTGGAAGCACAATCCGCTAAACAGGACCATTCACACCGCCTGTCTCTCTCCCTCTCCCACTCACCTTCCCTGACACGTGCTCTTCCTCCCCTGGAAAACGCGGGCCCATTCCTCCAGGTCTCTGACGCACACCCCTCCACTGCTGGGAGGCGTAGTTTTCTTTCTATAAACTTTCATTGGGTCATCTGTACTGAGCACTACATGTTCCAGAATTCCCTACGATACTTTCAGTCCTCCCAGCATTAAACAACTTCCTTCATAGCTTCAGCAGACTGCACGTGTCCCCGCTCAAGTCTGAGCTACAGTGAGAAACACCAGTCCCTAAACAGTCTGAGAAGTCCCCGCTACAGGGATTTTTTTTTCAGCAATTATAACCACTGGGATCTTATCCCTGTACATTAGTAAGTGATCCCAGAATCCTCCCTATATTTTGCTCTCTCCTTAGCTGTTGTAATGCAGTAGTAAAGTTTGTAAAGTAATACAAGGTGACAGGAGTGAGAACTCAGAGAATTATGTTTCTCCCCAGGGAAAACACAGACTTGCATAAAAAGGGCAACATAAGGGCTTTTACATGCTAATCCTAATTTTGTAGTGCATTTCAATGCAAAAGCATGTACATGTATTTGGTAGTGAGAGGGTTAAATACCCACTAATTAAATATTACTGAATAAGCAGATAAGATACTTTCTATATCAAAATCACCTGGATATTCAATAAAATTACAGAGAAGGACATTTAAATAATAAAGCAATAATCAATGACAGTAGACTTTTTTGATATTTATTATACATTTCGAACAAGTATGCACTGAATGCATTAACAGTGCATTGATCAAATTTTTATTGTACCAGCTGTACTTCACAGGAGGAGAACGCAGAGTATAACAAAAGAGAATAAAAAAGGACAACTTGAATAGCTTGAATTCCCTAAGAGACCATTACAAGTTTGTTTCCAAAGATACGTTTGGCATGTGCACACGTCTCATGCATTGTTCACACACTAAAGTGGTCGGAGAGCTTGTTTTTAAAGTAGAATTGGCCACATGTACAATCTTCTGGTTCAAAGAGCCAATGGTACATTCACAAAAACCAATGAAAGGACATGGACTAAAAACATTCCACTGTTTCGTACTCTGTGCAGATATTGCAATCAGGGATAATTTATATTTGGAGAATAAAAAGTCAGACATACCTGATTTTTTTTTGCTTCACAACCAAAAGAGGAATTACATCAGCGAAGCAGGTGACAACTTGTCTGAAGTACATGTGAATAAAAGAAAGGAGTGTGAAAAATCCTTCTGTAAACATCTAATATATTAAACTCACTATCACCTTCTAGCAACTGTCCACAATAATTATTCCAGATGAGAAGAATACCCAAACATGTAAACAGAACCCCCTTCCTCCCTATGCTCTCACGTAAGATCAGCAGGTAAAGGAATAAAGGAGAGAACAGTAAAGCCTACCTTTTCAACCTTTGCAGGATGCCACAAGAGATGGATCATCAAGAGTTAGCTTTACAATGAGGAATGTAATATTGGGTTTCACAGGTTACATCAGAGGAGCATAAAATTCTTTTGATGGTCCAAGGCCGTTTTGCAGGCTATTTGGCCGTGGGTTATTTGTCAAGTTTAGCTGAATTTGATGAAAAAGTCATTGAGGAAAAAATAGTGTCCAATTTTTTTTGTTTATATCTTATCACATTTGGCAATTAACCCCTTCACTACCAAGATTGAGATATCTCAGGCTTCAAAGGCACCTTCCAGTACCAGATTTTGTGATATCGCTATTCCGGTACCAGATATTGTGATATCGCTATCTTCAGCTCTGCAGCCCAAAAGCAAATGAAATTAGTTTGCTGCAAATTAATTTAATTTGCTTTTGGGCTGCAGAAGGTGCCCCAAAGAGCTAAAACTTTGTAAAATCAGATAACATTGGACAATCGGCAGCCGATGCAACTGTAACGGCTGTAACTCAATTTGGCAGTAGATGGCACCATCTACTGGCCAAATATGTTATTACAGTAAGAAATACAATGGGAATATGCCCAAATATTTCTTGGTTTCCAAAAAAACACTGGTTCCTGATATAGTATTTTTGGAAAATCACTTTGGAGTGAAGAGGTTAATAAGGAGTCCTTAAACATGAGAATAAGAAAAATCTGAATTATTATTTTCTGTGATTTTTAAAAATTTACTTTTGTGCATATTCTGAAATATATGCACTGTACATTTTATTCTAAACTGTAAAGTTTATGGTATAGTCAGTTGTGACGTGTGTCACTTTGGACTTGAAGTACATGGGCCTAGACATGTATGAGAGGTGCAGGCCTGATGTTTCATATAATTTTCCTGCTCTTTCCTTTAATAAAGTCTCCCTGTATCTATAATTTTAGATGCACGGTGTTTGTGTTTTCTGTGCCCTATTCCCTGATGTCTGTGTTATTTTAATATTCCCTTATGTATTTATTGTGGAGTCTCCTGTGGTATAACTGTATATGCTGTGTTATTCTTTTCCTTTGTGAGTTTGGATTCCTTTGTCTGGCCATGCTTGCATCACCCTCCCCCTGGAAACAGCTGTAACCAGATCCCTACTCCCTGTGCTACTCCCTAAACCATTGTTTCAATGCTGGGCGTGTTTCCATTGTTTCTGTACCTTCCCTCTGTGTGTGTCGCACATAAATCACCTCCCTGCAAACCAGCAACCTCATTCCCATAATCCTTCAGTGCCTGTCCTCTTTCTCCTGCGCCCTCTGGAACGCTCGGTCTGTGTGCAACAAACTCACAGCAATCCATGACCTCTTCCTTTCAAACTCCTTCAACCTCCTAGCTTTAACTGAAACCTGGCTAACCCCCTCTGACATGGCCTCCGTTGCTGCTCTCTCACATGGTGGTCTACACTTGAGCCATACCCCCAGACCGGGTGAGAGAAATGGTGGCGGTGTCGGAATCCTGCTCTCTCCCACCTGCACCTACCAGCATCTCCCTCCACCCCATCCCTCTCCTTCTCCTCCTTCGAGACACACTGCATCTGCCTGTTCTCTCCTCTGGCCCTCAGGGTGGCAGTCATCTACTGCCCACCGGGACCAACCTCCCAGTTCTTTGACCACTTTGCTACCTGGCTTTCTCACTTCCTGTCTTCTAATCTTCCATGCCTAATTCTCAGGGACTTCAACATTCCCATTGATGATCCTTCCGCCCCTGCTGCCTCCAAACTTCTTTCACTCACGTCCTCCCTTGGACTCACACAATCCTCCCTCCTCCCTACCCACTGCGATGGTCACGCTATTGACCTTGTCTTTTCCAACCTCTGCTCCATTTCTGAGTTCAACTGTCGCCCTTTCCCCATCTCTGACCACCACCTTCTCTCTTTCAACCTATCTGGACTTCCTAAACACCCTGCTCCCCCACCCCCCGCACACACACTCGCAGAAATCTACATGCTGTGGACCCCCATCAATTCTCCAATCTACTTCACCACCTCCCTCACACCTCATCCTTCACCTGCCCTGATGCTGCCACTAATCACTATAACACCACACTTATCACTGCTCTAGACACTCTTGCTCCTCTTCGACTCTGTAAGGCCTCACGCCGCCAACTTCAGCCCTGGCACACCCTCCAGACACGCTACCTGGAAAGATGCTCCCGCACTGCAGAGCGTGCCTGGAGGAAATCCTGCTCTGAAGCGGATTTTGTTCACTTCAAGTTTATTCTCTGGTCATACACCTCTGCCCTCCACTTGGCCAAACAATCCTTCTTCTCATCTCTTATATCTACGCTGTCCTCCAACCCTAAATGGTCCACCTTCAACACCCTCCTCTACCCACCTGCACCTCCCTTTACTTCCTCAGTAAAACTCTAACTATCAGAAGCAACATCCCAACACAAGATAGTTATCTGCCACCTCCACTCCCAGAGGTCCCCTCTGTCACCCTCTGCCGCTTCCTCCCAGCCACTGAGGAGGAAGTCAATTCCTTATTGTCCTCCTCACATCTCACCACGTGCCCGCTCGACCCCATTCCCTCACATCTAATTCCTCCCCTCTCCTCCTCCCTCACCCCTGCTCTCACACACATCTTCAACCTATCTCTCTCCACTGGCTCCTTTCCATCCGCCTTCAAACACGTGCTAGTTACCCTTTACTAAAGAAACCATCCCTCGATCCCAACTCTCCATCCAACTACCGCCCTGTATCCCTGCTTCCCTTTATCTCTAAGCTCTTAGAAAAACTAGTCTTCAACCGCCTCTCCCTCTTCCTGTCCTCCAATTCCCTACTTGACCCCTGCAATCTGGCTTCTGTCCCCTACACTCAACTGAAACTGCCCTCACCAAAGTCACCAACGACCTCCTAACTGCTAAAAAACACGGCCACTATTCTATTCTCATCCGCTTGACCTCTCGGCTGCTTTTGACACTGTTGACCACCCCCTCCTTCTACAGACCCTCAACTCTCTGGGTCTCGGTGACACTGCACTTGCTTGGGTTGACTCCTATTTATCCAACAGGTCCTTCTGTCTGTCGTTTGCTGGTAACTCCTCCTCTTCATTGCCTCTATCTGTTGGTGTACCTCAAGGCTCTGTCCTTGGTCCTCTGCTCTTTTCCATCTACACCTCCTCCCTGGGCAAAATCATCAACAGCTTTGGCTTTAATTACCACCTCTACGCTGATGACACTCAGATCTACCTCTCTACCCCTGATCTCTCTCCCCCTGTCCTTTCAAAAGTCAGTGACTGTTTATCTGGCATCTCCTCCTGGATGGCCTCCCACTACCTAAAGATCAACATGTCAAAGACTGAGCTCCTACTTATTCCTCCCTCCAATGCCTCCCCACCTCCTGACTTCTCTATCACGGTGGAGGGTATCACCATCTCTCCATCAAATGAAGTTCGCTGTCTTGGAGTTACACTTGACCCTGCTCTTTCCTTCATCCCCCACATCAAGGCTCTTTCCTCCTCCTGCCGATACCAACTGCGTAATATTTCCAGAATGCGGCCATTTCTTACCGCTGTCACCACAAAACAACTCATACACGCCCTGGTAATCTCCCGACTTGACTATTGCAATAATCTCTTACCTGGCCTCCCTCTGTCCCGCCTCTCCCCCCTACAATCCATCCTGAACGCCTCCGCCAGGCTAATTCACCTCACACGCCACTCTGTCTCTGCCGCTCCCCTCTGTGAGTCCCTTCACTGGCTCCCCATCCACTGCAGAATTAAGTTCAAAATCCTTATCCTTACCTACAAAACCCTCACTAACTCAGCTCCCCGCTACCTGTCCTCACTAATCACCAAATACACCCCAGCCCGCTCCCTAAGGTCAAACAGTGACCTGCGCCTAGCTTCTCCCCACATCACCTCTTCCCATGATAGACTGCAGGATTTCTCACGCGCAGCCCCCACTCTCTGGAACGCTCTCCCTCGTACTGTCAGACTTTCCCCTAACTTCTCTTCCTTCAAACGCTCCCTTAAACCGTTCCTATTTAGGGAAGCCTACCACCCAACTCACTGACGCAACCATCAATCACTCTCACCTTACAGTCCTCTACTCCTGTTTCCAACCCCAACCCTCCTAGATTGTGAGTTCCTACGGGAATAGGGCCCTCATCTCCTCCTGTACTGTTTGTCAAATGTTGTTCAATGTATTGTAACCCTGTCTATACTGTGCCTATTGTACAGCGCTGCAGAATATGCTGGCGCTTTATAAATAAAGAATAATAATAATAATAATAAAGTGAAAATAAATGCAGTCTGTGTGGTTTTCAACTTGCAAGAATCTCCTGTGTTTCACTGGGTTTTGGGGGAGCAGAATGCATGTGGACAGTGATCACCCACGTTACATCAGTTAAGAGTTTAAGCTGATGATCTAGATCAGGGATCCTCCCTGTTTTTTGTTAAGGAAGCAACAGAGGCAAGTGCGACCTTTTGCTTTCCTCTGCCTCTCTGCCACTCTGCCTCTCTGTGCCTTTGTGCCTCTGTGCGTCTTATTACTTTCCTCTGCCCTCTGTGCCTTCCTTTCCACTGCCTCTTTCTTCTGTGCCTCTTCCTATTCCTCTTCCTTTCATCTGCCTCTTATTTCTTCAGCGCCATCACGTGATGCCCACACATCATCAGGTCGTGCCCATGCCACATCGGGTGGTGCCTGAGCATCAACGAGTGGTGCCCATGTGTCACCAGAAGATGCCCACCTTCCACGCCACTAGCAGGGGTCTGCAGGCTGACACTGTTGGCTACGCGGTCCACGAGAAGCCACTGCCCACTACGTGAGCCGCATGCGGCTCACGAGCAGTGCAATGAGCATCAGTGAACTAGATTCTTGAAACTTCCTTTTTTATCTGATAAAAAAAACCAACCAAACTTTTTATTAAAAACTGGTTACATCTTTATTATGTTTCACTATCGATTAATATATCACTTTCCTTTATTGAATGACCTCAGTCTCCATGCTCGGCACTATGTTAATGCTAAGGGAAAACCATCAAAAGAGGAGCAGACCATATAGCATTAAATTCATCTTGCACCTGGCATCCACAACAAAGATGCAGCAGTATCATCTTTACTTGCTGACTAAATGTGCCACATAATGCAAATTTGGGTGGGCAGAATGTAATTAAAGAGAAGTATGAAGCAGTTGTGTCAAAAGCTGCTTGATTGTTTTATTTTAAAAAGTGGGGGTTGAATTAATTTCCATACTGTGGCAAATCTATTTTAGTTATAAAGGATTATGGGAATATCTCTACCTAACTGCAATGCTAACAATACTTGTTTAGATGGGTAGATTAGACATAAAATGTGATCATTTAAAATGTTTGAACAAAAAATAGAATGTGACCCTCTTAAGAGCTAACACACAGAAAAATAAAATAAAAAAAACAATTGTGATGGCGATATGTGGTAAGCGTCATGGAAATGTCACACTGTAAGCTATATAAATAAAGTAAATTTAGAAAATATCTGAATATATAAATCATTTTACTAAACATGTATTTAATGAGAAAATTGTGCAATTATTTTGTTCCAACGCATCTACTTGAGGAACAAACAGTTTTAAAACGTGCAGATTATGTCAATGCCTTTGAAGTAAGTTTTTTAAAATAAATTAAAGATTTATAACAGAAGGGGCTAAATTACAATCTTCACGCAAACGTTTGCGCCGGCGCAAAAAAAACATTAACGCAAGGGGTAAAACCATTTGCCCCGAATCCCGTATTACATAGTCAGTGCAACAAACGCACGCAATCGTCTACTGCGGGTGAACCTGCGCGAACTCTGCGCGAGCCTATTGTACTTTGCGCGTCCTATACTTAGCGTTGTGAGCGCAAATGCGAATGTAATACCATCCTCGTACCAGCGCACAATCTATTTTGCGGTAATTACCACAAAGCCTTTGCGCGCATAATTTTAGCAACTCCTAAAAGCTGGTGTTAATGGAAAATCTGAGCAACCCAAATACACCAGCCCTTAAAAACAAAATGCAGCAAAGTATAGTTGCCCATTCAACTCATACCAAACCAATAAAATGGAGAAGTCGTGTGTGCATGTATTATTGCTGCAGCATATATGCTCAGATTGACTGTGGCAGACGCAATTTCTTAACGTGAGATAATTGTGGTTCTTAATTCTGATTGTTTTTTTCTCGCGATTCAGCCAGTGTGCACAATGATTTTTGCGCGCAACGGTACTGCGCAAGCATTTGGGCGCATCCTGTTTGCGCGCGTTATTGATCGCCGGATAAAAAGACACATGAGGATTGTAATTAGAGCGGTGATTTTCGCGCACAAAAATTCACGCTTTGCGTGAGGGTTTTTGCGCGAAGATTGTAATATAGCCCAAGGAGTGGTGTATAGAGAGTCAGGGGTTAATATGTAACCTTTCTGTTTGCTACCTTGCAATGCCTACAGATGGAACTTCCAGTAGCACCGTGTGTCTGTACTGTACAGGGATTCTCAGTAATTATAACCCCCTGTATCTTATCGCTGTACAGCAGTGAGTGACCCCAAAGCTCCCCCTTTATTCTGATCTCTTCTTGGCTGGTATAATGCTGCAAAAAGCTTGGACGTTTTCCTTTAGTGAGAGTGGGGGCTGCTCTTTATAGCTACTTTACAGTAATACAGGACAGGAGTGAGATCCCATTACACTAATCTTGCATTAAAAAGGTATGCAAAAGATGATAATTTTTGATGATTATTGCTTTATATACCAAGGTTTTTATGTTTTGGGTAGTGAAGGGTTAAATATTTTTTTATTATATATTTTTTTTTTATTGTAATAATAAATCTTATTGGTTATTGCGTGGAGGCTTTTTATCTCATTTTTTGCCCTCCACCACAATCCAAGCAAGTATATCAACCAAGATTGCAGACACACACGGAGAATTCTTGTAGAAATATAAGTATTACATTTTGTTGTAGCATGATTCACGTTTCAGTCCCTTCAGGGACTTTCCTCAGGAATGTCTCTGAAGGGGCTGAAACGTTGAATCATGCTACAATAAAATGTAATACTTATATTTCTACAAGAAGCCTCCGTGTGCGTCTGGAATCTTGGTTTTCTTATTTACAATTATGCAGTCGGATTGTCTTCACCGGAGCAAGTACTGTCGTATGTGGAGTGCGGAGACCTGCCAGAGGGTGGATTACATTGACGCTGTTGGCAGGCTTAAGCAATTCACGTCCGTTCATTGCGAACCAAATTTCCACCATTTTATTCAATAAAGCTTAGATGTAAGAATTTTTCAACATGTAGTAAAAGCTGGTATTATGTACCCATGCATGAAGCTGTTGTTGCAGGTTTTTTGAATGTGTTTCACTGGAGTGCTCTCTCCCTGGTTTTGTTTGTATTGTATTTTGAGATGTACCCGCCCTGAATGCTTAGTTTAGGTTGAGTGCTACCCCCCATGTGAGATATATATATATATATATATGTGTGTGTTTATTATTGCAGAAGCCACTTGCACATCACAGCAATTCGATGAATTCTGGGTAGGATATGCAAATGACATCTGTCTCGCTTTTATGCATCCTGGGTCTGTTATTACACAGAACCCTAAAATCAATGCTATGCCACACTGTAGCTTTGTAGCAGAGATAAGGTTTATGCAACTGGTCAAAGCCACTCAAGCATTGATTTTAGGGCTACCCAGAATTCCTTGCTGCATATGGGGAATGTGGCACAGGAGCTCTGGGATGCAATTCATCAAATTGCTGTGATGTGCAAGTGGCTTCTGCAATAATAAACACACTTATTATAGTGTGGAGGCCTTTTATCTCACTTTTTGTCCTCCACTACAACCCTTGTAGATATAGATATTATATATAACCAAGATTGCGGACGCACACGGAGAATTCTTGTAGAAATATAAGTATTACATTTTGTTGTAGCATGATTCACGTTTCAGTCCCTTCAGGAATGTCCCTGAAGGGACTGAAAGTCCGTGAAGCGGCTGAAGCGTTGAATCATGCTACAATAAAATTTAATACTAATATTTCTACAAGAAGTCTCCGTGTGCGTCTGGAATCTTGTAATCTCCAAGAAAATCTTTATGATAAAGAACAATTCATGATATAAAGCTGATATGTAAAGTCTTTCTAATTGCTACCTTTTTATGCTCAGTTATTTTAAATTGGATATAAGAATTTAAAAAAAATTATGTTTTGCTTATGACATTAGCAGCAGCAATGAAAAGTAGAAAGAAACTCTGTTTGACTTACTTTAGCAGATGGCTACAAGTATGTGTGCTTCTTTCATGTTTGATCTGGCTATAAATTTGTAAGACTGACTATTTTAATCAAAGTGCCTGGTTTTAATTTGTCGCTTTTGCTTTCAATGATTGTGTTTTCTTTCTGTGAATTCAAATTCATGGGTAATGGCAAAAACTCTCTAAAACTGCTGGACTGAAAATGAAATATACAGTTGCTGGGGGCTATGCCTTCCTTTTGTTATCGAGAACTACTGCTATATAATTGCTCTTATTGAGAAAAAGTACTACAAAAGCAAAATAAAAAAGAGCAAATTGAGTGTAGATCTGTATGTGTTTCCAATAAAATCAAACTTTCTTTCCTATGCAAGTAATTATAAAATATGGATGCTCACATTTTACCCTGCTTACAATGTCCTTTTTGTGTTATAATGCTTGCAAATTATTGAAAATGTAAGGGCAGTTGTGCAGTTTGTATTTAACTTGGGAAAAATAGTTTTCAAAAAAGATGTTCACATATACATATCCCATACAAAGATAACAAGTTTCACAATGGCATCTTGTTACTATAAAATCAATGGAAGAATTTTTTGCAAGTAGACTGGTTTGCAATAATTCAGAATTTTATTTGAGGTTATTTATTCAGAAAGTCACTAGAAATTACAATATTAGAGATGTGAACATTACATATCTGTCAACTGTTATACGTTGCCAAGCTGCAACTGTATATGTAGTACTAATAACAATAATAACGATAATGTTAAAAGAAAGTATAAAAAAAGTAAAATATTTTGTTCTCTTTCCCTTGCTCACACATCACAATAGAAAAGCGGTCCCTCCACAAATCACACAAAAAATATGAGAATAAACAACACCGCCAAAAGTCCACAGTGCCCCTTCCTAAAGGCTCAAAACCTTCAGAATACACGTAATAGAGGACACCTGCAGTGGACATACTGGTCCTTAGCATAATACTGATATAAACTAAAATCACTGCAATGGATATCTTAATCCGCACACCAGAGAAATAGTAAAAACAGGCCTATCTGAATTCCAAAATGTGGATTGTGATGTTCACTCTCCTCCAGCCCCCTTTCCCCCCCAGTCTTGACGTCTCAAGAACCAGGGTGGAGCTAACTGGTTCTATGTATTTAATAACCACTTCTCTGGAGGCCTGTCCTCTGATGCCAATCAGTATACTCGCCCGCACACCCAAGACAGATAGACACAGGTCAGGAAGCGCTCTGAGTCGCAGACCTCCTCCTCCGCTGGACTGGAGGAGAGTGGATTCATTACTTTTTCTCCAATTAAATTGTTATATTGCTTTTAGGTGCCGCATAAATACATTTTAAATGCTTTTATTATTATTTCTTAACAACAGAACTATAAACCTGCTAGTTATAGAATATCAAATCCCATTTCTATGTAGCTGAATAAAAGGTTGTGGTATGCTGTACTGGCAATCCAGTCAAGAAATTTCAATATAAAAGGGGTTCATTAGCCGCAGGTCACCACCTTGTGGTTGTTGATAGTAATGATACATCAAAAGTGTCACAGTTTTATTAATGTGGTCTGTATTTAGATTGAAAAAACTAATCTTAGCACCTGCTACGCATACCTGATGCACACAGGCTGCTCAATTTGTTGTCTAATCATATTCGGGCTTTGCCCCTTTGCCTCTGTCTTATTCCAATGAGGCCGTTTTGCCTCTGTGTCAGACTTGAAAGGAGTGTTGAATAAGAAGCAGCCAGTGACCCTACCATTGCATCATTCTTATAATTGCGCTATAGAATTGTATCCAGGGACAATATACTCTAGAGCAGGGGTCTCAAAGTGTAACGGTTAGCCCCTGCTTGGGCCATCGTGGTGGCTTGGAACATGGGATGAAGCCCTTAAGGCAGGTGAGTTACTGACTAGACACAAGGACAGACTGATTTCTCCAAAACCAAGGAGCACCAAACAACCAAACTGAATTGCCACTAAGCTCCGAAGGTTAAGACCGACAGACCACTTAGGACACGCTCAGAAACACAATGATACGCCTAACAATCCATGAATTGAGCAGGCTGCAGGGCAGTCAACAAAACAGACAGACTACACGAAAGAGGTCCTAATAAGCGGCCTCTGAATATATACTAGACTAAGAAAGACAAGGTACATAAAACATGAAACATACAAGAATTGTCTTACAGGCAGAGGTTGGCAACAGATCAGTATATGCAATACCAGGAGTGGGCAGAAGGGATAGTCAATAAACACAGCCAAGGTCAAAACCAGAATACCTAGAGACAGAAATGCTTTGCAGCAACACAGGGAGCACGAACCAGATGGAACCACCATGAAACTCCACAAACCGTCAATGAGGCTCTGTGCTGCTGGGATATAAATAGGGAGTGGGCCTGTGTAATTGGGCCATGTGACCCCAGACAGCACAGCCAGACACACCACAGGGGAAAAACAGACACGAAGGCCCTTCACCACCAGGGGGCGCAGCCAAAACGTAACATAACCCCGTACAGGTGACCTCCCGGGCACCCAAAACAAAAACATGGTAGACGGCGTCATGAAATCAGAAACGACCATAATCACCAGAACCCATTTGGGTCCGAATAAGACTTAGTCATCCGCATTCTCCATGAAACGCCTCCGTCTATGAGGATTCCGCTAAATTTTAGCCCAGTGTTCCTTCCGGGAACAGTAACCCAAAGGGCGACTGTACATAGCCCTCGGGGACATGACATGATTGCGGGATCTCGACATCGATCAGACTGGACGTTGCACCATCCTGGTGCCAGATATTCTTGGACTTGAAGTGGTTAGGGTTGGTCACCTTTTATCGTTGTCTCCAGGATTGAGACCTGGAAATGGTGACCACACCACATGACCTGACAGTGGTGGGGGCAGACTTTGGTTTCTCGGGCCCACAACTGGGTTTGGCCTCAATGGACCCGCTGTGAGACATTGGCACAGCGGTCTCATGACTCAAGAACTGAAGTATAGCTGACTCGAGGCGTGACCTGTGACAGCTCACCGGCTTCTGGCAAGACAGGCAGCTCGCCAGCATCACCTATGCCAGACATAAAGGGCTTGTCGCCCAAACCAGACATTAAGGGCTTGTCGCCCACAAGGGACTAAATAGGCATGTCGCTAGAAACAGGCATTAGGGGCACATTGCTCGAGTTATACATGAAGGGCTCAGCGCCCACACTTGGCAAGACAACGGTAGGAACCACACTGGACCCACTGTGGGACAAGGGCACAGTGGTCTCATGTGTTAATGTGGGCACATCGGTCTCATAACCTAACGAGGCCTCAGCAGTCTCGCAGCAGCACATGGGCACGACTGCCTCGCAGCAGAACATGGGCATCACTGGCACCGTGCCAGGTTCGGGTATTTCTGACACATTGCCAGCATCAGGTAGTGTAACCTCGCAACCAGACTTCATTATTGCGGTGGCTGATACTGATAGGTGAACAGCAGCACAGGCAATAGAGCCTGTAACAATACGACGCCCAGAACCACCACTGAGGTGTCTGGCCGTTTGGAGAGGCCATGTACAAGAAGCCATCAGAGGAGTAGTCTCCATAACTTCATCCTCCTCAGATCCCATGGCCAAATAGGAGTCATACTCCATGTATTCATCAGGCTCATGGTCAGGAGACTCAACAAATTCAGATATGTCAGTTCCCCCCTCCACAGGCCTGCTTACCCTAGGAAGGGTTCTCCTAGGCTTGGATGGTACAAGGGGTCTGACAACAGATTCATAACGGGGCCTGGTACCATCTGATCCATAACGGGGCCTGGTACCATCTGACCCATAACCAGACATCTCAGCATGGTCTTGAGCATCAGTTGCCCCCTCCATAGGCCTGGTTACCCTAGGAAGGGTTCTCCTAGGCCTGGATGTTACAGGGGGTCTGATAACATGGGATTCATGGCGGGGCCTGGTGCCATCTGACCCAGAACGGGACCTGGCACCATCTGACCCAATACAAGGTCTGGCTTTGGTGGCCTGACTGTGAGACGTGGGCACAATGGACACCTTGCCAGCCTCAGGAGGCACTGACATCTTGCCAGCCTCAGTGCGCACAGGCTTTAATGGGCAGGCATTGATTTTATGCATCGGGGAACTGCAGTAATATTTCAGGTTAAAAATCTTCCGTTTCTCTTTTTCAGACATGGGAGGTGTCCCAGAGACTCTGCTGGGAGGAACCGCATAATTAAGCACACAGTGAGAAGACATTAACCTTTTCAGTTCCAAAAGTAAATCAAAAACTATTTGAAGCACAGAATGTATCACAGTAAGCTCACCTGCAGGCGTGCATGGACGGTTTGTAATGTAACGGTTAGCCCCTACTTGGGCCATCGTGGTGGCTTGGAACATGGGATGAAGCCCTTAAGGCAGGGGAGTTACTGACTAGACACAAGGACAGACTGATTTCTCCAAAACCAAGGAGCACCAAACATCCAAACTGAATTGCCACTACGCTCTGAAGGTTTCAAGACCGACAGACCACTTAGGACACGCTCAGAAACACAATGATACACCTGACAATCCGTGAATTGAGCAGGCTGCAGGGCAGTCAACAAAACAGACAGACTACACTAAAGAGGTCCTTATAAGCGGCCTCTGAATATATACTAGTCTAAGACAGACAAGGTACATAAAACATGAAACATACAAGAATTGTCTTACAGGCAGAGGTTGGCAACAGATCAGTATATGCAGTACCAGGAGTGGGCAGAAGGTGTAGTCAATAAACACAGCCGAGGTCAAAACCAGAATACCTAGAGACAGAAATGCTTTGCAGCAACACAGTGAGCACGAACCAGACAGAACCACCATGAAACTCCACAAACCGTCAATGAGGCTCTGTGCTGCTGGGATATAAATAGGGAGTGGGATTGTGTAATTGGGCCATGTGACCCCAGACAGCACAGCCAGACACACCACAGGGGAAAAACAGACATGAAGGCCCCTCACCACCAGGGGGCGCAGCCAAAACGTAACACAAAGTACCGGTCCATAGACCATCTTTGCAAACGGTCTGAAGAATGGTGTGGCGGAATGGTGTGGCTGATGGGCTGGTCCTACACCACAGTAGCGCTCCAAGTCCGGACAGAGAATTTTGTAACAGAATATTCTAAAGGTTTTGGCCCGGCCCACCCTGTGCTAGCTGTGTAAGCATGAATTTGTACTGTCACAAGTTTGCCCCCTCTGGCAGGCAAAGCCCCACCCCCTGGGAGAGCTCTCTCTGTTGATGACGTGAACAGATACATTGCTGCTCGCCGTCCCACTGTTGCCCCCCCATTGTGACTGGCGTACACGCTGCAAGCTGCTAGCAGCTGCCCGGATCCTTTGCCAGGTGAGTATACTGTCCGTGACGCCTTGTCTGTGTAATGAGGGAGAGAAAGGCTGGTGGCAACATAGATATGACAGAGCCCAGGGGGAACCCCTTCCTCTGCTACTTCTCCCTCCCTGTGTGGGAGCCCCCTCCTATGCATTTGGGGTAGATTCAGCCCTCTGTGCTCTCCGTCTGTGAAAGACCCATGTGGGATGAATTACCCTGCTCCCAGGAGGTCTGGGGTGACTGTGTGTGTCTGGGGGGACCGTTTGTATGTGTGTGTCTGGGGGGACCGTGTGTGTGTAGGTGTCTGGGGTGACTGTATGTGTGTCTGGGGTGTAATGTGTGTGTGTTTGTGTCTGGGGTGACTGCGTGTATGTGTGTCTGTGGTTATTATTATTTATTTATAAAGCGCCAGCATATTCCGCAGCGCTGTACAATAAGCACAGTATAGACAGGGTTACAATACATTGAACAACATTTGACAAACCGTACAGGAGGAGATTAGGCTTGTGCACCGATTTTTTTTTCGGTTCGATTCGGTTAGATTTTTCGGATTTTTAAACTTTTCGATTCGGCTCGTTTCGACCGATTTCGGTTTCGATTCGATTCGGTTCGGCCCGTTTTTCGGGTCCTTTTTTTTTCGGAATTTCGACCATTTTTCGTATTTTCGTGTCACTGTGCTCGGTTTTTGTATCGACTTTTTGTAATTTCGGAAATTTTCGTTTTTCGGAATTGCACATTTTTCGGAATAGCGACCATTTTTCGTATTTTTCGTATCATTTTGCCCGTTTTTTGTATCGACTTTTCGTTTTTTCGAAAAATTTTCGTTTTTCGGAAAATCTGTTCTCCTCGTTTGACACATTTCAAGTCCATTCGAAAAATCCGAAAATATTTCGTTTCGGCTCGGAAAACATTTTGGATCTGAAATTTTCGGATCTAAAATTTTTCGGAAATTCGGCCGCATCCGAAAACACGAATCGGGAAATTTCGTGAAAATTCCGAAATCCCGAAACGCACATCCCTAGAGGAGATGAGGGCCCTATTCCTGTAGGAACTCACAATCTGGGAGGGTTGGGGTTGGAAGCAGGAGGAGAGGACTGTAAGGTGAGAGTGATTGATGGTTGCATCAGTGAGTTGGGTGGTAGGCTTCCCTAAATAGGAATGTTTTCAGGGAGCGTTTGAAGGAAAAGAAGTTAGGGGAAAGTCTGACAGTACGAGGGAGAGCGTTCCAGAGAGTGGGGGCTGCGCGTGAGAAATCCTGCAGTCTATCATGGGAAGAGGTGATGCGGGGGGAAAAGCTAGGCGCAGGTCACTGTTTGACCTTAGGGAGCGGGCTGGGGTGTATTTGGTGATTAGTGAGGACAGGTAGTGGGGAGCTGAGTTAGTGAGGGTTTTGTAGGTAAGGATAAGGATTTTGAACTTAATTCTGCAGTGGATGGGGAATCAGTGAAGGGACTCGAAGAGGGGAGCGGCAGAGACAGAGCGGCGGGTGAGGTGACCCTGTAGTGACTGTGTGTGTGTTTTTGTCTGGGGTGGCTATGTGTATGTGTGTTTGGAGTGACTGTTTGCCTTTGTAAGGGTTGACTGCGTGTATGTGTGTGTCTGGGGTGACTGTATGTGTGGGGTGATGGTGTCCCAACATCTACATCAACATCTACACCCCACACGGCGTGGGAAATGAGAAGGTGAGTAACGGCTGTGGTATTTCTCATTTTATATCTGAGAAATGGACAATGCCATTGGTTGGGAACACAAAAAATAAATAAAAATACTTTTTGCTGTAAATGAAAATAATAAACGGTTTAATAAACAAAATTGAAACGAGTTTGAAATTTTGCATGCGGCACACATGGGATATGAAAACTTGTGCAGTGGCCCTCGGGTAATTTGAGTTTGAGACCCCTGCTCTAGAGATCATATTACCCTCTGTCTCGGGACTGTTGTGGTGAAGGAGTACATACAGGAAAAGGTTTTTATCTGCAAGTCTAACTCTGTAGTAGGAGCAGGGCTCTTTTTCATTTCCAAGGAAGAGGGAGAACTAAAGGACTCTAAACTATAGAGGTCTTAACAAAGTGAAAACAAAAAAAGCATACATTATAACACTCACCTCCACCTTGTATAAGGGGTTCTACTGTAGTCACAAACATGGACCTTAGGTGGTCCTATAATCTATAAAAGGAGATCAAAAGGAGCAGATTTCAAAAATTGTAGTGGCCACTACGAATATACCATAATGCCTTTTGGGCTTTGTAATGCTCCAGCGTTATATCAGGACTTCAATGATATTTTACAAGACTATCTACAAAGATAAATTTCTATTTAATGATATTGTTTTATATTCAACAGAGATCCAGAATTACCATAGAGATATCAAAGACGTGTTGCATGCTATATTTGCTAATGGTTTCTGTAGTAAGTTAGAGAAATGCCTCTTTGATCAGGCCCAAGTTGCTTTTTTCAGATATGTTAGATCAGCCACTGGGTTCTAAATAGACCCATAAACGAACTTTCTTGGTCATTGCCTGGGCCCTTAAGTCTATCCAAAAGTTCATTGACTTTGCAAATCACTGCAGCAGGTTTATCATAGGTATTTTCTCCCTTATAACCCACATGATTTGGAAGGGAGCCAAAACCCAGAACTTGTCCGCTCTGTCCCATGTCGTTGAACAACGAAAAACTGCCTTTAACATACTACCATATTGGTTCATTCTGATCCCAGTAAACTATGGAGGTAGATGCTTCTGAGACCGGAGTGGGTACTGTCTTCTCCCAAAGAGTGTCTAAGAGTCCCTCTTAAACCATGTGCTTTCTTTTCTAAGAAACTCAGCAGAGGAGAGATTATTGTCTTAACACTTGACCAGAATGAATGCCAGCATCTTCTGAAAGGTAATATTAATCCACTAGTAATAGGTATGGATAGCAGAAATCTGCCCTTCATTGCAGCTGCGAAGAGATTGTCCTCCTACCAAACGTGCTGGTCCCTTTCTGCCACACTTTCCACTTGCTTTACCATTCCATACCTAAAGAACTAACACTAATGCTGATAAAGACATAGTGTAACCCTGTTGTTTACTGTGACCAATGGATATTAATAAAATGCACTCACATATCATATATAAGTAAGGCACAATAGGTTGGCTGCTTCGAGTGTAGATATCCATCCTTGCCAGAAGGTGCCCTTGTAGAAATCCAAGTTGCTGACCCCAGGTACTTGGAATTAGAATTGACCACCAGTACTCGGGAACTAGAACTAGTAGAAGCTCAAGAGGTAGATATGAGGAAATTTTGAACCAATATCCTTATTAAAATATTAAAAATTATTAAAACCAAATTAAAATCAAAATCAAACTGCAGTCAGCATTAATTCCAAGTGACTATGTTGTCAATCAAAATATGTTATAAACTTATCTACTTAAAAATTCCATATGCTGCAGTTTGTAATCATATGCACTTTAAGAGAGGAGAAAAAGCAATTACTGGAAGGATTTTAACAGCAAGAGCTAGTTTCTGATTGAGTTATAGATGACACTAATAAAAAAGAACATAACACATTCTAATGATGCAATCATTACCACATTTTTTAATTATCTCACATTACCATTAAAGGGTAATTTTACCCTGTGGTAACCTAGGTATAGCTAATCAAAAACTCTGCCTTCATTTATAAGTCACTCTTTTCCATGTTGTGTAAAGAAAATATCGATTTCTGTTTTACTTTCTTAGATCAACGTCTGTGTTAGACAGGGATTATCAACTATTTGCTCAAATATTATTGTCAGGTGCTTTTTCCCAGGATGGTAGCGGGATGGCAGGGATCTGTACCCAGGATACAGTAATAAACAAGTCCAGGGGTATGTAGAGAGCGGTACGTTGCAAGATGCGGGGGAATAAATGATTTGAAGCAGAGGGGCAGGACACAGAGGACTGACAATGGGGAATGCAGGAAACTGACCAGAACAATGGAACCTTGGACACGCTGGATACAGAGGTTTATGGAGACCCAGGAAAGGCTGAGAAACACGGTATGGTTGAGGTCCAATGTAGAGCAGGAGAGCCACAGCATATACAGTAGATCCTCTTTCTCTGGTTAGGAGTTTGACAATGCTGAAGCAAGGTGGAGAGGTGGTCGTATCCCTTTATTCAGGGTGGGTGTCTGTGGGGTGGATGTGGGTGTGTGTGATATTAACTGGTGAATGGTGAGATATGGGTAAGATCTTCAAAATAGGAAGCCTTCTGAAGGTAGAAAATTGGTAAAGGATATAAAATAAGAAAATGCTTGATTAACAAGCTCGAATGATATAGCATTCACTCCCACTTTTTTGACCGAGGAAGCTGAAATGGAAGGATTGACAATTGTCTTCTTCAGGAGAGGTTGATCCAAGGTGACATAGCAATTCTTCTCCAATCTTACTTTCTGCACAATGATTTTCTTGACGTCTCTAAGACAATTCAATTCTCTGGGAGGACCACATATTTGTGACCAGAGGCTGGTTGATTGACATTAGCTCCTCTACAAAGAAGTAATGAGAGGCTGAAATCAATTCTATTCTCAAGGATATTTGCTTCTACGAACAAACCAATATGCAGACAAGCAATACCCAGGTTTATTGACGACTCCTACAGAAGAGAACCCATTTAGCCTCCGTTACTAATCAGTTACCAAAGGATGATCCTACAAATAAAATGTTTCTTTGCGCATAGTGAAAATAGATCAGGCAATATGTTAGCTTGTTTAGAGGAGTAAAGAGAAATGTTTTGGATAGGCAGTATCTAAGGTTCTTGGAACAACGTAACCTATTGGCTTGTTTCGGATGATGTATCGATTGAAGAAAAAACCTTTAATGCTTTGTCATAAGGATGAGTGTGCACGTGCAATGTGTATACCAGAGTTACACATGCTGTCAAAAGAAACCTACATATGGACAGAACACAAAAATAACCATGACAAAAAAGAAAAACCACAGATAGAAAAATGAAAGCAAAAAATAAAAGTGAGTAGAAATGTGACAAAAAACAATGTCATACTACAAAAACAAAAATCAAATATGAACACCAGACATGAAATTATGTCATGTCATGATGTTGCTAAAAGCCCTTTGCTGACATATATAGCTGAGTGTGTCGAAGACAAAATTGGCCAGGTAGCTGCTGTTAGCTAGGTGTCCCAATTGCCGCAGTTCCTAGATCAAAGAATAGAAAAGGACCTTCGTGGGTCTGTGTGGATAATAAAGAGAGGATCATTAAAGAACAGAGGACTTAATCCTATACCTAGGCTGTGCTTTGCCACCTCGGGTTGTAATATATTGAACTTCCAAACAGGTTTCAAGTCTACTGGGAGAGAGAGACTGCTTTAGCTTTAATGGCCTTCCTAAAGTTCACGCTGCAGTGCAGCCAAAAGAAAAGAAAACGGTGAACATAGCCTTGTCCTATGGACCTCAGGAGCTGACACCAGCGTCGGCGCAACAGCCAGCCTAGCACACTGCTCTCACACTGCTCCTGAGGACACCATGACGGCGAAAGGCGTAGAGCAGAGCATAGAATGCTAGACATCTTTTATTTCTTTATTTGCTATATACCTTCCTGGTTCAGAGTCTAGGGGAACACACAGACTTTGAGCGCTCATTTTCCTAATCTTCTAGACCTCCTGAACCTCTGGGTTTATCTCCTACTAACAAACACTTAGGAACTTAGGATAGAAGGAAATAAATTGTCTATCTGAAGCGGAACCACGAAGGCTCACCTTTCTTACTTCAGCTACTTGTGTCTTTTTAGACAGATACTACATTAGTAGGGACCCAGCACGTATCACTAGCAAATCAATTTATTGTCCCAGTTATTCCATAAGTAGCTCCTTAATGAGCCCTCTTTCAACAGTTTCTGTTGTATGTCAATTTTTGTTTATTTCTCTTTTTAATTCAAGCTGATTAAACGCTGTTTTATGCTCTCAACTAAGCACCATATATCCTGCTTTTCAATATTTCTACAGAAATTGGGTTACCCCCAGGCTTTTTATCAGGATATACCATTCCTACTCTCTTTTCATTTTGAGTCATTATATATTTTTTTCATATCTTGCAGCATCTGCTTTCCTATGCGGCTGCAACAGCACTGCATGTATCACTCTGCGTCACTGGAATAGATGCAGTAAAAAGGAGACGGTAAAGAAAATCTGCTCAAACCATGGAATAAGGCCCAACAAGTATATCAATTTCAACATGTGGGCACAAACAGCGTAAGCTTTTGTGGATGGAGGTAAAAAGCATAATAGATCCTGGTCATGTGTTTGACGTATGGTGTAGTTAAAGCTACATAAATGCTTACACAGCAAAAAGCTAAATGAAAAGTGTATTATTATTTTACTTGGATTTATTCTTCAAAAAACTTCTCTTCAATTGGAATAAGTCTAACTTAATTCTCCACTTGATTCCTTGTTATAGAATTAATTCTAATTTGTTGGCTGGATAGCATTGTAAACGTTGTTAACGCGCCGTCCTAAGCATCCACTCCATGGAGTCTATAGGGCTCAATGGAGGCATCTCTTGCCAGGTCACATGACCGGCAGGGCAACACCTTTTGCGAGATCCAGCTGGTCGGCGGAGTGATCGCGAAGGCAGACTGAAGTATTTTTTTCCCATTCTCCCTCTGCTCCCGGCGGCCAGAAGCAGCGGATCGAGCTGCCGTTCTCGCCGCGGGAAGAGAGGTGAGTATTTGATTGGGGGGGGGGTCCAGCTGCTGCTAACTGATTCTGCAACAGCGGAATCAGTTAGCTACAGCTCAGACCTGTTAACTTTTTTTAGTTAGCGCCAGCTCTTAGTAACTAGCGTTCGGACCTTGTGATTCTAATGCTAGCTACTCTGTGCTTACACTTTGTGCTCCCTATACTTAAAAAGGGCAGCGCAGAGTACAGTAAACCTGCGCAACAAATTGCTAATTAGCGAGCGCTAACGGGCTTTTTAAACTGTTAGCGATTCGAAGGTGATATGGGTGCAGCGCTAGGACCTCTTTTAAGCTAGCGCTGACACTAGTGTTAGCTTGAAGGAGGCGATAGAGCCCTACGGCTCTCCATAAGAGTATGGCTCTCCTTAATAGAATATAACATGGCTCTCCATAATATAATATAATATGGTTCCATATTAGAATATGGTTCTCCATAATATAATGCAATATGGCACTTCATATGAGTATGGCTCTCCATAAGTATAAGGCTCTTCATAAGAGTATGGCTCCTTATAATATAATAGAACATTACATGACTCTCCATAAGAATATGGCTCTCCTTAAGAGTATGACTCTCCATAATAATGCGTCTCTCCCTAAAAGTAGTAGGGTTTCAGGTGCTGCTAACTGACTCAACAGCAATGGAATCAGTTAGCTACAGCTCGGAGCTGGTGTTAAATTTTTTAGTTAGCGCCGGCTCTTAGTAACTAGCGATAGTGACCACTAGAGTTATCTTGAAGGAGGCGGTAGAGCCCAAAATGATTTTCACATGGATTACACCAATGCAAACAAAAAAGATCAAAACAAATCATAAGGATCCAAAGGACTTTAGTATGTTTAAATTATGGAAATATAACAAGAAAGTTATTGAAACACATTGAAATAAATGGCACTTTAATTCACTAGGTTAGTGTTATCTTTTTAATGTAACCAACATTATTTTTTACAGACATGGAATATAATTTTCCACTAAAATAGCAGCAATTACTTGTTATTTTAAAATAATTTTGTGAACATTAGATAAACATATCAGTAATGAACCCAATTTCATTTACTCAAGATTAAATGATAGAATTTCTACTGAAAATAAAATAAACGCGCTCCCATAATTTGATTACATTCAACTGTTTACTCGTTTCATAGACATGATAAATTCTTCTCATGGACCATAATCTTTTCTCAGTGTTGACAGATTAAAAACACCACTTCATTTTCAAAAGCTGTGATGTTCTACTGTAAAAAGATGTATATAATGGTGGTGTTTATCTTATATTATTACTTAATTGAGGCCAAAAAGCTAATTGCTGTAGCAGAACGCAGTTAAGTTATGACACTGGAGGATTAATAAAATGTGTGTTACATGACAAGGTATGAAAATAAAATTAGGTGTATGTAATCTTTTAGGAAAGGGTAAAAATTGATATGTACAAATTAATTTTATTCAAGGCTTATTGTCTGAAAGGCTGAGGCATTAAGAAAGGATTTGAGTCTTGCTTTGGGTGCATGATTTGGGGATATTTGGAGTTTAACAACACATGTGCTTGTAAGTAGAGGAGGACAAGAAGCACTGATGTATAAAGATGTAAAGAATAAGCTTATATAGTTACAAAGGCTGAAAAAAAGACATCGAGTTCATCCTTTCACACTGCAGCTATTGCTGTTTATCCAAAATAATGCAAAATAAAAATTCCTTGTCTGAAGTTCTTTCCAAATATGCAACAAACTGGGGGGAAAAAATCCTTCTTGACTTCAGAATGGCAGTCAGATGTGTCCTTGGATCATGCAGCTTAACCCCTTCACTGCTGAGCCATTTCACCCCCCCTGTGCAGAGCTCATTTGGCCATTTGTGTTCATGTTTAAACATGTTTTTGAACTCAAGTTTTATTATAGGACCCAGACAAATTATATATCTTCCTTTTCAGCAGATTCATAATATATCATTATGATGTGTATAAGTCATGTCCAGTTAAAATGCTATAACAAAAATTGTCAAAAAAATTAAAATTCCATTCAAATTTCAGTCTTTTACTACATGTAAAATTATTTTTTTCCCATTTTATCATCCAAACCGTTGTGTTTATGTATTCCATGGGGCATTCGTGTTGAAAACTGAAATGGGAACCAGTTACTGCATGTTTCTGAGAAAATATGCAATTTTAACCTTTTCACTACCAAGCAATTTTTGTTGAATTTTTTTTTCATCATAACATTTATTTGAAACTTGAGATGTGAAGCTAACAATTAAATATAGGGTAAAATAGACGTTTTGTACAGAAATTGTTCTTCTGAGATTAAAAAATTAAAATAATGTTAATTTGATAATTTTTAATTTTTCATGTATTTACATAAATAGTTTTGAAACGTAAGATTCTGAGCTCTAGATGGTGTCCTTTATCTTACACAATTTCAAACGGGGTCTGCATTAATATCATACAGGCAGAAAATACCTTTTTGCTAGATAGAGTAACTGTGATAGAGAAAATAATAAAAACGGTGAGATCTCCTGCTTATGTGGATGTGTAGTGATCATAATGAAATTATTAGCATTGCAGCTTCCAAAAAATACCAATAGAATATAAAAATAATATCTGTGTCATAATGCCTGTATATGGAGATTACAGTAATACATCTGTACTGTACGTGGATTTTCAGTCATTATAACCCCATGAATCGCATCCCTGTACAGCAGTAAGTGACCTCAGAGCTGTCCGTGTGTTCTGCCCTCTGTCTGGCTGTTAAAATCCTGCAGTAACCTATTTGAACTTTTGTTACAGTGAGGACTGGGGCTTCTATTTGCATCTGGTTTTATGTCTGTCCAGGGTGCCTGGACAGACATAAAACAAAGGATTTTGTTTCTCCACAGGAGACACACTAAACTTGCTTTAAAAAGTTGTGAACATAGTATTTTGATATGCTTACGAGTGCTTTTCAATGCATTACCATGCAAAATCGAGTTAACCAAAAGTGAAATAAATAAAAAATATTGCTTGTGATTTGGAGGATTGTGTTTAATGCATTTTGTAACTATGTATAAAACACTGAACTTGCTCACGGTGTGGGAAATGAGAAGTTGAGTAATGACGGTGGAATTATTCATTTTATACTTAGAATAAAAAAAATATTAAAACTTTGTTTGCTTTTTCGTTTATATTTTACATGGTCATGTATGGTAACATTTGAAAGACCAGACTCTGTCCTGTCCAATGACACCTAACTTGACTTTGTGGGGTGTAAAGAATGGAGATACAGGGACTTAAGGGACCCCACCCTCCTTGTAGTGGTGCGTCAGCTTGTGTTTTTGTCATACCGCAGCCCTTGGAGCCTGCTTGTGGCCAGTCTGGGTTACTGTTTACTCCCTGTCTGTTTCCACTCAAGGGTTAATTCCTGTTCAGATCCTGTGTGCTTTGCCTACAACCAGGTCACACCCTTCTCTCCTCACTCTCTCATTCTGTTCCCCTTCTTGATTGTGCAAGGCCCTCTGAGCTGCCTCTCCTTATTTGTTTCCATTACCCTTTGTACTTGTGATATTCCTGTAGCTACAAGTGTTCCAGCTTGCATTTACCTGTATTGCGTCAAGGTGTCTTTGCAAAGAGCACCTGGTTCAAGCCCAGTGGATCCTGTCTGCAGAGGACACTGCATAGCCCACAATCCTGTGTGCATAGAGACTACACCTGTGGCTACCAGTGTTCAAGCTTCATTCCACCTTACTGCTATCAAGGTACCTTTGCGAAGAGCTCCTGGTTCCAGCCCAGTGAATCCTGTCTGCAGTTGACACTGCATAGCCCACTATCCATTGTGCCTTGTGACTTTTACTGTGTATCAGACTTGCTGTGTATATATCCTGAATACACTCCAATTACATGTATACAAGTTTCCAGTGTCTGATTCACCTGCTCTCCTAGTGTTGGGATATTATATATATATTTAACCAAATAGGTCCCGGCCATGGCTCCATCCTGGCCCGGACCGGACAAAATGAGAGAGCGAGGAGAGAAGAGTGTGACCTGGTTATATGCAAAGCACACAGGATCCGTGAACATGAATTAACCCTTGAGTGGAAACAGACAGGGAGTAAACAGTAACCCCGACTGGCCACAAGTAGGCTCCAAGGGTTGGGGCACAATAGTTTAGATATACCAATGCATAATAACGCATTGGGCCATAACCTCCCATTTTCTGTTATTGGAAATGAGAAGGTGAGTTGGTGCAGCAGCATTGTTTAGTTAATAAGTAAGATCACTTAATGCCTTAGAACAGAGGAAGGAAAATAGTAAATTGTGCATTAATTATTTTTTCATTTTTCTATTTTTAAAGACTACTTGGTCATTTTTGGTATAGTTGGAAAGGCCAGACTCTGACTTTTCCAGTGACACCTTGCTTGACTTTGTACGGTGTGAAGCTTAGAGATGCAAGGTTCCAAAGTTTCCTCACTTCTGTGCCGCGATTTAGGATTTTGATGAAACAATGCATAATAACTCATTGTGCCATCGTCTCCACACTTGCTGGTGGCATGGGAAATGAGATGGTGAGTTAGTGCAGCATCATTTGTCACTTTATAATTGAAAAGTGAGCAATACTGCTGCATTAGAATAACAAAATAGGAAAAAGAAAAAAAAAGTCAGACCACCATGGGACAGATTCTGTAACAGGTTTTGGTCTGGGCCTCAAGGCTGAGACTAGCATCCCTCAGTTCCTGTTACACCCAGGATTGATATCTTACCTCAGTCACAATCACAGTAAAGAAAGGGTTAAAGCCACTTGAAAGTTCACCTGAGCTTTGGTTAAGTTTACAAATCTACCCACTTGTATATAACACTCTTCACTACCGTAACACCCTTGCCCGAAAAAAAAAAGTAAAACTCTAAACAACTAAACTAATTTTTTTGGAGTATTGTGTGGACCATGTGAGTGTGGGTCTGGCTTTGGATGATTTATGGAGGAATGTATGTGACATTTTCTAGAGATTGTGACTAAGAGTGATGGAAATGTGTATGGAGATGGCTCCTCCCCACCTATTACCTCCTGGTTCTCCCTGTATTTGATTCATGCCTGCACATTTTTATACTACAAGAATCATGTCTGCCTAGCAGAGAGAGCCTCTGACACCCTCTGCTGGTGAATCCCTTCCATAGCAATCGTTCCCGAAAAATGCCTAAAAGATCTCAAAAAAATTAATAGACTTTTTACTGCAGATTTAAAGAATAAACGGTTTATTAGATATTGGGTAAAAAAACGGGAATAATTTTACTATTGAAGCCTATGGGATTCGCCTGATTAAACCTGCCGAATGAATTCACCAAACAGCAGGACCCTTCAGCAACTTTTCACTGCTGTTCGGTGTTCTCTGAATAGATTAACCATTGCGGATTTCACTGCCTTTGAACAGGCATCGATCTTGCTGGCGGTCCAAACTTTGGTGAACTGCTTGCTCTTTGAATAGACGAATGGCCAATAAATGTCACGCTGTTTGCAAAGAAACTACTGAGCGAAAATGTCTGAAATTTACATATGAGGTCCAATGAATGATAATAAAGAGGGCTGTTACAGAAAAAATAAGAAAAAGAAAAACAAAATAGGAATTTAAAAAAAAAAATCCAGAAAAATGCTTAAAATATCCTAACAAAAATCTATAAATAGACTCTTTACTGCAGAATTTTATAATGAATGGTTTATTAGATATTGAATTAAAACGGGAATATTTTTATCATTGATGCCTATGGGATTCGCCTGAATAAACCTGCCAAATTAAACCACCGAATGGCGGGGCATTTCGGGAACCTTTCACTGCTGGTTTGTGTTCTCTGAATAGCCGAAGCAATTCTTTTTTATGAGAATTCAGTGCACTCGAACAGACACCGTATGTGCAGGCAGTTTGTCAGGATTTGGCGAATTGCCTGCTCTCTGGATAGCCGAATGGCCAAGATAGGTAACCGAATGCTGATTTTCAGCGTTCGGTTACCTTTCTCAAGCAATTCGGATCTCTTTGAATTACCCTGATAAGCTCCAAGTAGGAAAAAGTAATATTAGTTAATTATGTGTAATAGGTCATTCCAAAATTCCACTCAGCTAATGCCCATAAAGTGTTCAACAAGCTGAAATGCCGGGGATATTTTAGTAACATAATGTGCAAGCCATTCAATATTTAAAAAGAAAACAAACCATACAAATGGTTCGAGTACATTTGCAAAATATTTGTTTAACTACTTTTAATGGTTTGTTTCATTTTTAGAATGAACAGGACAGCAATTCTAAAAAAAGAAAAAGACACTGCATTCATTATATAAAGTGTTACAATTTTCTTAATTTTCAAATATCCTACATATAAATGTGTAATATATGCGTATATATATTTTTGATTATTTCTTATTACAATTAACAATATTTATATTTTGAAGTTTATTATTAGCAGTGTTAACTTGAAAGGCTACGAAAGAAGACAGGGTTAAATATTTTCCCTTCTGACATTTTTTTTTACTAGTGAAGTATGTGCTGAGTGAGGATATCACTTTGTTTGAGAAAGCAGCTGAATTGGAAGGAATTCTGAGCTATGCAATTAAAACTGGATGATAAATTGCTCGGTTAGAGAAACATTCATTAGTGTATTCTTTAGTGTTTTCTTATCCTGTAACCTTCTACAAAGCAAACACACCAAGGGTTTAGAAGAAAAATATAGGTGGGATAATATTATAAATTTTTAGAGTGATAAATTGGAATTCAACTGACCCTTTTCATTTTTTATGGCAGAATAATGCAAAATTAAACAAGAAAACGGAGCTTGGCACTTTATCATAAAGCCAGAGCAGTAGTGGCACTACTTGCGAATGCATAAGAGGGTTGAAAGCCAGTTACATGCCAATTTCTTCAGCCAAATACCAAATCTGGGATTTACAAAAATGTCAGTTAGGTATGACCTAGATCATTACACCTTTTAAAAGGACTAATACTAGAGTTGCTCCTGAAACAAATATATTGAGACAGTTATTCCTATTGTAAAGTGCTGCAGAATCAGTTGGCACTATATAAATGTTGATAATAATAACACAGGTTGAGCATCCTTAATTCAGAATGCTCAGGACCCCGAACATTCTGTATTTGAGATTCTTCTGGATTTCAGAATTCAGATGAATCCCATGTCTGAGAGGAAGAGGATCTCAGTAGGAGAGCAGCAATCCCATTCCTGCTTCATCACCATCGTGTGTGTGTGTGTGTGCAGGGTGTTCTGTGCAGTCGTTTTTCATGAACATGCTGCACAGAGCCAGTATGACTTTGTGCAGCATGTCACATTTTGGGGCTGCAGAGAGTCTCCCAGCATGAACCAGCTCTACTTCAGAGATTGGAACCATGTCTTGGAGAAGCATGACCCGTCCACATTGTCAGGGTGGTTTGTATAACTAGAATCGAGAAAGCTCTAAATATTCCAGATTTTGGAATCTTCTGGATTTTAGAATTCTGTATTAGGTCCCCATTTTAGCACCCTATTACTGGGCAGGCGCTGATTCAGCAGCCTGCCCTGTAAGCCAGCTCTAACGCGCCAGCGTGAGTATCACTGTTACGTCCACCGTAGCGCTCACCCCTGATAACCATGATATAGATCCTTTTAGACAGACCTCTGTAATTCGATTAGTAAGCAGTCAGGACTGCCAGCCCTAGCACTCCCAGCCAGGGAGGTGTGGCAGAACACCCACACTAAGTACCCCTCAGTAACAAATGATTTAGAGACCAAGTGTCTACTGAGCAAAAACAAATTAACTATGCACGAACAGAGATTATGCAGAAGTCTCATGCACCATGGGTAAACATAAGCGTGGTCAAAAGTACAATCCGAATCGGCAACAGAGGGGGTAGTCGTACAGGCAGGGTTGGCAACAGAGGGGGTAGTCGTACATGCAGGTTTGGCAACAGATAAGACACTCATAAACTTTGTGTCAGTAATGTAACTCGGGCATTCAGCACCCTGCAGGGCAGGCCTACAATCGGAGGCTGTGTGATGTGTATTGCACTTAACCTCAGTGTCAGCAGAGAGCACAGTGCGTATATAGAAGGAGTCACAGAGAGAATGGTCAATTAGGCAATCCGGGTCAAACACAAGCAGGGTCCTCATACAAGCAATAATGGCAACAGAGCAATGAAATCAGAGAGATCAGAAACACACCAGGCGATGCGGGAATAACTCCACGTTAGGGCAACAGGCTGAATCTCATGCCCTGCATTTAAGGCCGGCGGCTCCGCGTCACCATGCCAAGCCCCGCCCCTCCAGACGACGGCCGATCAGCCAAAACTCCTGGCACCCGGCCAGCTAGCGACGCTGCCGGGTGTCCAGAAACCCCAGGGAGTGCCGCAGGAGCCGAGGATGTGACAATCACCTCCTGGAGTCCATAAGATACCATGGAGGCTTGTGCTGCCAGGCTTCATGACCTGCAGGATCTTGCTCTCATGAAATTGTGCAGGGCCGCGATTGATTGGCGGAAGGAGATTTGGGACTATTTGTCCCCAGTCTCACTCTGCTCCCAGTGGCCAGAAGCGGCGGATCGACCCACTGTTCGTGCCGTGGGATGAGAGGTAAGTATCTAATTTGTGGGTGATTTTTAGCAGGTACTAACTGATTCCACAGAAGCGGAATCAGTTAGCACCAGCTTCTAGCTGTGGTTAACTTTTCAGTTAAACGCATGCGGGACTTTGTAATCCTAATGCTAATTACTCTTTGCTCTCCCGTGTTAAGTATAGGGAGCGCAAAGTACAGTAAGCTCATGGAAGCGAGTGCAATCCCGATGCGCTAACGCGTTTTTTAACCTGTTAGGGTTCGAAATGAAATACGGGAGGCATGCGCTAGGGCCATTTAAGCTAGCTCACATATCTGGGCGCTAATGTTAGCGTTAAGAATGTAAAACTGCCCTATATGTATTAATTGTATTTTATTTTAGTAAGTGTAATCAGCAGGCAGTTCTTCAATAGGTCTGATTTGATATTACTCTAAATTGAAGCAACACAGGAGTTGGCTTTCTATATTAAACGGGTGTGCATCCACAGAATTGATTACATGATTACAAGCAGAAACAAACTAACAAACATCTAGTAAGTGTGGTTGGACATATAAAGCGTGGACAAGAACGACCAATTAATCCAGATAACACCTTCCATGCACAAGCCTATTTGCAGGTAGAGTAAGAGGGAGTGGATTTATCTTCTCACTTGCAACCATTTCATTGTGCTGGGATCCAAGACTCCTATTCAACTAGAAACACGATTAAGGTTTGATAGTATACTCTCACAAAATATAACTGGAGTCCTGGAAACCATTATATGGTATTTAACGTGAAATATTTAAGGGTCTAATCACTAAAAGGTGAAACTCTGGAGAAGTGAAAATTCTAGGTCAAAATAGCTGATTTGGAAAGTCAGATAAATGGGAGAATTTTTCTGGTTTGGCTATTTTTTGACCTAGAATTTTCACTTCTCCAAAAGTTCTCCAGAGCTTCACCTTTTAGTGAATAGAGCTGTTAGTGTTACCATCAAATATATTATTTCATTTATACCTACTACATACATTGATATATACATTCCTTATTGTGCAATCTTATTCAAAATGAAGGGGGCATTGTGATAGGCTAGAACAGTTTAGTCATTCCATTACACCAGTGTTTCCCAACCCTGGTCCTTGAGTGCCCCTAACAGGCTAGAGTTTAAGGAATACCTTGGGAAATGTGTGGAGACACGGGTTTGATCCCGGCAAGAGCACCTCTCCAGCAAGTGTCCTTGGGCAAGACACCTGACGGTACATACTCGCCACCCAGGACATACTTGAAAACAAGAGAAATCTCAATGTAATCTCCTGGTAAAATCCTTTCTCAAAAAAAAAAAAAAATGCATACTGAATCCTGCAATCACTGAGCAGCAAATCATATCACCTGTGCTGTGCTTCAGATATCTGGGAAACCTGGCCTGTTAGGGAACCTGGGTTGTAGAACACTGCATAACGATGAGGGGATGTGCAACTTGGCATTGATCATTGCATTCTGCTTGAATTCATTCAGTATCATCAATAGTTCTTAATATATCAAATAACAGCAATGAAAGACTTTGGTCATTGTGTGGTGATGTTACATATATCTTGGATTATGTTGCCTATATATTAAGGACGCAGTGTGCAAGGTACAGCTAGATGTAAACTATCTATATTAAAAGAAAGACCAACAGTGCAGCTGTCAGGATGTTCTGATTGCTTGTGACGGTAAATATATGATTTTTGCGCTCTCTGCTGGACATATATAACATTGCAACATAATAATTAAGATATTTAAGCATGTGCATTAATTTCAGATGAATAGAGATATTACGAAGCACAGGTCAATGAAAGGACACCTAAACGAATGAACTGAAAAATTAACAGGAAAATTATTTGAATACATATCGTAGGTTGTCTGCCTTCATCTGATGCAAAACAGATGAGGGTTTAAATCAGATTAGTTGCACTGTTTGACCTCTTATGTAACTCAAATTCCTGGCCACAAGTGAAGGGGGTTAAGGTGGACAGGAGCCCTCCTATCTTTGTGGACCATGGGGTACAGGAGTGCACCCACTTCCCTGCAGTCCAACATTTCCCTTGATAAATTCTTTACCTGCTACCGACAGGTGACGTTTTATTCAGATAATTAGTTGTATGGTATTAACCAAGGTGGGTCTAGTGCTTTTTGTTTAATAATATGTTTTATTAATTAATTCTATAGCATCAATTGCGGAGCCATAAAAAAAATGCTACCCTTTAAATTTGTGCTGCCTTAGGCCTAGACCAGAATTCACCCCTGAGTGGCTCTGTGATGCCACTGAGAACGGAGCTGGTGCAAGAATTTAAGGGAAAAAAATAAAATTTTCCACTCACACATTCCACACTGTATGGAGAAGGCGGCAGTCTGCAACACATGAGAGAGATGGTAAGGGATGAGCCGAACACTCCCCGAGTTCGGTTCGGGCCCGAACCCGAACTTCCCATTTGTTCGGGACCGAACCCGAACCCCCATGCAAGTCAAGGGGGCTGAAAATTCGGGTTTTTAGAGTGCCCTCCAAGAGGGCATATATGCTACATATTTGCCATAAAAGGTGTATGGGGGTCCGGGTAGTGCCCTGGGGGACAGGAAACAAGGACAAAAAGTTTTAAAAAAAACGTTTTGAAAGGGACAGTGAGTTTTCCATGAAATAAGGGTTAAAGATAAAAATGAAAAATTCCTTCAAATATCGTGCCTAGGAGGTCCCCATAACCTGCCCGTGAAGTGGCGGATTTCTAGGATGTATAGATACACGTAAAAACAAATAAATGACGTTTCATATGACGGTAAATGCTTTTCCTTTAATCTATCCATAAACAACTGCTTGGGGCGGCAGCCTGTATGAAAAGACATTTTAGGTCGCGCAGAAAAAGTTTAGTGTTTTTTTGGGCTAAATTATTGTGAAATTTATGCAGGCTTTGGATGAAAGTAACAATAGGTGCTTTAAAATTGGGCTTTTAGCGTCGGCAACAATGCCGTCACACCGTAACCGTAAGGATATGAATCGGATACAGGCGTCAATGGCAGTGCACCCAGATATTGTGCCTTTAATGCCAGGCCAGCAAGTATCATCATACAGTAACCCCTCTGTAGTATTGTGGAAGAGTGAAGGGGCCTTCACTAACCCCTCTGTAGTATTGTGGAAGAGTGAATATTGTGCCTTTCATGGCAGCAAGTGCATTCACACCGTAACCCTTTTGTGGTATTGTGGAAGAGTTCAGTGCTGGAGGTTTTGTGCATGCAGAAGACATACCCGATCTATTCCGTTACTTCGGCATCAGGGGATTGATAGCTGCTGATCCAGGACTGATTCATTTTTATAAATGTCAGCCGGTCTACAGAGTCGGTGGACAGACGCACTCTTTTGTCTGTGACAAAACCTCCAGCGGCACTGAACGTCCTTTCGGAAAGCATGCTAGATGAAGGGCAACCTAGTAGCTGCATAGCATATTGGCTAGGAGGAGGAGGAGGATCCAGCACAGAGCCCCGTCTTGGATCCCTCCCAGCTGCAATCAGAGTTACCCAGTGTGCCGTGAAGGAAATGTAACGACCCTGTCCATGCTTGCTGGACCACGTGTCTAAAGTGACATGCACCTTGCTGCTGACTGCCTTTCCCAATGACTGGACAACATTGTCTTCCACGTGCTGGTATAGTGCTGGAATGGCCTTGCGTGAAAAGTAATGGCGTTTTGGAACCTGCCACTGTGGTACAGCACATTCAGCAAATTCACGGAAGGGAGCAGAGTCCACCAGCTGGAAAGGCAGCAGCTGCAATGCAAGTAATTTTGCTAAGCTGGCATTTAGACGCTGTGCTTGGGGATGGTTGGGATCTATATTATTTCTTTCACTGCAGCAGCTGCGGCAACGTAATCTGACTGCGTAAATCTTCAGCTACTGGGATGATGTCACATTGTGAGGAAGGACCTGCTGGTACATCCATTACTGTAGCATCATCCCTGTCGGTGGAGGTTGTAGGCAATTGCATGGCAGGACATACAGTGTGGGTAGAGACAGATGAGGAGGAGGAGGACCTACGCAAAGTTTTGACCCAACGGGATATGTGGCACTTGTTCTTATGTCGCATCAAGCACGTGGTACCCAAGTGTCCGGTGTTTATCCCACGCTTCAGCCTCCTCTGACATAGATTACAAATAGCAACGGTGGGGTCTGCTGCACAGTTCTTAAAGAACTCCCAGACAGCAGATTTCCTGCATGTGTTCTTTGAGACAACAGGGCGCTGCACCGGAGCAGCTCTGACATGTGATGCCTTGGACTGGCTAGTGCTACGGTTGGTCACAGAGGATGTTGTGCCTCGTGTTTGCTGTGCCTCCTCCTCCCCCTCCTCCACATTTGATTCCTCAGTTCGATCTGGCACCCAGGTGGAGTCAGTGACCTCATCATCATCAATGTCATCTTCACCCCCTATCTCCTCGTCACTGGAGCCAACTTGGCAGTATGCTGCAGCTGCTGGAGCAACATGAGTGCCAGTTATTTGTGTGTCATCACTGGCACCCCCTTCCTCTAGGTTGATTATACTCCCTTGCTCAACCTCAGAGATTGAATCAGAGCGCTGTACTTGCTGCGCATCCTCAAGCAGCATGTCACTCTCATTGTAGAGAAACAATTCAGCTGACTCCTCCGTGTGTGATAGCGAGGCTACGGCAGGAGTAGCTGTGGACATGGAGGCTGCATTAGATGCTTTGGCAGCTGAGGTGGACTGTAAAGCACTAGAAGCCTGGCTGGCAGAGGACTCGGAGGATGAGGATGGCCTGGTTAACCAATCCACCAAGTCCTCTGTATGTTGCTGCTGCTTAAGACGGCCAGCACCAGTTAGAAAGGACAAAACGTGCCCCTGCAGAGGATGCACCACGTCCACCACGACCAGAGACACAGCCTCCCGACACAGGGGCTGCTTGCCATCTTATCTGTGGCTGGGAGCGTCTGCCTTTCCTTTTTGTTCTTTCAGACAGGGTGAGTGATATATAGATTAATATATACAGAACTCTGGTATAAAGATTTAAATAACTCTGGTATAACTCAGATCACCTGAATTCACAAATGTTTTAAAGAAATTAGTGAGCCCCAAAATACAGCGTGGTACTGTATGTATGACGAGACACAGATCACCTTAATTCCCAAGTGTTTTGAAGAAATTAGTGAGCCCCAAAAAGATTTGCTGGCACAGTGACAAGACACACATCACCTAAATTCAATGATATTTGCTATAAATGAGACCCAAAAAGACCTGCTGGCACAGTGACAAGACCCAGAAAATCACCTCAATTCACAAATGTTTTAAATAAAGTTGTAAACCCCAACAAAAACTTGCTGGCACAGTAACAAGACACACATCACCTAAATTCCCTGATATTTGGTCGAAATGAGACCCCCCAGAAGCGTGGCAGACCGGAAGTAACAACACACACAACTATCTTCTTTGAAATCTCCTCTGAAATGCGTGCAGAATCGGCACGTTGAAACCTTATATAGTGTGCTGCGGGACTTAGCTCTGTGAGCACATGATTGGGCAAAATTTGCCCAATCAGGACTGAGCGGTGATTGGCATAGTGTTCAACCAGTCTTGCACCAGACCTGTGGTCAGGTGCAAGGCTGTAGCCAATTACGAGCTTCAGGCAGTAGGAAAATGCATTGTGGTCGAACATGCGGCGAACACCCGGAAATGTTTCGGGGTTCGCGATCCGTCCCCGAACCGTCCGAACCCGAACAGCTCATCCCTAATGGTAACCTTTGTGTGCTGCGTCCACATCTTTCATGATGCCTGCCCAGGACACGGCCTACATCCCACATGAACTAGCACTGCCTGGACTCTAGCTGGAAAAGGTGATCTGTGCCTCCAAGGCTGGGGGCCCTAAGGCAGCAGCGGCCATCGGTCAACATAGGGATACTCCTGCACTGCTGAAACGTAATTAATCTTGACATTGACACCAGGACTTCTAAGATGGCTAATGGAAGAGTGGGGTCAAGTGCATCACACCTCCTGCAGCTGCCCAAAATCTTGTTCGGAGTAACAAGCCCATGTGCATGCATACAGGCTCATTTACCAGCAATGAATCAATTATAATTAAAGAAAATATTTAGTCTTCAGTTCAAACAAACTGTATCAGTGATTCAAAAAAAATTCAAAAGACTGTATTGATTGTAATTTTTGGATGAACCAAACATTGCAAACTGAAATTTTTCTCCAAATCTTACAGGGTACAGCACTGCTCAAAGAATATACAATAAAACAACGAGTTGCTCCCCTCCAAAAAGTTGCCCATATACCGCTAAAGTAACCACTTTAAATCCAGGGAAAACAAATAAATCACACTGAAGGCTCATAATGACAGAGTAACTGTGAGAGCTGGATACTAAATGTACCAGACGTAAAAAAAACAAAAACCTTTATAACCACAAGCAGCACTGGGAGAGGAGAGGGACTTTATATAAAACGTGTATTATAGATGAGGATAGGGGATAGTGCTCCTGGATAATATAAAATGTATCAGACCTAAGCCCCTATTATGCAGAGCGGGAGGGGAGATAACACACGTTTTATAAAGTCCCTCTCTTCTCCCAGCGCTGCTTGTTATAAAGGGGTTTTTACTATCCAGCCCTCATCTGTCATTAGCTTTCAGTGTGATTTATTCGAATGTTTTCCTTCTCCAGCTGCTTTCATCATCTTGTCTGTCTCATAGACATGCAAGGGTTAAGTAAAGGTTTCCTCTCCTGTGCTGGCTGTCTGTGCTGCGAGTGAGTATTCTGGAGCTCTATCACTGTCAGATTTTCGGATAGGGGTCTGGAAGGATTACGCATACAAACCTTTTCTGTAGCTTTGCGATGTTACTCTCTTCATTGCTGGTCTCCTTCACTCAATGTAATATCACAAAAAGGACTGAAACTAAAATGTAGTGCATTTTATTTTAGTTTCTTTCGTTTTTGTACTGAACAGTTTCGTATCTCTTGAGTCATACTAAAACTAAATTATCCCAAAATTCGGACTAAATCGTTTTAGTACTAAAACGAATGCACATGTCTAGAGCGCACTGCGTACAGTGCATCCGTTACGTTAGATGCCAACAGGGTTTTACTGTGCTATATGGTGTAACATACCAGCAGTATTTTACTCTAATATATTCCAACATATTGTGCAGTGAATCCTCACTGGTGAGTTTTACTGTTAATATGAATCCCACTGGTGGATTTTCTGTGTTACAACAATGATGTACGTTAGCAATTTGCAATGTATAGTAGTTTTGCCATTCCTGCACACCAAACAGTTGACCCCCATCAGGGATGCATTAAATCAGTAATAAATCCAACCCGTAGAATACAAGAGCATTAGCAGATTTTATAATACATAATATACTCCCTTAAAAAGTTCATCTGTATTTTATCGAGACTACATAAATGTCAACTATCTGAACAAAGGGGGTCAAAGAGCAAATAGAACAAAAAACGTAAATAATTCAACCCAGAAAAGAAAAAAGCATCCTAGGAATTAGAGATCTACCAAATATGCGTCAGAAACTACACGAAAAGGTCAGTTTTAAATAGCACATTCTATCTCTCCGATAAAATCTGGTAAAGCTACATGTCAAGATCTGAACTTGTATGTGGATTCTAAACAACTATAATGCAGTAAGAGAAATTGTCCCTTTCCCCAGAAATTACACTATCGAATAAAGCAAGAAAAACTTCCTATAACTTATACTAAACTTTATTTTTATTTGAACCTGTATTTTCTTTCAAATCAATAAAGATCAGATGAATGATGTCACAGTTCTAGTCAGCACAAACAGGACATAGCATAGACCTCTTTCACAGACCTTGTTGTTACATTGCGATGCTTTGTTCTTAGAATCATTTTTAGGATTAGACTAATGATGTCACAGATGCATTGATGTCACTCCCATGTATCTCCTCCTTTTTTTACCCTCATCTGTCGGAGAGGATGTCATATTGCACATTGTTACACTGAAGAAAGGCCACACTCCATCAGCAACACAGATTAACCCGTTCGCTGCAAACGACGTGTGGGGAACATAATGGTGTGCCAACGCTGTGTACGGGGAACGTTCCCCACATGTCGTGGGGTCTTCACAGAGAAAGAAGACCATGCTCACCTTTCTGGCCAGGGTCCCACGGTGGTCTGACTTTCTTGAAGTTAGACCCCGGCCGGTGCATTGACAGTTTCAGGTACACGCCCCTCCCCCAGCCGACCTGGGAGAGTGCCTTTGGATCCTTCTATCTCCACATTGGTTGGGGTAAAATCACAAGAAAGGCATCACTGGATAGGTCACAGTCTGACCTTTCCAGTGATGCCCCTTTTAACCCTTTACATGCCAGTACTGTGATCTGGCGCCAACTTCCAGTGGCGGATGGATATCAGCCCCTCCTCCTGGGCCGCCCCTCATCCACTGACATTGTCTCGCATGGGTGTGATGACATCAGAAAGAGAATCCCCCCGTATAATAAAACATGACGTCAAATCACATTTAACCCTTTCACTGCTGAGCCATTTCACCCATGTGCCTAGTAGGGATGAGCTGTTCGGTTTGATCCGTTCGGAGTTCGAATCGAACAAACTTCAAACTTTTTGGGACGTTCGCCAAAAGTTCGAAGACGAAATTTTTTTTGGAAAAAAAGTATAAGAAATGCTTAAAAAAAAAATACAAAAAAAATCTAGAAATAAAGAGACTCTTTACTGCAGAATATTATAAGCAACGGTTTATTAGATATTTAATTGAAACGGGAATATTTTTAACATTTGAAGACTATGAGATAAAACATTCGGCAGACACGACCCTCTAATCAGGCACTGTAGAGGGCAGTCTGCCGGTGCCTCCCAAGGATCCCCTTGAGGAGCATGTGGCCGCCGGATGACAGAGCTGCGACTGTGCGGGCTAGCCGCCCGGGTGCATGTGGCAGAGACAGGCAGCGCAGGGAGGGAGCCACTGCACTTGCGGCCACGGCAGACCCCCCACAACCAGGATCTAAGGAGCCGTCACTGACCACCAGACACATTTCTAAAAAAAAAAAATCCGATGACATTTTTAAATGTCCCCGGGAACATAAAATAATTGTTTCTACCTTTTTTCTCTATCTAGCTGAATGTATTTAATTATATATATTAGATACATTCAGCCAGGTAGAGGGGGGTGTCATGTGGGCTGCGCGGGGTCTCAGGCAGTGGTTTGTTTTTTTTGTGTGTATATTTTTAGCAAATTTATAAGGGAAGGTAAGGGCAGGTATGAGAGATATATATATATATATCCAGACTTGTATTACACACACATTTTGGCAACTAATTGCGCCCCACCAATTTGGCTGATCCCTCCAGAAGAAATGTTGAACCCGATAGAGCAGACAATATATATATTATTCTCTGCTCTATCGGGTTCAACATTTATTCTGGAGGGATCAGTCAAATGGGGGGGGGTGCATTTAGTTGAGATTGTCCATATGCCAACCCCATGTGCGTATGTGTATATATGGTCTGTCTGAGGTCTGTGGGTGGGTGGGTGTGTATATATATCTGCGTGTTGAGATATACGTATATATAGGTCTGCGTGTTGATATATACGTATATGTCTGTGTGTGGTATCAATGCATCCCTACTCTATACACAGCGCTCCGTGTCCCTATAATATATATGATCAGGGGTTACCTTTTTTTATATTTTTATACTATTCCTATTAAATTAACAGTAATTTTTGATGTATTTTATTCAGTAGAAACTTTTTTTGCCTATATAACATGTGCTTTGTGAAAATAAAACGGTTTTGTGTGTACATTTTAATTTAGTTAGTGGATTCCTGTCCAGTGCAGTGAGAAGCAAACGTAATGTAGTGTAGACACGCTGCGAAGCGGAGCGGAGTGAAGTCAAGCCTGCAAAATGTTTGCTTCTCTTCGCTACGCTGTGCCTCGCTACACGCTCAGTGTGTCTCAGCCTTTATTCCCGCATCGCTAGCTTACCGAATCAGTTTGTATACTTGTTACTGACCCTCAGGGCCGTCTTTAATATTGACTGGGCCCTGGGCAAACATTTTCTTGGGCCCCTCCATGCAATTTTGTTCACCACAACATCCTAAAAAATAAATTAATAAAAACCACACAGGGGCTGGTCTCAAAAAACTAAAATCATTTTTTTAATAATTTTTTTTACAATTACACAACATATGCACATCTTTAAAGGAACACTCTAGGCTAAAAATCCCCCTCTTTTTTCTTACATTAAAAAATACCTATTCCCTACCTAGTTATTGTGTATATATATATATTTATATATTTTTTTTAAAGTTAACTTACTTCTTTCCAACAAAGTTTTTTTTATTTTTATATATATGTTCTCACCTCCCTCCTCTTCCGCTCCCGTCTTCCTAACTCTGTAACTTGGCTAATGGTTTACGTGAGAAGCACGAATGCGCACCTCTCACGTAAACCAGCCAATCAGCAGGCTTCCTCTCCTAATTGGATTAGTGTTACGCACAGAGGATGCGCACAACACTAATCCCAGCCGCAGACTTTGCTGGCGGCTCGCTCCCGCCAACTACTGCGGCGAGTTGGAGACGTCATCGCGCTGAAAGCGCAATGATGTCTACTCGGCAATAGTCGGCAGAAGCGGGAAATATGAATCCCTCTCTGCTGACTGACAGCTGGGAGGGCGGAGTAAAGTCCTCCGTGTCTCTCAGCTGTTTCAGACGATCGGCTGAGCGGAGGGAGGGGGGACAGACAAGGGCATACTCAGGGCATCATGACCACCTAAAAAAAGCTTAGGTGGTCATGTTGCCTAGAGTATCCCTTTAATACACGTACTGTAAAAAAATATATAACACACTATCTCTGTGCACACATACAGTTGTGTTCAAAATTATTCAACCCCCAATGCTGTAAAGGGTTTTAGGGAATTTAGTGTACATTTGTAATTGTATCCAGAATGAAATCCTACAAGGACGTTTTAAAGAACCATATGCAACTAAAATGACATCAATTGGTTTTGTAATACAGTAGTAAATGTTTCTTTTGTGAATTCTTCATTGACACAATTATTCAACCCCTTAAAGACTACCACTCTGAAGAACAGAGGTTCATTCAATTGTTTTCAATCAGGTATTGAAAACACCTGTGGATGTCACGGAGCAGCAATAAAGAATAATAAGCACCAATTAGGCAGCTTTAAAATGACTGATACTCAGCTCCTTCTAGACATTTACTGGTGTGGTTACAAACATTGTGAAGTCAAGAGAATGGTCCAGGAAGACAAGAGAAGAGGTGATTACTCTTCTAAGGAAGGGCAATGGCTATAAGAAGATTGCAAAGATGTTAAACATACCAAGAGAGACCATAGGAAGCATCATTCGCTCCCAGTGTTCCTCCTCCTGCCTTCATATCCCTGGGGCCCTGCGGATTACAGTGCACACACAGGAGCCACTATGCACAGCCTCCAGTGAGTGCCTGCTCTCAGCTTCAAGGCTGATGCTGGGCTCCGGAAGGCAAGCTACAGGCTGTCCCACGTGCTGCTGGGGGAGGAGCAGAGATCCCACACAACCAGGCTTTCAGGTGAGAAACTATGCCCTCTGTCTCCACTGTAAGCTCTCACATCTTAGCTCCCCCCCCTGCAGCTACAGAGACACCCCCCATCTCCCTGCTTGCACACACCCTCCCCCAGTGTAAGCTGTAATATGTGAGGGGTCTCCTTGTGTGGAGGAGCAGACATTCCTGGACACAGGAGACCCCTCACATATTACAACCCCCTGCTGGAAGGGACAATCTGCATGTGCTTCATGTGCTGTGGCACCTCCTCACCATGCTGTCCACCCAGCAAGGAGAAGACCGGCAGTGCCCTGCCTGGCAGAAAATACGGTATTATGCAGGTCAGAAACAGGGCCCTAAACAAGTCACTGTTAATAGGACCCCCTGCTCCCCCACCATCACCCCTCTCTCCATTTCCCTCCAGCTCCACTAAAATTGTCACAAATTAATGTTGTCAATTAAGTGTATATATGGCATAGAAATGTGGATATGATGAATGCTTGATGTGTATATGTTGCATAAATGTGTATATATTATGTGAAAATGTGAATGAGGTGTATATGTATAATATAACTGTGTATATGATGTATAATATGTGTATGAGTATACAGGTTGTGCATACAATGGTATGTGTATATACAGTTGTGTTCAAAATTATTCAACCCCCACTGAAATTGAGTGTTTTGGCCAGTTTGACATTGATTTTGATCATTCAGTCATCTTGCTTACAATTAAATCAAAGAGGCACGTGTAGGTCAGACAAATATAACATAACATTTACAATGAAATAACCACAAATGTCTTTTCTGTACTCCCATCATTATCAGTTTTATTCAACCCCCAAGTGACATTCAATCTTAGTACTTAGTACAACATCCTTTTACAGTTATAACAGCTTTTAAACGTGAAGCATAGCTTGACACAAGTGTCTTGCAGCGATCTACGGGTATCTTCGCCCATTCGTCATGGGCAAAAGCCTCCAGTTCAGTCACATTCTTAGGCTTGCGCACTGCAACTGCTTTCTTTAAGTCCCACCAGAGGTTCTCAATCGGATTTAAGTCAGGTAACTGCGATGGCCACTCCAAAATGTTCCAGCCTTTAATCTGCAACCATGCTCTAGTGGACTTGGAGGTATGATTGGGATCATTGTCCTGTTGAAAGGTCCAACGTCTCCCAAGCCTCAGGTTTGTGACGGACTACATCACATTGTCATCCAATATCTCCTGGTACTGAAGAGAATTCATGGTACCTTGCACACGCTGAAGCTTCCCTGTACCTGCAGAAGCAAAACAGCCCCAAAGCATGATTGACCCCCCCCGCATGCTTCACAGTAGGCAAGGTGTTCTTTTCTTCATAGGCCTTGTTCTTCCTCCTCCAAACATAGCGTTGATCCATGGGCCCAAACAGTTCTAATTTTGTTTCATCAGTCCACAGAACACTATCCCAAAACTTCTGTGGTTTGTCCACATGACTTTTGGCATACTGCAGTCGACTCTTCTTATTCTTCGGAGACAGCAAGGGGGTGCGCCTGGGAGTTCTGGCATGGAGGCCTTCAATACGCAGTGTGCGCCGTATTGTTTGAGCTGAAACTTCAGTACCCACATCTGACAAATCTTTTCTCAGTTCCTCAGCAGTCACACGGGGACTTTTCTCCACTCTACGCTTCAGGTAGTGCACAGCAGTCGAAGTCAGCATCTTCTTTCTGGCACTACCAGGTAGCGTTTCAACAGTGCCCTTTGCCATGAATTTGCGAATGATGCTTCCTATGGTCTCTCTTGGTATGTTTAACATCTTTGCAATCTTCTTATAGCCATTGCCCTTCCTTAGAAGAGTAATCACGTCTTCTCTTGTCTTCCTGGACCATTCTCTTGACTTCACCATGTTTGTAACCACACCAGTAAATGTCTAGACGGAGCTGAGTATCACAGTCATTTTAAAGCTGCCTAATTGGTGCTTATTATGCTTTATTGCTGCTCCGTGACATCCACAGGTGTTTTCAATACCTGATTGAAAACACTTGAATGAACCTCTGTTCTTCAGAGTGGTAGTCTTTAAGGGGTTGAATAATTGTGTCAATGAAGAATTCACAAAAGAAACATTTACTACTGTGTTACAAAACCAATTGATGTCATTTTAGTTGCATATGTTTCTTTAAAAAGTCCTTGTAGGATTTCATTCTGAATACAATTACAAATGTACACTAAATTCCCTAAAACCCTTTACAGCATTGGGGGTTGAATAATTTTGAACACAACTGTATTTACCAGTCCTGTTTGCCCTCTAAAATTGCCATCTTTTACCAGTTATTTACCAGTTATATATATTTATTTCCACTCCGTTAGACCTGGGCCTGCTATTCTGTGCACCCCCCGGTCATGATTCACTGCATTAGAGAATTTATTGCCCCAACATCCCCCAAAGATGCAATGTAATCCTGGATTTCTGTTTTTGCAGCATACACACCTACATACAGCTTCCAGGGCCAGGCTCTATCACGGCATGCTCCTAGCTCCCACCTGGACTTAGCTCCTGTCCTCCAACCACCCCCTCACGGTTCTCATTTAATTTATACCCAACTAATTTGGTCATGTGATATTTTCAACTACCAACCTACACCACTCTGGAACTTCACCTACCAGACTCCTGTGATGTGCTTCACTTTGGACTTGAAGTACATGGGCTTAGAAATGTATTTGGGAGGTGCGGGCCTGATGTTTTATATTGTTTTCCTGCTCTTTCCTTTGTTAAAGTCACCCTGTATCTACAATTCTAGATGCAGGGTGTTTGTGTTTCTTTGTACCTTCACTCTGTATAGTGTAGATCTCTGTATTAGTAAATACAGAGTAAGTAAGCTCTTTTGTGTAAATTCTCTCTGCAAGAAATTCCTTTGTTTGCCCTTGCTTTCTCTTCCCCCATTCTCCATTGTTTCGAGGTCCTGGGTAGTTAATCTGATTTGTGCAGTTATCTGCTTGATTGTATCTCTGTGTTGTGTAATAAATAGTCAGTTCTATTCTGACCAAGCTTGAAGTCACGGCTCATGATTTGGGGTACCAGGAATCTTCTGCCCGCTGTGCCAAGGAAAGGCTATGGGTCTACAGCTTCGGCTTATTCCTGGGGGTGCTAGCCAGGCTCTTTACATGCACCGGGCCTTGAGCTTCGGCTAAGGTACTAGAGAAAGGTGTGAGAGTCACGAGAAGAACTGGGTGTCTAGCGAGGAAGCAGCATTTGGCAGATGTGACCCTGTCCGGGCACAGAGATCTGTTACAGTTATGTCCCCCTTTCCAGATAGCCAGGGCAAACTTTGATTCCAACGGATCGCTTGCCACTGACGAGACCTCTCTCTTTGTCCCTTTGCTGCACCATTTTTAAAGGGCCAGGGTGCTGGCACACAAGCACCGTCAGTGGGGTCTGGTGGTCGCTGCAGGATTGTGGGTCCATAGTCCCAGGGTAAGAGGCAAGACACTCCTCTTGTCCAGTGTGCCAGGCAACAGGCCACCACAGTCCACAGGCATAAATTGTTAGTTAGTGGGCACCCTGAAATTCCCCCCCCATATTTTTCTCTCTCCAGGGCACCTCTGCGGACCCAGGACCAGAATACAGTCAGCAGTCCCAGTTCCCAGTCTCTCCTTCTGCTTATGCCCACCTCCCAGACATTCAAACGGGGCCCACCCCACAATCCCAAATTGGTGCAACTATTCCTGGTACCAGGAACCTAGCAGTCTCCCAGGATGATCACTCACCGGTTTCCTGGGCAGGGGGAAGTGATCTCCTCTCTTTCTGCACCTTGGTTGGTAGGGGTGGCGTTATGAGGGGTCCCCATTTTCCTCAGGGACCAGTCACACATAGATTCCAGAACAGCCTCCAGCAACACCGGGTACAAACGCTCTTCGGTGCAAAATATAACAGGGGCAATGACTCAACCCCCTGTTGTGCTGCTCTCCTCCATGGTGGGCAAGTGGGTGCTGGCAGCTCGTAGCAGGGACAGCTCATCTTGCGGCCGCCGGCACTGTGCTTGTGTCCCATTAAGTTCAGCCTTCAGGTGGCTGGTAGTGCCCTGGTGATCCTGCGCCGATACATCCAGTTGGTGTGTCAGGCGGTTCACCTCCTCCTCGCTTGCCTTGGTTTGAGCGAGGCTCTCTTTCAGAGCTGCGTCAGTTTCTTGAAGGTGGTGTTGGCAAAGCTGGAGTTGGTTCTGGAGCAGCTGTATTTCCTCTTGCTGCTCATAGGCCCATGCCTGAAAAGTATCCTGGGAGAGCTGTGTCTGCTCCAACTCCTGCTCACAGAGCTCCAGACGAGTTTTAAACGTGGTAATTTCTGTCTGTAGAGCCGCTCGGGTTCGCCGTTCAGCCTCTAGCTGCTCAATCCTTGAACGTAAGCCATGCTCCAGATTCTCTATTTGAGTGTGGGCTCCACTGAGCTTCGTGGGTATGGTGTGGGTAAAGTCCTCGCAGGCCCGAAACTGGGCCAACAATTGTTGTATACTGGCCGCCTGCTCTTGCACTTCCATGCAGCGACAATCTCTCTCCTCCCTGACCACTCGCAGTTTGGTCTGATGCTCTTGCAATGTCTCTGTCAGGGCCATTATCTGTGCCTGAGCAGCAACCAACTCAGCCTGTAACAAGCTGACCGGATCGTCCATGGTCTGTGTGGTCCCATCTCTCATGAGGGGAACAGCCTGGGTGCCAGTCTCTCCAGTGCCCGATACTGTACGCTGGGAGATGGTTTAGGGCTGTAATCTGTGGGTAACGACAGCGTTTCCCTCTGCTCTGCTTTAACTCGGCCACCCATCTTTTTCTTCCTCTTCCCACTGGCTGGTGTGGGGAGGCTTCCTCCAGGGGACTCAGGAACTTGTTGCTGTGCTGCATTCTGCAAACTTTTTAAGTCCATTGCTGGCCCCATCAACTCTAGGCCTTCCATTTCCCTCAGCCATCCTTGGCTTGGAGCACACTGTGGGCTATCTGGGCCGGCTGCCCAGCCTTCCAATAAATCACTGGTGAAGATTTCACTCTCTCTCACCGTCACCAGGCAATCCTCCTGGCTGCAACTGTCCTCTGGCTTGATCCAGATCGAGAACTCGTCCTTGTTGTGCTCCACATCCTGAGTGCCAATCTTTTCCTCACTCCACACAGCTTTCTCTTGCTGCAACAAGCAGACCTCGGTCCACATGCTCTGGAACAGGTCCATGCTGGGGTTCGGTCCATATTTACTGAGGTGTCTCTTTACCTCCACGAGCGTCTCCATCTCGCTCCAGGTTGCACCACACTTCTGCCTTTGGTCTCCAGCTCCTCCTGCAGCGATCTCTTAGATGTCTGGGTCCAGTTATAGGGAGCATAACATCCCACTGCTGCCACCAGTGTAACGTGGGGTTTTCTGTCCACGTGCAGACTGCTCCCCTTGAAGTCAGTATTCCACAGAATTCTAACTTCTAACCCAGATGCAGGAAATATCACACAGGAGATCCTTGCTGTTTCAACTCAAAATGGAGAATGCTTTATTTTCACTTTAGACACACAGGTAACAGTTGAGAAAACCCTCTCCCATAGAGCAACATTACAGATTAGATCAAGAGTCTGCAGTCAGAGAACAATAGAAGGAGCTATCCAACACAATGGAGTGTTTACACATGCCTTCTCATCGTAAAGGAATCTTCTTACTGCTGGGAAAATACAATTTACAGAGAGGGGGTTAGCCACAGAGAAGTACAGTATAAAGACAGAGGACAGCTAATACAGAGATGTACACTATACAGAGAGAAGGTACACAGAAACAATACTCTACAATAACCACATAAGGGAATATTAATGTAACACAGACATCAGATAATAGCGCACACAGAACAAACACTCTACCTTATATACAGAGACAATAAACTGTAAAGCAAAATAACTGCAAAAAAACATTGGGGCGGCCATTTTGTCACAACTCCCTTCCATCTTCTGCTTCCCTAATCAATTCCCTGCCTGTCTTCTACTTTTCCCTTTTTTCCCTCCCCTTCTCCCACACCACCTTTCTCTATAAATGTTTTTCCCTCTCATCCCCCTCTTGCTGCTTCTTTCTTCTATCTCCCTTCTCTCTAAATCTACTCTCCCTCCCTATACACCCTACAAATTACAGCAAGCTGGAAAAGAAACCAAAATACACCATAGCTTGCTCAGCTCCTTTAATTTATCAGCTGAGAGCTGGAGGAGAGTGTTAAAATCCAGCCCTCCCACCCCCACATAACAGAGCTTTAAAGCTCTCCAATATCTATTTTCCCAAAAGAAAAATATGTCCAAATTCCTTTTTATTCTGATGCTTGCTCTGGCAAATGATGTTGAATCCAACCCTGGTCCAATAGCGAACACTATATTTAATCTCCCCACTAAAAAAGGCCTCTCCTTTGTGCACTGCAACTCCCTAAACTGGATGAGCTTAAAGCTTGGTGCTTCTATTACAAACCTAAAGTCATTGTGCTGACAGAACCATGGTTAACCCCTAAAGTGCCAGACTCTGCCATAGTAATACAAGGGTATTCATGCTCTAGAAAGGAAAGAGCTAAGAGAGGAGGGGGGAATTGTTATCTATGTTGACAACTCCATAAAGTTCACCTTATTGCAGAATCTTAGCTCCCCAGCCACATTTGATTTCCTTCCTGGTACTATTGAGATCCCGTTCAGTAAAACAATTATTGTTGCTGGATTCTACTGCCCACCGAGTTCCCCAGTGCACTCCCTTTCTGACATAACCCAAATCCTTAGTAAATTAGTAGCTCAAAACCAAAAAAGTGAACTGCTGGTCCTCGTCGACTTTAATGTTAATTGGCTGAATCCTAAAAACAATAAACACTGCTCACTGTTTAAGGCTTTGCAGCTAACACAATCAATCTCCTCCCCCACTTGCATTAATATGAAAAGCCCTAACCACACCTTGCTGGACTGGATTCTCTCTTCATGTCCTGATCGAATACAGGAGGCAGGCGTTCTTGCTAACAGTTTCAGTGATCACTGCCTAGTGTACTGTGTGCGCAAAATAAAGGCCACAAAATGTCCACAAAAGGTAATAATCACCAGGTCTTTCAAGAAATTTAATCTTGAATCCTTCCTAAATGATCTCAAGCAGCTCCCGTGGTACAGACTAAACCTAATCACAGACCTGGACTGTGCAGTTGAATACTTTCAATCTGAGCTCCTGAAAGTCTGGAATACTCATACCCCGCTGCGTAAAGTGCGAGTAAAAGGGGCCCACCTCCCTTGGGTTACAGCTGACCTCACGCAAATGTGCCAGTTTAGACTCCCTGTGGTCAAATTTCAAGAGTACTGGTTCCACGAAAGATCACTGTGAATACCGAAAATGGATGGTGGAATGCATGCACAAAACAAACAAAAATGTCTAAAGCCCAATACTTCAATGAAAATTTAAACAATAACCTATCAAACCCTAGAAATTTTTGGAAAATCATAAGTAACATACAAGCACCCCCCGTCCACTCCCAACCGGCTGCTGTCAAAGTAAACAACCAAACTGTACAACACCCCCTAGATGTAGCAAATGGCTTTAATAATTATTTTGTTGGATGCCCCACCATCCTGATTGCTAAGCTAGGTAATGACACGCAATCAGAAAGACCCCTGTGACACAGAGAAATTCAGTTTTAGACCAGTGCCTGTCAGTGTCATCACTAAACGTCTCCGTAACAAAAAATGAAATACCAGTCTGGACCTGACCAAATCCCAGCAATGCTGCTGAAAATCAGTGCGCCAGCAATTGCAAAACCTGTCGCAACCCTAATCAATGAATCACTGGCGACTGGATACATACCCAAACTCTGGAAGACTGCAAGGGTGGTACCTATCCATAAAAGTGGAGACAATACTTTGGTATCCAACTACCGCCTGATACAACTGCTTCCTGTAATGTCAAAAATTCTGGAAAAATGTGTCTACACTCAATTACGTGATTATTATCAGTATCGGAACTATTTAACCCCAGATCAATCAGGCTTTCATCCAAATCATTCAACTACAACTGCCCTTTTAAAAGTTTGTAATGATATCCAAGCTGGCATGGAACAAGGAAACCTCACTGGAGCCATCTTCCTTGATTTTACTAAGGCCTTTGACACAGTAGACCATGGCATCCTATTACAAAAACTTAAAAACTCTGGTATTGGTGATAGCACGCAAACCTGGTTTCAATCACCTGGTTTCAAATCTATCTTTTGGCCCCCACATCGAAAAACTCTCATCTAAACTCTACCCCAAACTAGGTGCCCTGTACAGAAACAAATCCTGCCTGAGCCCCGCGGTAAGAAAGCAGATTGTACAACAAATGCTTATGCCAGCCATTGAATACGGAGATGTAGTGTATGCAGCCGCCCCACAAACACACCTCCAGAAACTTACTACATTGTATAACTCATTCTGTCGCTTTGTGCTACAATGTAACTACATGACCCACCATTGTGACATGTTAAAAGAACTAAACTGGCCATCACTGGAATCTAGACGCACCCTTCACCTTTCCAACCTGGTGTTTAAGAGCTTTTCTGGAAAGCTACCACCCTACCTGAATATGCTGCTTCCCCCAGCTGTTCCCTCATCCTATAACCTCCGATCCAAGACCAGCACCTTACTTGCAATACCGCAATACAAAAAGAAAGTGGCTCGATCCTCATTTTCCTACAGAGTACCGCAAACATGGAATAACCTCCCAGACTCCATCAAATCTTCCCCCAGTCTAAAGTCCCTTAAGAGTTCCCTATTAACATACCTCAATACGGAATGCACCTGTAAACATGTAACATAATGACTTTATTTCCTACATATTTATTTTTCTGTTAATCTGTATATTTGTTTTTTGTGTTAATATCTTGCATTTTACTATTTTGTATTTCTGTAACCACTCAATGTCCTTGAACCCAGGACATACTTGAAAACGAGAGAAATCTCAATGTATCCTTCCTGGTAAAATCCTTTATAAATAAATAAAATGAATAAATAAATAAACATTTGGCGAATTGCCTGCTCTCTGAATAGCCGAATGGCCAGGAAAGGTAACCGTGCGCTGAATTTCAGCATTCGGTTACCTTTCGCCAGCTATTCAGATCACTTTGAATAACCCTGATAATTATTATTTATTTATTTTTTTTAAAAAAAAGAAGGGTACCTCATAGAATATATATCCACAAAGGTTCGGATGATAATATGTGAAAAAATAATTTTTTACACGCTGTAGATGATTGGAAATTCTAATTTTATTGCATTTTTATTCTAACATTCAAGCAGGGCATGACATATACGATATATTATGAATCTGCCAAAAAAGGGGATATATAATTTGTCTGGGTCAGATAATAATACAGTATGTGACTTCAAATCGCGTTTAAACATGAGCAAAATGGTAAAGATTAGCTCAGCACATAGAGGTGAAAAGGCTCAGCAGTGAAGGGGTTAAACACGATTTGATGTCATGTCAGCACCAGCCAGAAACTCCCCAAAATAAATTGTATACTCACCTCCTATCCCACGGCGAGGACCGCGGCTCCTACCGCCTCCTCTGTCCGGTGGGAGCAGCGAGAGTCTAGGGTGAAAAGTCCCCTAATCCCCCTGCGGATCACTACATTGACCTGCCGGATCTCACGAGGCGAGATCCGGCAGGTCATATGACTAGCGCTGTCTGCTTCAATGGAGTCCTATGGGCATCACAGGGCTTAGCGCCTGATAACAATGCAGACAGATTTTTAAGTGCCTGCATTGGAATATCATGCTAAAACAGGGGCGCAAAGGAGGAACCTGTGGGTGCATGTTTTTCTCCTTTGCGTCTCCTTTTTAGCGTGATAATCGTAATGTAGCCACATGTCTTTTAAAATCACAGCTTATTTACTTCAGTCAAACAGGCCACCTTCAAAATAGATTTATGAGCCTATATAGCAAAAATAAACCCAATTTTTATATATTATAGTACCATTACATCCAAGAGGAAGCTATGGAGAAAAAAAACTGTATGTTGAGATTCATAACACCTCAACATCTGATGGTGTGTCATGCCATCCTGAGAACACGTTTTGAGAAAAGAAAATCACCTGTCGTCACCTGAGTTGCTACCAGCATCTCATTATTATCACATTCAATGTTATTACTTTCACTGACAAAAACTATTTCCTCTTGTGGTTGAATACCAAGGATTGCAGCAGCTTCCACCACTGCAAATACAAACCAGCAAAGAATGGAAACTTATTCCTGAACAAATGGATGAAATCATTTAAAATATGGAAAATTTAAATTACAACAATGTAGTGTTCATTTGTGCCTTAACCCTTTCACTGCTGAGCCATTTCACGCCTGTGTGCTGAGCTCATTTTTACCGCTTTTGCTCATCATGTTTAAACGTGTTTTTAAGCCACGTTTTATTATACCACCCAGACAAATTATATATCGTTCTTTCCGTCAAACTCGGTAGATTCATAATATGTCATTATTATATGTATACATCATGTTCTGCCTGTATATTATTACGAAAAATGCAATAAAATTTGAATTTTCAATAATTTACAACGTGTAAAGTGTTTTTTTTCTCTTTTTATCATGTAAGCATTTGTGATTATATTTTCTATGTGTTGCGCTTGTTAAAAAATATTAGAAATGGGGACTCGTTAAATCTTTTTTGGTGGAAATTACGTGCTTTTTAGCAAATGCCCCCCCACAGAAAAAATCGTTAGTGCAGCATCATTGTTCACATTATAATGGGAACAATATTGCTGCATTAAAAAAACAAAAAAACTTAATTTTTTTAACATGGTCATGCTCTGGCCGTTCCAACGATACCAAACATTAACCCTAGCTGCCACGGATCAGGAGATAGGGGGTTAATTGGAATCCCCTATCTCCACCATAGGTGACAGCTAGGGGTTAACTCCAGAACTGACGTCATCGCGCTATGCGCGATGACGCCAGTCGTCAGGGGGAGATCCCGGAAGCTTGGCCGACATCCAAGATGTCGGCCAGCTGCGGGAGGGGACCGCGATACGGCGCCTGTTGGCCCAGAATGGCGATCCGGCACCCTAGGGGGTTAAAGACAGCCGCTGCTTGGAAGGACAGGCTGTGCCCTTCCAAGCAGTGCCTGCCTTTTCCCGGTGGCCCACTTCAGGCACATTCCCTCTCGGGGGGGGGAGTGTGCCTGCAATAGACGTCATCTATTGTGCCCGCCAGGGTCCCGGATGCTGGGCTGACATCCAAGATACCAGCCGATCACTGCCCCCTGTGCAAAGACGTGCTCAGCGTGTCCTCCACACAGGGAAACCGCTTGGCTGGACGCGCTGAGCGCTTCCTTAGCAGCCAAGTGGTTAAATCTATTATGATTACTACCAACTACATCACAATTCCATCAAAATCTTTCAGTTATGGATTGTCTTCTGCTGTTTTCTTCCCCTATAATTTGATTTTAAACCTATCTTTCATACCAATAAACAAGGCAAATATCACTTCCCTTGGGATAAACAATATATATATTACTACCCCACTGACTGGTTCCTAAAGGCTGGAAATATAATTAAATTATTGTAAGTACAAATAAGTCTTTTAAATATTTTCATCAAACAGGGAGCTAGATTCGAAGCCTGGAGTATTTGACCAGAGATCTGGAAAATGAAGCAACTACAAACAGGGTTATTCAGAGAGAGGTGAAAAGCAGGAGAATGGCTGGAGAATGGAAAATTCCGGTCAAAATAGCCAAACCAGAAAAATTCTCCCATTTATCTCACTTTCCAAATTGGCTATTTTGACCTAGAATTTTCCATTCTCCAGCTTTTTACCTCTCTCTGAATCAGTGGCGTAGCGTGGGTTGTCAGTGCCCGGGGCCAGCAAAGAATTGTGCGCCCCCCCCCAACCTGTGGACGTTATCGATATTGCCCCAGCTCACACATGGATTTGCCCCCAGCTCATGGATTTGCCCCCAGCTCTCACATGGATTTGCCCCCAGCTCATGGATTTGCCCCCAGCTCATGGATTTGCCCCAGCCATGGATTTGCCCCCAGCTCATGGATTTGCCCCCAGCTCATGGATTTGCCCCCAGCTCATGGATTTGCCCAAGCTCATGGATTTTCCCCCCAGCTCACTCATGGATTTGCCCCCCAGCTCACTCATGGATTTGCCCCAGCTCACGGGGATTTGCCCCCAGCTCATAGATTTGCCCCAGCTCACACATGGATTTGCCCCCAGCTCTCACATGGATTTGCCCCCAGCTCACTCATGGATTTGCCCCCATCTCATGGATTTGCCCCCATCTCATGGATTTGCCCCCCAGCTCACTCATGGATTTGCCCCCAGCTCATGGATTTGCCCAAGCTCATGGATTTGCCCCCAGCTCACTCATGGATTTGCCCCCAGCTCACTCATGGATTTGCCCCCCAGCTCTCACATGGATTTGCCCCCATCTCATGGATTTGCCCCAGCTCATGGATTTGCCCCCAGCTCACTCATGGATTTGCCCCCCAGCTCACTCATGGATTTGCCCCCATCTCATGGATTTGCCCCCAGCTCATGGATTTGCCCCCAGCCCTTACCTGGATATTGCCCCAGGCCCCAGCTCCGGCGGGGGTTGAGGGGACCGGGACCCAGATGCCGGGCAGCGCGGGAGCGCCTGCCCGGTCTTTAACAGTCCGTCCTGTTAGGTGATGCCGCGCAGCCGGTCACGTGGTCCGGCCAATCAGGTGGTACAGAGACTCCGTACCACCTGATTAGCCGGACCACGTGACCGGCTGCGCACGCCGCGCAGCCGCATCACCTAACAGGACGGACTGTTAAAGACCGGGCAGGCGCTCCCGCGCTGCCCGGCATCTGCGTCCCCTCAACCCCCGGGCCAGTTTTAGGGGCGCAAATGCGCCCCTAACAAAACTGCGCCCGGGGCCACGGCCCCCCAGCCCCCCCACGCTACGCCACTGCTCTGAATAACCCTGATAGCTCAAAGATTTTTGCCATAGTTCTAGTTAGGGATAAATTTAAATTAATATTTAATGACACTTCAATCGAAAAATGTTAAATTATTTAATATGTAAAATTAATTACAATCAAAAGGGGATTTACATAATAAATGTATGCATATCCTTGATATGAAGGACAGCCACCCTAACACTGAAAAGGGATAATACCCCTTGCTATGTGGAAAATACAAACAATATAATGAGTAAACAAACCTTTCTTGACTTATGTGACTAATATTTATATATCATGTGACGTGCACTTAAATGCTAATCTATGGTGGACAGGGATGTATTTCAGCCTAGGCCCAGTTGGCCTAGGCCCTCGGGCAGAAAAGTGGAGCATTATTTTCCTATTGTCTATTTCTACTGTGCAGGTGTATAGCAGAGTTGTAACAAAGCAATAAAACTCCCAGCAATGAATCTCTAAACTATAGTAAATGTTATTAAAAATCTGTTGGTGTAAACACGGTTTCATTCTTGCATAGGCCAATTAGGCCTGGGCCTAGCCTAGGGGAGCAGATTGGAGGGGGGCGGCACTTTTTTCCTGATATTTCTTTTAAAGGTTCTATATAGTTGACATGAGCTGATGTATAACAACTGGAAAGAAATAATAAACTCCCAGCAATGACTGTCTAAAGTAAAATACATACTGTTAAAAATCACCAAGTGTAAATAAGATGCTTTGCCTTTGCCTTATGTTAAATTTGTGTTGACATCTGATGCATCCTATAAAGCATATAAGGCAGTCAATAAAGCATGAAATAAAAAAAAGTGATTAGATGGGCTAAACTAGAAAATGAAAAAGAGATAGACAAAGAGAGCAAGACCATCCCTAAAATATTCTTTAGGTATATAAATTCTATAAAACCCAAGAGTTAAAGTTTAGGTTCACTAAAACCTGAGTCAGGGACATTATTAACTGACGATCGGGATAAGTCAGAAATTCTGAATGATTCTTTTTCTTCAGTATTTATCAAAGAGTAACCTATAACAGGAGACATGCAAATTATTGATAAAAACTTACCAATAAAATGTGATTGGTTGACTCAAGAAAAGGTATTGCAGCAACTTTCAGGGTTGGGTACCGGGTTGGCACCTGGATGGCAGGGGTATTAACTACAGGATGTGCAGTGTTCTGCACAGATAAGCAGATGGGTATAGGTGGAGGAGGATGAAATATATATATATATATATATATACTGACCAGGTGGTATCTGAAGGATGATGGTGTGGTTGCAGGAGCCAGAAATATAAGGAACAACAGGAGCAGATTGGTAATGCAGAGCAGCGATTATACAGCACCTCTCTCAACAAATGAGCTGTATGAACCAGCAAAGGTCTGTTTGGAGCGAAGCCCATTATTCTGTGTGTGTGTCAGGTGATTGTTGTTTAACTGTTTACTGCTGGATGTTATACTAAATGCAGGTTCAGGGGTGAAACAGAACATGAAGCACACATCAGGGGGGGGTCGCCAGGATGGCTACAGCCAAGGGTCTTGACAGTATGCCCCCCCTCACGATCACACACCGGGTGACCAAGAACTGGCTGTAGCTGGATATCAGCCGGCAGGACAATATGTCCAATTTCCTGATACAGGGTCCCGGGTGGGTATAACGAATATCCCCTGGACAGTATAAGGACCCGGGTCTTCAGCTGGAAGATCTGAATGTGTATAAGTGCCATGGCCTCGTAACCTCCTGGAAATGGAGGGGCACTGGTAGGAGGCAGTGTTACCAGAGAACTTTGTGCCCACATAGGCAGATGGCACCAAGGAAGGTATGTAGTCCTCACCAGTGTCCCACTCATGATCAGACTCCTCGCTGGATGAACAGATGTTACACCATGCTCTTATATGGGGTGAGGTGGTGGCATGGCAGCCTCTACCACTTCCTCCCTGGTATGTAAGCTGTAAGGGTTGTATCCCTTGGTACCTGCTCTGGATCTGAATTATCAAAGGGTAGATGGCCAAATGGCAAAAAATCATACAGAGGGTCGTAACCAGTACCTTCAACTTCACGGATGGCCAGATCTTGCTGGCTGAGAGTGGTGGGAGTTGTGGTCTCTCCTGGAATCTGTACGCACATAACCTCCATAGGAGTTGGAGGTTCTGGTTCCACAGGTGTACTTTCAAAATCCATAGGAGGGACAGGATCTGGTTTCATGGGCATGGTGGTCTCTGTCTCCCGGTTCCTGGGCGCAGCGGGCACGGATCTTCTTGGGGCAGATTTAGGTACAGGCAGCTTTGATTCTGGATATCTCCTGGGCACTGGAAGTCTCCTGAAGCCAGTTTGGGCAGGGGTAACGGCTTAGGGCTGACAGGCTCTAACACAGTACCTGTAGTGGGCCTGGGAGCCTGAGGCTGCTGCAGAGTTCTATGTACCAGAGCGTGTTTGGGGCTAGCAGCAGATTTTGGCACTGGTGCTGACCTGGTAACCGTAGGCCTGGGAGGTTTTTCCAGACAGTTCGAGATCCAGTTTGACCGGTCCCCACAGCACAGGCATAGATTGTCTGTCTGTTTCCTGGCACGTTCTTTGGGGGACAAGCGGTCTCTGTGCTTGCTGAAGGTACACACTCCTTAGGTGAGGTTCCCCATTGATTGCGCAAAAGCTCTCCACCATTGCAGCAAGGCTTTTCAGCATCTCCTGGAGGCATAGCAAGGTAAATTACAGGAGTTTGGGTTCATTTTGTTTAGGCTGGTTCATTTTGTCAGGGCTGGGTACTGGGGTGGCACCTGGATGGCAGGGGTATGAACCCAGGATGCAGTGTTCTGAACAGATAAGCAGATGGGTATGGGTGGAGGAGGATGAAAATATATATAAACTGACCAGGTGGTATCTGAAGGATGATAGTGTGGCTGCACAAGCCAGAAATAATAAGGAACAGGAGCAGATTGGTAATGCAGAGCAGGGAGTCTACAGCACCTATCTCTCTGTCTCTCAACACATGAGCTGTATGAACCAGCAAAGGTCTGTCTGGGGCAGAGCCCTTTATTCTGTGTGTGTCAGGTGATTGGTGTTTAACTGTTTACTGCTGTATGTTTACTGAATGCAGGTTCAGGGCTGAAACAGAACATGAAGCATACATCAGGGGGTCTCCAGGATGGCTACAGCCAATGGTCCTGACCGCAACTAAGCAAAAAGAATGTGAACAAAGCCCCATGGTGGATGAAATTAACCCGCGAGTACTGAGGGAGCTATGTGTTTAAATATGCAAACCTATGTTTTTAAGATTATTTTCTTTCAGGAATGGTACCAAAGGGTTGGAGAAAAGCTGATGTGGTCCCTATATTCAAGAAAGGTTCAAAATGTATGCCTGGGAATTATAGGCATGCGAGTTTAACATTTGTGGCTGGGAAAGTATTTGAGGGGTTACTAAGGGATAATATTCAGGAATTCACTGGGAGCTATACAGTAACTAGCAAAAACCAGCATGGTTTTATGAAACAGATCTAACCTAATTGCATTCTATGAAGAAGTAAGTAGAAATATAGATCAGGGGGTCACAATGGATGTGATTTACTTGGATTTTGCCAAAGCTTTTGACATAGTTCCACTATTTAAATTAAGTAAAATTGGTATAGATGAAAACTCTTGTCCTTAGCTAGAACACTAGCTAAAAAGATAGGGTACAGAGAGAGTGGTCATAAATGGTAAATTTTGAAGTTGGACACCAGTAGTAAGTGGTGTCCCTCGTGAGTCTGTTATAGGACCAATTCTATTCAATTTATTTATAAATGACCTTGAAATAGGCATCGAAAGTCATGTATCAGTATTTGCAGATGACACAAAACTAGGAAAAGTAATACAATGTGAGCAGGAAATTAATTCGCTGCAGAGGGATTTGGATATATTGGGGTACTGGGCACTTACATGGCAGATGAATTTTAATGTAGATAAATGCAAGGTTATGCATTTTGGAGTGAAGAACACACAAACAACTTCTAACCTAAATGGTATTGAGTTAGGGAGAATCAAAAGCAGGTGAAGGATTTGGGAATAATCATTAGAGATGTGCATTCATTTCGGAAAAATTCGGAACGAAATCCATTAATTCCGAATCGATACGATACGAATTCAAAACGAAACGAAATGGTATAACACAAATTTATTTAGTTTTACACTGTGTCGTCATCATAAAAGAAAAATTTGAATAATATTTTTTTTTTGGTGTTCCAGAATTCGAATCGATATCAACTATTGAACTGATCTTAAATTAAAAAACATACAAGTAATGCAGTCAGCAAACAACTTTATGAAACAAATTAATTTCTTTTCACAAGCACCTGTCCCTGCTAAATTAGCTCAAATACTAAATCTGTGAGACAGCTTAATTTAACCCTAGCTTGTCTTTTAATAGCAAAATTAGATTAATTGGGGTTTTATTTAGTGATCCGAAATTCGAATTGACATCAACTATCGAATTGATCTTAACTTACAATACAAGTAATAGTCAGCAAAAGACTTTATGAAACAAATTAATTTTGTTTCACTGTTTAATTTGACTCAAATACTAAATCTGTGACACAGCTTAAAATTTAACCCTAGATTGTCTTAACAGCAAAATTTGTTTAATTGACGTTTTATTTAGTGATCCAAAATTCGAATTGATATCAACTATCGAATTGATATATGAAGTTCGAAATTTTGAATCGATCCAAAACGAAATATGAAATGAAATTAGCTACGAAATTCCGAAAACAAAATTATTTAAAAACGAAACTAAACTAAACAAAACAAAATTTTCAGCCTTGCACTTCCCTAATAATCATAGACTTCAAACTAAGTAACAATGCCCAATGTCAGACAGCAGTCACCAATAGGGATGAGCCGAACACCCCCGTGTTCGGTTCGCATTCGAACTCGAACTTTTCAAAAGTTCGAATTCGAACTCGAACACGAATTCCATACATGTCAATGGGACTCAAAGTTCGATTTTTAGAGTGCCCTCCAAGAGGGCATATTTGCTAGATATTTGCCATAAAAGGTGTATGGGGGTCCGGGTAGTGCCCTGGGGGACAGGAAACAAGGACAAAAAGCTAAAAAAAAAAACATTTTTAAAGGGACAGTGAGTTTTCCATGAAATAAGGGTTAAAAATAAAAACGAAAATTCCTTCAAATATCGTGCCTAGGAGGTCCCCATAACTTGCCCGTGAAGTGGCGGATTTGTAGGATGTATAGAAACTTTTAAAAACAATGTCCAGGTCTGGGTAGTGCCCTGGGGGACAGGAAACAAGGACAAAAAGTTTTAAAAAAGACGTTTTTAACCCCTTCACTGCTGACGACGTGTGGGACACGTCCTCAGTTACTCCCGCTGTATGCTGAGGAGGACGTGTCCCACACGTCATCAGCTTTACGGGACCCCCGGCGGAGATACTCACCTCTCTGTCCGGGGTCCCGCGGCGTTCTGACTTCAGCGTCCTCAGACGCTAAAGTCAAGCTCCTCCCGACGTAAATGACATCATTGCGCCATGTGCGATGACGTCATTTCCAGGTGACCCCCCAGGTGGCCTGGAAGGGAGGGGGGATCCATTCGGATCCCTCTCCCGATCGGGAGGTCCCACAAAAAAAGCCAGGCACCGCTTAAAAGGGGAGAGTCTCCCCTTTTAAGCGGTGCCTAGCTTTAACCCCTTAGGCACCGGGTTGCACTTCGGCGCCTTGCGGCGCTGAAGTGCGGCCTAGCTCTGGTGGGGGCTGCCATCTTGGAAAGCGGCTCCACCCCTGGGTCCCCCCTCACTGCCTGACGTCCTCATGCATAGTCAGTGGCGTAGCGTGGGTTGTCAGCGCCCGGGGCCAGCCAAGAATTGTGCGCCCCCCCAACCTGTGGACACGTTATCGATATTGCCCCAGCTCTCACATGGATATTGCCCCAGCTCTTACATGGATATTGCCCCAGCTCTCACATGAATATTGCCCCAGCTCTCACATGGATATTGCCCCAGCTCTCACATGGATATTGCCCCAACTCTCACATGGATATTGCCCCAGCTCTCACATGGATACTGCCCCAGCTCACACATGGATATTGCCCCAGCTCTCACATGGATATTGCCTCAGCTCATGGGATTTGCCCCAGCTCACACATGGATTTGCCCCAGCTCACACATGGATGCTGCCCCAGCTCATGGATATACTGCCCCAGCTCACACATGGATACTGCCCCAGCTCACACATGGATATTGCCCCAGCTCACACATGGATATTGCCCCAGCTCACACATGGATATTGCCTCAGCTCATGGGATTTGCCCCAGCTCACACATGGATATTGCCTCAGCTCATGGGATTTGCCCCAGCTCACACATGGATTTGCCCCAGCTCACACATGGATTTGCCCCAGCTCACACATGGATATTGCCCCAGCTCACACATGGATATTGCCTCAGCTCATGGATTTGCCCCAGCTCACACATGGATATTGCCTCAGCTCATGGATTTGCCCCAGCTCACACATGGATTTGCCCCAGCTCACACATGGATTTGCCCCAGCTCTTACATGGATTTGCCCCAGCTCATGGATTTACCCCAGCTCATGGATTTGCCCCAACTCATTGATTTGCCCCCAGCTCATGGATTTGCCCCAACTCATGGATTTGCCCCAACTCATGGATTTGCCCCAGCTCATGGATTTGCCCCAGCTCATGGATATGCCCCAGCTCATGGATATGCCCCCAGCTCATGGATTTGCCCCAGCTCATGGATTTGCCCCAGCTCTCACATGGATTTTCCCCCAGCACATGGATTTGCCCCAGCTTACACATGGATATGCCCCAGCACATGGATTTGCCCCAGCTTACACATGGATATGCCCCAGCTTACACATGGATTTGCCCCAGCTCTCACATGGATTTGCCCCAGTTCTCACCTGGATACTCGGGCCAGCTCCGGCAGGGGATGAGGGGACCCAGATGCCGGGCAGCGCGAGAGTGCCTGTCCGGTCCTGAACAGTCCGTCCTGTTGAAGTGGAGTCGGCTGCTTGCGTGCACAGGTCACGTGGTCCGGCCAGTCAGGTGGTACAGAGACTCAGTACCACCTGATTAGCCGGACCACGTGACCGGCTGCGCCTGCACGCAGCCGCCTCCCCTTTAACCGGACGGACTGTTTAGGACCGGGCAGGCACTCTCGCGCTGCCTGGCATCTGGGTCCCCTCAACCCCCGGGCCAGTTTTAGGGGCGCAAATGCGCCCCTAACAAAACTGCGCCCGGAGCCACAGCCCCCCCAGCCCCCCCCCACGCTACGCCACTGAGCATAGTGTGATGACGTCAGATAGCCGGGGAACCCCTAGCTGCCCGGGATCCCCTGGTGGAGATAGGGGCTCATTTGAACACTGATATCTCCAGAACCGTGGCAGCTAGGGGGCCATGGAGGGTGTCAATCGAAAGGCCTGAGCATGGCCTTTCGAGTGATACCCAACATGACCAGGTATAAAGTAAAAAAAATGTATTTTTTTTTGTGTGTTATTTTTATTAATACAGCAATATTGTTCACATTTCAATTATAATGTGAACAATGATGCTGCACTAATGATTTTTTTCTATGATGTGCATTTGCTAAAAATCACATAATTCCCCCCAAATATTTAATAAGTCCCCATTTCTAATTTTTGTAGAAGCGCACCCCATAGAAAATATAACCACAAATGTTCATGTGATAAAAGGTGAAAAAACACTTTACACGCTGCAGATGATTAAAAATTCAAGTTTTAATGCATTTTATGTTATAATATACAGGCAGAACATGACGTATACATATAAAAATTTTATATTATGAATCTGCCGGAAAGAACGATATATAATATGTCTGGGTCGTATAATAAAATGTGGCTTCAAGTCGCGCTTAAACATGATGAGCGAAAGCGGTAAAAATTAGCTCAGCACACAGCGGTGAAATGCCTCAGCAGTGAAAGGGTTAAAGGAACAGTGAGTTTTCCATAAAATAAGGGTTAAAAATAAAAACAAAAAATTCCTTCAAATATCGTGCCTAGGATGTCCCCATAACCTGCCCGTGAAGTGGCGGATTTGTAGGATGTATGGAAACATCGCCATCACAGACCCACACACGACACCTAGCACTCCCAGTCTGCATACAATGTAAGAAATTCATGAGACTAGACTAATTAGAAGCACATGTTATTTCCAAACACTAATTAAACACCTGTTGTTTACGCCGTTTGAGAGCATAGGTCATTTAGAGGTGAGAATCTTTGCACCTAGACATTAGTTTTTAATTCAATATCTAATAAACCGTTGCTTATAATATTCTGCAGTAAAGAGTCTCTTTATTTCTAGATTTTTTAGTATTTTTTTCGAGCCGAACACGCCAAAAAGTTTGAAGTTCGCGAACTTTCGAATTGACGATGTTCGAATCGAACTCCGAACTGATCGAACCGAACCGCTCATCCCTAGTCACCAAGGCCAGCAAGATATTGGCGTGCATTAAAAGGGATATTCACTCTTGGGATGAAAACATAATTTTGCCTCTTTATAAATCAATGGTAAGACCGCCATGCAATTTTGGGTACCTGTCTTAAGAAAGGATATTATAGCGCTAGAAAAAAGTGCAGAGACGTATAACTAAATTTATAAGGGGAATGGAAGGTTTACGTTATCAGGAAAGGCCAACAAGCTTAAACCTCTTTAGTTTAGAGAAGCGGCGCCTTAGAGGTGATCTGATAACCTTATATAAATACATACAGGGCCATTATAAACCATTGTCTGGAAACCTATTAATTAATACGCCTATACACAGAACCCGAGGTCATCCATTTAGACTGAAAAAAAGAAAATTTGGCCTAAAGCATAGAAAGGGTTATTTTACGGTGGGAACAATAAAGCTGTGGAATTCTCTGCCTGTTGAGGTGGTTAGGTTAGAGACTGTACAGACTTTTAAGCAGCAACTTGATTAAATAGTCAAATTTTTCCAGTGGCGCTTTAAAATGGGTGAAAATAGAAAAACCACTGATGGCTAGAACACTGAATTAAAGTGGTTACTAGGGACGGGCTGCCGGTTCCACGTTCGATTCAAACATCGGCTGTTCGAAAGTTCGCGAACTTTTCGGGACGCTCACGGAAAGTTCGAGAAAAAAAGTTTTCAAAAAAATTCCAAAAAATGCTTAAAAGATTCTAAAAAATCTAAAGATAAATAGACTCTTTATTGTAGACTATAATAATAAACGGTTTATTAGATATTGAATTAAAATGGGAATATTTTTAATATTGAAGCCTATGGGATTCTCCTGAATAAACCTGCCGAATGAAACCACCGAACAGCAGGACATTTTGGGAACTTTTCAATGCTGGTTTTTGTTCTCTGAATAGAGAAAGCATTGCTTCTCCATGGGGATTTCACTGCCCTCGAACAGGCACCGTATGTGCAGGCAATTCGCCAACATTTGGCGAACTGCCTGCTCTCTGAATAGCCGAATGGCCAGGAAAGGTATGCTGGTATGCTGAATTTCAGTGTTCTGTTACCTTTCGGCCACAATTTGGATCTCTTTGAATAACCCTGTTAGATTCTCGGTGTCGTGCACCACCGACTAAGACACAATTTTTCTGCACTTGAATGTGCATATCATTTCAATATTTGACCGCAGGGTCCAACCCTGCACTCTTCCACAATAGCTCAGAGGGGATACGGTGTGAAGGCACTAGCTGGCACCAAAGGCCCAATATTTGGGTATACTGACCCGTTTACCGGATGCATACAGGGCAACCATCAGAAATGATGGGGCCCCTTACTGAACCTCACGATGGGGCCCCCCGTAAACTTCCTCAACCCGTAACAGCTTTTTTCCCCTTCCAAAACAAAAAAAGGACATAACACAGTTCCACAGCAATAAAACTCACAGTAATGTGTGGTGTGTATGAGCGTATCCGTCACGTCTGGGGCTCATAGGGGGCCCCGGCACCCGGCAGCACCATCGACAAGCCAGGTGCCAGGAGTTGTGCCAGCTTCCGAAGCTCGCAGGCTGTTCAGGAGGTCGGGCACGGCATGATGACGCACGCCCACCGGGTTTAAGTACCGACAGCGCGACCCGGCTCATCGCCCTGTCGTCGAGTTTGCTTACCTCAGTGCTGAGTGTCTCCTGGCGATTCACTACTTGATTGATTTTTCAGTCTCCGTTGTTACCTGGCTTGTATGAGAATCACCCCCGGTACCAGTCCTTGGCTATTCCTTGACCAATTTGATTGATTTTTGGCTTATATGATAAATACCTCTTGTGTACCGTTTTGGCTATCGCTGACGACTCTAATACTGATCGATTTGGGTTTGTGTTAGAATGTGTCCTTGCATACCGTCTGGCCTATTTCAGGTATACCCTGTCCTGTGTGTTGGTCAAACATTTCCCACTCATTGTTGGTCAAACATTTCCCACTCATTGTTGGTCAAACATTTCCCACTTGTTGCTGGTCAAACGTTTCCCACTCGTTGGTGATAAAACATTTCCCATGGCTTCAAATCGCGTTTAAACCTGAGCAAAAGCAGTAAAAATGAGCTCAGCGCACAGTGTTGAAATGGCACAGCACTCAGCAGTGAAAGGGTTAAAAAAAATTAAAAATTTCATTGTTTCCTGCTCCCAGGGCAGTACCCGGACCCCCATACACCTTTTTATGGCCAATATATTGCATATATGCCCTCTTGGAGGGGACATTAATTTTCGAACGTTCGAGCCCCATTGACTTGCATTGTGTTCGAGTTTGCGGTCAAGCTTTTTCGGGTGTTCGAGTTCGAATGCGAACCAAACATGGGGGTGTTCGACCCATCACTAGTGATTACTCCCAACTAGCACTATATTTGCAAGACAATAGTAATTAATATACAGTGCAGCGCTCCCGTGAAATTCCAACCAAAGTGTGAACAAAAATTTTTTTTGCATTTAGCTTACATGAAGGATTGATAACTACTGGCACAGAGTTGATGTCACTTTCAATCCTTGGTGGTATGTTCCGATAGTCATTTGTTTGAGCACTCCAGCTCAGATCAATTCGCCTATGGGTTTTCTAGGGCATACCCATTTGCCCTCTTTCTCCCGTGATGATATAATCTTGGAAAAAATAAAGAGCAATAATGGTGCAGCTAGACAAATTCTGACCAAATTTTTGTTAGCAATTACAAGGCACTCTCATCCCTCTAAAGCCTATGACTTTGCTCTCAGTATTCTTGCCTTAGGTTTTAGTTTGTCGAACCAAATCTGATAAAAGGTCCACCCGGAAATTATACTGGTCCAGCCGGTACAAACCCAATTTATTGGATCAAAAACACGATAAAAACAAATAAATAACATAAAAATTATGTCCAAACGCGTTTGGCCCTTCTCAGCAGATAGGCTTCATCAGTGGATAGAAAGTGACTTGATGACTTCCTGCAAAAACATAATTTTAAGGGTTACAATATTTCATATGTGGGTAAAAGCTGCTTGATCCAGGGAGAAATCTGACTGCCATTCTGGGGGTCAAGAAGGAATTCTTTCCCAGTATGTTCTTCAAACTGTTTTTTTTCCCTTCTTTTGGATCAACAGCAGTAGGTAATGTGTGAAAGGCTGAACCCGATGAACGCATGTCTTTTTTCAGCCTATGTAACTATGTAACATACAGTAAATAGCCCTGATAAGTAGCGAATATGTGTTATATATTCTTGTTCATATTTATTTGATACTAGCTTTCGCACGCGGCTTTGCCCGTGTGTATGTTGGGATTTGGTACAATTGCAGAAACATACATTTTTTGTCCAAGCTGTACGAATTATAATTTACAGTTTGAGGTCTTAAGATAATAAATAATGTTTATTGCAGATCTTAGTCGGGGCGTTTTGGCTACAAAATAAAGCTGTTTCATACATATGCGTTCATGATTTTTTTTGCTTTAAATACAAACAGGCAATGAGACAGACAATAAAAAAATTGTTTTTTGGCATCTGGAACATAGAAAAAGAAATTATTTGAGTACTTCTTTGTAAATTGCATTAGTGGTTCTTCTTTCAGGTACTTGGATCAGCAGGGAGTTAGATGAGCTCACTCTGGAACAGGCAACTTAAAACTGGCCATGTGAGAAGCAGTCTTCTCTTAGGTTAGTCACTACCTTCAAAGTCTGCCTCTGAGACATGTTGATGGTCATCGCAAAATAAACCTTTAGGGTGAACTGAAGTCTTTTGAATTGAAACGGATATTCTGATGCTATAACAGGTATTCGTGGTATGAACAGCAACTCCCCCAGCTAGAACCAGTTAGCATCGTAGCCTCATGTTTCTGTGACTACTTTTACTTGCAATCTGGTGCCATTACAGAGCTTAGGTGGGTTGAGGTTCTGGAATAATATCACAGGTGCTCCCATGCTGGAGGAGTGAGGGAATGTGTGAGCCCTGGCTGTGAAAGGAGATGCATTGAGACTCCATTTTGTGTGAAGTAACAGCATCCCTCTGATCTGCTGATTCAGTTTATCAACAGTTTTTTCAGAAAATGGTAAAACACGTCATTTTTTTATTTTTCAAGAAGTTTGTAAATACCAATTTTCACACCTGTAGCAACTTTGGTTCTTGAAATATAGATATCCTGATAAAAATATTCACCCCCCTTTTTTCACCCCTCCTTAACTGGATTCCTTGAAAATGGTAAAGTACATATTCTTTATTTTTCTAGAATAATTAAAATACCAATTTTCACGTCTGTAACATCTTTGGTTTTTAGATATACGTATCCTGTTTAAAATATTAACCCCCATTTTTAACTGCCCTTACCTGTTTTTTTGGAAAATGGAAAACACCTCTTTTTTTTCAAGATTGTAAATATCAATTTTCATTCCTGTAACTTAATTTTTTTAAAATATAGGTATAATGATAAAAATATTCAGCTCCCCTTTTAAACCCCCTTAACTGGATTTTCTGAAAATGGTAGAAATAAGTGTTTCTTATTTTTCAAGAAGAATCTAAATACCAATTTTCACATTTGTAACATCTTCTGTTTTTGAGATATATGTATCCTGTTTAAAATATTCACCCCCCTTTTTCACCACCCCCTACTTGGATTTTCGGAAAATGATAAAACACGTTTTTTTTGTTTCAAGCAGATTGTAAATACCAATTTTCATGCTTGTAACATCTTTGGTTTGTGAAATATAGGTATACTGATAAAAGTATTCACTGCCTTTTTTTCACCCCTCCCACTTGGATTTTTGGAAAATGGTAAGACATGTGAGGCCCTATTACATACTTAACGCTAATGCTAGTGCTCAGCTGTGTGAGCGTTAACGTTAAGTTAAGTTCCCCTAGCGCGGGCGAACATATTACATTTCGAACACAACTGGTTAAAAAACCTGTTAGCGATTTAGAGAATGTGTGGGTTTACTGTACTTTGCGCTCCCTATGCTTAACATGGGGAGCACAATGAATTAATTAGCGTTAGGATTACAAAGCCCAAACGCTAATTACGCCTTGCTGTGCTTAACTCAAAAGTTAACCACAGTTTGGAGCTGGTGCTGATTGATTCCATTTCTGCGGAATCAGTTATCACCAGCTATTAAACCCCTAACAATCAGATACTCACCTCTCATCCTGTGGCAAGAACGGCGGCCCAATCTGTCACTTGGAGCAGGCCACTGGGAGCAGAGTGAGATTGAGGAAAAAAAGGCCCCAGTCTCCCTTCGTGATCACTCCGCCGACCTGCAGGATCTCGTGAGAGGCGAGATCCTGCAGGTCATGTGACCGGCAGTCAAAGTCTCAATGGAGTCCTATGGACTCCATGATGGGGATGCTCGGGGCAGCGCATTACTGTATCGAGCATCCTGAGGCTTAGCGCTGCATTACAGGGCAGGCTGCCGAATCAGCACCTGCCATGTAATATGGAGGTAAAATGGGGATGATAAGGAGAAACCTGCAGGCGCAGATTTTCCTCCTTAGCGTCCTGGTTTTGGCGATCAGTATATAATACTGCCTGTGTTTTTTCATTTTTCAAGAAGAATGTAAAAACCAATTTTCATGCCTGTAGCATCTTTGGTTTATGAAATATAGGTATCCTGTTCAAAATATTCACTGCCCTTTTTTCAGCCCCCCCACTTGTATTTTTGGAAAATGGTGAAACGTGGTTTTTTATCTTTCACGGAGATTGTAAATACTAATTTTCACGCCTGTAACATCTTTGGTTTTTGAAATCTAGCTATACTGTATAAAAATATTCACACACCCTTTTCACCCCCTTAGGGTCAGAATTACCAAAAATCCTTCCTTTAGTGGGTGCCTACGTCATTAAAACAATGTACCTAGAAAATTTCACATTCTTAGGTTAAACGGTTTGAGCTGGGCATTGATGAGTCAGTCAGGACTTTTCCTTTTATATACTGTATATGTAGATTGGGTGTGGTGGCAGGAGGATTTTGAGTGCCTAGGGCAGCATGAAAATAGTGTATTTATAAAATCTGTGTATTGCTCTAGTTATTTACACCACTCCTTTCGGCACATTTCACTTTATACCTACTTAGTTTTCAATACTATTTAGTTTTTATCAAAAACTGAATGCTGATTTTTTTTAATTCCACCCAGTGATCTGTCAATCAGGTAATAGGATTTAAATTTCTTGGGCCATGCACCAGGGACTCTATTTCCCTATAACTGTTATCAATGATGGGTGGGCATGGAGTCTGCTGGCTCCACTCGTATATTCTAAGGGCTCCCTGTTATTCCAGCCAAGTTGCAAAATCCCTTTGTGGCTTGACTGTCAGGGCAGGTTCCTGTACATTACCAATTCTTATACTGCATGTATAGGAATCTCTAATGTCAAGGTAGCCAGAGAATAAAGCGCAATTCCAACGACACCAAATACAGTGGATGTACTATGCCAGGTGTTCTATAGCTCAGTAGGAAAACACAGTAAAAAGTAATCAAAAAATTAAGACGGATGGGGGCGTGCCCGGCTGCCATCCGACATGGCTGCTTAGTTGCAGAGTTCCAGTGTCACCTCTCCCTTCACTCAACTACAGCAGCACTCTTTCCCTAGCTTGCTCTTTTTCTTTTGCACCCCAGTTCCCTGGACAATTGGCAAAACGGGGATGCCAGGTCAAAGCCACTGGAACTCCCAGCAAAGCCGCCTCACTCCCTTTCTTGAGCACCAGATCTCCGCCCCTCACAAGATGGCAGCTGCCACAGAGGTCCCGCGATCGGATGCTCTGGCCACGCTTGACGATCTGCAGGGGCTTCTGGTCGGCCTCTGAGAGTACATCGGTCAGGATATTCATGTAATAATAGTAAAAATTCCAGTAGACCAGAGTATTAAATCGAGTGGATTTATTCCATCACCAGCAAAAGGAATAACAACATATCAACCAAATGGTCTTTGTCAAGTCTAAATCATACATGGGCATAGCTCAATTAAATTAGGGATGTGCGTTTCGGGTTTCGGAATTTCGGAATTTTCACGAAATTTCCCGATTCGTGCTTTTGGATGCGGCCGATTTTCCGAATATTTTTAGATCCGAAAACGGCAGATCCGAAAAGTTTTCCGAGGCGAAACGAAATATTTTCGGAATTTTCGAATGGACTTGAAATGTGTCAAATCGAAATTTATTTTCGCTCTATTCATGATTTCGGTTCCATTCGTGATTTCGGTTCCATTTCGGTAATTCTGGACATCGTATATTTACTATTACCGGTTATATCACTTGTTTTTTTTGTTTCCAATGATCCGATAATTCTGTCGATACGAAAAGTCGTACTCGGGTCGGATCCGATTCGTCCGCGGGTCGCGCATGCGCGCACGCGCGGATGTCGTAACTTTATTGAGCCATTTTTGTAGAGAGTTTTGACAATTGCCAAAAAATATAGAAATTATTTATGATGGCTGAAGGAAGAGACAGAGAGTCCCATTCGGACACCTCCTCATCTGCTTCCACCCCAGAGACACCCAGGAAGAAGCGGGCCAGCAACATGGCATTTGACGAGATGCTGGAGCTGGTCCGCATCTTTGATCTTAAAGATTATGACTGCAGTAAGGGCCCTTACGGCAGAAAGAATAACGCGCGCAAGAACCGTATCCTAGATATGCTACGCACCACCATCCTGAAATTATTTGGGAAAGACCGGACGAAGGACCAGCTCCGAAAACGCTGGTCCGACCTCAAGACGCGCGAGCAGGAGCAGCTGAGGCACATGTGTCATAGCCAAACGTAAGTGTCATGTTATATTGTAAAGCGCTGCGCAAACTGTTGGCGCTATATAAATCCTGTATAATAATAATAATGTGCTTGCATGTGCTAATGTGCACAGAAATACGTTGATTTATCTAGTCCTTTTTTCATGCAATGTGATTGTGTATAGCTTTGCGTTTTCACGACTCGTCATACATGCATTTTTGCCATAGCTCTACCTTTTTGTGATTTTACGTATTCGTGAAAATTGTGACATTTGATGTATGTAGATGAAGTTACAATGCTGGATTTCTTTTGGCACTGTGTGTACTGTAGTGTGCTGGGGGGGTTGTTGTGATTGAGTGATGCATACGAGATGACCCGCAGCTTGCCCAATATTGGTTCCCACCTGCGCATCAACAAAAATCTCTGCGTCTCTGCTAAGTGGTAGGATGGGACATGTAGTTCTTTTGAAAGTGCATCCAAACGGAGCCGCGTTCAATACGTCCTCAGCAGCTGCTGAATTGTTGCAGCGCAGCAATTCAGTTTCCTGCAGCAGTGTCATTATTGAACGCTTTAGATGCAAATTTCAAAACAAAATGGCGGATTTCTGTTGTTTCTGCAATATCCAGTTTTATTAGCAGAAACTGAAAGTGAAACTGAGGCAGAGGCATCTATAAAATAACTAAAAGCAGTCAGCACAATGCGTTTTGTACGCACACAACACAAATAATTGTTTTTATTGAATAAACGTAATGTTTACTTCTGAAAAAAATATATAATTGAACGGTAATATATGTCTATGTGCAGAGGAAATAAATATTTTGTGACTTTAGAACTATGAGATGGGAGTAGTGGGGGGTCAAGCTGGTAGTGGGGTAGTGGAGGGGTGTCGCAATACTTTCGGCAATATATTGTATAGATATACCATTTTTTCCAGTCTGCATTATTTACATGTTATTTTTTGGATTTGGCAGAAGACAGGAAGAAGGCAGCATCTGCCCCGGCGGGCACCAGTGCCCCAGTGGAGGAGGAGCCACGGGCGACCACCAGCGCTGGTATATACTGTTTTATTTTGCAACGACTTTTGGTCAAAAACAGAAACATTTTTTGTTTACTGTATTTTAATTAAATTTTTTTATGTATAGCACAAGAGGAGCAGGAGGAGGAAGAGGAGGAGCAGGAGGAGGAGCAGGAGGAGGCCGCCAGCACTGGTATATACTACTGTTATATTTTTTCAAGACTTTCAGTCAAAAATAGAAACCTGCTTTACTTACTGTATTTTCCTTCTTTCATTTATTGGATATATAGAAGGAGAAGCCAGACCGGACACGTCCTCCAGTGTCAGGCTGAGGATAATAAATCGGGAGGCGATCGGCGAGCTACGCCTGGCTGTCACCACCATCGACGCCATCCAGGAACTGCTCCAGGAACTGCGGGAGCACATAAGCAATGCCGCTGACATCCTGGAGCGGCAGTGAGACCAGTGGCAGCCTCCTCCTGAATGTAACCGGAATGTGCCTCAGCTGCTCCTGCTCGCGTGCCTTGAGGTCGGACCAGCATTTTCGGAGCTGGTCCTTCGTCCGGTCCTTCCCGAACAGCTCCAGGATGGTGGTGCGTAGCTTGTCAAGGATACGATCCTTGCGGGTGTTATTCTTCCTGCCGTAAGGGCCCTTACGGCAGTCATAATCTTTGTAATCAAAGATGCGGACCAGCTCCAACATCTCCTCAAATGCCAGTAACTGTTGGGCAGTTTGCCATCCTTGGCATGTTCCCTTCCCCATGTTGTAAATAAATTTTCTATTTTTTCTATATTTTCCTGTTTGTGTGCGTTGCTTTTCCTTACTTAATAAGTTAATATGTATTGCTTGGTTTCCACACTGTTAAAATTATATGTACATAAATTTATTGACATTTCTATGGACCCTTTGTCATAAATTTGTCAACATATTTGTGGCCATGAATGTGACTGTGCACATTCTACACTGCCTGCCTGGCCAAAAAATGGTAGATATTCCTAAAAAAAAATGTACACGAAAAATGAGTGGAGCTGAACCGAATCGAAACAGAAATCGGCCGAAACGAGCCGAATCGAAAAGTTTAAACATCCGAACGAATCGAACCGAAAAAAAAATCGGTGCACAAGCCTAAATTAAATAACATCAATTTGATAATCCCGCTTATGTCAAACAAAAGAGGGAGGTCATTAAGCAAGACACTAGTGAAGGCTGAATTTAGACAAGATCCAGATGGGAGGCTGAAAAATGGTACCTTCCCCTGTTTAAATTGTTCATGCTGCAACGGGTGGGACAACTGTACTTTGAGAAGGGTAACAAGCCTGATGCCATGTTGGTGTGTTAAGCTGTGGGGCCTGGGAAACACAGTCACATCACTAAAATTCATCGCCCAATCTTTCCATGGTTAGGACCCCGAATGACATTGCTAACGCTTTCGACACATATTATTCTAACCTCTATGATGGCACCACCGCAGACAGTGACCTTAGATGTACGCTTAGCATTCACAAATCTTTTAGTACCCTCCCCCTGCGAACCCTCTCCAAAGTTCAGGCTCGTTCCTTAGAGAAACCAATTTAAAAGTCCTACCCATACTGAAACACATTAAAACTTCTAAAGCCCTGGGCCCAGATGGGCTCAGCCCACTTCATTATTATCCTTTATTTATAAAGCGCCAGCGTTTTCCGTAGCGCTGTTCAATGGGGAAGCACAAACACGAGACATACATGATAAATAAGGAAAAGACAACCCTGCCCAAAGGATAGCTTGTCTAGAAAGTACAGCACTTTAACCAAGTGCTCAGCCAGACATCCTGTGAGCTGACAATCTAAGGGACGGGGTAAGTGAAACAGATGGGAGCTGTAACGTTCCCAAGTTCCAACCCTGTCTCCCTGCCCTCTGTATTCCTCATGTTTTGGTTCCATGTGTTTCCCTATGGTGCTTTTCCTGAGTTGCAGCTCAGGGGTTAATGTGTCTGCTTGTTTCAGTTGCTCCTTGAGCTTCTGCTGGTGATATGGGCTGATTAATCCCCTATATAAAGCCATGGGCCCATATCACCAGGCTCTTGCATCTGGTTCATTCAGCTACTGTTTTTTTCCTGAGAGCTCCCTGCTATTCTGTCTAAGTTCAAGTTCTAGTTCATGTTTAATGTTTGCCTTATTTCTTTGGTTTCTCTGTCTATTGTTTCTTTAGTTAGCCTAGGTTTCAGTTTATGTCCAGTGTTTCTCATTTTATCAGTTTCAGTGTTTCTCCATTGTCTGAGTTTCATGTTCTGATTGATTTCCTGGTATTGACCGTCTGGCCTGGCTGATGGATTCTCTCTGGTGCTGTATCCCCGCTTTGGCTTAATATAAACGTTTTGGTTTAGATTCCTGGCTTATTCACTGACGACTCTTCTGAACATCCCTAGCTGTACTGTGCATATTGATTTATTGTTTTGTTGTGTGTCCCTGCTGACCACGACTTTTTTCCATTGAAGTCCTTCCCTGCAGGTTGTGGAGTATATACTCCTTCAGGTATTCTGTGTACACCCTGGGACTCTGTACGGCTACTAGGTAACCTTTTTCTATTAGTGCAGATTCGGCCACTCTAAGGACCGATCTATCAGTATAGGACTCCTTCGGTATAGCCATGCAGAGGTCCCCAGTGTTTCATGTGGTTATACTCGCGTATCCAAGGTTATTGTGTCCTGCATCTCTGCATATAGGGACTTTTACTCGTACCAGGACCCTACTTGGCGCATGCCGGGTACCGCCATATGTGGGTGAATGTGACAGGAGCAGAGGGAAGGTGAAGCTGGTTGCTAGAAGAAGTGTTGTGACGGTTGCATGGGAAGGACCAGAAGGTTGGGCTGAGTAAAGGTAATTAGCGAGAGAAGTGGAAACAGCTGTAAAGGATCCCTTAAATTATGGACCGGGCTTGGGTGGGTGGGTGGATGGGGAGGGTGGGACTGCAGAGTGGAGAATCTTGGGTGTGTGATGGTTAGTGTGTGCTGCAAAATAGAATGGAGATTTGCTAAGTGTGCTTTTAAAAAAACTACACGGCAGGAAGGGAAGGAGGAGGAGCAGGAAGAGGGGGGAGGGTGAGAGGCAGAGGTGAAGACCAGGTAAAAAAGTTTTTTAAGTAAAAAGGAGGGAACATTGAAACATGGAATCAGCCCGAAATTAATAAATTTAAAAATAAAATACAGTTGCAAGAATGGGGCTCTTTGGAGGATAGCGTTGGACGGCATTCTGAAGTCCTGCTACCTTATGCTTGTTCCGGGGTGCTGGTCAGTGTATGCTTTTGCTGGTTCCAGGGTGCAGAGTGGAGAATCTTGGCTCTGTGATGGTTAGTGTGTGCTGCAAAATAAAAATTAGAAATTTAGGGACCGTTTGGCCGTGATGCTAATTTCTCTTTATAATGACTCTCTGGACAGCCACCAGTGAGATGTTAGAGGCTTCAATAGTAGTGATTCCGAAGGAAGACAAAGATCTCTGCTCCTGTGCTAGGTATCGCCCGATCTCTCTTTTGGAATCTGTATATTAAAATTTATGCTAAAGTCCTGGCGTTGTGCCTGAGCCACTTCCGTGGCGTCCTATCTCCTCTGCGACTCAGACCTGTCTGCTTCCTACTACAACCCACAAACTGGATATATGGGATACCCATAAGATGAAGGATGGCCTCACAGCGCCCGCATCTCCGCTAACCCCGCTATTTGATAATAAGACATTTTTACCAGGTGTCGGAGGTAATCAAGCGGTGGAGGGGTCAAGGCTTTTCTACAATTGGTTCGGTCCTACTTAACCGTCGTTTTCCAACGTGGGGATATTTCATTAATACTCATTATATTCCCCCACGGGAAAATTTCCGTTTTATGCAATTGAAACATTTAGGCTCCTTGGGGCGGGATGGAAGACTGCCTGCGGTCGTGCTCTATCTGACCCCCCCTTTGATGGCGTCTGGCCCGACTACCGAGTGGCACGGCACTCGGCGTCTCGAGCGGCCTGGAGGATGAAATGGCATTGGTCCGGCGTCTGGAGAGATGGTGCGGTGTTGCCTTGGGGATCCCGTTCCTGGGTTGAGTGGTGATGCAGGAGACCGCTGAGTGTCTCCTGCAATAGTGATTGTAGCTCTGAAATGAAGACACCAGACGTGGCTGTATGCTTTAAAACAGTGAATTGAATTTTATGGGTTTCAACAGGGTCATTTATACAACTTCACACAAACAGATTACCACCGCCCCCACCCACACAACCAGCACTGATAGGCTCCTTTCCCAGCCTCCTGTTCCCTATCAGGTCCCTTTCAGCCTTCTCATTGTCCAGGGATTAGGCAGATGAGGTCTTGGAAAAACTTTCAATCCTCTGGCCCGCTGCATCCTCCATCTTGGGGCATGAGCTCCTTTGTTCTGTGAAACCATGCTGGGATGAGCAAAATGGCGACGGGGAAAAGCACATACAAACGGTTTCTTTCATACTTTTTCAGTCACATCATACAGGGTACATTTTTATTACATTACACCAATAAAACCACATCTAGCAATAAAATAAGAGGTCCATAGGCTCACACGCAAAACCAAAACGAAAACAGGAAAAATGGTCTTTAAAAAGGGTTCAGTCTTTAGTCCTGTGGCTCACTGAAAAGAGCTCTCATGTCCATTCCGTGACATTTCTCCCCCCTTCTAGAGTCCGACGGACATGGTTGGACCCACACGGGTCGACTCGGGGAAGTCGGAGCAGTCTTTGTGGCCCATAGTCTGTGGGAAGGAGGCGAGCCACCAGGCTTCTCCATTTGTCCTTGCAGCAGTGCCTGGCGTGTTGGGGGTACAAGTCTTTGGGGGTACCCCTTCCGGAATAAGGGTCCTGTGGTCAGGGAGGGGTACCGCCTGTACCACCTCCGGAGGTATCGCGCACTCGGGAAAAACAGGTGCTAAATGCACGTGCCCCGAGTGCCCTGATCAGCCGTTGGAAAAAACAGTGGCTGCATGGGGCCTCCGGGCCAAAGGGGTGTGGAGATGGGCAGAGTTGAAACAGACTCTGCCCCATTGCCAGCGCGTCGGCTGGGGGGTTCAAGGCCGAGGAAGGGTCCCCGGGCAGGAGAATGGCATCCTCCATCTCCGGTGGGGTCAGGGGCTGCGGAATAAGTAGCCCGGGTGTATCCTCTTTCTGTTCCCCGAGGCAGGTGGTGAAGGTTGGGCAGAGTCCGGCAACACTCGGTCCGGTTGCCAGCTCTTCTGCTGGGGAAGCGGGCGCAGGAACGACGTCCAGGCGGTTGGATGGGGTCAACGGCTGCGGGGTGAGCAGCTCGGGGAAATCCTCCTTCTGCTCCTCGGGACAGACGATTGGAGGGTGGGCAGAGGCCAGCAGCACTCTGCCCCATTGCCAGCTCTTCTGCTGGGTAAGCGGGTGTGGGAACAAAGTCCAGGGGGTCGGATGGGGTCAACGGCTGCAGGATAAGCAGCTCAGGTAAATCCTCCTTCTGCTCCTCAGGGCAGACGATGGAGGGTGGGCAGAGGCCAGCGGCACTCTGCCCCGTTGCCAGCTCTTCTGCTGGGGAGGTGGGTACAGGAACAAAGTCCAGGGGGTTGGATGGGGTAAGCGGCTGCGGGATAAGCAGCTCGAGGGTATCCCCCTTCTGCTCCTCGGGGCAGATGGTGGAGGATGGGCAGAGGCCAGCGGCACTCTGCCCCGTTGCCAGCTCTTCTGCTGGGTAAGCGGACACTGGCACAGTGTCTTCTTGTGGAGGTGGGAGGATAACTTCCTCTCTGGGCCACTCGGACACTTTATGCGGCCCATTCTGGTCGCTTGGCACCTGCCGTGCTTCTTCCGACCTGGCCGGCTCGTCTACTGTGGTCCAGACGGGGACCCATGGGAGCATCTCAGGCTCCAATACTTCCGTGTCACTTGGACTGTCTGCTTCTTCGGCCAGAAAGTCCCAGGTCATGGGGCTTAGGCCTGACTGTGGAGCGTCGTCCAACAACCTTCTGTAGGCCTTCTCAAGCTCCCATTCGCGATCTACCAGGAACTCCAGTTCCTCTATCTCGAAATCCTTGCTCTCGTATGAGAGTTCCTCTTCCCGGTGTTCCAGTATCTCCTCCAACTGCCACTCCGACTTTTCTCCAAACCTGGGGTCGTTGGCCATCCTTTCGTATAGCAGCCCTGTGCCGCCGTAGTGGAGGCCTGCGGTGGAGGCGCCGTCGATGGTGCGGGGTAGCAGGGGGCCTATTAACCACTGGGATGCCCGGTAAGCGGCGTCCAGTGCAATCTCCTGCTGAACCAGGTATTGGAGCTCTGCCTCCCACTCCTCTGGGGGTTGGCCTTTCAGGAATGCTGCTCTGGCATTGTACTGCACTTGGTAGATGGCAGCGTCGGAGGGAACATTGACACCATGGTAGTCCCTTTCATGGTACAGTGCCTCGTACCAGAGTTCTTGGCAGATCTCGTCCCGCCACTCGGGCCCAGAGGGCTCAACTGTAGATCCATGATACCGATCCAGGCCCTCCTGTAGCCTTCTTGGGAATGCAGCCTTCGTGTCTGCGAGGGTGCTGGAACAGTGGCACCACCACTCGATGGGGGGTGTGGCGTCCTCGGATGCAGCTCCAGGCGGACTGTAAGCCTCCATCCAAGGGTCGCTGAGATGTGCGGTTTCCTCAATTAAAACTCCAGGCGAGCTGTAAGTCCAAAAAGAAGTATCGCTGGGGGTGTAGATTCCCTGGATAAAGCTCCAGTCGAGCTGTCAACCTCGAACCAGGGTTCTACGGGGTAGGGTTCAGGGGCAGGGTATTCAGTCCTTTTTGCTCGGAGCACCGCCATCCGCAGCTTGTGCTGACGGTCCTTCTCTTGCTCCTCTTCCTGCCGGACCTCCTGGATGGCGTTGTGTATAGCGGCTTCTGACGGGGCGGCTCCGAAGAGGGCTAGCCGCTGCCGCACTTTCCTTTGGAAGGGATCTTCTGGGACCAATGCCTGGGTGGGTGGTAAGGTTGGCGTGCCCACGGCTCCCTGGTCCATTTACTGCAGTTCCTCGATCAGGTCGGCTTTACTTTTTGAGCCCGGGGTGCCTCCTCAGCTCTCCAGGATGCCCCGCAGGGTGTCTTTTTTGTAGTTGGCGTACCCTGCCATGCTGAGTGCTTTTTCTGGGGGTTCAAAGAGCTATCCCACCGCTGCCACCAGTGGTCCTGCTCTATCTGACCCCCCCTTTGATGGCGTCCTGCCCGACTACCAAGTGGCACGGCACTCAGCATCTCGAGCGGCCTGGAGGATGAAATGGCGTTGCTCCGGCGTCTGGAGAGATGATGCGGTGTTGCCTTGGGGATCCCGTTCCTGGGTTGAGTGGTGATGCAGGAGACCGCTGAGTGTCTCCTCCAATAGTGATTGTAGCTCTGAAATGAAGACACCAGACGTGGCTGTATGCTTTAAAACAGTGAATTGAATTTTATGGGATTGAACAGGGTCATTTATACAACTTCACACAAACAGATTACAAACTCCCCCACCCACACAACCAGCACTGATTGGCTCCTTTCCCAGCCTCCTGTTCCCTATCAGGTCCCTTTCAGCCTTCCCATTGTCCAGGGATTAGATGTCACGTCCTGGGTCTCTGGCGCCCCCTCTGGCTTCCATGGAAGTTGTATTTAGTTCTGGACATTTGGTTCACGTCCAAGGCTTGATCTCACCTGGACCTATTGTTCTCATTTAGTCATGGCCTATATAGGCAGGCATCGCCCTAAGAAGGGCGCTGCCTCATTCTGATGTTTCCGTCTCCTTTGTTCCAAGCCTTGATCCTTATTTACATACCTTGCAGTTCTGGTAGGGATCTGTTACTCAGGTTCTCCTGTATGTGTTCAAGTTACCCTTTATTACTTTACTTTCAGGTTTTGGGTTTACTCCTCTGCCAGTTCTGTGTTTACATCTGTTTATAATCTCCCAGGTCCTTGGTTATTCATTCTGTTTTATTCATATGGTTCCTGTTTTGTATTTATGTTTGCATTTCATGTTTATTCTCTAGGTTTAAACAGGTTTATGTTTTCACTCATGTTACTCTAGTGTTTAGTTCTCGTATGTCTTTCTGCCTATAGTTTCCCAGGTCCTTGGTTGTTCGTTTATTTATTTAGTTCAGGTCTATGGCTTTATTCTAGTGCCCAGGTTTTTTGTTTCATTGTGGTGTTCTGGTCCCTTGCTGTATATAGTACTGTTGTAAATAAATCCCTTGTTTTGTTTATACTTCTTCTTCTATGGGTCATGTCTGTTAACTGCTCTAGTAGCTCACACCCCTTCTGTGCCATGTCGGGTCAGGCCCCCCGTCACATTAGGCAGATGAGGTCTTGGAAAAGCCTCCAATCAGCTGGCTTGCTGTATCCTCTATCTTGCCCTTTCAGGCTCCCCCATTGTCCAGGGGATTAGGCAGATGAGGTCTTGGAAAATCCTCTGGCCCGCTGCATCCTCCATCTTGGGGCATGAGATCCTTTGTTCTGTGAAACCATGCTGGGATGAGCAAAATGGCGACGGGGAAAAACACATACAAACGGTTTCTTTCATACTTTTTCAGTCACATCATACAGGGTACATTTTTATTACATTACACCAATCTATCCACATCTAGCAATAAAATAAGAGGTCCATAGGCTCACACGCAAAACCAAAACGAAAACAGGAAAAATGGTCTTTAAAAAGGGTTCAGTCTTTAGTCCTGTGGCTCGCTGAAAAAAGCTCTCATGTCCATTCCGTGACACTCCTCTTTTATTGCCCCACCTCCTTCATGAGCTCCAACGCCATTTGAACGCTTAGTCCGCTGGGGCCTCTATCAAACATTATTGTCCTATTGGGTCACCCCTTCTGCACTGTCCCCTGCCCTTATCAATCTCTTTGGGAGAGGGATGTGGGCCACCCTATTACTTCCGGAAGAGTGGAGCTCCATTTTGGAAGCCTTTTCATCCATGAAAACTGTTATAAGACCCTGGCCCGTTGGTATTTAGACCCAGTCCGGCCCCACAGAATGTTCCCTGGGTCCTCAGGCCTATGTCTGCATGGGAGTGCATCAAACGCTAATTCTTATCATATGTAGTGTGAGTGCGGGGCGTGAGCTATGGGATGAAGTGTTTGATTTCATATCACATGTGCTTGGTTTCCATGTTTCCCTTGACCCTGTACTGGATCTTCTCAATAGCCTCTCCTGCTGTTCTTTTTTGGAAATAAGTTTATTCAAGATTTCACATAGTCAAAACGGAGGATGGACATGCAAGTCCCATAAGAGTGACATAAGAAAGAAGTCAGTAAGATGACGCAGGATCTGTCAGGACATGGTATACATACAGTACAGCAGAAATATCGGAAAATTAGGACAAGGAGGTCCAGTGTATTACATGTAAACAGGCAGAACAGGCAATTCTCAATATAAATCACAGAGAATCATTGCAGTAGTCTTTACTGTCGAATTATACAAGTACACACAGAAATAAAAAGAACTGGTTTCCGCGTTCATGAAAGCACATCCGATGGAGGGTAGAAAATTAAAAAAGGAAGGGCGGAGCAAAGGGAGCAATAATAAAACTAGAGTGGTGAGCGAAGGCAGAAGGGAGAGCAACCCTGAACATGGCAGCCCTATAACCCTGGGGGGTGAGTAAGGCCCTGAATCTGGGAGGTGGACAAGATCAATATCCACCTGGAACAGATCGTGGTGTACATGTCTGTTCTATCAGAGGTGGTGAGGATTATTTGTTCAAGGGAATGAAGTTCCTCCATTCTTGCCATCCACATAGACACTAATAGATTGTCTCCAAAACAGGGGGATAAGACCCTTGGCCACATTTAGAATGCGAATAGCCACTGAGGTTTTGTAACCATGGGCCAAGAGCCTGGTTCGGAAAAGAGGGGTTGTGAGGGTCCTGAGAACAAGCAACAGCACTAGTGGCCTGCTCTAAGGTGGGTGCCCGTTCAGGTGTCACAAGATTTTAGCTTGCTTGTGCCATTATAGGGATGAATGCTCCATATGCAAATAAGCCTGCTCTCACCCAGAAAGGGTGGCCAGTACTGATTGCCAAGGATGTCATCCCTGCACAAGCAAGAGCCTGGTTCCCCTGCCATTTTATTCGTCTGGTCCACAGGGTCTGCATGGCTACTAGGATATGCATGTGGGGACATTAGACATCCCTCTCCTGTATGTTGAATTAGCCAGGTCTCTCTGCTCTATAGCCTTCATTTACATATCACTAGACTCTTTGGTTAATTACAATATGCCCTTCCCTTGGGAAGACACACCTACTCCATTATATGAACTCTCTGCAGTTCATTCTCTCTCTCTCTCTTCCTGTCCTGTGGACTGTGTCACAGTCTCCCTGCTCTCCTGGTTGATAAGTATACACTGTGGGCTGCTGGCCCTCTAGGCCTATTTGTTATTGTTCATATTGGCTGCTTTGTAAATCTTGTACATATATGTTATATGTGATTTAGTGTGCTGTGTGTAATTCCTAATAAATGCTTAATATAGTGGACAACCTGCCTTGTGCAATCTACTGTATATATTTGTGTTGGATGAGTGGTACACCAACACCTATATTTTCAAGCGCTCAGCGACCATTTACCACATTTTGGCGACCAAAAAGTTTAGAAAAATCCACTTAAGCATTTTGGAAATCATACAGTGTTGGCTAAATCTTAACACATATAGTATTGCTGGCTCCAGATTTGTCTGAAGGCCTAAGATATTTAAGGAGGTTTCTGCCTTCCATTTTAGTTGATCTTTTTGTTGTGCATTTTAATTCATGTAATCGTCTGCAATGTTCTGTATTGTTGATCTTTAAATACAGATGTTGCTAATTTTTGGGCCTTGTAAACAAAGCACATGGTAAAACTGGTCTGACCAGTTTCTATAGGTTTTGGAAGGGGTAGGTGAGTGCTTTGATATGCAGTTTCTGCAGTCCCTAATACAGGGTTATTGTTTAGTTCATTTGCAAACTAATTACTGGGCCATTTTTGCATATGATTTTTTTTTTCTCTTTGTTGCTAGAATAGCATTTCCTTTGACTTTTTGCTATTTTTAGGGGTTACAGGATTTATTTTTATTAAAAGTAGTTTAAATATATTTGAATTGTTTACTGCTGAATGAGGTTGTGGGTGGTAGATTACCTCCTTTAGTGTTGAGAGGCTAGATAGCTTGTTTTGGTATATATTTATTGGTTTACTCAAAACACAGCCAGATTATTTTTTTTTCTTTCTCTATTGGATCTACCACTGTTGGTTATTTGTTAGTTTCTTTCCATTATACTTGATTAGAGTGTGAGATCTATCAAGCGATATTACAATGGAGCATTGTGTTTAAACCTGCTTTTAGTTTGTTTGTTTTATGCTTATCAGAATGCCTCCCCCAAGTGACAAATACTTTTCAAGTGCTGCTTGTGCTTACTTCAGAAAATATATTGCAAAACATGGTGGCCCATATGAGTTACCTAAACCAGAGAGTACTGAATGTGATTATCTGGATTATGGTTTTATGAATGTAATTACACAAATCGTTTCCAGCAAAAAATGTAATTCCAATAAAAGAAAGAGTTTGGTCATTCAGTCATTGATTTCGGCAATTAAGGGTTTGTCAGATTTGGTAGTGGATTTAAAGACAGACAACAATGCACTGAAGAGCAAAATAGAGGAGGCCTTAGACAAAAGAGATTGCTTTATTAAGATAGCAGCTTTAAGTACATCCAGCACCATTGAACAACTAGAAAAACAGGTAAAGAAACTGGAGGAGCAGAGAGCTGCATATGGGGACAAAATCATAGAACTACAGGATATGGTGATGGAATATAAAAATAAAATTAAAAAGGTTACACACATGCCCACTTCATCCACCTATGTAGATATATCCATGCCACAAAATCAGGAATCGGTTCAAACATTGAACCAGAGAGCTAAGGATTCTTTCTGTCTCCCTGTTGCAGATATTATTCGTGCTCCACAGGCACCAGTAATTATAACAGAGACGTTTAATGAAACAAACAGTCCCACAGGGTTTTCTAAGCAAACACAGCCAATGTCAATGGCAGATAAAGAACTTTTTAAAAAATGGTGGGGTTCCATGCCCATTAATAATAGGGATGCACCGATACCACTTTTTTAAGACCGAGTACGAGTACCGATACTTTTGTTCAAGTACTCACCGATACTGAGTACCGATACTTTTATCTTATGTCATGTGACCGCTTTCCAATAAGAACAGACCTCATATAAAGCCCCCAAGTCTCATGGATTTGCCCCCCAGCTCATGGATAATGCCCCCAGCTCATGGATAATGCCCCAGCTCATGGATATGCCCCAGCTCATGGATAATGCCCCCCAGCTCATGGATACTGCCCCCCAGCTCATGGATTTGCCCCCCAGCTCATGGATATGCCCCCCAGCTCATGGATATGCCCCCCAGCTCATGGATACTGCCCCCCAGCTCATGGATATACCCCCCAGCTCATGGATATGCCCCCCAGCTCATGGATATGCCCCCCAGCTCATGGATTTGCCCCCCAGCTCATGGATTTGCCCCCCAGCTCATGGAAATGCCACAGCACATGGAAATGCCACAGCTCATGGAAATGCCCCCAGCTCATGGAAATGCCCCCCAGCTCATGGATTTGCCCCCCAGCTCATGGATTATGCCCCAGCTCATGGATTATGCCCCAGCTCATGGAAATGCCCCCCAGCTCATGGATTTGCCCCCCCCAGCTCACCTGGAGCTCTCCGCTCATACTTACCTTCCTTTAGCGACGCCGGGAAAGTCTTCGCGCGCGCGCTCCTTGGAAGGTCCCCAGTTGCAACCACGTGGGACCATGTGATCGCGGTTGGGGTCCTTTCAACGAGCGCACGCGGGGAAACTTTCCTGGCGTCGCTAAAGGAAGGTAAGTATGAGCGGAGACCAGCTGCAGGGCCTGTCCGAATGCTCTATCTGCATTCGGACAGGCCCTGCAGCTGCTCACTTTGTTTATACTTACCTTCCTTTAGCGACGCCGGGAAAGTTTCCGCGCGTCGCTCGTTGGAAGGACCCCAGCCGCGATCACATGGTCCCACGTGGTCGCGGCTGGGGACGTTCCAAGGAGCGCGCGCGAGCAAAGACTTTCCCGGCGTCGCTAAAGGAAGGCAAGTATAAAAAAAGTGGGGTGAGCAGCTGCAGGGCCTGTCCGAATGCCGATAGAGCATTCGGACAGCCGCCCCAGCCCCTCTGATGCCGGCAAGTCGGCTCAATGCCGGCTTCCGGTATCGGAAAAAAATATCGGGGGTACTGTACGAGTACCAAGTACTCCTGCAGTACCTGGTATCGGCACCGATAACGATACTAGTATCGGTATCGGTGCAACCCTAGTTAATAATTTTAACAATTTCACACATTGGTTCCAGAGAGGGGCAGAAAGGGTCAGAAAAGAGAGACTTGATATGGAGGAATGGACAGAGTTATTGGAAGATGCTTTGGGCCCTGTGAAAAGCAAGTTGTGGGGGTTTAATACTAATGTATCAAGTCAGGCGGAACGAATTGCAGCAACTAACTTCAGTTATGAGTAACTCCTCAGTTTTGAAAAAGAAATGTCTAACATTACTATGAGGCCAACTGATGGTCCTCGAGAGGTGGCTCAATGTATATTGTTTTGGCATTCTCTGCACCGACCACAGCAGCCAATGCCGCATGGTTCACCACAGCACATAACTAGAGTGCTGGAAGCCCTTCCCAATGAGTGCCAAGACTTTAAGCTGTTTGATCCGATGCCTTCAAACTTAGAATTGGTGCTATACAGAGTAGAAAAATGGTGGTTTGATCGTTATGGAGACAGGCCATTTGTTGTTTCTGCAGTGAGGACGATTATGGAAAGATCTGGTAAGGGAACAGAAGAAAATTGGAGAGAGAGTAGTGGAAAACAACATAATTGAAAGCAACATAGATGGAGAGATAATGATAGAGAACTCTGGGGTGGAGACAATAAGTCAAGGGGGAGAAGTGACAATAATTGGAGAAGAAATGAGAATAATAATGGATATCTGGACAATAATTTGAGATGGAAAGAATGGGGAGATCACTGGATGACCCATAGATCAGAGAGCAAACAGACAAATAATAGACGGTGGGACAGTGATAACTGGAGAAGAGAAAAGACAGAATATTGGGAATTAAAGAGAGACTCTGAAAGAATGCAGAATGAGCTCAAAGAATTGAGGGAGCTTGTAGAATCAGGAAAGGAGGAAAGAAAACAGGACATGTAAGTCCCTTCTGTTCTCCTCGATCGTTGTAAATAAGACTTAGAAAATGTCCCAAGTTTCTTAGGTTTGGGGACATTCTTAGCTCTGATTTAATAAATTTATTTATTTTCTGCTAATTAACATGAGTTTTTCTTATTGTTGAATCTGTGTAAATGATCACGTTTGTTGTTTTTTCTAGATAAAGAATGAAGAGCCGAGATCTGAGTTCCTTGCACACCCTACCCTAATAATAATCTTGTAATTTTTCCAGGATATCAGGACCAGCTATGAAATGACAGATTCCATAAGATTTTTTATTTTTTATCTTATTTTTTTAATCCCATAGTGGGGAGAGGAACAAGTCCCTGTGACCATAATTTATATAGAACAATGGGAAGAACATATCGCAGTCATTTTTTTTCTTTTTTCATTTCTTCTTCGTTGCATTTTTATATTTTTTTGTTTTGTTTATAGAGGAAAAATAAAACTAAAATACTTGTCCAGGAGTGGGGGTACACAAATTGCGTTGGTTACAGTTGTATTTTCCATCTTTAATTATGTTTCCATTATGCAGAACTGGTTGCATAATAAACTACAAATGTTGAATAAGTGTGTGAGATATTAGCTAAAGATAGTATTAAGTCACGGATGTGATTTGATTTGGTGGGACAGAAGTGTTATTTAATTTATTTTACGGATCGTGTCTCTTATGGGTATTTTGTACATTTGGGGATAAAAATGGGAAATACTGGATTTGAAAACGTGGGGCAAGGCATTTGGTTTTAAAAATTATTTTTTTAATTATGTGCATACAATTTCTCATTGATAAGACGGGAATACGGATAATTGCATATTGGGTTTTGGTTTTAAAGATTTGCAATTTTTTTTTCCTTATAAACTGGGAATGGGAAATATTGGATTTCACATGGGGCAATGGTTTGGTGTTAAAGGTTTCTATTTCTTTAACATTTTTTTTTTTTAGATATTTTTAAATAATTAAACAGCGGCATAATTCTTTTCCGTTCTTCTACTGGTATTACATGCATTCGGTGATAATTGGGCATGGGAAAATTGGCCATTTGTTTTTTTTCACATATTGGTATTATACAATTTTTAACACTCGCAAAATAAATTTTAGCATTTTGAAAGAACAATGAAACGGGACAATAGCTTTGGTTTTAAATGGTTGCAATTTCCTTAACCTTTTTTAACAATATTATGAGTAAATTGGTAGTAGGAAAAATTTTGACTTAGTGGGTAATTTTTTTTCATAGTTATTTATTTTTTACCTCAAAAAAAAAAAAGTTACTGTTCATGGAAAGATTTTCTCTCATGGGGCAATTTTATACAATTTTAATAAATTTTACACATGGGACAATGTGTTTGGGTTTTTAAAGGTTTGCAATTATTTTATTTTTTTTCCCATAACCTGCAAATGTGGCTTTTTAAAGATGGGTTGTTTTTTTCCTTTTTAAGGACATTTACTGGATGAAAAATTGCAAGTTATTTTTACAACTATGGTATACACATAATGGAGAACATGCAGGGGAGACTGAAGAACTCTAGTCTCTTTATATTGCAGAATTATATATATATATATAATTATTACTAAGGTTATGAATGAAATGTGTGGCTATGGGCAAAAGACCCTATGGTAATGTGTTCAATCCTCTATAAGGAGTGAGGTGAGTGTTGACATTGTATAATTAGTCTGTTCCACAGCTGAAACATAGATCAGACACCACAACTAAACAGATGCTTGAAAGAAGATTTGCTGTTTTAAGATGACAGTGAAGATGCAATGACCTGCCAGGAGGCATTGATCTGCCAACGCTGGTGTTTCAGGTGCTTATATTGTAATGGACTGAGGTGGGTGCATCTAAAGGAATAAGTGCACACCACAACTTTGATACATGGACTTTACCAGTGAGTACACACGCTTTTGCACAATTCTCAAGCTCTGCGAAGACCAGTCAAGTTGACGTCACTTAAATTCCAGGACTTATGAGAGAAGGCAAGCCAATGCTCCTGGCTCCCAGGTTGTAAAAGCATCAGAAATGGGGGTTAGCAAAGGCAAACTGCAACTTGTAAAACCCCAATGAACTCAAATTCTTTGATTCTCACTGGAGAATAAATCAATTCATTTCCCGGACATTTGACCATATCCAGCTCTAGGAACAAGCAGCAATTTCTGTGATCCCACAGGTGTCTGACTCTATGAACTTAGTTGTGTCCAGATTCTATGACAATTTTAACTTCACCTCACATGAGCACATTATGTTTGGGTATATTTATGGTTTTACATGAGAAATTATATATAAAGGGGTGGGACGTGGATTTATTCTTTCCACGTGTAAATGTCTCACCCCTTGTGTCTCTTGTTCTATATATATATATATATATCATTTTTTGTATTTTTTTTAAATATTTTTTTTGATGAGGTGTTGGAATCCGTTCAACAAAGAATAAGAAAAAGTGGGGGAATGTGGGGACATTAGACATCCCTCTCCTGTATGTTGAATTAGCCAGGTCTCTCTGCTCTATAGCCTTCATTTACATATCACTAGACTCTTTGGTTAATTACAATATGCCCTTCCCTTGGGAAGACACACCTACTCCATTATATGAACTCTCTGCAGTTCATTCTCTCTCTCTCTCTTCCTGTCCTGTGGACTGTGTCACAGTCTCCCTGCTCTCCTGGTTGATAAGTATACACACTGTGGGCTGCTGGCCCTCTAGGCCTATTTGTTATTGTTCATATTGGCTGCTTTGTAAATCTTGTACATATGTGTTATTTGTGATTTAGTGTGCTGTGTGTAATTCCTAATAAATGCTTAATATAGTGGACGAACCTGTCTTGTGCAATATATATATTTGTGTTGGATGAGTGGTACACCAACACCTATATTTTCAAGCGCTCAGCGACCATTTACCACAATGCATAGCCCACTTATGGAAAACATATCTACCTGTATTACAGGTGATTATTGCAAAAGTTTGGTATGTCTATAAGATGGAATACTTAACCGCCCAACTCCATGATTCTGTCCCTAAGTGCCACCAAATCGGAACCATGGCTTTCTTCCCAGCGTGCCCTTGCCCCTTGGCATACCTGATGTCTCTTTCTAGTCCACTGGATTGCACACTGTTCCCACTGCCCTTCCCTGACCCTTACTGATAATATCCCCTTTCATGGTCCATTACTTAATTCTCAGGTTTTATGTTGGTTTTTATAACAAGGAAACAAGTGTCATCTGCGCTTATCCCTATAACACTGTGTGAAACAAAACATAATTAGAGGTTTTAGTTTTCTTGAAAGGCCATTGAAGTGTAAGCTCACCTGGGCACCTCTATTAAAAATGAGTCCTACCTAATGAAATGAAAGGCCAATTTCTAGCAAGCCACATATGCTCATGCTGCTTCTCAGTCATGAGGAAGACTAGTGGGCTTTCATTTATACCCTCCCAGAACAATTCCACCATGGTGTCAAAAACAAAACCATGGAACAGAATAGCTGCAAAGACAACCTGGCTAGAAATACAACAAAATATACATAATACAGAAAAAAAGGCATCACGCCTAATCCCTACTGGGGTGGCTGCAACTGCCAGATGTATCCAGCCCAGTAACATGTATAAAACCTAAGGAAAAAAAGTGTAATCTGCACCTATCCCTATAACACCGTGTGAAACAAAACACAATTAGAGGTTTTAGTTTACTTGAATGGCCATTGAAGTGTAAGCTCACCTGACGCACCAATGCACCTCTAGTAAAGGTGAGTCCTACCTAATAAAACCAAAGGCCGCTTTCTAGCAAGCCACATATGCTCATGCTGCTTCTCAGTCATGAGGAAGACTGGTGGGCTTTTGTGTATACCCTCCCAGAAACAGTTCCACCATGGGATCAAAAACAAAACCACGGAACGGAATAGCTGCAAAGTCGACCTGGCTGGAAATACAACAAAATATACATAATACAGAAAAAAACAGTGTTGAGTCTGATCCCCACCAGGGTGGCTGCAACTACCAGATGTATCCAGCCCAGTAACATGTATAGAACATAACAATCTTGGTTTTTGCATTATCCCCTTTTTACTGCACTACAACATAAGAGCTATTATGTTAGCTGTTCTGTTATGAGATTTTCGTTGTCATTATGGTCCATATCTTATCCCTCTTCTGTACTGCATCTGTTTCCATATATGCTTTGATCTCTGTATTTTGTCCTTTACTTCAATATGCTGTCTTTTTATACTGTACCGACATAATACTGTTGCTCATTTGGATCTACACGGCCTTGTTCATTCCTATGTTGGAATTTTTAAACTAAACAAAATTTTGAAAAAAAAATTAGACAGATACGTGAAGTCAGAAAGTGAATACACCACATCAGGGTGTTTCAACCCATTAAATATGATACTTCCGAATCGAATGGCCAAGATTTGCATGAATTGTATAGATAATCAATTAACATGTTCTACACAGGAAGTACTTATTCAATAAGGAACTTTTTACTTCAGGCTATATCCGTATCCAACAAGAGATTATAGGTTAAGTCTTGTCTGCTGATAGCATGAGTGGACTAATGGGTACGCAGTTATTACTGGTACCATTATCTTACTGACGGCTTGATTCAATGTTTTAAGTACAGAGAAAGTATCTCTGGGGTCGAGTGGCACTCAAAAATAAATAGAATATATAAAAATCTGCTGAAATTAGTGGACCAATTAACTGAGCGGGTGAGTGGGTACACATTTCTACGCATGCCTATGAGAGGGACAGCCATCTCTTTGCCCCCACTTATGTGCAGGATGTAAAGGGATAAATGAAAAACCCCCATCTGTCACGAGTGCCCCAGGCAGATGCCAAGGAGGGCCCTTTAAACCGAGTGTCGATAAGCCTTTTAGGCAGGTTTGTGGTTTGCTGCATGATGCAGAACCCAGGACACAGAATAAACATAGAACAGGAAATAGACACAAGAGGAGACCCTGCACTGGGGGGAATATTCTCGTAGCGGTCTTCTAATCTATACAGGTTACATGGCCAGGGATAAATACCACAATAAACAACAGGAGTAAGCAATTAACAATAAACAAAATGCCCAGCAGAAACACAGAACCCTAAACTTTGAATGAGGTCCTTATAGTTGGCCTCTATCACACAGACTACACTATGCTGCTGGGCAAAGACAAGGAAATATGACATGCATAACATAAATAGGAATATACAAGAATTGTCAGGGAAAAGCCAGGTCTAGATGCCAGAGAGGAATGTCAGCCAAAAATCAGGGATCAAGAGCAAGAAGAGTAAGTAATACAAGCCGAGGTCAGAACAAAGGATCTATCAGGAAATACAGCTTACAGGGAGCAGACAAGAGAATGGTCAAGAAGCGTAAGCCAAAAGTCATACCCATAAATACTGAAAAAATCACCAAAGCAGGCAATCAGTAAGTAGAACTTATCCTGGAGCAAGGATCTGATGCACTGCTGGTCATATTTATGAGGCACAGCAGGTCACGTGACCACAGGCCAAATCAGCCACAGAGAATCCAGGGGTGGAGAGCCTGAACTAATTAACCCATACACCACAAAGGCTGACAAGGATCGCTCTCACCACCAGGGGGCCTGTCTAGAATGTGGAACCATGACATTATCCCCCTTCAAAAGGTTGACCACTGGACACCCAATACAATATCAGAGAAAACAAACAAAACTTGAATAGTCAGACACTTTTGATGTCAGAGTCCTGGTCACATTCTGGGCCATCAAGGATCGCTCTCACCACCAAGGGGCCTTTCTAGAATGTGGAACAGTGACACTATCTAACCACTTCTCTAAGCCCCTAAATCCAGATGCATTTTAACCATACCAACCTTTCATGTGATTCAAGTCCATCAATGCCTTGTGTCCTCATCTTCTGCACTGCACAAAATGTTTAATGAGAACAACAATAAAAACATATAAAAGTTAATTAAAAATGTAACAATAAAAATACATTCTGCTAGCCAAATGCCTGTGCCATAAAATGTGCTTAAATAACTTGACTTCTATGCTGGTATATATAGACCACAGTTACAGGCAATCAGGTGCCTGAGACAGTAGAGTTTTACAACGCCTAAAGAGCATGTGTAGCACCATTGGCTAGTACAATTCAACTTATTCTGCAAGCCCTCTCTTTGGCCACTTTTAAGAACACAAACTAATGAATTTGACTAATGTCTTAGCAAACACCAGCCCTTGTTCTAGCTATTTATTCTTTATTTTTAGCTTGAATATATTTATTTTACCATTTTAATAATATTTGTATACAGCTGGTCGGCTGAAGGAAGCCCCCTTACCATTTTCCATTTTCCCCACATTTTTGTAGTGGTGGAAAATACATTATTTTTAATAGTCAGGTATTCTAATATTTTCTTTCAAAATTAGTCATAGTTTGGATAATTTTGAAAATTAAATAAATAGCTAGATTCTATCAAAAATGGTGTTATGGGTACCACTTTTATTGGTACTCTTCATAAGGCACCAGTACAAAATTAAAAATTCAGCTAATAGGATGACTTCTTATCATACTAGTTTAAACTTAATTTTTGCCCTCTTACTGGTAATGTGTTTGGGTTTCATGTCCCATCCATGTTTTGCATAGATTGTTGTATATGATAAATGTTTTATTGGGTCATTACCAAGAACTCATCTGCTCTCCCTTTTTGCAAATACATAGGGCTAAATTACAATCCTAGCGTTAAAATGCAGGCGTAAGGGAGGAAAAACTGCGGCCCCAGTTTTCCCCCTTGCACCCACGTTTTAACGCTGGATTACAATGCAGGCACAAAAATGCTGCCTGCATTGTTACCGTGCGGTAAACCGTGATGCTCGCGGCAGCCACATGACCAGCCGGATTTCGCCTCTCAAGATCCGGCCGGTCGGTGTAGTGATATGCAGGGAGAGACTAGGGGGAATTTTTCCCCCAGTCTTTCCCTGCTCCCGCCAGACGGAGGAGGCAGTTGGAGCTGCGGTCCTCACCGTGGGACAGGAGGTGAGTATCTGATTCATTTGTTTATTTTTTCTGGATGGTGTTGACGGACTCTGCAGAAGTGGAATTCGTTAACACCAAGTCCTGGCTGTGGTTAACTTTTTGCTAACCACAGCCAGACGTTAATCAAAGAGAATTCCACCTTCCCACAAACCGTCTGATCTGTGACATGCCCACCAGGTGGAACTCGACATTAGCAATGCTGCAGCGTCTGCACAAGCAGCAGAGGACCATCAATGAGTACCTGTGTGAGTATGGCACAAGGACAGGTTCAGGTCAACTTGTTTTTTTTTTTCCCCGTAGTTGCTGATGATCAAGGATGCATGCACTGTACTGTCACCATTTGAGGAGGCAACGAGGATGGTGAGCAAGGACAGTGCATGCATCAGTGACACAATTCCTTCAGTGTTCCTGCTGGAGCACACTCTGCGGGGAATTATAGATGTGGCACTAGAGGCTGAGCAGCGGGAGGAAGAGGATGCCTTCCCTAGCTCTCAAGGCCCCAGACAGCATTCCTGTGGGTCCTCAGAGCAGACAGGAGGAGGATGAGGAGGAATATTTAAGTAGTGGGGGCATTGAAGGTGGGGATTCCTCAAGGGAGGGTTTTGTGTGCCCAGAAACCCAAGGACTAGTACATAGCTGGGAGGAGAAAGTGCATGATGGGGTCATCCTCCTTGACCAGGAAGACTCGGAAGCTAATGCCACCTCCAACCTACACTGCATGGGCTTCCTTATCCTGCAAAGCCTGGTAAAGGACCCCAGGATTCGTGCTATCAAGGAGAGGGATCATTACTGGTTGGCTAGCCTTCTTGATCCACGATACAAGGGTAAAGTTGCAGAGCTCATCCTGCCCGCACAGAGGGAGCACAGGATGAAACAACTTGAGTACGCTTAAAACGACACTTGTGTAACACCTTTCCAGACACTGGTAGTTTACCAAGTGATGACACAGGTGCTTCTGAGGCTGCGGATGATCAGAGGAGGAGCGGTGAAGGCCGGGGCCGCTTTACTGATGCCTTTTTAAACTTTTTTAGTCCACGACGCCCAGTGACGTCAAATGTAGGCACCCATTGCCCACGTCTTCACCATATGGTGCAGGACTACCTAGGGGCAAGGGCAGACCTGGATACCTTTACAGCAGATGATCCACTGACTTACTGGGTGTTGAGATTGGATCACTGGCCAGAACTTAGTCAATATGCTATGCAGCTACTAGGTTGCCCTTCACCCAGCGTGCTTTCTGAAAGGATGTTCAGTGCCGCTGGAGGTTTTGTCACAGACAAAAGAGTGCCTCTGTGCACCGACTCTGTAGACCGGCTGACATTTATAAAAATTAATCAGTCCTGGATCAGCAGCTATCAATCCCCTGATGCTGACGTAACTGAATAGATCGGGGATCTCTTCTGCATTCACAGAACCTCCACCACTGCACTCTTCCACAATACCACAAAGGGGTTATGGTGTGAAGGCACTTGCTGCCAGTCCAAAGGCACAATATTTAGGTGCACTGCCACTGACGCCTATATTACCAGATTCACATCATTTTAATATTGGACTGCAGGGTCCAACCCTGCACTCTTCCACAATACCACAAAAGGGTTACGGTGCCACCAAAGGCACAATATTTGGGTGCACTGCCACTGACGCCTATATTACCAGATTCATATAATTTTAATACTGGACCTCAGGGTCCAACCCTGCACTCTTCCACAATACCACAGAGGGGTTACGGTGTGATGGCACTGTTGCCGACACTAAAGGCCCAATTTTAAAGCACCTATTGTTACTTTCATCCAAAGCCTGCATAAGTTTCACCATAATTTAGCCAAAAGATCACTAAACTTGTTCTGCGTGTCCTAAAATGCCTCCTCTTTTCATACAGACTGCCGCCCCAAGCAGTTGTTTATGAATAGATTAAAGGAAAACCGTTTACTGTCATTTGAAATGTCATTTTTTTTTTTAAATGTTTCTATACATCCGAAAAATCCGCCACTTCACGGGCAGGTTATGGGAACCTCCTAGGCACGATATTTGAAGGAATTTTTCTTTTTTATTTTTAACCTTTATTTCATGGAAAACTCACTGTTCCTTTAAAAATGTTTTTTTTTTACTTTTTGTCCTTGTTTCCTGTCCCCCAGGGCACTACCCGGACACCCTTACACCTTTTATGGCAAATATCTTGCATATATGCCCTCTTGGATGGCACTCTAAAATTCGAACTTTCGAGTCCCATTGACTTGCATTGAGTTCGGTTTGTGTTTTGCGTTTGAACTCGAACTTTTGAAATTGTTCGAGTTCGAATGCGAACCGAACACGAGGGTGTTCGGCTCATCACTAGTGGGCAACACCTCTGGGTAGATCTCAATAGAAGGATAGAGGTAGCAGCAGCATTATCTTGTGTGCAGCTTGCATCATAGTAATGTTTTCGTTTTATCCAGTTGATTTACTTTTTATTTTAATTGGCAAAGAAAATAATTATTAGTAAAAAATACCTTAGTGCCAGAGATAAATTTTTTGGATGAATATTTAAAAAAGTAAATAGATATGAAATGCAAAATATGCTTTCCTAGACTTTCTGTAAAATCATCTCTGAAAAAAGGTAAATGATTTTTTTTGATAATCAACAGATGAGTTCAACATTAATATTTTGATTTGATTTCATTTCATAATTAAAGAAGTATGACATTTGTTTAAGTGTAAAAGGAACTTCTAATGTTAATGTCAGGAAACGTATCCGGTAAATACCGGTGAACAAGGTGAGAACCCAATTTGCAGTAACAAAAATGAATGCAACACAAAGATTGGTGTAAAAATAGCAGAAAGTATATTGAATGAAACAAAAAGGGCAGTAATCAGTATAAACAATAAATTCTTGAGGAAAAAAATAAAAAATGTTCAAACCACAGTCTTTGGTACAATAGAAACTGAAAACCTGGATAAATGAGATTTGTGGATCCGTGGAGAAAGTCTCCGGAACAATAGTCCAGAAAACAAGCAAGGGTCTTTGGCCGGCGTCGATCTTGGATGGTCAGAAAACAGGCAGAGGTTCGGTACACAGATAGTTCAGACAGGAATAGCCACAAGGCTCTGGACGTTTAACTACAGGTCCTCACAAGGTGAGGATTCAGACGTTATCTCAGAGTATTGGCTGGCTGCGGGTGTGGATGTTTTAAAGGAAACCAGCCAATGCTACCGAGATGCACATGATGCAGGAGGAAATCTGAAACAGAACAAGGGATGTAACAAATACATAGGCAGGCTACCAGGATTGTATACAAGTTTTGACTTCCTTTCTGCGGAGTCGCCGTGAGATGTGACAGTTAATGATTGCGTGACTGGTAGTACAGGCATAGAAATTATGCTTTCTGTCTTTTAATATACAATACATGTAAAAGAAAATGATTTTGAGAGCCTACACAGGCCACTGACCACTTTGAGATAATTGAGCACATTACATAAGCAGTGTTTTGGTGTAATTGATAAACCTTAGATATCTTTGCTATTACAAAAACTACATTGAGTTTCAGTAAATCTCGCACCGTTTTACATTTATGACTACAGTCCGTGGGGGGTGCATTTTCAGATCTGAATTAATTATGCATACAATTACATTTATGGCTTGTGGCAGACTTGGAGAATGCCAAAATGAAATCATCAGTGAATTCTTTTCTTTTCTGGATTGCTGGGCAGGGATTTTATTGAGAGAACATCTGACATGTTAAAATGGAATAAAGACAGATTTTTTAATAATAATATTTTTCTCATCTTGTTTGACTAACTGTAATGTGATTAATTATGCTTCTGGTGTTCAAGATGTCCTGGGAATGTTAGGAGTTGTAGTCTATCTCCTCTGTAGTGCTGGTGGATGCCTACAGAGAATGTGTGAGAGAGAACAGTAAATGCAGTTTGTTAGCTCATGTTTTTACAGCAATATATAACCCTGAACAAGGTTGTCACAATCAGAGTAGCATCATCCTCCTTTGAATAGTGTTCCAGGAATAGCTCTGACTTAAATGCATCATTGCTGAAGCAACATCAGTCCTTCCACTGTGCTTCTATTTGCATAATAGGTGTGGGACATTCTAGCTACTATGAATGCAAATACTCTTGTTTTCTACTTCTCTATAAACACATTTCATGACTATAAAACATAGTTAAAGGTGTACTTCCATCTACTTATAGTTTAATAATTTATTATATAGTATTAAATTAATATTACTACTTGTATTGTTATTTTGGCTAAATAATATGTGGGCTTATTATTTTGGGTGTCAATTCTGATGCAAGGCTTATTTTAATGTGTATTTGTAAAAGAAAATCACCTTTTAAAATAACATGTAATATATATACAGTAATATATATCAACCAAACATTAATCCCTTTACTACCAAGCAACTTTTGTTGAGAAAAAAATAACATTGTGGAATGTATTTCAAAAGTGGGACTTGAAGATAACAATTAAATATAGAGTAAAATAGAAATTTTATATGCGTAAACCTTACATTAATACGGCTTAAGTTGTCAACCAAACATTAATCCCTTCACTAACCAAGCACTTTTTATTGAAAAGAATAACATCATAAAATGTATTTCAAAGTGAGACTTGAAGTTAACAATTAAATATAGCGTAAAATAGAAATTGTTAAATTGAAATTTATATAGGGATATTTAAGACATTTAAACAATGTAAATTTGCTCATTTTTACTTTTCAAGTATTGGTTTATCCTTTACAGAAATATTGCTGGTATGAAAGGTTCTAAACTCTAGATGGTATCTCTTATCTTGCACAATGTCACATTGCATGTTGCATTATCAGCATATAGTCAGAAACAGTCTTTGTGTCAGATCCAGTAAATGTGATAAACCTAGATAATAAAAATTGTCAGATCTCCTGCTTATGGGGATTTGTAGTAGAGGTGTGCACAGCTAAAAAAAATTTTTTCGTTTCGGATGGTAAAACGTTCGTCCAAAACAGAATTCGTTCAACTACCATTTCGTTTTGTAATTTTGGATTGATTCAGATTGCTTAAAAAAAATCAATAAATGCTGTTTAATTAGTGTTAGATGAGGGTTAATGATTAGGGTTTCAACGCACTTTGGTGATTTAAACATTTGTATGTTTAGAGTCTCCGGATCTCAGGATGAATGTTCAGAGTCTCTCTGAAACAAACCTAATCCATATATAACGAATCCCTTCAGATTAATTTGTTATATAATAAAATGAGCTTTACCCAAAGCCTGCGTTCAACCAAAAATTAAACACTTGACCAGCACAAGGAAAAAAAATAAAAGGCCTGTAACACAAGTCGCAATAATAACCATCGAACTAAATGGAATTTTTAAGGTCCGAAACAATAAAAATAGGCACACATAGGGTCACATACTAAAGGGTCCTTGTCCCAAACCCTGCAATCAACCAATATACTATATATGAATATATATAATATACAACATTAATCCAGTACCTGCCTTAATAACAGAATCTCAAAAGTAAAAAGCCAAACAATAAACATTGGATAGAGTTTTCCATGAGCCCCTGTGTACGCAGTCCTGCTATGCTGGCAGAAGAACACTGGGAATTATTTGTTATTATTGTCCTTCTGCTGGTGGCAAGAGGAGTCAGTAGGTTGCCCCATCTTTTGCATCATGGGACCAGAGGAGATTGTAGAATCTTTTAATGTATTTTTATTTTTTCTTAAGTGTTTTTTTAAATGTTGCACATTTAAAGCCTGCAATTTGTGAGAAATGGCACAGGAGTTCGCACAATTTGATGAACTGAATCCTAGAAAGAGCAGCAATAATAACACTAACTCGGCTTCAGCTCAGACTCGAGAACTTCTCCCTGCCTCACTTAGAGGTAAAGAGGTGTGAGGCAGAATGGATATGGTCTCCTCTTTGTCCACCACAAAGACTGATAATAACCAGCATACCAGAGAGTACATCTGGGCTTTCTTTATGATTATAATGGGAATTTGCTGTATTCACTTTTATTTCATGCACAACCCCACTCTCCAGCTGTAATTCTAAGCTTATGTACAAGCTCAGCTGTTGATGCCTATGGACTTTAATGTTTTTGTCTGTTTTCTGTCTATAGGACATTGAGGATGACAGGGACTTTACATATGCTGCCCTCTAGAGGTAAGGTTAGTTTTTCTATGAAACTAACAGGGTTATTCAGAGAGAGGTGAAAACCAGGAGAATTACTGGAGAAGTGAAAATTCTAGTTCAAAATAGCCGAACCAGAAACATTTTCCCATTTATCTCACTTTCCAAATTGGCTATTTGGTCTAGATTGTTCTCTCCTCCTGCCATTCTCCTGGTTTTCACCTTTCTCTGAATAACCCCATTTGACTGGCCTTCTCACTTTCAGTTAGTTCTTTAATTTGAGATAAATCAGTCAATATCAGGATGGTACTGATTTCCTTGGACAAATGGCGTAACTGCAGGGATCGCAGTGTGAACAAACCCATCCCTTCAAAGGGTCTGCTCAAGGCAATCCTTTAATCCCTGAAACGTATTGTGGCTCAGCAGCTGAGTGAGTAAGGAACTAGAGATGTGCGTTTCGTTCCGAATCAAAATTAAATGACATTTTCCTGATTCGTATTTCAAAAGTGCTTCCGAATTGCAAATCGGTTCCGTCCGATCACGAAACGCAAAAAAATTGATTCGGACTGAAACTAAACAAAAACAAAACGGTATAAAACAAATTGATTCTTTATACTGTGTCACTTAAACTCAGTACTGTGTCCCTGTCCATTGGCCGTGGTGCTGAATCTGTTGTATTCAGCACCACAGGCCTTGGGAGCGCCTTGGTGCGACTCAGCAGCAGTGAACTTCCCCATAGAGAAGTAATTGTTAATTTATTCAGAGAATGCAAAACAGCACCGAAATGTCAGTAGAATGCCCTAATTTTCGGTCGTTCCTCCAAAGGCTTTAAACAGGAAAATCCCATAGGTTTCGATGTAAAAAATGTTCCACATTTTTAGTAAATATTTATTCAACCATTAATTCTTTTCACTTGCAGCAAAAAGTCTCCATATTTATTTATTTTTATGATTTTTTAGGCATTTTTTGGAATTTTTTTGGTGAAATTTTTGGATTCCTAATTTGTTTTAAAACAAGGCTTTTTTTCTTTACCAAACGCCGCAGGTTTTTTTTCTTTCCTTCAGTCTGGCTGCGTTCGGCGGGGGATGTCTATAGTGCTGAAACCTATTCAGTACCAAGGACATCAGCTCCACAGGGCTCTGGAGCACCGAGGGCCTGCTGTCCTTGGGACTGAATAGGTTTCAGCACCATGGATAGCAGCTCTGCGCAGTTCCAGAGCACTTTTTATTTTTACAGAACAAAGTGTCACCTTGTGGCAGGCGCCTGTATGTCTAGTTATAAATACGGCCAGCCTTACTCCCCATTGTACCTTTCCCGATCTATCTCCGACACAGCCCCATGCATCCCATTACTTCTCACACTTAGCTATTTATTGGCCAACATCAAAGTTTCACCTCAAACTTTAAACTTTCTAGTTTAGGTTTTTTTATTGTTCAGGTTTCAGTTTCAGCTCTCTGGGAGTTGAGCAGTTGTTGTTACACATGTGCAGTTCCTTCCCAACTACCACCTCCTCATCTCATGCCACCACCACCACCAAGCACGTGATCAACCTGATTGGAGAAATCCAGGTAGAAGACGCCAGACCATCATCCATTCTCAATCCATGAATGCAAGACAGACTTGCATCCCAAAACCCACTGAGTGCTGCCTCTGCCACAGAATTATCACATGGTACTCTGGCTTCAGCATCCCAGCTGTACAAAAGCATTGTTGCTCCTGCAAAATTCATCTATGCAGCTTCTAATGCATTGGTCAATACAGCTGTGTGTTTCAGTATTCGTGGAGATATTTATTAGGCAGTGTAGGCATGTGCCTATAGGCACCTGCCACAAGGGTGCACCTTGTTCTCTGAAATTTTTACATTTACATTTTACATTTATTTAGGCCCTGTATCTCTAGAGCCATACAGATTAGAAGGACATATAAGTTATTATTGGAAAGGTCAGAACATGCCCTTTGCAACTTTACCACACATGATCAAGCTAATATAAAAGTAAAATAGCAAATAAATAAAAGCTATATTTTTCTAATGCACCACTATTGTTCACTTTACAATTACAAAATGAACAGTGATGCTGCACTAACCCACCTTTTCATTTTCCACACCACCGGCAAGAGCGAAGTTGATGGCACAAAGCATTGTTTAATTTACAATCTAAAACACAGCACTGCCGTAAGGAGAGGCAATGGGGCTTTGGAACCCTGCATCTTTGATTTTTACCCCGCACAAAGTCAAGTGAGGCGTCTTTGGAAAGTCAGAGTCTGGTCTTCCCAAGGATACTAATCATAACCACACAATGTGTAAAAATAAAGAAATGGAAAAAAAAATACTGTTTTCTCTGTTCTAAGGCAGTGATATTATGTGATTTTACTTATAAAACAAACAATGTCACTGCACTAATTTACCTTTTCATTTCCCATGCTGGGAGCAAATGTTGAGGTGATGATGCAATGTGTTATTACGCAATGGTTCATCTAAAACACAAGCTCGGCTTTGAGGAGAGCAGGGATCCTTTGGACCCCTGTATCTCAATTATTTAAACCCAAACTAATTCAAGTTCAGTATCATTGGACAGGTCAGAGTCTGGCCTTTCTAATTACAGCAAAACTGATCACGAAATTGCAAAAAAAGAAGAAAAAACTTTTTTGTTGAAGTAAATGCAATGTCCATTTGTGATGTATAAAATTATCAAAATGGAGGTGGTAACATAATTTGATGTCCAGAATTTAAGGTTACACTTATTATTATTATCATCATCATTTATATAATGCCAACAGTTTCCGTAGCGCTTTACAGTAACCAAAGGGAGCGAGATACAGACAAACAGACAAAGGATGGAAACAAGAGTTGTAGAGGGCCCTGCTCATAGGAATTTACAGTCTAGAGGGATTGGGGTTAAGGAAGACAAGGGGAGTTTTACTGAGCAACAAGATCACTAGTGCCAGGGCTTTTGGAATGGTGGGGCCATAAAAGCAGCTTCAATCATCTGTGAGTAGGTGATCAGGTGGATGAATTGTATCAGTGATGTGGTATGCTAATCTGAAGAGATGAGTTTTGAGGGATTTCTTGAAGGATTGAAGATTAGGGGAGAGTTTGATAGTGCAAGGTAAGTCATTCCACAGGCCCGGAGCTGCCCTTGCAAAGTTTTGGAGGCCAAAGTTGACAGCATGGGTGTTGTTGACAGATGACAGGCAGATATCACCTGCCTCCCGGAGTTGTCTAGGCGCGACGTGCTTCGGAGTAACACAGACATGTAAGGAGGAGTCGAGTTATTGAGCAATTTGAACGTGAGCATCAGTATTTTAAACTGTATGGAGGGACCGGCAAAAGGGGAAGGTACCTGAGGAGGTGCGTCTGGTGAAAAGAATAAGCCTGGCACCTGCATTGATTACAGATTGCAAAAGGGCAATATGGGCATTGGGGAGGCCAGTAAGGAGCAAATTGCAGTAATCAAGTTGTGAAATGACAAGTGTATGAACCAGCACCTTTGCAGTATCTTGCGTCAGAAAGGGGTGGACGCGTGCAATGTTCTTGAGTTGATTAGGATTAGGTTACCATTTGTACTTGTTTTAGGGTTAAACTGAGCCCTAACATTCTACTCCATTTTTGCTTCATTTTAAGGCAACAGTTTCAGTCCCTTCTCTTGATGCAAGCAAAGTGAGAAACTGTTTTTTATATCTTTAAAATGTTAATTATTTTTTTGTCCCCCCCAAAACAAAAATTAAAAAAGTATCTTTGGCACTTTTTTTTTCTTGGTGGGTAGGGGTGCTCCAGATTCCTGTGCTCCTGAGTAGGGATGAGCCGAACACCCCCGAGTTCGGTTCGCATTCGAACTCGAACTTTCAAAAGTTCGAATTCGAACTCGAACTCAATACAAGTCAATGGGACTCAAAATTCGATTTTTAGAGTGCCCTCCAAGAGGGCATATATGCTAGATTTTTCCATAAAAGGTGTATGGGGGTCCGGGTAGTGCCCTGGGGGACAGGAAACAAGGACAAAAAGTAAAAAAAAAAGTTTTTAAAGGGAAAGTGAGTTTTCCATGAAATAAGGGTTAAAAATAAAAATGAAAAATTCCTTCAAATATCGTGCCTAGGAGGTCCCCATAACCTGCCCGTGAAGTGGCGGATTTCTATGATGTATAGAAACATTTAAAAACAATGTCCGGGTCCGGGTAGTGCCCTGGGGGACAGGAAACAAGGACAAAAAGTTTAAAAAAATAAGTTTTTAACCCCTTCACTGCTGACGACGTGTGGGACACGTCCTCAGTTACTCCCGCTGTATGCTGAGGAGGACGTGTCCCACATGTCATCAGCTTTGCAGGACCCCCGGCGGAGATACTCACCTCTCTGTCCGGGGTCCCGCGGTGTTCTGACTTCAGCGTCCTCAGACGCTGAAGTCAAGCTCCTCCCGACGTAAATGATGTCATCGCACATGCGCGATGATGTCATTTCCAGGCGACCCCCTGCAATGCAGGGAGATCGCCTGGAAGGGAGGGGGGATCTTTTCGGATCCCTCTCCCTCCCGATCGGGAGGTCCCACAAAAAATAGCTAGGCACCGCTTAAAAGGGGAGAGTCTCGCCTTTTAAGCGGTGCCTGGCTTTAACCCCTTAGGTACCGGGTCGCACTTCGGCGCCTTGCGATCCAAGATTGTGGCCCCCACCGGAGCTAGGCCGCACTTCGGAGAATTGCGGCGCTGAAGTGAGGCCTAGTTCCGGTGGGGGCCACCATCTTGGATTGCGGCTCCACCCCCGGGTCCCCCCTCACTGCCTGATGTGCTCACGCATAGCATGATAACGTCAGATAGCCAGGGAACCCCTAGCTGCCCAGAATCCCCTGGTGGAGATAGGGGGTTCATTTGAGGGTTCAGAGATGCTGTGAGGTTGTGTATAGAGATTCTGTGAGGTTGTTGTATAGAGATGCTGTGAGGCTGTGTATAGAGATGCTGTGTATAGAGATGCTGTGAGGCTGTGTATAGAGATGCTGTGTATAGAGGTGCTGTGAGGTTGTGTATAGAGATGCTGTGAGGTTGTGTATAGAGATGCTGTGAGGCTGTGTATAGAGATGCTGTGAGGTTTTGTATAGAGATTCTGTGAGGTTGTGTATAGAGATTCTGTGAGGTTGTTGTATAGAGATGCTGTGAGGTTGTGTATGGAGATGCTGTGAGGTTGTGTATAGAGATGCTGTGAGGCTGTGTATAGAGATGCTGTGTATAGAGATGCTGATTAGGGATGAGCTGTTTGGGTTCGGACGGTTCGGGGTTCGACCCGAACTTAGCCTGTTCGAGTAGATCGCGAACACCGAACATTTCCGGGTGTTCGCCGCATGTTCGACCACAATGGACCACAGTGCATTTTCCCATTGGCCTGAAGCTCGTAATTGGCTACAGCCTTGCACCTGACCACAGGTCTGGTGCAAGACTGGTTCAACACTATGCCAATCACCGCTCAGAGTCCTGATTTGGGCAAATTTTGCCCAATCATGGGCTCACAGAGCTAAGTCCCGCAGCACACTATATAACGTTTCCACGCGCCGATTTTGCACGCATTTCAGAGGAGATTTCAAAGGAGATAGTTGTGTCTTGTTACTGCCGGTCTGCCACGCTACTGGGGGGGTCTGGGGGGGTCTCATTTCTACCAAATATCAGGGAATTTAGGTGATGTGTGTCTTGTCACTGTGCCAGCAAGTTTATTTTGGGTTTAAAACTTTCTTTAAAACATTTGTGAATTGAGGTGATCTTCTGGGTCTTGTGACTGTGCCAGCAAATCTTTTTGGGGCTCACTAGTTTCTTTAAAACATTTGTGAATTAAGGTGATCTGTGTCTTGTCACACAACCAGTACCACGTCAGTATTTTGGGGCTCACTAATTTCTTTAAAACATTTGTGAATTAAGGTGATCTGTGTCTCGTCACACATCCAGTACCACGCAGTATTTTGGGGCTCACTCATTTCTTTAAAACACTTGTGAATTAAGGTGATCTGTGTCTCGTCACACATCCAGTACCACGCTGTATTTTGGGGCTCACTAATTTCTTTAAAACACTTGTGAATTAAGGTGATCTGTGTCTCGTCACACAACCAGTACCACGCTGTATTTTGGGGCTCACTAACTTCTTTAAAACATTTGTGAATTAAGGTGATCTGTGTCTCGTCACACATCCAGTACCACACAGTATTTTGGGGCTCACTAATTTCTTTAAAACATTTGAATTGAGGTGATCTGTGTCTCGTCACTGGCTGCCAGCTATCAGTGTGTCTCACTGAGTTATACCAGAGTTCTTTAAATCTTTATACCAGAGTTGAATCAGAGTTCTGTATATATTAATCTATATATCACTCACCATGTCTGAAAGAACAAAAAGGACAGGCAGACGCTCCCAGACACAGATAAGAGGGCAAGCAGCCCCTGTGTCGGGAGGCTGTGTCTCTGGTCGTGGTGGACGTGGTGCATCCTCTGCAGGGGCACGCTTGTCCTTTCTAACTGGTGCTGGCTGTCTTAAGCAGCAGCAACATACAGAGGACTTGGTGGATTGGCTAACCAGGCCATCCTCATCCTCCGAGTCCTCTCCCAGCCAGGCTTCTAGTGCTTTACAGTCCACCTCAGCTGCCAAAGCATCTAATGCAGTCTCCATGTCCACAGCTACGCCTGCCGTAGCCTCGCTATCACACACGGAGGAGTCAGCTGAATTGTTTGACTACAATGAGAGTGACATGCTGCTTGAGGATGCGCAGCAAGTACAGTGCTCTGATTCAATCTCTGAGGTTGAGCAAGGGAGTATAATGAACCTAGAGGAAGGGGGTGCCAGTGATGACACACAAATAACTGGCACTCATGTTGCCCCAGCAACTGCAGCATACTGCCAAGTTGGCTCCAGTGATGAGGAGATAGGGGGTGAAGATGACATTGATGATGATGAGGTCACTGACTCCACCTGGGTGCCAGATCGAACTGAGGAATCAAGTGAGGAGGAGGGGGAGGAGGAGGAGGAGGAGGAGGCACAGCAAACACGAGGCACAACATCCTCTGTGACCAACCGTAGCACTAGCCAGTAGGCTTGTGCAGCGATTTTTTTTTCGGTTCGATTTGGTTCGATTTGTTCGGATGTTTAAAATTTTCGATTCGGCTCGTTTCGACCGATTTCTGTTTCGATTCGGTTCGGTTTGGCTCGTTTTTCGTGTACATTTTTTTTTCGGAATATCGACCATTTTTCGCATTTTCGGGTCACTTTGCTCGTTTTTTGTATCGACTTTTCGTGATTTCGGAAATTTTTCTTTTTTTTCGGAACGTCTGTTCTCCTCGTTTCAAAGTGTCTAACTCTATTCGTTTTGACGTAAACTACTATGGTTTACTTTTTTATACTTTATATATTTTTTTTATAATAAATTTTTGGTTTGTTTTTCGAATCCGATAATTCATTCTGTCGATACGATAATTCTGGCGATTCTATCGTGTTTTTTTTTTATTAAATAAAGATCCTTTTTTTCTTATGAATATACATTTCACAACTTTATTTAATCACATTAAAAAAATGGTATGAAAGCCAAGGAACAAAAAAAATGAACAAAACGATTTAAAAAACGCTAAGGCTAGGGTCAGACTGAGGCAGTGCGAACGCGCGTGCAGGCGCACTTAATCACGGCCGCACTAGCAACAAATGCCGGGCAATGACAGCCAATATACGAAGTACGGTCGCACAAAAGTCCGGCTGCGCAAATCAAGTGGCAAACGAATGCATTTTGTCGAGAACGTAAAACCGCTAGTACGGTTGTACAGAGTGCGCTGCGTCCGCTAGCGGCGTGTGTGCGTGAATTGGAGATGTCAGACGCTGCTAATGTCCGGCCAACATAACGTCCAGACGCACAAAGTGTTTTATTGATGATCCGTACAAAATCACGGACGCAAATGCGCATCGTATGACCGCTATCGCGTACTCCGTGAAAAAATGCGTCCATTCGTTCAAACGCACTTTTTCACAGACAACGCGAAAATGCGTTCGTCTGACCCTAGCCTAAACTGACCCGAATGGTCTGACTTTAAAAATAAAAACCAGAACAAAAGGTTTTAAAACGGAAAAATAGTTGATCAAAATGATCTGAAACGAAAAAAAAACAAATAAAATTATTTAAAACAGACAAAAAAAATTAACCCTTTCGCTGCTGAGGTATTTCACGGCTTCCCTTCACGCCTGTGTGCTGTGCTGCTGAGCTAATTTTTAACAGTTTGGCTCCTCTTGTTTAAACGTATTTTTTTGAAGCCTCATTTTATAATATGACCCAGACATGTTATATATCGTTCTTTCCGGCAGACTCGGCAGATGATTCATAATATATCATTATCATATGTATGCGTCATGTCCTGTCTGTATATTATAACAAAAAATGCAATAAAATTAGAATTTTCAATGTTTGTTTTACAAGGTGTAAAGTGTTTTTTTTTCACATTTTAACATGCGAGTGTTTGCGGTTATATTTTATGAGTTGCGTTTGTTAAAAAAAATTGAAATGGGGACTTGTTATATTTTTTTGGGTGAAAATTACACTATTTTTAACAGACGCACCCCATACAAAAATCCTTAGTGCAGCATCATTGTTCACATTATAATTGAAATGGGAACAATATTGCTGCATTAACAAAACAAAACAAAAAACCTGGATCGGCGCAAGTATTGCTCTCTGGGGTCCTGGAATCTCGCATATATATATGAAAAAGGAGACAATAATAGTGCAACACTGATATATACAATGTACTGTAAGTGTATGTAATATATATCCCACTCACAAGTGTAGAGCCGTAACACTGGCTCTAAGTGGGTCCAGGCATGCGGGTAAATTATCTTAAATTTTTTAGGTGACCCCCACCTTACAGCAAATTTTCTATCCGAAGTTTATGCAGTGGAAAGAAGAAAAGGGAAAAATTCCTTGTGTAGGTCCGCAAACAAAGGTCACAATGTTATGTACAGATGGAATTGTACTCACATTCTGAGGAGCTCACATAGCTCGTGGATGTATACCCATAGGTTTTTTTAGGGTGGGAGAAAAACCCAGAGGAAAAACCACCGATGATCCAGGAAACAGCAAAGCAGGAAACAGGATTGGAGATGGAAAATAAAATTTATTAAAATATGATTAAAATAACCACCAGAACGCGTTTCGCTGCATCAGGTAGCGGCTTCATCAGCTGGACACCAGCTGATGAAGCCGCTACCTGATGCGGCGAAACGCGTTCTGGTGGTTATTTTAATCATATTTTAATAAATTTTATTTTCCATCTCCAATCCTGTTTCCTGCTTTTGCTGTTCCTGGATCATCGGTGGTTTTTCCTCTGGTTTTTCTCCCACCCTAAAAAAACCTATGGGTATACATCCACGAGCTATGTGAGCTCCTCAGAATGTGAGTACAATTCCATCTGTACATAACATTGTGACCTTTGTTTCCGGACCTACACAAGGAATTTTTCCCTTTTCTTCTTTCCACTGCATAAACTTCGGATAGAAAATTTGCTAAGGTGGGGGTCACCTAAGAAATTGAAGATAATTTACCCGCATGCCTGGACCCACTTAGAGCCAGTGTTACGGCTCTACACTTGTGAGTGGGATATATATTACATACACTTACAGTACATTGTATATATCAGTGTTGCACTATTATTGTCTCCTTTTTCATATATATATGCGAGATTCCAGGACCCCAGAGAGCAATACTTGCGCCGATCCAGGATTTATTCTATTATTGTGTGTAATGGTATAGGGGAAACCACTATATCCTGAGATTGGCTATCTGGGCACCCTGGAGGTGGATGCATGTTGTGTGGCGCTGCACCATTCCTTGTTTAAAACAAAAAACCTGTTTATTTTTTTTATATTTTAATTTTTTATAATTTTTAACATTGTCATGTTTGGTTTTGTGGAAAGGCCATGCTCTGGTCGATCCAAAGATACCAAACATTAACCAACCGATAGCTGCCGCGGATCGTGGAGATAGGGGTTCATTGGAACCCCCTATCTCCACCATTGGTCGCAGTTAGGGGTTAACTCCAGAACTGACGTCATTGTGACGAGGTCTTGGGACTGTCGGCAGCTGCCTTTCCCCCACGCTGTTGTCTTCCTGCAAAGACGTGACCATGTTGGCGGGCAGCGTCTTAGCGGGCAGCGGTGGGAGAGAGAGAGCTCATAGATGGGAGGAGGTGTTGCGTGAAGCTGCAAACAGGGAGAAATAAACTAGACCTGAGCCGCACTAAGGATCTTTGGGTTGTGTCGGAGAAGACTTCACGCAGTGCTGCCATCAATATTTTTTGATAAATTCTTGGTTATACAATGAATGTGACTGTGGACAAAAATCCATGTTGTTGTGACATCGCCTAAGCTTAACAAAACCATGCCACGTCGGTAATCAAATCTCAAGACAGTACAACAAGGTTGTGTTAGTGTGTGACATTTTTTGGCCAGGCAGGCAGTGTAGAATGTGCACAGTCACATTCATGGCCACAAATATGTTGACAAATTTATGACAAAGGGTCCATAGAAATGTCAATAAATTTATGTACATATAATTTTAACAGTGTGGAAACCAAGCAATACATATTAACTTATTAAGTAAGGAAAAGCAACGCACACAAACAGGAAAATATATAAAAAATATAAAATTTATTTGCAACATGCCACGGATGGCATTGGCAAACTGCCCAACAGGGGCACAAACATAGGGGAGGAGGAGGCTGGTCTCACTGCCGCTCCAAGACGTCAACGCAATTGTTGATATGCTCCCTTAACTCCTGCAGCAACTCCTGGATGGCTTCTATGTTGGTGCCAGCCAGGCGTAGCTCGCCGATCGCCATCCCCATCCTGACACTGGACCTGTCCGGTCTGGCTTCTCCTTCTATATATCCAATAAATGAAAGAAGGAAAATACAGTAAGTAAAGCAGGTTTCTATTTTTGACTGAAAGTCTTGAAAAAATATAACAGTAGTATATACCAGAGCTGGCGGCCTCCTGAGGCTCTGACTCCTCCTCCGACTCCTCCTCCTCCTCCACCACCACCGTCAGCATCTCTTCCGGTGCTATATCTAAGAAATTAATGAAATAAAAAATACAGTAAACAACAAAACTGATTTATTTTTGAACAAAAGTCGATGCAAAATACAACAGTAAAAACAAAACCTGGACTCGCGGCCTCCTGCTGCGGCTCCGGCTCCCTCTCTCCAACATCGCCCTCCTCCTGCTCCTCCTCTTCCTCCTCCTGCTCCTCTTGTGCTATATATAAAAAATTAAATGAAAATACAGTAAACAATTTTTTTTTCTGTTTTTGACCAAAAGTCGTTGCGAAATAAAACAGTATATACCAGCGCTGGTGGACCCCCGTGGCTCCCCCTCCTCCTCCACTGGGGCACTGGTGCCTGCCGGGGCAGATGCTGCCTTTGCCTTCTTCCTGTCTTCTGCCAAATCCAAAAAATAACACGTAAGTAATGCAGACTGGAAAAAATGGTATATATCTATACAATATATTGCCGAAGTATTTGCGACACCCCTCCACTACCCCACTACCAGCTTGACCCACCACTACTCCCATCTCATAGGTCTAAAGTCACAAAATATTTATTTATTATTCCTCTGCACATAGACATATATTACCGTTCAATTATATATTTTTTTCAGAAGTAAACATTACGTTTATTCAATAAAAACTATTATTTGTGTTGTGTGCGTACAAAACGCATTGTGCTGACTGCTTTTAGTTATTTTATAGATGCCTCAGCCTCAGTTTCACTTTCAGTTTCTGCTAATAAAACTGTGGATATAGCAGAAACAACAGAAATCCGCCATTTTGTTTTGAAATTTGCATCTAAAGCGTTCAATGACACTGCTGCAGCAAACTGAATTGCTGCGCTGCAACAATTCAGCAGCTGCTGAGGATGTATTGAACGCGGCTCTGTTTGGATGCACTTTCAGAAGAACTACATGTCCCATCCTAACACTTAGCAGAGACGCAGAGATTTTTGTTGATGCGCAGGTGGGAGCCAATATTGGGCAAGCTGTGGGTCTTCTCGTATGCATCACTCAATCACAACAACCTCCCCCACCCAGCACACTACAGTACACACAGTGCCAAAAGAAATCCAGCATTGTAATTTCATCTACATACATCAAATGTCACAATTTTCACGAATACGTAAAATCACAAAAAGGAAGAGCTATGGCAAAAATGCATGTATGACGAGTTGTGAAAACGCAAAGCTATACACAATCACATTGCATGAAAAAAGGACTAGATAAATCAACGTATTTCTGTGCACATTAGCACATGCAAGCACATTATTATTTTTATACAGGATTTATATAGCGCCAACAGTTTGCGCAGCGCTTTACAATATAACATGACACTTACGTTTGGCTATGACGCGACGGATGTGCCTCAGCTGCTCCTGCTCGCGTGCCTTGAGGTCGGACCAGCGTTTTCGGAGCTGGTCCTTCGTCCGGTCTTTCCCGAACAGCTCCAGGATGGTGGTTCGGAGCTTGTCAAGGATACGGTCCTTGCGGGTGTTATTCTTCCTGCCGTTAGGGCCCTTACGGCAGTCATATTCTTTTTTATCAAAGATGCGGACCAGCTCCAACATCTCCTCAAATGCCATGTTGCTGGCCCGCTTCTTCCTGGGTGTCTCTGGGGTGGAAGCAGATGAGGACGAGGAGGTGTCCGAATGGGACTCTCGTCTTTCAGCCATGATAAATTCTAAATACAGTAATTTAAAAATTTTTGGCCTGTCAAAAAATTGTCAAAACTGGCTCAATAAAGTTACGACATCCGCGCGCGGGCATGCGCGACCCGCGGACGAATCGGATCCGACCCGATTACGACAGAATTATCGTATCGACAGAATTATCGGATCATTGGAAACAAAAACAAGTGATACGCATTTACAAATACAAAATTTACAGAATCAGCGATATAACCGATAATAGTTAAATATACAATGTCCAGAATTACCGAAATGGAACCGAAATAACGAATGGAACCGAAATCATGAATAGAGCGAAAATAAATTTCGATTTGACACATTTCAAGTCCATTCGAAAATTCCGAAAATATTTTGTTTCGGCTCGGAAAACTTTTCGGATCTGTCGGTTTTCGGGTCCGATCCGATTCGGAAAATCGTCCGAATCCGAAAACAAGAATCGGGAAATTTCGTGAAAATTCCGAAATTCCGAAACCCGAAACGCACATCCCTACTAGCCAGTCCAAGGCATCACATGTCAGAGCCGCTCCGGTGCAGAGCGCTGTTGTCTCAAAGAACACATGCAGGAACTCTGCTGTCTGGGAGTTCTTTAAGAAATGTGCAGCAGACCCCACCGTTGCTATTTGTAATCTATGTCAGATGAGGCTGAAGCGTGGGATAAACACCGAACACTTGGGTACCACGTGCCTGAGACGACATATGAACAAGTGCCACACATCCCATTGGCGCAAAACTTTGCGTAGGTCCTCCTCCTCCTCATCTGTCTCTACCCACACTGTATGTCCTGCAATGTCATTGCCTACAACCTCCACCGACAGGGATGATGCTACAGTAATGGATGTACCAGCAGGTCCTTCCTCACAATGTGACATCATCCTAGTAGCTGAAGATTTACGCAGTCAGATTACGTTGCCGCAGCTGCTGCAGCGAAAGAAAAAATATAGTCCCAACCATCCCCAAGCACAGCGTCTAAATGCCAGCTTAGCAAAATTACTTGCATTGCAGCTGCTGCCTTTCCAGCTGGTGGACTCTGTTCCCTTCCGTGAATTTGCTGAATGTGCTGTACCACAGGGGCAGGTTCCAAAACACCATTACTTTTCACGCAAGGCCATTACAGCACTATACCAGCACGTGGAAGACAATGTTATCCAGTCATTGGGAAAGGCAGTCAGCACCAAGGTGCATGTCACTTTAGACACGTGGTCCAGCAAGCATGGACAGGGTCGTTACATTTCCTTCACGGCACACTGGGTAACTCTGATTGCAGCTGGGAGGGATCCAAGACGGGGCTCTGTGCTGGAGCTTGTTCATCCACCACGCCTCCAGAAAGCTGCTGGTATGAGGTCTGTCTGCTCCACCACCACCACCTCTTCCTCCTCCTTCTCTGTCTCTGGCGAAGTGGCAGTTAAACCGACGCCTGACAGGGTCTACGCAATGGCTCAAGCAAAAAGATGCCATACTGTGCTTGAGCTGGTTTGTTTAGGGGACAGGAGCCACACCGGGTCAGAAATGTTGTCAGCTCTGCAGGGGCAGGTGCAGAGATGGTTAACACCACGCCAGCTTGAGCTGGGAATGATCGTCTGCGATAATGGCAGCAACCTTCTCTCCACCCTACGCAAGGGTAAATTGACGCATGTACCATGCCTAGCACACGTCCTAAATCTGGTGGTACAGCGTTTCCTAACCAAGTACCCAGGGCTGCCAAAGCTTCTCATCCAGGCCAGAAAACTCTGCAGCCACTTCAGACGGTCATTCCCAGCAAGCGTTCGCCTGGCAGAAATTCAAAGAGAATTCCACCTTCCCACAAACCGTCTGATCTGTGACATGCCCACCAGGTGGAACTCGACATTAGCAATGCTGCAGCATCTGCACAAGCAGCAGATGGCCATCAACGAGTACCTGTGTGAGTATGGCACAAGGACAGGTTCAGGTCAACTTGTTTTTTTTTCCCCCCCGCAGTGGCTGATGATCAAGGATGCATGCACTGTACTGTCACCATTTGAGGAGGCAGCGAGGATAGTGAGCAGGGACAGTGCATGCATCAGTGACACAATTCCTTTAGTGTTCCTGCTGGAGCACACTCTGCGGGGAATTATAGATGTGGCTCTAGAGGCAGAGCAGCAGGAGGAAGAGGAGGCCTTCCCTAGCTCTCAAGGCCCCAGTCTTTCCGCAGACAGAATTCCAGCGGGTCTTACTCAGATCAGACAGGAGGAGGATGAGGAGGAGGAGGACTATTTAAGTAGTGGGGGTATTGAAGGGTGGGGATTTCTCAAGGGAGGGTTTTGTGTGCCCAGAAACAGAAGGGCTTGTGCATGGCTGGGAGGAGGAAGTGCACAATACGGTCATCCTCATTGACCAGGAAGACTCGGCAGTTAATGCCACCTCCAACCTACGCTGCATGGGCTCCCTAATGATGCAAAGCCTGCTAAAGGACCCCAGGATTCATGCTATCAAGGAGAGGGATCATTACTGGTTGGCAACCCTTCTTGATCCACGATACAAGGGGAAAGTTGCAGAGCTCATCCTGCCCGCACAGAGGGAGCACAGGATGAAAAAACTTGAGGACGCTCTAAAGCGACACTTGTGTAACACCTTTCCAGGCACTGGTGGATAGGCTTGTGCACTAATTTTTTCTTCGGTTCGAATCGATTCGATTTTTCGGATGTTTAAACTTTTCGATTCGGCTCGTTTCGACCGATTTCTGTTTCGATTCGGTTCGGTTCGACTTGTTTTTCGGGTACATTTTTTTTCGGAATATCGACCATTTTTCGTATTTTCGTGTCACTTTGCTCACTTTTTGTATCGACTTTTCGTAATTTCGGAAATTTTCGTTTTTCGGAATTGTACCTGGTTTCGGAATTTCGCCCGTTTTTCGTATTTTCGTGTCACTTTGCTCGTTTTTTGTATCGGCTTTTCGTAAGTTCGGAAATTTTCGTTTTTTCGGAACGTCTGTTCTCCTCGTTTCAAAGCAATAAATTTCGATTTGACACATTTCAAGTCCATTCGAAAATTCCGAAAATATTTCGTTTCGGCTCGGAAAACTTTTCGGATCTGCCGTTTTCGGATCTTAAAATTTTTTGGAAAATCAGACGCATCCGAAAACACGAATCGGGAAATTTCGTGAAAATTCCGAAATTCCGAAACCCGAAACGCACATCCCTACTGGTAGATTACCAAGTGCTGACACACGTGCTTCTGAGGCTGCGGGTGATCAGAGGAATAGCGGTGAAGGCCGGGCCACTTAACTGATGCTTTTTAAAAAAAATTTAGTCCACGACGCCCAAGGACGTCAAATGTAGGCACCCATTGCCAGCGTCTTCACATATGGTGCAGGACTACCTAGGGGCAAGGGCAGACCTGGATACCTTTCCAGCAGATGATCCACAGGCTTACTGGGTGTTGAGATTGGATCACTGACCAGAACTTAGCCAATATGCTATGCAGCTACTAGGTTGCCCTTCATCTAGCGTGCTTTACGAAAGGATGTTCAGTGCCGCTGGAGGTTTTGTCACAGACAAAAGAGTGCGTCTGTCCACCGACTCTGTAGACCGGCTGACATTTATAAAAATGAATCAGTCCTGGATCAGCAGCAGCTGATCCTGGATCAGCAGCAGACGAGACAGAGGAGATATGATAGAAACATTTAAATACGTAGAGGGAATCCACAAGGTAGAAGAAGGGAGTATATTTAAAAGGAAACAAAGTAGCAAAACAAGAGGACATAGTCTTAGATTAGAGGGGCAAATGTTTAAAAGTAACATCAGGAAGCATTATTTTACTGAGAGGGTGGTGGATACATGGAACAGTCTTCCAGTTGAAGTGGTAGAGGCTAAAACAGTAATTGAATTTAAGCAGGCATGGGATAGGCATAAGGCTATCCTAAACAAAAGATAAATCCAGGTAAAGTATCCATGTAATTGGGCAGACTAGATGGGCCGAAAGGTTCTTATCTGCCGACATCTTTCTATGTTTCTATGTTTCTATCAATCCCCTGATGCTGAAGTAATGGAATAGATAGGGGATGTCCTCTTCTGCATTCACAAAACCTCCAGCACTGAACTCTTCCACAATACCACAAAAGGGTTACGGTGTGAATGCACTTGCTGCCATGAAAGGCACAATATTTGGCTGCACTGACGCCTGTGCCAGATTTATATCATTTTATTTTTTTGAACTGCAGGGTACAACCCTGCACTCTTCCACAATACCACAGAGGGGTTACTGTATGATGATACTTGCTGGCCTGGCATTAAAGGCACAATATCTGGGTGCACTGACGCCCATTACCAGATCAAAAACTTTTCAATATAGGACCACATGGTCCACCCCTGCACTCTTCCACCATACCACAGAGGGGTTACTGTATGATGATACCTGCTGGCCTGGCATTAAAGGCACAATATCTGGGTGCACTGACACCCATTACCAGATCAAAAACCTTTCAATATAGGACCACATGCTCCACCCCTGCACTCTTCCACAATACCACAGAGGGGTTAGGCTAGGGTCAGATGAGCGCATTTTCTACGGACTGTGCGTCCGTGCAGTACGGACGTACTTACTGACTGACGACAAGGTAGTGGCCACACAGTCCATTTTTTTCACTGACGTATTTTTTGACTGATGTAGCAGGGAAAATAACTTACAATGAAAGAACATTCTGCCCGTCAAAAATGCTGGACGTATAAATGCAGTCCGTCTGACCTTGTTGCATCACTCACACACAAAGCTATGCGGACGTTGTGGACGTGGCACACTCTGCACACCCGTTCTAGCAGTATTACGTTCTTGCCTAACCTGCGTCCGTTTGCAGCGTCCATCAGCCCCCGCACTTCTGTGCGGACGTACTTCGTGTGTGGGGCTCCATTTAACACAATTGTATGCTATCACGACGTACTTATGTGCGGGCAACATGGACGTTAACACTGCGTTCGTCTGACCCCAGCTTTACTGTATGATGATACTTGCTGGCCTGGCAGTCTTGCACCAAAGGCACAATATCTGGGTGCACTGGCGCCCATTACCAGATCAAAACCTTTTCAATATAGGACCACATGGTCCACCCCTGCACTCTTCCACAATACCACAGAGGGGTTACTTTATGATGATACTTGCTGCCCTGGCAGTCTTGCACCAAAGGCAGAATATCTGGGTGCACTGACGCCTTAACCAGATGCTTATCTTTTTAATATAGGACCGCAAGGTCCACCCCTGCACTCTTCCACCATAACACAGAGGGATTACTGTATGATGATACTTGCTGCCCTGGCATTAAAGGCACAATATCTGGGTGCACTGACGCCCATTACCAGATCAAAAACTTTTCAATATAGGACCACATGGTCCACCCCTGCACTCTTCCACAATACCACAGAGGGGTTACTTTATGATGATACTTGCTGGCCTGGCATTAAAGGCACAATATCTGGGTGCACTGACGCCCATTACCAGATCAAAAACTTTTCAATATAGGACCACATGGTCCACCCCTGCACTCTTCCAAAATACCACAGAGGGGTTACTGTATGATGATACCTGCTGGCCTGGCATTAAAGGCACAATATCTGGGTGCACTGACGCCCATTACCAGATCAAAAACTTTTCAATATAGGACCACATGGTCCACCCCTGCATTCTTCCACAATACTACAGAGGGTTACTGTATGATGATACTTGCTGGCCTGGCATTAAAGGCACAATATCTGGGTGCACTGACGCCCATTACCAGATCAAAAACTTTTCAATATAGGACCACATGGTCCACCCCTGCACTCTTCCACCATACCACAGAGGGGTTATGGTGTGACGACACTTGCTGCAATGAAAGGCACAATATTTGGCTGCACTGATGCCAGATTTATATCATTTAAATTTTTTGAACCGCAGGCAGGGTCCAACCATGCACTCTTCCACAATACCACAGTGGGGTTACTGTATGATGATACTTGCTGGCCTGGCATTAAAGGCAGAATATCTGGGTGCACTGACGCCCATTACCAAATAAAAAACTTTTCAATATAGGACCACATGGTCCACCCCTGCACTCTTCCACAATACCACAGAGGGTTACTGTATGATGATACTTGCTGGCCTGGCAGTCTTGCACCAAAGGCACAATATCTGGGTGCACTGACGCCTTGACCAGAATCCTATCTTTTCAAAATAGGACCACATGGTCCACCCCTGCATTCTTCCACAATACCACAGAGGTGTTACTGTATGATGATACTTGCTGGCCTGGCAGTCTTGCACCAAAGGCAGAATATCTGGGTGCACTGACGCCTTAACCAGATGCATATCTTTATAATATAGGACCGCAAGGTTCACCCCTGCACTCTTCCACAATAACACAGAGGGGTTACTGTATGATGATACTTGCTGGCCTGGCATTAACGGCACAATATCTGGGTGCACTGACGCCCATTACCAGATAAAAAACTTTTCAATAAAGGACCACATGGTCCACCCCTGCACTCTTCCACAATACCACAGAGCAGTGGCGACTCTAGGAACAATATTTAGGGGGGGCACAGAAGATACCGCAGTCAAAACTGGGGGGGCACTAATAATTTTCACCACTAAATCATATCACTGAATAAAACTAAGGGCCCAATCACCTGGTGTGAGCTAAAACACCATTGCTAAAGGAAACATTTAGCGCGAGTCGCTAAAACGTAGTGCCTGACGACCTACTAACAGCTCATCTTGTCTGCAGAAGTCCATGAACAAGGTCGTTTGGCGCACGCTAGGAAAACTCTAAGACCCGAGCTGAGACCCAGCGCTAATGCGGTTGTGTACAGGATAGAACTTTTTTTTTTCCAGTGCAGAGTGCTGGCCCATAACTATCCCCCGCCCTCACAAGCTTGAATATGAACACATACAGTGAATAACCTCACACCCTGCCTTATTAAAAGCATCCAAGGTGGCCGTATCATCCATGTTTTGATGCACACATATATTAAGGCTGAAGGACATTGCATGCTAAATGCCTCCCAACAGCATGTAGAATCATTACACTGCATTTAATAGATCCAAAAGGAAGGCCAGGTGAGCGACAAAAATTTCCCTGCTGCAGCATATAAATAATACATGTTTCAGGGCAAGACTTAGTCACGTGTCCCTTTAAACTTGGTCCACACAGTCACCCTAATAATCAACCGCTTCCATACTATGAATAACCCCCAGCATAAAATGTTTAAAATTAGGCAATATATTAGAATTAGGATATATGTGGATAAAGGATACTTTTATAATAGAGCCTACTGCAACAGCAACGACAATGCGGACCAGATCCATTGCTATAGTGTATGGGACCAAGAGAACACCTGTGCTGCATTCCTTTCAATTGCCTGTTAATTTTGGCGAAGATCTGTTTTTTTGGAGTTAGCACCAGGGTTGAGCAGTAGGTAAAATGTTGCAATTAGCGCCCCTCAAAAAATTAGCGCTGGCACCAACTGATCTGTTAGCTGCAAAAGTGCTAGAGATCTCTAGCACTCCCCATGTTAAGTAAAGGACGTGGAAAGTACAGTAAGCTCGCAGTCCGGTTTGTAGTGGGAGGCAAATGATCTGTTGGTCAGGCGCTAGACTCAATTAACCTGGCGCTAACGCAAAACCATGCTGACACAAGGGTTAGCTCACGCCAGGTAATAGTGCCCTAAATAAGTACATATAAATAAGATTCCAAAACCCCAGAGTAATGTGATGCAATGTAGCCTTTTTATTGTACTAACATGATACTTAACTGCCGAATTGCGGCAAATATTTGCTGAATGTCTGATTGCTGCTTCGGCGACTCCACTTTTAGCAAATTACAGTGACCATTCACTAAATAGGGAATTCACCTTATGTTCGGCAAAATAAATTCCCCGAAATGTGACAAAAAGCAGAGGATCTAAAGATTATTAGACCCTTTAGATTCTAACTTCCATGATAACCCCTAAAATGCCATAAACCCAGCGAAATACAATAAAAATAATAAACAATGTGGCATTTAGCCTACTCATTAACCCCTAAAATGCCATTGATCAAGGTAAAACATGAAATGAATACACTGAGGCATGTAGCCAACCCATTAAACCCTAAAATGCCATTAATCAAGGAAAAAATAAAATGTATACTGTGAGGGATGAAGCCTACCCATTAACCCTTAATATACAACTAAACCAAGGCAAAAACTAATGTAATACACAATGTAATGTATAGTCTGAACATTAACCACTTCACTGCTGAGACATTTCAACCCTGTGAAAATGCTTTTAAGTTTAAGTGCCTGTTATTATTTAATGTTTTTTTACTTTTATTTCAAACGGAATATGGTCATGTTGGGTATCATTGGAAAGGCCAGAATCTGCTTGTTCCAATGACACCTAGATCGTCCATATACGATGCACAGGGACGGAGATACAGTGGTCCGAAGAAGTGTGGTAAACTGGAAGCTGATTTTTGGTGGGGGGGGCACATGGGGGGGCAAGGAATAACCTAGGGGGGGGAAATTGCCCCCCCTTGCCCCCCTGTAGAGTCATCTATGCCACAGAGGGGTTACTGTATGATGATACCTGCTGGCCTGGCATTAAAGGCACAATATCTGGGTGCACTGACGCCCATTACCAGATCAAAAACTTTTCAATATAGGACCACATGGTCCACCCCTGCATTCTTCCACAATACTACAGAGGGGTTACTGTATGATGATACTTGCTGGCCTGGCATTAAAGGCACAATATCTGGGTGCACTGATGCCCATTACCAGATCAAAAACTTTTCAATATAGGACCACATGGTCCACCCCTGCACTCTTCCACCATACCACAGAGGGGTTACTGTATGATGATACTTGCTGCCCTGGCAGTCTTGCACCGAAGGCAGAATATCTGGGTGCACTGACGCCTTAACCAGATGCATATCTCTTTAATATATAACCGCAAGGTTCACCCCTGCACTCTTCCACAATAACACAGAGGGGTTACTGTATGATGATACTTGCTGGCCTGGCATTAAAGGCACAATATCTGGGTGCACTGACGCCCATTCCCAGATAATGGCATCTCCTCCTGGATGGCCTCCCACCACCTAAAGATCAACATGTCAAAGACTGAACTCCTACTTATTCCTCCCTCCAATGCCTCCCCACCTCCTGACTTGTCTATCACAGTGGAGGGTATCACCATCTCCCCATCAAACCAAGTTCGCTGCCTTGGAGTTACACTTGACTCTGCTCTTTCCTTCATCCCCCACATAAAGTCTCTTTCCTCCTCCTGCCGATGCCAACTGCGTAATATTTCCAGAATTCGGCCATTTCTTACCGCTGTCACCACAAAACAACTCATACAAGCCCTGGTAATCTCCCGACTCGACTATTGCAATAATCTCTTATCTGGCCTCCCTTTGTCCCGCCTCTCCCCCCTACAATCCATCCTGAACGCCTCCGCCAGGCTAATTCACCTCACCCGCCGCTCTGTCTCTGCCGCTCCCCTCTGCGAGTCCCTTCACTGGCTCCCCATCCACTGCAGAATTAAGTTCAAAATCCTTATCCTTACCTACAAAACCCTCAATAACTCAGCTCCCCACTACCTGTCCTCACTAATCACCAAATACACCCCAGCCCGCTCCCTAAGGTCAAACAGTGACCTGCGCCTAGCTTCTCCCCGCATCACCTCTTCCCATGATAGACTGCAGGATTTCTCACGCGCAGCCCCCACTCTCTGGAACGCTCTCCCTCGTACTGTCAGACTTTCCCCTAACTTCTCTTCCTTCAAACGCTCCCTGAAAACATTCCTATTTAGGGAAGCCTACCACCCAACTCACTGACGCAACCATCAATCACTCTCACCTTACAGTCCTCTCCTCCTGTTTCCAACCCCAACCCTCCCAGATTGCGAGTTCCTACGGGAATAGGGCCCTCATCTCCTCCTGTACGGTTTGTCAAATGTTGTTCAATGTATTGTAACCCTGTCTATACTGTGCTTATTGTACAGCGCTGCGGAATATGCTGGCGCTTTATAAATAAAGATTAATGATAATAATAATTATAAAAAACTTTTCAATATAGGACCACATGGTCCACCCCTGCATTCTTCCACAATACTACAGAGGGGTTACTGTATGATGATACTTGCTGGCCTGGCATTAAAGGCACAATATCTGGGTGCACTGCCACTGACGCCTGTATCAGATTCATATCCTCAGAGGGGTTACGGTGTGACGGCACTGTTGCCGACGCTAAAAGCCCAATTTTAAAGCACCTATTGTTACTTTCATCCAAAGCCTGCATAAGTTTCACAATAATGTAGCGCTGGGTTTAATTCCCTGTCGTGGCAGTACCTATTTTTGGCCACCGGAGGGAGACAAGCGCGATGAGAGACACTGAACATTGGGACTACATTTCCCGGCATGCTTTGGGAGCGGACACAGGAAGTGGGTGGGACACAGAGACTTACATCCTGAGCCTCGTGGAGAGAGCTGGCAGAGCGCGCCATGGAGTGAGAGGAGCAAGACGCAGAGCAGCAGAACGAGACAGTGACTAGGCCGGAGCGCAGCTGGGGCCTGACAGAGCTAAAGACTGGGTTATTCAGCCTTACCAGAGGAAGACCCAGTGATTCACAGGAATACCCACACTGATACCAAGTGAGCGAGAGGACCCCGAGTTAGGAGCACCGCAGATCGATCGGACAGGGAGAGCAGGCGGTGAGCTGGACAACTTGCAGCAGCTACAGAAAGGCAAGACAGCGGATCCGGTAGCCCAGAGAATCCCAGCCAAGATCGAGTGGAGAGACGTCCTGGGTCGAGCGGAGCACCAAGTATCTGGCGGATGGGTGAGAGGCCTTCCAGGCCGTTTGTGAATAAAGAAAGCACGCTGCCGTTTGTTTCCAAAACCCACAGGGCCCCAACGTGACTAGTCGAAGATACCTCATAAGCAATTCACTGGCCAGTTGAATATTGTACCCGGGTACCATAACACACACACACTTACATTCTGGGACATAACCTGTGCGGGACTCACTCCCCAAACACAAGGGGGTTAAAGATTTATTTTCCTTTTTCTTTTCCGCTGCGCGTTTCTCGAATTACGAAGCATTGTTTTTCTTTTCCGCTGCGCGTTTCTCGAATTACGAAGTATCGTATTTATTTTCCGCTGCGCGTTTCCCGCATTACGAAGTACTGTAAATATATATACGAACACCGTGTTATTCATTATATGCCATTTATTCTAGTAAACTATATAATTTATAAAATCCACAGCGGTGCTGGAGTATATTTATTCCCTAGTGCGGGGAGACTGACCCGAGGTTCAATTTCAGCGGCTCCTCCGGGAGTGAGCGCTACAATAATTTAGCCAAAAAAATCACTAAACTTTTTCTGCGCGTCCTAAAATGTCTTTTCATACAGGCTGCCGCCCCAAGCAGTTGTTTATGGATAGATGAAAGGAAAAGCATTTACCCTCATATGAAACGTCATTTTTTTTGTTTTCAAGTGTTTCTATACATCCTAGAAATCCACCACTTCACGGGCAGGTTATGGGGACCTCCTAGGCACGATATTTGAAGGATTTTTTTTGTTTTTATTTTTAACCCTTATTTCATGGAAAACTCACTGTCCCTTTAAAAACGTTTTTTTTTTACTTTTTGTCCTTGTTTCCTGTCCCCCAGGGCACTACGGGGACCCCCATACACCTTTTATGGCAAATATGTAGCATATATGCCCTCTTGGAGGGCACTCTATGTGGCGGGATGGAAGTCCGCCTGCGGTCCTGCTCTATCTGACCCCCACCTTTGATGGCGTCCGGCCCGACTACCGAGTGGCACGGCACTCGGCATCTCGAGCAGCCTGGAGGATGAAATGGCATTGGTCCGGCGTCTGGATAGATGATGCGGTGTTGCCTTGGGGATCCCGTTCCTGGGTTGAGTGGTGATGCAGGAGACCGCTGAGTGTCTCCTGCAATATTGACTGTAGCTCTGAAATGAAGACACCAGACGTGGCTGTATGCTTTAAAACAGTGAACTGAATTTTATGGGTTTCAACAGGGTCATTTATACAACTTCACACAAACAGATTACCAACTCCCCCACCCACACAACCAGCACTGATTGGCTCCTTTCCCAGCCTCCTGTTCCCTATCAAGTCCCTTTCAGACTTCCCATTGTCCAGGGATTAGGCAGATGAGGTCTTGGAAAAACCTCCAATCAGCTGGCTTGCTGTATCCTCTATCTTGCCCTTTCAGGCTCCCCCATTGGCCAGGGGATTAGGCAGATGAGGTCTTGGAAAAGCCTCCAATCCTCTGGCCCGCTACATCCTCCATCTTGGGGCATGAGATCCTTTGTTCTTTGAAACCATGCTGGGATGAGCAAAATGGCGACGGGGAAAAACACATACAAACGGTTTCTTTCATACTTTTACAGCCACATCATACAGGGTACATTTTCATTACATTACACCAATAAAACCACATCTAGCAATAAAATAAGAGGTCCATAGGCTCACCGCAAAACGAAAACAGGAAAAATGGTCTTTAAAAAGGGTTCAGTCTTTAGTCCTGTGGCTCGCTGAAAAGAGCTCTCATGTCCGTTCCGTGACACTCTAAAAAACCAAATTTTCAGCCCCATTGACTTGCATGGAGTTCAAGTTTGGGTTCGGGTTCGGTCCTGAACAAATGGGAAGTTCGGGTTCGGGCTTGAACCGAACTCGGGGAGTGTTCGGCTCATCCCTAATGCTGATGGGGTTGTGTATAGAGATGCTGTGAGGTTGTGTATAGAGATACTGTGAGGTTGTGTATAGAGATGCTGATGGGGTTGTGTATAGAGATGCTGTGAGGTTGTGTATAGAGATGCTGTGAGACTGTGTATAGAGATGCTGTGTATAGAGATGCTGATGGGGTTGTGTATAGAGATGCTGTGAGGCTGTGTATAGAGATGCTGTGTATAGAGATGCTTATGGGGTTGTGTATAGAGATGCTGTGAGGTTGTGTATAGAGATGCTGATGGGGTTGTGTATAGAGATGCTGATGGGGTTGTGTATAGAGATGCTGTGAGGTTGTGTATAGAGATGCTGTGAGGCTGTGTATAGAGATGCTGTGTATAGAGATGCTGATGGGGTTGTGTATAGAGATGCTGTGTATAGAGATGCTGATGGGGTTGTGTATAGAGATGCTGTTCGTGTATAGAGATGCTGATGGGGTTGTGTATAGAGATTCTGTGAGGCTGTGTATAGAGATGTTGTGTATGGAGATGCTGATGGGGTTGCGTATAGAGATGCTGTGAGGTTGTGTATAGAGATGCTGATGGGGTTGTGTATAGAGATGCTGTGAGGTTGTGTATATAGATGCTGTGAGGTTGTGTCATCAGTTAGCCGGGGAACCCCTAGCTGCCCAGAGTCCCCTGGTGGAGATAGGGGGTTCATTTGAACCCCGATATCTCCAGAACCGTGACAGCTAGGGGGCCACAAAGGGTGTCAATCGAAAGGCATGAGCATGGCCTTTCGAATGATACCCAACATGACCAGGTATAAAGTAAAAAAAATAAAAACATGTATTTTTTTGTGTGTTATTTTTATTAATGCAGCAATATTGTTCACATTTCAATTATAATGTGAACAATGATGCTGCACTAATGAGTTTTTTCTATGGGGTGCGTTTGCTAAAAATCACGTAATTCCCCCCACAAAATGTAACAAGTCCTCATTTCTAATTTTTGTACAAGCGCACCCCATAGAAAACATAACTGCAAACGCTCATGTGCTAAAATGTGAAAAAAACACTTTACACACCGCAGATGATTAAAAATTCAATTTTTATTGCATTTTTTGTCATAATAAACAGGCAGGACATGACGTATACATATAAAAATGATATATTATGAATCTGCAGAGTCTGCCGGAAAGAACGATGTCTAATATGTCTTGGTCATTTAATAAAATGTGGCTTCAAATCGCGTTTAAACGTGATGACCAAAAGCGGTAAAAATGAGCTGAGCACACAGCAGTGAAATGCAGGGTTAAGGGGTTAAACAGCATATCAGAGGAACATTTAGTAGAGAAATGAACACTTCTCAGAAGCACAGGTGTTGTTTGATACATGTTCAGGAGACACCTCCAGACACCCTCAGTCTACAGACAATGTATCAAATTCATTAGACCAGACTGATTAAAAGCACATGTTATTTCCAAACACTAATTAACACCTGTTGTTTACGGCGTTTGAGAGCACAGGTCATTTAGAGGTGAGAATCTTTGCACGTAGATATTATTTTTTAATTCAATATCTAATAAACCGTTGCTTATAATATTCTGCAGTAAAGAGTCTCTTTATTTCTAGATTTTTTAGTATTTTTTAAGCATTTTTTATACTTTTTACAAATTTATTTTTTTTCGAACTCGAACCGAACATTCCAAAAAGTTCGAAGTTCGCGAACTTTCGAACTGCCGATGTTCGAATCGAACTCCGAACTGATCGAACCGAACAGCTCATCCCTACTTCTGAGAAGGTAAATCCATGCAGCCATATCAGCATTCAGGATGGTTCTCATCTTTTCAAGCCTGATAGCCCTCCAGCTGCTTCCCTCTGGGGAAAACCTCCATCAATGTGCTAAAGTGATTGAACCAACTATTGCAGAAGCCATCAACACTCTACCTGCTTCAGTTTTTGCATAACAACTCCATCATGGCATCTTCCCGCAGAAACAAAAACAGATCAAGGTCCTGCTGTTTCCATCCCTGTTGCGTTTCTATTCTGACTTCACCCATCACATTTGAGTAAGCCAAGCATCCTACACCTTCATCTGGAATGATGACATCATCAATTGTGTCACTTTCTCACGCAACTTTCAGTTTTGTTCACCCATTTGAGTGTTCTAGCACTCAGGTGCCCTTTTCAACATTGAACACCTGCAGCTCCAAAAAACATTTAGACAGCTGGAAAGCACCAATATTTTCTAACCTGTTAATCTCAAAACAACCATCTATCCCAGTTGCCACAAGTAAGATCCCTGCAGGTCAGCCAATGAAAGGGACTCAGGCCAGTAGATGGTCGCCATCTTGACCCAGGCAGCCATCTTGCTCAGAACATTGGTTCACTTGAATCTAAATAGTAGATATTAGCAGAAACCTTGGATGTAGCTTACATAGAATTCTAGGAATGTGTTAGACTAACAGCAAAGCAATTAAAACCAAACGAGAATCCAGGCCGTAGCTGGCACACAAGTGACAGGATGAGGAATAGATACATCAAGGTCAGAATAGCAGCAGCTGAAGCAAAGAGGAGTGTGAAACAAGACCAGGCCTTATCTAGGATAAACAATAAACAAGCCTAAGGGAGGTGGGCATAGGCAGGATCCAGAGCAATTGTAAATCCTCTTGTGTCAGAATGTCGTGAAGCTTGCCAATTTATGACCAATGTATGGAATGTCTTTGTATTCGATTATGGGAGGTACGGACCCACGTGGGGTGGGATAGTGTCACCGGGAGGTGGGCTGATTGGGATATACCTAATTATGTATTCGGGGTATAAGACCCCTGTGCAGGGTGAGATCGGGGCTAACTCTTTGCGATTCAATCCTGTGTGAGCATTCTGTGACGTCACAAATAATGTTTGCCTTTCCTGAAGAGACTCGTGTCCAGTCAATCCTTGTCCGTGCCGGCCCGGCTTCATCCCGAGTGAACCAGGTGGGTTCCGGTAACATTTTTGGGGGCTCGTCTGGGATTTGAGGCCTTTACCGGTACGGCAACGACTGCTGGACACCAGAGCGGTTGACTGCAGGTGCGAGTGATCCCGCCGGTTGGGCGTCCGTTGAAGGTGAGCTGACATCTGCAGGTGCCAAGCAGGATTTCCTGTTAAGTGGACCTCGTCTCGTCCCAAACGGACCACTGGCCTGGGAAGCTGGGACACCACCGAGTCCGAGGAAACAGCAAGCAGCGCGACGATAGGTAAGGTGTCTTCTGTGTTTGTATGTATTGAGATACCGGTATAGGGAGACGTCCGACCATAGTTGGATAAGGAGACCCGCGGCCACGGTCTCGTCGGGCATATCGAACCCGTCGCTGACAGCACGGACAAAGCACAGGAGCCAGAGTGGGTAGCGCGTGTCTGAACCCGGGGGATCGGATGCCGACAAGGTGTAGTTCTGAATTTGAGGGAGAGTGTAGCCACGTGGAGTAGTACTGTCATAGTAAGTGTTTGTAAATAGAACTGCTGCACGTGGACAAGGAAAGGAGGAGGGATTCTGTGACTGGGCTGAGAGCCCGCAGTCAGGGCTAGTGTGTATTCTGTGTAGAGGAGGGGGCCAGTGGGGCCAGTGGTAGCTGCAGCGGGAGTGGTGCCGGGTGGGTGTATTACCCATAGGCAAGTCGGAATAGCAGGAGTGAGTGTTGCCACAGAACAGGGTACACATAGTCACAAGCAGACAAGAGTTAGAGATCAATTAACTGGGTATAAGGAGCCAAGAGGAGGGTCGGCGTGCCCTCGGCTAGTAGAAAGTGTAGGATTGTTTATGTACTGTTTTGTGCTGAATGTATCTGGTACAGTACGTGCTGTGAGTGCTGAGAGTGTTGTGAGTGATTGTGCGCCTACTTGTTTAGCAAGGAAGCAAATCTGAGAGTGGACTCTGGAAGTACATTTCCAACTCAGGCGACTGCAGTTGGCTACCGAAGGAGGAAGCGAATACGACACAGGAGAACTGTTGCCTGAAGTACCAGACAGTTTATATAAAGTGATTAAGTGATTGTGTTGAAAGAAATTTCTGCGCTGTGAAAAAGTTACTGCTCTCAAGAGCAACAATGGGTAACGGGTCGTCCAAACTCAAGAAGGCAAAAGAGGGTGAAACACCCTTGGAGTATATGGTACAAAATTTTGAAGCATTGTATGCAACCCATCACTATGGTGTGGATTTGAGTAAGGAGAAATTGAAATTGTTGTGTACAATAGTATGGCCACTATTGGTTCCAGAACGGCCAGAACAGGGGTCTATGGACCCAGAGTTAATACAGAGAGTGCACTCCTATATTACCGGGAGATATGGTCATCCTGAACAGTACCCGTATATAGATATATGGAGATACTGTGTGAAGGAAAAGAGTCATTTTATAATGATGGCGGGACAAAACAAGAAACATGTACCCCCGAATAATGAAAATAAAGGTGAACAGGGAAAGCCGGTATTGGTAGAATATCCGGAGAAGATTGATTCCCTTCCCCCGCCCTACCCATCGTGTTATGGGGCGGCCAGGGAGGCACTGAATGCCGCAGTTGCGCGGGCGGAGAGGAGGGAGCAGGCAGCTGCTATTTCCCGGCCGGCTCCCTCGGCTCCGGCTCGTGGTATCGCGGAGGAGGAGGGGGCTGCGGGTGGAGAGGATGAAGGGTTCCCTGCGGAGAAAACTGAAATGCCCATTGGGAGTGTATACCAGCGGGTGTCCCCTAGGGAGAGTGGGGATGATGGAGGGATGGATCAAGGGGCTACCACTCGTGCGGCTAACAATATATTTAAGCCCCAGGATTTATATCAACACAATCCAGGTAAAAGTAAATTGCAGCTCCCCTTACAGGAAGTGCCGGGTCCCTTATTATAAAATGGGGAACCTGGGCCGGTGCGATACACATATGTCCCATTCACGACGTCAGATCTGTTCAATTGGAAAACTCATACACCACTGTATTCCACGAACCCCGCAGCAGTGGCTAGTATGATAGAGTCAGTTATGCTTACACATAACCCCACCTGGGCAGATTGCCAGCAACTATTGCTAACAATGTTTACAACTGAGGAGAGAGCCCGTATAAACAATAGTGCACGGAGGATTCTTCTCGCCCAGGCGGTTGAAGATAGCAAGCCCCAGCCAGAGGCATGGGCGGAGGAGCACTGCCCCAAAACAGATCCCAAATGGCCGTACAATACTAATGAAGGTATAGCTCATTTGCAAACATACCGGACAGCGGTAATAATGGGTGTTAAAGTGGGAGGGAAGAAGCCCACAAATATGGGAAAAATAGCTGATATTGTACAGGACATTAAAGAAACCCCTAGTGCATTTTTGGAAAGGTTGTTAGATGCATACAGGATGTATAGTCCAATTGACCCAGAGGCCGCAGAGAATCAGCGGCTAGTTAACTCATCCTTTGTGAGTCAGTCACAGCGGGACATACGTAACAAAATACAGAGATTGGATGGATTTATGGGGAAAGGGATTAGTGAATTAGTGGAAATTGCTAATAATGTATTTCATAACCGGGATTTAGAAGAAATACGAAAGCAGAAAGGACATGTAGTCGGTTATATGGGAAACAGGAGGAGTGCCTCTGACAGAGGGAGGGCAAGGGGTCGAGGGGGAAGGGGAGCCCCTAGGGAACCCCTGGGGCCCAATCAGTGCGTATGGTGCCGGGGTGAAGGTCACTGGAAAAACGAGTGTCCGGCATTATTGGCTAAAAATGGGGTACAGGGAGAGGCTGGTGCAGCGGGAGGTCAAGCCTCAAATGGCCAGGTAACAAATGGCAGGTATGAGAGAAATGATGCTGCCGGATTTGTTGATTTGGCGGGAACGTCATTTGAGGGACAAGGTATATATTGACAAGGACCTGGGCCCATCCCACTCGGTAATCACGAGCCCACGGTCACAGTAAGGGTGGGAGACAAAGACGAAATTTTTATGGTTGATACAGGCGCTGAATATTCTGTTGTGACGCAGCAGATTGCACCCCCAATGGGAAATGAGGTTGACATAATGGGAGCAATGGGGGTATCGGCTAAATAACCTTTTCTCGCTTCTCGAAAATGTAGTGTGGGTGGGCACAATGTAGAACATGAATTTTTGTATATGCCCGAATGTCCCATCCAACACCTGGGGCGGGATATTCTTTGCAAATTGCAAGCCCAAATTACATTTCTCCCCGGGGTCACGCTAGATTAGACCTGCCTGAGAGTGGCAGCTCTGTACGGCAGTACAGCCAAGCTAGCCAGAATACACAGCCTGTAAAAATTGCAGTAATTATGCCGAGAGAAGAAGAATGGCGCACGGCACAAACCCCGCCGGCCACTCCAGACCCGTACACACTACTCTTGGGAATCCCTGGAGTCTGGGCAGAGGAAAACCCGCCCGGACTAGCTGTAAATATTCTTCCAGTATATGTGGATTTGAAGCCTGGTGCAACGCCTGTGGCTCTAAGACAATACCATATCCCACAGAAAGCCAAGCAGAATATCCAAACACATTTGCAAAGACTTAAAGATCACGGGATATTGAAATTCTGCATGTCACCGTGGAACACACCATTATTGCCAGTACAGAAAGAGGGCACACAAGAATACCGCCCAGTCCAAGATTTACGGGCCGTAAACGAAGCCACCGTAACCCTACACCCTGTGGTCCCAAATCCATACAATTTATTAGCATTAATTCCTGGTGATACAAAATATTACACAGTGCTTGATTTAAAAGATGCTTTCTTTTGCATCCGCCTGGCTCCAGCAAGCCAGCCAGCCTCTTTTTGCGTTTCAGTGGGAGGAATCTACTACGGGAGCACGTCATCAAATGACTTGGACAGGCCTCCCTCAAGGTTTCAAAAACTCACCCACGATTTTTGGTTGCGCGCTCAGCCATGACCTCCTGTCCTTCAACGCTCAGCCAGACAAAGTTGTGTTATTACAGTATGTAGATGATTTGTTACTTGCTTCCCCTACAGAAAAAGACTGTCTCTCTGCCACCAAGGCCCTGCTGCATCTGCTAAGCAAAGCAGGGTACAAAGTTTCAAGAAAGAAAGCACAAATATGCAAAGAAAGTGTGAAGTATCTAGGTTTTCAATTGACAGGTACTAAGCGTGCACTGGGAGCAGAGAGGAAGGAAGCAGTGTGCCGTATACCCCAGCCAAAGACAAGGAGACAAGTCCGTGAATTTCTAGGAGCGGCAGGCTTCTGTCGCCTATGGATCCCCAATTTTGCGGACATTGCCAAGCCTCTCCATCAAGCCACGAAGGGGGGAGAGCATGACCCATTCCTTTGGGAAGAAGAACAGGCGGAAGCTTTCCTGAAGTTAAAGACTCTACTGATGGAAGCTCCAGCACTGGGATTGCCAGACCACAGCAAGCCCTTCCAACTGTATGTGCATGAACATAACCAGACTGCAACAGGAGTACTAATCCAGAACTTTGGCTCATGGCCAAGGCCGGTGGCCTACCTATCCAAACAACTTGACCCTGTGGCCTGCGGCCTACCTCCATGCCTGACAAGCTGACCCTTGGACAAGTTCTTCATGTCAAGGTCCCACATGCGGTCAAAGCCCTACTCGATGTGAAAGGAAGTTACTGGTTCAGCAATAGCCGGATGACGAAATACCAAGCTATGATGTGTGAGAATCCACGGGTTCATCTGGACCTCATCGCTACCTTGAACCCTGCTACACTACTGCCTGACTGTGAAGAGGATCCAAATCACAAGTGCCTCCAGGTCATGGAAGAAGTATTCAGTAGCAGACCAGACCTGAAAGACATACCCCTAGACAAATACGATCTGCAGTTATTTACAGATGGTAGCAGTTATATGTGTGATGGGAAGAAAGTCTCCGGCTATGCTGTTGTCTCAGCAAAGGAAGTTATCGAAGCGAACCCCCTGCCAGGCCATACATCAGTGCATTTGGCTGAAATAACAGCCCTGACCAGGGCCCTCGAAATCTCTGAAGGTAAACGAATGAATATCTACACGGATTCCAAATACGCCTTCATTACGGTTCATGCACATGGTGCACTCTACAAAGAGAGAGGCCTGCTCACTTCCTCGGGGCAACAAATGAAGTATGCAGCTGAAATCGCAGCCCTCCTAGAGGCTGTATGGAAACCCAGCGCTGTCAGTGTAATGCACTGTCGTGGCCACCAGAAAGGTCATGATGAAATCCCAAAAGGCAACAGGCGCGCTGACCAAGCCGCAAAAGCCGCCGCTAAACCAATGATTCCTCCTGATCATGTCTCCAAGGTTCTGCTCTGCAAGCAAGAAGATCAACTCCCCATGCCAAACTATGAATTCTATATGAATTGGAGAAAATTTGATCCGAGAGGCGAATATATTGAAACAATTCTGCAAAAGTGGCATAACAATTATGAGCTACTGGAAGGAAACCATGATTATATCCAATGGCTGTTCCCGACACGATCGCAAGGCCGGAACTTCTACGCCTCACCTATGAACCCTCAAGAAGCACGCCTCATGATTGACACCTCAGAAGTTCAGCAAAGAATTCACAGAGCTTACAAGATGATGCTGAAATTCTTCAGCGTAAAATTAGTGGGGGAGGATGGAGAAAATACATAAGTGACTGAAGTTGAACGAGCAGAAAATTTCAAATAACAATTTGAGGATTACACGTATACTGCTGAGCTTGGGAGAACTGGGAGCGGAAGGATACCAAGCCTCTTTAGTAAGGTTCTTTCTCAAAGAGACCCTTATTAAAAATAAGCTACCGAGGATGAAGAAAAGTGTGATGAATTTCTTTATACCAGCAGTAAAAGATACAGAGGAGAGACAAGATCTGCTGTTCTTTGCCTGGCGACACTACTACCCAAAAGAAGAATTTGTATGGGGAAACCAGGAGGAACTTGAAAGATACAAAGCAATACCAGTGGTGGCTGCACTCCTACCGGCACCACTGAGTGAATGGACACCTGTGTACTTGGAGAGAGAGAAGAAATGGCTATCAGAAGAACAAGGTGAATATGGAGAAGACGGATGGTTCCTGTTGAGAAGCAGACAAATAGTCCTGCCAGCAACAACATTGGCACCCGAGATTGTGAGAGCACTACATGCAAGTACTCATGGAGGAAGGGAAATGATGGAGCAACAGCTGGAGCCACATTTCTACGTGCCAGGACTGTCAGTAGTCTGTAAAGCGATAGCCCAGCAGTGCGTGACATGTGCCAAGAATAATCCGAGAGCAGGCCCATCTCAACCTCCAGGAAAACAGCCAATCGGACTGTCCCCAATGGCATCATTGCAAATAGACTTTACGGTGCTACCACCTTGCAAAGGATACAAGTATCTGCTCGTGATGGTGTGCACTCTAACAGGATGGGTGGAAGCTTTCCCCACTAGGACGGAGAAAACAACGGAAGTGGTGAAGAGTCTAATGAAGGAAATAATACCACGATATGGACTTCCTCTTGAAATAGGGTCGGACAATGGCCCAGCTTTTATACAGAACTGTTTGCAGCAGCTTGCCCGCCTGTTGGGCATCCTCCTGGAAACTACATACGGCTTACAGGCCCCAGAGCTCAGGAAAAGTTGAAAGAATGAACCGTACACTAAAGACTTTGATGTCCAAATTGTGCCAAGAGACGTCACTAGGCTGGTTGGATGTACTGCCGATAGTTCTATTGCACATTAGGTGCAGGCCAACCCCCCAATTGAAGCTAAGTCCGTACGAACTCATGTTTGGACGGCCTACCCCTCTAATTAATGGAATAAGGTGGGACCTTCGGGCATTGGGTGAAACTAAACTAAAGGAACAGGTTGTATTGTTGGGTAAATCAATGCAAAAGTTGAATACTTGGGTGGGAGATAATATACCTCACTTTTTATATCCCCCACTGCATAAGTACTGTCCAGGTGACTCGGTTTGGGTGAAGGAGTGGAAAAATGACCCACTAGGCCCAAAATGGAGAGGTCCTTACCTTGTCCTGTTATAAACCCCCACAGCAGTGAAGGTTGCCGAGGTGGTTCTGTGGATACATCACTCCAGACTGAAGGTAGCTGCGGCCAAACCTGAACCAGTGGAAGGTCGTCACCAACGAGACCAATCCATTGAGGCTAAAGCTGACAAAGACCACAGTTGTGAGCACCTGAAAGACTCAACAAGTGGGTGTTTTGACAGACACAATAATGCCTGACCACCCACCAACGGAGGAGCAAAGGGATCCCCTGGGGGATACCCCAAGGGCTATTTTTAGGGGCCCGGCCCCGACCCTTGATCAGCTAGAGTTGACTTTTACTTTTGAAATACCGGTGGGGAGGGATTGGGTTTATGTGACTGTGAAAAGAATTGCCCAAGGGATTTTGACGCTTGGGGCATTCCTGGTACTGATATTGTACCTTGCAAATCTGATTTATGGACTATCCCATGGGGCCTGTCCCAGGTGCCCAAGTACAACCAACAAAGTGGACATCTCCCAAGTTGGGAATGGTACACGTCCGATGGTGGAGAACTACACTATGCGGAGACATCGGCGAGATGCGGAACTAGAAGTTACGCCACGAGGACATTTACTCGTAAAATTTAAATATGCATACGCCAAGAAGTCTGGACAGACTGCGTGCTGGGTGTGCAGCAGACTACAGAGACAATCCATATACCCTTTGCTTCAATCCCTATGAATTTAAGTACATTCGCAACAGGGAACATCACCATACACACCATTACAGATCCTCCAGAAAAGCCGGAAGCATTTACACCTGACTACCCAATAACAGGGCCAGTGTACCCACCAGAATGGTGCTTCCAGTTAGGATCAAATAAGGGGGCAGATAAGGGTGAGAATCCGTGCTATTCAAGTAGATTCAATTGGACATCACACGCATACAGAGTAGACACAGGACCAGGGAAATGGATGTTTTTTCTAAGGTCCAAATCACTCACAAGAGATCAACAACTGACGACTGCAAATGTAACAGTGGATAAACGGAATGCACTAGATCTACTGAAATGACTGGGGCGGCTGATGTTAGAGATGTCAAAAGGGACATTACATTTGTCACCTTTTATGATGAATGGGGGTTATCAAGTGTGCTGTGGAAGAGTGTGTTACACATGGGTACCACCTACGGTAACGGGAATGTGTTATTTGGCTAGACTGATTCCGATTCACAGAGTGAGAGGGGATGATACTGACACAGACACTGCACTACACCCTAGGTATCCACTGGTGTTCGAGAAACAGAAGAGAGAGTTGTTCACTAAGCAAGATCGAATATGGCCGTGGTTCCATGGCATGGACTGGTTGGGGAAGAGAGTTAATGGTGAGAATGAACAGCTATGCCAATTTGATGGATGAGATATTGAATAAAACGAGTATGGATATTCAGTTGTTGAATCTGGAGTTACGAGAGATCTGAAAGCTACAGATGATACATGACATGGCTCTAGAACAAATTAGTGCAGCGTTGAATGGGCTATGTGAGATGACGATGCATTATGAGTGTTGCACATTCATCAGAAACACATCGCACGAGGTCCCTGACTACTACCAGGTAATCCAGGATCACCAGGAGAAGGTAGTGCAGTTGCAGAACACAGCTAGAAAGATTGCTGCCGAAGGCTGGAATCCACTTCGTGGGTTCGGAGCATCTGGAGATTGGTTCGGATCCATTCTGGGATTTATTTCACAGATTGGATCCATGATACTGATGGTGGTAGTGATCTTGGTGGTAGGAATACTTCTGTACCGCATAGGGCTATGTTTATGGCCACTATGCAATAGGCTTGTGCACCTTTCGGTTCGATTCGATTTGATTTTTCGGATTTTTAAACTTTTCGATTCGGCTCGTTTCGACCGATTTCTGTTTCGATCCGGTTCGGTTCGACTCGTTTTTCGGGTACATTTTTTTTCGGAATATCGACCATTTTTCGTATTCGTCACTTTGCTTGTTTTTTGTATCGACTTTTCGTAATTTCGGAAATTTTCGTTTTTCGGAATTGTACATGTTTTCGGAATATCGACCATTTTTCGTATTTTCGTGTCACTTTGCTCGTTTTTTGTATCGACTTTTCGTAATTTCGGAAATTTTCGTTTTTTTCGGAACGTCTGTTCTCCTCGTTTCAAAGCAATAAATTTCGATTTGACACATTTCAAGTCCATTCGAAAATTTCGAAAATATTTAGTTTCGGCTCGGAAAACTTTTCGGATCTGCCGTTTTCGGATCTAATAATTTTCGGAAAATCGGCTGCATCCGAAAACACGAATCGGGAAATTTCGTGAAAATTCCGAAATTCCGAAACCCGAAACGCACATCCCTACTATGCAAGAGAGCTCTTACACCTACACAAACACAGAAGATACCATTGATGATCCCACAAGACATGTTCCCAGCAAGGATGGGACCCCTGAAGTATGAACAATTTGAGGATAGTAATAGCGGAGTGTAGTGGCTACAAGTCTCAGAGGGAGAATCTGAGACTTGAGCCAAGGGGGGAATGAAAGGGACTCAGGCCAGTAGATGGTCGCCATCTTGACCCAGGCAGCCATCTTGCTCAGAACATTGGTTCACTTGAATCTAAATAGTAGATATTAGCAGAAACTAGGATGTAGCTTACATAGAATTCTAGGAATGTGTTAGACTAACAGCAAAGCAATTAAAACCAAACAAGAATCCAGGTCGTAGCTGGCACACAAGTGACAGGATGAGGAATAGATACATCAAGGTCAGAATAGCAGCAGCTGAAACAAAGAGGAGTGTGAAACCAGACTAGGCCTTATCGAGGGAAAAACAATAAACAAGCCTAAGGGAGGTGGGCATAGGCAGGATCCAGAGCAATTGTAAATCCACTTGTGTCAGAATGTCGTGAAGCTTGCCAATTTATGACCAATGTTTGGAATTTCTTTGTATTCGATTATGGGAGGTACGGACCCACGTGGGGTGGGATAGTGTCACCGGGAGGTGGGCTAATTGGGATGTACCTAATTATGTATTCGGTGTATAAGACCCCTGTGCAGGGAGAGATCGGGGCTCACTCTTTGCGATTCAATCCTGTGTGAGCATTCTGTGACGTCACAAATAAAGTTTGCCTTTCCTGATGAGACTCGTGTCCAGTCAATCCTTGTCCGTGCCGGCCCGGCTTCATCCCGAGTGAACCAGGTGGGTTCCGGTAACACCACCACCTGCAATGATAAAGAAAGACCTGGCTTGTGCTGCAAAACTTTCACCTGCGACCTATCAACAATCCAGATATATCTAAAAATATAATTACTCCTGCACTCTTCAGCTATTTTTCTCCAGCCATTTCCTCCTCTTTCACAACTGTCACTGGAGGTACCAAACATCCAGCTGGTCTAGTCACTGCAGATCAGCTACCACCAGTCATGCGGGCTTCTTCTGCCATGTGTCCCAGTGTTGATGATGTTAGGCATTGTTTCAGACACAAAAAAACATCCTTCTCCATGTCAGTAAAGTGTCGATGTCGATTTTCTAGGATGATTAGGAAAAAATAGATCATATTTTTCCAAAAATTCAGCAGTCACTGCAGGCTTCAAACATCCATCTAACCTGGTTATCACCGATAAGATCCCAGCAGATCGTCTCCCAGCAGCAGTGATGAAGGAAGATCCATCTTGTTTACATCTCTCTATGCCATTTGTTTGGAGGATAAATAACTGTATAAGCAGAAAAATAAAGAGAAGAAGGGATCACAAACTGCAGATCCTGAAAAAAATGGCAAATCTGACCTGATCACCACATTAGCTTGAAAAAAGATTCAGAGATCCCATTCCCAAGGCCTAGCTTCTGTTCCCATCATTCACATCCCACATCCTTTCTGCCATTAACCTCATACCCATTAACCTCATTTCCACCAATATCAATAACATTTTAAAAACAAACTAATTATCAAACCTGATTATGTTTTTTCACAAATTCATTTCCTAAAAATGTCACATAATAATTTATGTACATTTGATGCTCACAAACAAATGTTACAGCAAAACATATTTTGATCTTCCATATTCTAATGCAGCTGCAAAGCAGAGGAAATCCAATGCGCGATGACTCCCACGGCCCGGGGGACAGTCCCACAGCATGGCTGCAGGCACACACTGCTCAGTGCCAGATCGGCACCAAGCAGTGCAGGTACACAGGATGTTTGTGGAGCCTCCTCCAAACTGGGGCGGCAATCCCCATGACGCTCCACAGACATTCCAGCACTGCAGGGGCAGCAAGGTAGACTGATAGGGTCCCAGTCCGGGCCCCATCTCCCATCGAGGGCCCTCAGGCGGTGCCCAAGTGCCCGATGGGTCAGTCTGCTCCTGGCCACAGAGTGATTCACGGAGGGAGACTGGGGTCTATTTTCCAGTCTCACTCTGCTCCCAGTGGCCGTTCGTGCCATGGAATGAGAGAGGTGAGTATCAGATTTTTAGGAGGTTTTCAGCTGCTGCTAACTGATTCCACAGAATATAGCTGTGGTTAACTTTCCAGTTACCCACAATGATGAGATAATTAGTCTTAGGACTTTGTAAGCCTAATGCTAATTACTCTTTCCGCTTCCCATGTTAAGAATAGAGAGCGCAAAGTACTGTAAGCTCGCGGAAGTGAGCGCAATCCCGGATGCACTAATGAGTTTTTTAACCCGTTAGTGTTTGGAAAGCAATAGGGGGGAGGACATGCACTAAAGGCACTAAAGCTAGCGTTAATGCTCACATATCTGAGCGCTAACGCTAACATTGCATCTGTAATAGGGCCCTTATTGTCCCATCCCTAACCTTAACCCTAAAAGTAGCCCTAATAGTAATCATCACCATTAAAGTGATCCTAACCCTAAAAATAGCTCTAACTCTAACAGTAACCCTTGCCCTACCGGCAACTTTAAATTTAACCTCTAATAACAACCCTTACCATAACCGTAACCGTAACTTTAACAGACACTTTAAACATAATCCAAAACCCACAACCATATTCTTAACCCTATCAGTAACCCTAACCCTATATCCGACCCTAAAACTTAAAAGTAACCATAACAGTTAACCTAAACATAATCCAGACCTAACAGTAACTTTAAACATAATACTTAAAGTAACCCTAATCCTGTATGCTGTATCCAACCCTAAGGCTGCGGTCAGACAAGCGCACTAAGTGCGCATGAACTAACCCGCCTCCTGACGTCCGTCACAGCATTGTGCCGTTTCAACAGGGTGGACCATATGAAGTAGCGTGCATACTGGTTGCACGTGCTACACCAGATGTACTGAAAACCTCCACATTGCATAGGAGGATCTGGATTTGTAGAGCTGAGAGCATTAACTGCGTTAATATAAATTAAAAGGCTTGTTCTTAGACCAAACGAGTGCTGGCTCATTTGTTTTTTTTTCTCTCTGTGTCCGTTCCAGACACTGAGTGCAGTTCTGAGATTTGAAATGTGTCGTATGACGTACTGCAACTCTTGGGACATATTCTGGAGCCCATGTGCAAACGAATCTCGCTCCGCTTTACCTAGCTCTTTAAGCAGATTGACACTGGAGGCAGGAATGGGGAAAAGGGGAGGGGGACACTATACACCCTGGACATTTTAAAAACATTAAGTGGTCAAGGGTGGGTAGAGTGACACGTTGCTGGTATGTGAGTCACATCTGTTTAGGTCAAGAGGGAAAATCTGGTTGACTCTTCTTTAGAAATAACTCAATATAAGTAGGAAATAATATAATGGATATAGTATACAAAAATGCTTGTTTTAAAATGTTGAATTGATTTAGGCAAAGTTAAAATGATATTTTCCACTCATGCTACTATACAAAGCAAATATTTCCAGATTTGCTATTCTTTCCAAGCTAAAGCTTGAATAATTTGTATTACTCAATCACAATAATCCTGTGGTTCTGAATAGTGCATCTTTGTGTGTTCCCTGATAACCTTGCTAGAGCTATACTGTAGATGCATTGATAATTTTGAAAAGGTAAATGTGTTTTTACCATAGGTGTGCATGGTAAACACGCATCAACTGCTTACAGGATTCTACACTGCATTAACTATTCTTGTAAATTGTTCTCAAACATTGGCAACTACACTTGTAAGCTACAACATTAATACGAGTTGCCTAATATCCCCCTTATACTGCCAGAACAGCTCTGATCGTCATTGCCTCAAGGCATAGACTCCTCAATTAGGATGAGATCAAGGGAATTTGGAGGCCAAGGCAAAACCTTGCAATCTTTGTCATGTTCCTCAAACTATTCCTGACAAAATCTTGCATTGTGAGCAGGGTGCATCATCCTGCTGAAAGAGGCACCTCCATCAGGGAATGACAGTGCAATGAAGGTATGTGGGTCTGCATCAATCACAGTAATAACCGCATGAATGGCATGAGCCAAGTTTTCCCAACAGAACATTGTCTAGAACGTAGCACTGCCTCTGCCGGGCTGTCTTCTTCCTATAGTTCATACTGCTGCCATCTCATCCCCAGGTAAATGATGCACATGCATTGGCCATCCACCTAGTAAGAGGAGAACATGATTCATCAGATAGGAGGCAACATTCTTCCATTTCTCTCTGGTCCAGTTATGACACTCATGCCCCTATTGAAGGCACTTTAGGCACTGGACAAGAGTCATCATAGGTACTTTGACTAGTCTGTGTCTTCTTAGCCCCATACACAGCAAACTGTGATGCACTGTGTGCTGACACACTTCTATGGTGGCCAGCATTAACTTTTTCAGCAATTTGAGCTACACTACGTGATTGGGCCAAATGGTGTACCTTTTGCTTGCCACGTGCTTCAATGAACCTTGGGCACCCATTACTCTGACTGTTGTCCTTCCACTTTTAGGGAGTAACCAGTGTATACCAGGAATAACCCACAAGACTCATTTGGGAGACACTCTTACCCAGTCGTTTAGCCATCACTATTTGGTCCTTGTCAAAGTCACACAGATCTTTTTACTTTCCCATTTTCTTGCCTCCAACATGAATTTCAAGATTCCTGCCTAAAATACCCCCCCACACACAATTGACAGGTGCTATCATTGTAATGACATAATCAATGTTATTCACTTCACTTATCAGTGGTTTCACGTCGTGACTGATCAGTGTATGTTTATCTAGCATCAGCAATTCAATTTGCACCAGCAGTTACTTGCTATGATCAACAGCAAGCACGCAAGACAGTTTGCTAAATATGCATTTTTAAAGCTATATTTCCCATATGCCTAAAAGTTTTTTATTCACACATAGTGCTGCACTGTTTACTGTCAAGTGCACTTTGAACTTTTTCAAATTCCGTAAATACTTGCCTTTACTCAAGGAGCACAAGTGAAAGAATATAATGTGCAAACACAACGCTGGCTTTCCTATAGTATGTAATGAAAGGGTGGTGCTATTTGAATGGGTAAAATAAAAAGTAGTTTCCCCTTTACCTTAACCCCTTCAGTGCCTAGCCATTTTACCTCTGTGTGCTGAGCTAATTTTTGCTGGTTTTGCTCATAATGTTTGAATGCGATTTGAAGTCACGTTTTTTATACGGCCCAAATAAATTATATATCCTTTTTTACGGGAGACATGGCAGATTCATAATATATCATTATTATATGTACACGTCATGCCCTGCCAGAATGCTATAACAAAAAACTTAAAAATACAATTTTTCAATACATTTTCAATCCTCTACAGCGTGTATAATTATTTTTTCACATTTTATCAGGGATGTGCGTTTCGGGTTTCGGAATTTCGGAATTTTCACGAAATTTCCCGATTCGTGTCTTCGGATGCGGCCGAAATTCCGAAATTTTTTAGATCCGAAAACGTCGAATCCGAAAATTTTTCCGAGCCGAATCGAAAATTTTTCGGAATGGACTTGAAATGTGTCAAATCGAAATTTATTTTTCCTCTATTCATGATTTCGGTTCCATTCGGGATTTCGGTTCCATTTCGGTAATTCTGGACATCGTATATTTAACTATTATCGGTTATATCGCTGCTTCTGTAAATTTTGTATTTGTAATGTAAATGCGTATCACTTTTTTTTTTGTTTCCAATGATCCGATAAGAATTTTCGTAATTGGGTCGGATCCGATTCGTCCGCGGGTCGCGCGCGCGCGCGCATGTCGTAACTTTATTGTTTTTTGACAACTTTTTTGACAAAATATTGTTTTTATTATTCCTCATCATGGCCGCTGCAAGAGACGAGTGCCGTTCAGAGGACACCTCCTCATCGTCTTGCAATGAACCACCACCACCTAGAAAGAAGCGGGCCAGCAATATGTCGTTTGAGGAGATGCTCGAGCTGGTCCGGATCTTTGATCGTAAGGATTATGATTGCCGTAGGGGCCCTTACGGGAGAAAGACTAATGCTAGAAAGGATCGTATCCTCGATAAGCTACGCACCACCATCCTGGAGTTGTTCGGGAAGGACCGGACGAAGGACCAGCTCCGGAAACGCTGGTCTGATCTGAAGGTACGCGAGGAGGAGCAGCTGAGACACATCCGGCGCGTCATAGCGAAACGTAAGTGTTATGTTATATTGTAAAGCGCTGCGCAAACTGTTGGCACTATATAAATCCTGTATAATAATAATAATGTGCTTGCATGTGCTAATGTGCACAGAAATACGTTGATTTATCTAGTCCTTTTTCCATGCAATGTGATTGTGTATAGCTTTGCGTTTTCACGACTCGTCATACATGCATTTTTGCCATAGCTCTTCCTTTTTGTGATCTTACGTATTCGTGAAAATTGTGACATTTGATGTATGTAGATGAAGTTACAATGCTGGATTTCTTTTGGCACTGTGTGTGTAGTCTGTAGTGTGCTGGGGGGGGTTGTTGTGATTGAGTGATGCATACGAGATGACCCGCAGCTTGCCCAATATTGGCTCCCACCTGCGCATCAATAAAAATCTCTGCGTCTCTGCTAAGTGTTAGGATGGGACATGTAGTTCTTCTGAAAGTGCATCCAAACAGAGCCGCGTTCAATACATCCTCAGCAGCTGCTGAATTGTTGCAGCGCAGCAATTCAGTTTGATGCAGCAGTGTCACTGAATGCTTTAGATGCAAATTTCAAAACAAAATGGCTGATTTCTGTTGTTTCTGCAATATCCACAGTTTTATTAGCAGAAACTGAAAGTGAAACTGAGGCTGAGGCATCTATAAAATAACTAAAAGCAGTCAGCACAATGCGTTTTGTACGCACACAACACAAATAATAGTTTTTATTGAATAAACGTAATGTTTACTTCTGAAAAAAATATATAATTGAACGGTAATATATGTCTATGTGCAGGGGAAATAAATAAATATTTTGTGACTTTAGAACTATGAGATGGGAGTAGTGGTGGGTCAAGCTGGTAGTGCTAGTGGGTAGTGGAGGGGTGTCGCAATACTTTCGGCAATAAAGTGTATAGATATACCATTTTTTCCAGTCTGCATTATTTACGTGTTATTTTTTGGATTTGGCAGAAGACAGGAAGAAGGCAGCAGCATCTGCCCCGGCGGGCACCAGTGCCCCAGTGGGCACCAGTGCCCCAGTGGAGGAGGAGGAGGAGCCACGGGCGTCCACCAGCGCTGGTATATACTGTTTTATTTTGCAACGACTTTTGGTCAAAAACAGAAACATTTTTTGTTTACTGTATTTTAATTTAATTTTTTTATGTATAGCACAAGAGGAGCAGGAGGAGGAAGAGGAGGAAGAGGAGGAGCAGGAGGAGGGCGAAGTTGGAGAGAGGGAGCCGGAGCAGCAGGAGGCCGCCAGTCCAGGTTTTTTTTTTTTACTGTTGTATTTTGCATCGACTTTTGTTCAAAAATAAATCAGTTTTGTTGTTTACTGTATTTTTTATTTCTTTAATTTCTTAGATATAGCACCGGATATGCTGACGGTGGTGGTGGGGGAGGAGTCGGAGGAGGAGTCGGAGCCTCAGGAGGCCGCCAGCACTGGTATATACTACTGTTATATTTTTTCAAGACTTTCAGTCAAAAATAGAAACCTGCTTTACTTACTGTATTTTCCTTCTTTCATTTATTGGATATATAGAAGGAGAAGCCAGACCAACCAATCGGGAGGCGATTGGCGAGCTACGCCTGGCAGTTAGAACGATCGATACCATCCAGGAACTGCTGCAAGAACTGCGGGAGCACCTAAACAATACCGCGGACATCCTGGAGCGGCAGTGAGACAGACCAGTGGCAGCCTCCTCCCGAAAATCTGCAGGTTCACTGAAGATGAGGCCGGACCGGACACGAGCAAGGAGTATTGTGATATCACGGATGTGCCTCAGCTGCTCCTGCTCGCCTGCTTTGAGGTCGGACCAGCGTTTTCGGATCTGGTCCTTCATCCGGTCTTTCCCAAACAGCTCCAGGATGGTGGTGCGTAGCTTGTCAACGATACGATTCTTTCTAGAATTATTCTTCCTGCCGTAAGGGCCCTTACGGCAGTCATAATCTTTGTAATCAAAGATGCGGACCAGCTCCAACATCTCCTCAAATGCCAGTAATTCTCAAGTGAACAAATATTCTGAACAAGATGTTCGCCTGTCTTACAATGGCGGCCATCTTCCAGTCTATGTTTGTTTGTGTTGTTTGTGCCCCTGTTGGGCAGTTTGCCATCCTTGGCATGTTCCCTTCCCTTCCCCATGTTGTAAATAAATTTTCTATTTTTTCTATATTTTCCTGTTTGTGTGCGTTGCTTTTCCTTACTTAATAAGTTAATATGTATTGCTTGGTTTCCACACTGTTAAAATGATATGTACATAAATTTATTGACATTTCTATGGACCCTTTGTCATAAATTTGTCAACATATTTGTGGCCATGAATGTGACTGTGCACATTCTACACTTCCTGCCTGGCCAAAAAATGTCACACACTAACACAACCTTGTTGTACTGCCTTGAGATTTGATTACCGACGTGGCCTGGTTTTGTTAAGCTTAGGCGATGTCACAACAACACGGATTTTGTCCACAGTCACATTCATTGTATAACCAAGAATTTATCAAAAAATATTGATGGTAGCAGTGCGTGAAGTCTTCTCCAACACAACCCAAAGATCCTTAGTGCGGCTCAGGTCTAGTTTATTTGTCCCTGTTTGCAGCTTCACGCAACACCTCCTCCCAGCTATGAGCTCTCTCTCTCCCACCGCTGCCCGCTAAGACGCTGCCCGCCAACATGGTCACGTCTTTGCAGAATCAACAGCGTGGGGGAACGCTGTCAGTCCCAAGACCTCGTCACAATGACGTCAGTTCTGGAGCTAACCCCTAACTGCGACCAATGGTGGAGATAGGGGGTTCATTGGAACCCCCTATCTCCCGATCCGTGGCAGCTAGGGGTTAAAGTTTGGTATTGTTGGATCGGCCAGAGCATGGCCGTTCCAACGATACCAAACACGAATGTGAAAAAAGTTTGTAAAAAAAAAAAAATATTTAAAATATTTATAAAAAAAAAAAATAAACAAGTTTTTTTTCTTTTTTTGGTTTGTTAATGCAGAAATATTGTTCCCATTTCAATTATAATGTGAACAATGATGCTGCACTAACGATTTTTGTATGCGGTGCGTTTGTTAAAAATCGTGTAATTTTCCCCAAAAAAAAATGTAATGAGACCCCATCTCTAATTTTTTTAACAAGCGAACCCCATACAAAATACAACCGCAATTGTTCGCATGTTAAAATGTGAAAAAAAACTCTTTACACATTGTAAATTATTGAAAAATCATATTTTATTGCATTTTTTGTTATAATATACAGACAGGTCATGACGTATACATATAATAATGACATATTATGAATCTGCTGAGTCTGACGGAAAGAACGATGTATAATATGTCTGGGTCATATACTAAAATAAGCCTTCAAAACGCGTTTAAACATGATGAGCTAAACCGGTAAAAATGACCTCAGCATCAGCACAGGGGCGTGAAAAGCCTCAGCAGCGAAAGGGTTAATTAAAAAAAACACGATAGAATCGCCAGAATTATCGTATCGACAGAATGAATTATTGGATCCGAAAAACAAACCAAAAATTTATTTTAAAAAAATATATAAAGTATAAAAAAGTAAACCATAGTAGTTTACATCAAAACGAATAGAGTTAGACAGCTTTTGAAACGAGGAAAACAGACGTTCCGAAAAAACGAAAATTTCCGAAATCCCGAAAAGCCGATACAAAAAACGAGCAAAGTGACACGAAAATACGAAAAATGGTCGATATTCCAAAAAATAAATGTACCCGAAAAACGAGTCGAGCCAAACTGAATCGAAACAGAAATCGGTCGAAACGAGCCGAATCGAAAGTTTTTAGAATCCGAAAAATCGAACCGAATCGAATCGAAAAAAAAATTGGTGCACAAGCCTACATTTTATTATGCAAGCCTTTGTGGTTATATATTCTATAGAGTACGCTTCTTAAAAATATTGTACTGTATGAGAAAATTTTAGCTAAAACCGAAAAAAAAATTTTTTAATTAGTGCAGCATCATTGTGTCACATTATAATTTAAATGTGAACAATAGTGCTGCATTCATAATTTTTTTAAAAAGAAAAAAAAAAATTATATTTTTATTTATTAATTTAAAAAAAATAATAATAAATTATACTGAGCCTGGTCATGCTTTGGCCTTTCCAATAATACCAAACTTGACCCTCTAGCTGCCACCAATCGGGAGATATGGGGTCCTTGGGACCCCCTATCTCCACCATTCAAGATGTCAGCCAGACAGCCACCTCCGGGAGAGGACCATGATCCTGCGCCAATTGTTGCCAAATTGCGATCCAGCACATTTTGGGTTAAAGGCAGGTATCACTGTGAAGGGCAGACTGTGCCCTTCCCAGCAGTGCCTGCCTTTTTTCTGTGTCCATTAGCGATAGGGAGGGAGAGGGTCCTTAGTCCCCTTCAGGTACTCACCCTGCTCTGGCGATCAGCGATCAGTCGAAATACCAGCCGATCGCCCCTGTGAAGCGAGGATGCACTCAGCTGTCAATCTGAGCACATTCAAGAGGACATGCTGATCGTGTCCTTCACAGGGAAGTGGTTAAAAAAAGTTCCATTAAAACCGAGCAGTATGCAACAGCAGGCACTGAAAAATGATTTCTTCATTCTAAATAGTTCCTGTAAAATAAATAGACAAGGGTTTCCCTATTCATTTAGGTGATAAAAAAATTGCCAGTTTTTAACACCTTAAGAACCACATTGTTTTTTTTGCCCGGCTCTGCATTAACCTCCCTGGCGGTCTCATTTTTTCAAAATTTCGTGTCTAAAAGCGTTAAAAAATTTTTAAAAGGAAATTTGTTATTTTATATAGTAAGCCTGTATTCCGTAGGAATAACTCACTGAAATCCGTGCAAACAAGCGTCAAGTAAACACACGGAGTCAGATAAAGTTTGAAACACGAAATAATAATTTATTATCCCAAAAATAATTATCCAAAATAATGCAAATAAATTATATTCAATAATATAAATCAAACCAAAACCACTGAACTCTTTCAGAAAACAAGGGTGAAATATTAGTCTCCGCATATTGCCTCAGTGTAAACATCCTTCAGCGCTGCGGAATATGCTGGCGCTTTATAAATAAAGAATAATAATAATATATTATTTCAATTATGTATACTCTTATTTATAAAGCAACATTTATAATGCATACGGTCTATCAATTATATTTTCATATAAGAGATCTTCATGTGTATGGTCAGTTTCTGATCTGTTAGTGCCACTTAGTGGCCGTTCATGAGAAGTGCTGTTAGGATTTTACATGGAAATATTTCCTTTTTTTTTTACAGTTTGCTGCCTGGTCCCGCCCCCTGCATCACGTGACTTACAGGGAGCGTTACCAGGAAGCAAGTCACCGCGATCACACTGCAGGGGACAGCGAGGGAGCACAGGATGCGTTAAGTATACAGCCCGAGTGTGGCTCGGGGTTACAGTTCGCAGTAGCGAAATTTAACCCCGAGTCACACTCGTGAATACTGCCAGGGAGGTTAATGACCAGAGCAATTTTGCTATTTTTGCTTTGTAGTTGTTCACCTGGCATTTTCTACTTTCAAACCTATTGCATTCCCACATATTATACACTGGTCTGTAAAGGACAGATATAGCTTTTTTTAATTAAGCCATCCAATACCAAGTTATTTTCCATAAAATCACTGCCCAGTTTTGTGGAAGAATACTTTCCATTATCCACACATTAAATATATACAATATTCACCGTAGCTAAAGCAATTTTGACAGACAGATGGTTCCCGCTGTTGGCTGAAAAGCACTACTACATTTCCATTTTAGCGTAAACTTTGTGGTTCCATGCAGAAAAAATGGATCTCAAAGCTTTTCAAATAAAATTCAACACATCGTTTATGTTTGCAATAACTGAAATTCCTTTGCATTTTTCTAGAATTATACCACATTGAGTATACTTGATATTGGGGCACCAGCAACTGCTCGTCATGAAGACTCAGTCTAGGTAGTGATGTAGGGAAGGTATCAACACCATGTTCAATATACAGTATTAAAATAGATATCTATAGAATTATTTTACAAGAAATATTTTTAAAAGAACATCACACTATATCACAACTACGATTTTTGGTGATAGACTGGGTTCCTCCATTACGGAGAGGAGGGGATTTATTAAAGTTATTAAAAAGAAAGGAGAAACTATGGATTCATTAACTTGACACATTGTGGCCTAGGGGCCTAAATAGGGAGTTTAATCTTGATGTATTTTATTGAGTGTCTGTTAATTATTTTATGTGTGTAATTTTCTATATGTACTATACTTGCTTTGTGATTAAAGAGACAGGTGGGAGACTAAAGAGTTAAAAGAATAAACCCCATATAAACTCCACCCTTGTTATCCAATTATTTGGATAATGATTTGGTCTATTTAAAGAACTGCATTTGTATGTACATCTATGCATGATTAAGGTCCTGTAGGACCGAAACTTCGCATTTGTACCTGCTGCATTTTTTTCAATAAACTTTTCCGATGAAGATATCTGTGTTTTGCACGCTTTTTGTGGATCTATGGATGTTCTTTGAGGTTTGGGCGGACCTCGCTGGCGTTTGCACCAGGATTTCTCCACTAGCCTGATAGAGCTCTCCCTTGGAAGGTACACCACGCTGTCTTTGTTTTGATCTCGAGAATTATTTTACATGACGAAAATAAAAACATCAAAAATCGCGGCCCAGCATCACAATGCTCCATGGTGCCCTATGGACTCCAAGAGGTGATGCTCACAGAGGCACAGAAGCATTACTGTGCTTATCAGGGAGAGTAGCGCTGTGTTCCAGGGCAGGCTGCTGAATTAGCGCCTGCCCTGGAATAGTGCAGAAAAATGGGGATGCTATGGGGAAACCTGCAGGCACTGGTTTCCCCGTTAGCATCCCCATTTTAGCACACACAAAGGAGTTGTAGATTTACAGCAGCTCTGGTTAAGTTAGTACCAACTTTGAAATATTGCCCCCAGTGTGAATGAGAAAACATAACTCAGGGCAGATTCAGAAATTTGTACTGAATGTGGGAATACGTCATATACATATTTTCTTTTCATTTATTTTTTTGTAACAAGAGTTTTATTAAAGATTTTCAAGGGCACAACAACAGCGATACAAAAACAGGGCAGTCGAAGAGAAGGCCATATAGAGTGAATTACATTGATGTAGATATCAAGAAATAAATGACCTGCATTTGTCAAATATCAAAAGTATCAAAATGAATACATATACGAAAATGAAGATGACAAAAACAACATTACAGAAGATACAAGTAAAAGAGGGGAGGGGGCAGGAAAGGGGCATGTGCTCAGTACTGAGGGGGGAGGCAGGGGGACCTCATAGATGGGGTGTAGTGGGGGGGTCGCTAGGAAAAAGGCCAGGGGTCGACCAGTAAAACCTGCGCCATAGGTGTGTGGCAGCAGTGCCATGAGACTGATGGATTAGATCTTCCACATTAGTGATGTGCAAGACTTTTTTTTTTTGTTTCTTTTCGCTTTGGTTTTTTTTCCTGGTCTTTTTTTTCTCATTTCGGGTCATTTCGGACAGTTTTTTGGTTCGGTTTGGATCGTTTCGGTGATTCGAATCATTTTGGCGATTCGGATCATTTTGGGTGATTCGGATCAGTTGGTTTTTCGTTTTTTAGGAGTTATTATTTTTTATTGCTTTTTTAAGAATGGGAAGTAGATTACTACCAATAGAATGAAAGTTTCTTTACTAGTTTATTTTTTTAGGATTTTTGTAGGCATTTTTTGGGTGAAAAGTTAGGTTTTCTAACTTTTTTTAAAGTAACAAGACTTTTTAACCCATAGGTTTCAATGCAGCATATGAATCCACACACCCCTGGGAACATGACCATGTCAAAAGTAAATAATAAAAAATAAATAATAATAATAAAATTATTTTTTTTTATTTTTTTACAAGCGTACCCTATAGAATATATAACCACAAAGACTTGGATGATAAAATGTGAAAAAAAATTAATTGTTATAGCATTCTGGCAGGGCATGTCATATACATATAATAATGATATATTATGAATCTGCTGACTCTGCTTAAAAAAAGGATATGTAATTTGTCTGGGTCGTATAAGAAAATGTGACTCCAAATCGCACATTTTTAAGCATGATGATCAAAAACACAAAAAATGAGCCCAGCACACGGGATGAACTGGTCCAGCAGTGAAGGGGTTAAAATGATAACAATGCATGAAAATAATAAAAAAGGCCCTGTAAAAATAATAAAACGGTTTGTTCCAGAATAAAAAAAAGTGCCATTAAAAAAAATGGAAATCAAAAATTTTGCCCAAAAAATCCAGAAAAATGCCTAAAAAATTCTAAAAATAAATAAAACTACTTTTGGTGCAAATGAAAAGAATAAACGTTTGAATAAAAAAATAATGTAAAGGCAAATATTTTTTGACGTTGAATCCTTTGGGATTTGCATGTTTAAACCTGTCGAACTGAAGCACCGAAAATCTGGGCATTTTGCCAACATTTCGGTGCAGTTCGGCATTCTCTGAACAGATTAACTATTACTTCTCTATAGGGATTTCACTGATGCGGAAAGTCACCAAATTGTGGCGAACTGAGACGAACTGCACCGTATTTCTGAATAGTCCAACCGCCACGAAATTGCACAGTACAGTGAAATTCACCATTCGGTGCAATTTGGTGGCAAGTTCAGCTCTGTTTGAATAACCCTTTTATGTTTTTATCTTATATTCCATGATATTGTATTGTATTGTATTGCATGGTATTGTTTATATTGCAATGTATTGTTCGTGGTTTTTTCTGCATTAATTAAAAAAATATGGGTAAGTCCATATGAAAGCATCAAGAGAAAAAAACTAATTTGCCATAAAAGTTGTATTAATGATTCGAAGGGAAGTTTTGAGGAATAAAATTTAATTATTTTCTTTTATACTTCTCAGGGACATTTTGGAGCTATTAAAAAGCACGTGCTTAGCTTACATAATGTCATAAAATGATTTGTGAAATGTAGTGTTTTGTACCGTTTGGAAACAACGTCATACTCTTAGCCTTAAAACACTATGCGAAGACATTAATAGCTCTTAAATGTCCAGTGCTTCTGTTTCCTCTTCCATGTGTTGACAGTTAAGATACACTGGAAAAAATGTACCCATTCTCAGATGACAGCCTAGTATATTATCTACCTATCCTGGATCCAATCATTTTGTCAGACTATTCTAAAATAACCTCTCTGTAATTCTGAAGCTGCTGGTCTTTATCTCCTTCCAGCTAGAATTTCTTTACTTTAAGCTGTATGGTAAGTGAAAATTACCTAGTGTTTACTTAGAAAAACAGGTTTGCCTTTTGTTGGGTGGGAGGGAATATGAAAATGTTGTCAAAGAGTAAGCAAATGTCCTTCTCCTTCCTGTAAGGCATGCATGTTACAGAATGAGAAAGCAAGGAAAGCCCAAGCCAAAATAGAAGAACACAAAAGGTTATCTATGGGGTCCATGTATAAATTCATCAAATTTAACTTATGGTCCTTGCTCTTGTGTTATCAGCACATGATCATACAGCAGAAGGTAAGGAGAACTGGTATTTTCATTTTATTGCATTATGTTTGTATAGGCATAACTTGCACAGTATATACTCGTTATCTCATGCTACCCAAATCTCTGTTATTTCACCTGTAGAATAAATTCTGTATAAACACTTTAATTCAGGATGCGTGTTAGGAGTAGTTTTTGTTGAAAGTCGCTGTATTGCTGACATTATAAAGATTTTATTAGTTTTCGTTTTTTCAAAATACATCACATTTTTAATGGCACCTGTTCTATTCATAGCTGGTATTTGGAGTATTTGCTATGAAAATAATATGGTTACGGAAAGAAAGTTGTAAAACCTGTAAGTTGCATGCCATTGTTCTATTTCTGGTGACCCTACAATAAAATAATGAAAATATGGTAATAAGAATAATATACTGCAATATACAAGATGCCAACGACTGTTGCAATGTGATTTTCATGTTTGGTTGCATATGTGCCTGGATTTCTTGTCGTGTTTATACTATTCTATAAGGGGCGTTGCATTCAATCAATATTTCAGCAATTCGTAAATAGACCCTTACATGTAAGTTCTGTACTGGATTACTTATTTACATCATGTCTTGCTCAGGCCTCGAAATAAGCGTTTTTCAAGCTAGGGAGCAATAAACAAATAATAATTTTAATACTCATAATGGACATTATGGAATTATCTCTAATTCTATTAATATGGGACAATAACAACTAACATCTGATAAAGTAGTGAAAGTGAGAAAATAAAAGAATTTTAGGTAATGGTTTTAATTTTTATTTTTATTCACTTTATGAAATTGAAGTCCCTTATAAAATTCTAAAAGACCTTTTCATACCTTACTATATTTCAGTCATTGAATCATTACGTTTATTATAGTATATTCAATGGTCTGTCTGAGGTTTATACATTTAGCCATGAAAACTTGCCAGTGTTTTTTTAGTTATAAGTTGACAATAATATATAGATAATATTACCTACTATAATCAGGTATATTACATTCTAATTTACAATATAGTTACTGAAACATAAGTATCAATAGATACATTGGGCTGTAGTCCAACCCTGGTGTAATCATAACCTGTGATGCTATAAACATACCAACTCCAGGACCTTAATGGGTCTAGAAAGTTTATTTATTTTTTACGTTTACTAACATGTCTTTTTGTTAGTTTAGCTACACAAAAAAGTTAATACACGCATTGGACGTACCCATATATTCTATTGGCATCTGTTCCTGTCAGAGTATATGGCTAAAATTGAAACCCCAACTATAACACATGTAAGGCTAGACCTCAACTAAGCCGTTAGGCGTAATAGTTCCAGATGTTGCCATATTAATGTTGCAAACAAACCTGTAAGCTTTTCTTGTGGCTTCGATGTTACAGCAGCTTACTGTAGTTGAATAGCTCCAGAGCCCCGTTCAATACCTCAGCAGCTGCTGAATTGCTGCAGCGCAGCAATTCAGTTTGCTGCAGCAGGGTCATTGAACATTGAAAGATTCAGATTGTTTTTCGTTTCACTCGGACAAAATATGATAAAGAAAAGCAGTCAGCACAATTCCGTTTTGTATGCACACACCACAAATGATATTTTTTATTGAATAAACGTTATGTTTACTTCAGAAACAAAATATAAATTTGTACTGTAATATATGTCTATGTGCAGGGGTAAATAATAAATAAATATTTTGTGCTTTGGTGAACAAAAACCTCAAAATTAACATTGCTGTACGGAATTGTTACTTGCTTCTTGGCGGCCGCCATCTTTAAGGCTGGGGTCAGACGAGCGTAGTGTTCACGTCCGTGATTGCGCCTAAAAGTACGTCCTTGATAGCATGACAGAAAACCCATCGGAGCCCGTTACACGAAGTACGTCCGCACTGAACTGCGGACGCACAATGGCGCGGCCCACGGACACAAGGCAGGCAGGAACGTACAACCCCTAGAACGGCCGCACAAAGTGCGCTACGTCCGCGACGTCCACATAGCTTTGTGTGTGAGTGATGGAACGTGGTCATACGGACTGCATTTATACGTCCAGCATTTTTCACGGACAAAATGGTTTTGCTTTTTATTTTATTTTCTCTCCTACATCCGTCAAAATATACGTCAGTGATAATCGGACTGTGTGGCCACTACTGCGTCTTCCGTACTGACGTACGTCCGTGTGCATGGACGTACAGTCCGTAGAAATCACGCTCGTCTGACCCTAGCCTAATACGTCACACTCAGCTACTCGCAGCATCTCCTTGGGTCGCTGCAAGTGCTAAGTTAGCAGTGCTGAGCGCTGAGTGGCAGAACGGCGTTCAAAGGCAAGTTGCTAACTTAGCACTTGCAGCGGCTGAGGTATTGAACGCACCTCAGTACTTTGCATAGGAGCCATTAATTTGCAGCTAGTGCAGCTAGGTGATTTTGCCTAATTTTAAATGTATCAAAAAATCCCTTATTTACCTTAAATCCCACAGTGCAGAGGGTGGATTGACTGGACGCTTTCTAGGGTCATGGTTATTAGACATGTGCATTCGTTTTAGTACTAAAACGATTTAGTCCGAATTTTGGGATAATTTAGTTTTAGTATGACTCAAGAGATACGAAACTGCTCAGTACAAAAAACGATAGAAACTAAAATAAAAATGCACTACATTTTAGTTTCAGTCCTTTTTGTGATATTACATTGATGAGTGAAGAAGACGAGTAATGAAGCGCAACATCGCAAAGCTACAGAAAAGGTTTGTATGCTTAATCCTTCCCGACCCCTACCCGAAAATCTGACAGTGATAGAGCTCCAGAATACTCACTCGCAGCACAGACAGACAGCACAGGAGAGGAAACCTTTACTTAACCCTTGCATGTCTATAAGGCAGACAAGATGATAAAAGCAGCTGGAGAAGGAAAACATTCAAATAAAATCACACTGAAAGCTAATGACAGAGGAGGGCTGGATAGTAAAAAACACTTTATAACAAGCAGCGCTGGGAGAAGAGAGGGACTTTATAAAACGTGTGTTATCTCCCCTCTCACTCTGCATAATAGGGGCTTAGGTCTGATACATTTTATATTATCCAGGAGCACTAACCCCCTTTCCTCATCTATAATACACACTTTATATAAAGTCCTTCTCCTCTCCCAGTGCTGCTTGTTATAAAGTTTTTTTTTTTTACGTCTGATACATTTAGTATCCAGCTCTCACAGGTACTCTGTCATTATGAAGTGCAGGAGGGGTGGGGTCGCACCTATTCCCCGAAGGGTTGGCTGCAACCACCAAATGCATCCAGCCCAACAACATGTGTAGAACATAACAAAGAAAAAATGTCATCTGCGCTTACTCCAATTATACCGTGTGAAACTAAACACAATTAGAGGTTTGGTTTCTTATCAATGGCCATTATAAGACTAGCTCGCCCGCCAACGTCACAGCACCTCTAAAAGGGCGAGTCCTAACCAAAATGAAACCACAGGCTGCTACATAGCAAACCATACCTGCTCATGCTGCTTGTCAAACATGAGGTAGACTGGTGGGCCTTTATTTATGCTCCCCCAGAAACAAAAATCCACTTTGGCATCAAAACAAAGACACGGAGCGGAGTCTTGCTGCAGGGATGACCTGGCTGGAAGTACATTGAAACATACATAGTGCAGGAGGGGTGGGGTCGCGCCTATTCCCCGAAGGGTTGGCTGCAACCACCAAATGCATCCAGCCCAACAACATGTGTAGAACATAACAAAGAAAAAATGTTTTCTGGGAGAGCATAAATAAAGGCCCACCAGTCTACCTCATGTTTGACAAGCAGCATGAGCAGGTATGGTTTGCTATGTAGCAGCCTATGGTTTCATGTTGGTTAGGACTCGTCCTTTTAGAGGTGCCGTGACGTTGGCGGGCGAGCTAGTCTTATAATGGCCATTGATAAGAAACCAAACCTCTAATTGTGTTTAGTTTCACACGGTATAATTGGAGTAAGCGCAGATGAAATTTTTTCTTTGTTATGTTCTACTCTGTCATTATGAGCCTTCAGTGTGATTTATTTGAATGTTTTCCCTGGATTTAAAGTGCTTTATTTTATTATAAAAGTAAATTTGCACCAGTCATCTCTTCTCTGAGCTTTCAGACCAATTTACGTTAATATTTTCCCTCTCCCCTGCTTTTATATTCCTGTGACTCCCCCACAGAGATACAAAGTTTAAGTAAAAGTTCCCTCTCCTGTGCTGGATAAGCATTGCATTCCGAAGTTCTGCACCCTCCACATGCCAATGCAGTAGGATGTTCTATACAGAGAGGGGCATTAATTAATGCAGGTGGATGTTATCTACATCAGGGTTTCTCGACTCCAGTCCTCAGGACCCACTACAGGCCAGATTTTGCAGATCACCTTGGGGAAATGCAGACTGAATACTGCAATCACTGAGCATCTAATTAGATCACCTGTGCTGTGCTTCGGATATCCCACAAACCAGGCCTGTTAGTGGGTCCTGAGGATACGAGTAGAGAAACACTGATCTACATTATACAGAGAGGGGTATTAAATAATGCAGGAGGATGTTCTATACATTATACAGAGAGGAGCCTTTTTTTTTTAGCCCTTTAAATCCAGTGGCTGTGAGCGCTGAGATCGGCTGCTTGTTATATTATCTCTCAGTACAATATATCAGGCTCAGCTGTTACAGTAACTGACTGTAACAGCGCTCAGAGTTTCAGTAAAACAAGGAAATAATATTGTTCTAACCTCTTATATATAAAAATATTATTTACTAGTTTTACTGAAACTCTGAGCACTGTGATGAGCAGCAGTCAGTTACTGTAACAGCTTTGCCTGACACATTGTGCTGAGAGTGAGAGATACTGTAACAAGCAGCAATCTCAGCCCTCTGAGGAGCCACTACTACAATAGTAATTGTATCCACTGGTTTTCGGATGAGTGAAATTAGTTTTCATACTAAAGAACTGAAGACGAATTTCTTTAGCAACTAAATAAATTGCATTTTAGTACTAATCCATTAGTTCAAAACGAAATTTTGTGCTGTGCACATGTCTAATGGTTATGAAGAAGTGTTCTTCCATGGCTCCTACAGTGGCTCCTGTGCAGTGTGCAATACTGCTCTGGCAAGCTCATTCAGAGTCCAGTTTGGCTCAATTGATTCCTATGGAAGTTACGGTCAGTTGCAGGAAAATATTCCAGCTCAAGCTACTGATACAGGTGCTTGGTCGTAACTGTTAATGGTGTACTTCAAAGAGGAAAATGCTCATACACCTTTTTACCATTTGCAGTTCTCCATTAACAGTGAGGTTGTGATCTAGCTTATAAAGTTTATATAGCGCTTTGTATTGCATGCCAAGCCTTTGGTATTAATATGTGTCTCTACAGAGACATTAAATATCAGGAGATTAGCTACGTGGCTCTGGAATAATGGCAACATATTCAAAATATAACCCGGTCTCATCTATATTCATAACACTACCATCAAAAATGTTTAATGCTTAAAAAAAACATCTTTTTGTGTAAATTACTGTTAAACTCTCTTCACTACTTATGGTTTTATGTGACATAACGTAAGTACTTGCATGTGAATGGCATGCTGGGCATATCTTCCTCTTCCCTGTTAGGATGCGGAGGACGTGCCCAGCTCGTTGTCAAGGTCCTGGTAAATATCAGCCACCAATCACAGACTTCCTCTGCAGGGGGCTGACATCCATTGAACAAGTCAGAGACTTTCCTTTCCAGTGATACCAAACATGACTATGTAATGTGCAAAAATAATAATAATAAAAAAACAAAAAATAAAAAATAATAATTGTTTTATTCTAAAGCAATGGAATTGTCTATTTGTGACGTATAAAATGAGCAATACCACTGCCAATACTCACCTGCTCATTTCTCACGCAGGGAGCAAGTTCAGAGATTTATGCAAAGTTATATTATTCATTTAACAGAATCTTCCAAAATAGAAGCGAAAAATTTAGTTTTTTCAGTTTTGGTTAAAAGTGCATATTTTCTTAGAAAAATGTAATAAAAGGTTCCCATTTCTATTTTTTTAACAAGAGTACTACATAGAATACATAACCACAAAGGCTTGGATGATACTATCAAAAAATAATTTTAAATACTGCAAACTATTTATATACATTATAATTATAGATTTATATTTTTTTGAAATTTTTTGTTATAGCTTTCTGACAGGTCATGACATATACACATAATATTGATACATTTTCATCTCCTGAGTCCACTGAAAAATAGGATATATAATTTGTGCTCATTTTGAGCACAAAATAGTCAAAATGAGCTCAGCACATAGGGGTGAATGGCTCAGCAACGAAGGGGTTAACAGCATATAGAGTATCATGAGATATTTAAGTACTGTCTTCAAAAGGTTAGTGGTAACATTATTCATACATGATTATCATTATATAACAAAACATTTTGAAAACTATGCCACGTTAAGTGCAACATATTAATCTATATCTGTATATATAACCATCATGCCTACTTTCCACTCATGTGATATCATAAATAAATCTATATTAAACAGACAAAAGAGCATGACTTTTTAATTCCAGGTTATTTATTAGACAATTTATTTAATGTACTGTAGAAGTTATAGCTATAAGCACCAGCTTGAGGCATAAACAGTAACTTTGTTTCTAAACTTTATAAAAAAGACTGACTTCAAATTTGAACATAGTATGTAACAGAGACTAAATTAAATAAAATACGGTAATACAGTCTAAGCAAGATAATTATTTTCTTCAGAGGGACGCAGATTATTATTGACTTGACAAGCAGGTGGTACAACATATTAAAGCTAGATGAAGGCAAGGTAATCTGGAACAGGATATATATATATTATAGAACATAACAAATAAAAAAGGTTGCCATTTGCGCTTATCCCTGTGGCTCCACACAAAACAAAATAACAGAAGTTTTATTTTACTTAAATGGCCATTGAAGTGTCAAGCCCACCCGCCATGTCAAGAAAGACACCTCTTTCAAGGTGGGTCCTAACTTAATGTAACCCAAAATTGCTCACAGCAACTACATGTCCTCCTGCTGCTTCTCAGCTAACAGAAAAAAAATGGTGGGTTTATATTTATATCCTCAACACATTTCCACTTTTGAAAATGAAAACATGGAAAGGGACAGCAATAAATGACCTGGCTGGAAATACAGCAAAATAAACAAATATGCACAGAAAGCGGTTTCGCGCACTAATTTCCTACCTGGGCGGCTGCATAAACCAGAAGTATCCAGCCCACTTCATGTATAAAACATAAGAAAAAAAGGTTGTCATTATGCTTATCCCTTGTAAAAGATGCCTTGACGTGACATGTGGACTTAACATTTCAATGGCCATTTAAGTACACTAAAACCTTTGTTTTGTTTCACATGGAGCCACAGGCATAAGCGCAAATGACAACCTTTTTTCTTGTTATGTTTTATTCATGAAGTGGGCTGGATACTTCTGGTTTACGCAGCCACCCAGATAGGGAAATAGTGTGTGAAACTGCTTTCTGTGCATATTTATATGAAATATGATGAGTGAAAATTAAGCACAGCGCTCAAGTTGTTATGCTGTACGGCTCGAGCATTGTACTTTGCATCCTGGGTGTGATCCCCAATAAGTAGCAGAGCATACTTGGAGCTTTAGTTCAAAAACATCTGGAGGCCAAGGTTGCTGACCCGTGGTATATGTGATTATAAGTGCACATGACTTTTTTTGGTATGTTATACTTGTATTTCCGCTATATGCTTTTTAAAAGACACTTCAGTAATTTATGGTCCACAGTTATCATAAGGTTTCTATAGTTCTGACACTGGTGCGTAAGCACACACATATATAACTATAGAAAACGTTATGTATTTTAAAGCAGAAAGGGCTGGCAAATGTCGGCCTGGGGGCAAATACTAGCAAACAGCCCTTTCACAACCCCCCAAAAAATAATATTAAACCAAATCTCACACCTTTTCCATACAGTTATCTTATCACAGAATTTTATATGTTAAATATTAATTAATATCCTTAATACGGATTATATTGTCATATTATTTTGTCCTTTATTCCACAAAGTTATATACAGAGTTACATAGTTACTGTCAAGCTTTATGGTTTTTGCACAATTTTTCCTGCTTGAAAGGAACTTCAAACATCAACACTGGAAATAATAACTGGAATCCACTCTTCATTTCTTTCACTTGCAATTAAGTTTAATTTCAGTAAATTGGGTAGTAAATATAGTAGCTGTAGATTGATTAGGTGAATAGATGAATAGTTGGTGAATAGTTGAATAGTGATTAGATGAATTAAAGTGATGCATAGATGAATTAGATAAATAGCTGAGTAGGTGAATTAAAAGTGATGAATTAAAGCTGAGTAGATGAATTAAAAGGTGAAAAACCTTAAACAGAAAGAAATACAGAAATTTTATAACTACATTGCACATAAAGCTTGTTAATCATTAACTTCTGTGCCAGCTTCATATACATTCACTAGCACACACTTCTAGAATATCATTACTGCCAAAATATATTTTAACTTAAAGAAAACAGACATGAAATGAACCAATATAAAGAACTGCATGTGGAATCTCCTCACACTGAGAATGAAATAGATCTACAAGTTAACTGACTGCATTTATCACTAAACTGGCTCAATTCCTTTCTTGTACATGAATTTAAAACCAATCCTTTTGCTCACCGGCTGCCACTCCAGGATCTGAAGATGTTTGTAAATTTCTGTGCACTTTCTTATGTCCAGGTTGCCTGCCTCATGGCATGGCATGGAGCTCTCAGATGGCCCCTCCCTTCCTCCACAGATTCCCTCTCTGAGGCTGCTGGGAAGCCTGACCTCTGCTCTGATTGGCTGACCCTAACTGGAGCTGAATTGCATGCAGGGACTAGTAGTTCTCACAGACTTTTGCAGATTTCAATTACCTAAACTGAATTAGTCTTTTTATTATCCCACTTGCTTGTACCTTAGCTGATCATTCTGTACTTCTGGCAGTTTGATTTGACAGTTACATAGGCTGAAAAAAGACATGCGTCCATCAGGTTCAGCCTTTCACACATCACCTACTGCTGTTGATCCAAAAGAAGGCAAAAAACCCAGTCTGAAGCGCTCGCCAATATGCAAGACACTGGGAAAAAAATTCCTTCTTGACCCCAGAATGGCAGTCAGATTTCTCCTTGGATCAAGAAGCTTACCCACATATTAAATATTATGACCCTTAATATGCTGTGTCTGCAGGAAGTCATCCACTCATTTTTTAAAAGTCTGTACAGTCTCTGACCCAACCACCTCGACAGGCAGAGAATTCTACATATATACTGCTGTGAAAAAGTTTAAGAATATTAAATAATAATATTTAATTGACTCTAAATATAATCCCTTTAACTTTCTTACTAATGAATACATTTGCCCCATGGCAGCCTTTCTCCTGCATTGCGGTGTATATAGATAGCCCCACTCACCTTATATTGTATTAAATTGGGATTGGGGCTAACAACTTGTGGCTCACAGGCCCTATGTGCTAGTGGTCCAAGGGGAAATTGCCCCCTTTGCCAGTCCTCCCCTGATTTCTCATACTATAGAACCAACCATAATTTATCCAAACAAAACTATTCAAAAATTCTACACTTTTTGTTTTCTAGTTATATATTCTTTATAATTGTTATGTGAATTGATTTCCTTTTAAAAGCTACATTTTAGAAATGCTTCCTAGCTTTTATTTATAACATGGGCTGTGTGAATGTCAAGATTTAGAAGTCTTTCTTCCACTGAATTCTTTGCAATGCTAATGGGAGTATTTTATCTAAGGGGGACCATAGCCATGACAACCACAGAAAAGAAGTTTGTCGTACTTCCTCAGTCTTATGATTCCTACTTGAATGTCTCTGCCAAAATGTTGGACAGATCAGCGTTCTGTAGAAATAAGTGAAAAGGACATCTGACCCCAAATAATCTGTCTTCCCATTTATTGTCTCTGGATTAATAGTTTACTAAATGTGCTGTGAGATTCTTTGTATGATCTCAGTCTGATGACACTTTGTGGCTGAGACAATCCGATGCAATAATATAAAAGGGGGCATTGACACAGTGGGTTTCATTAAACTTAGAGCAAGTAAGCTGATCACATCCTCTGTTCCTAAATCTATACGTATTAGGGCACCTGCATCACTTTTTATGCGTGAACTTTAGAAAAAGGTAAGCAATTATTTGAATCTGTGATTTGACTATGCATGTTAAGTCTATAGTGTGTAAGAATGTGATTCTTTGTTTTAAATGAGGTAAATGTCAAGCTTCTAAATCATTTTTGACTTATGTCGATTTTGCAAATTGCTCATGAACATTTTCTAACTTTTAATCGACTTTAGTTTGTTTGCCTAAAACGGATTTGTCGTTGCTACAAATGAACCTGCATATCTCAGAGTGGCAGAATGCTCTCTTACCCCCTTCACTACCTAGCATTTCTTTTCAAATTAATATTTATTAAAAGGTTTTAAAACTTTTTTCTGTTTCCGTTCACAAAAATAAATATTCACAACAAAAGCAGTCAACTAATTAGGGATACAGAAAGAAAAAGGAAAAATAAAAAAAGGGAAAGTGAGGGAGGGGGTAGAATTCTATCCATCTCATAAAATGTTTACAATATAATATTCAAGCAGTACAACTATGAGTTCAAATAAGTATACAGTGACATTAAACATTGTAGTTATTTCCATAAGTACACACATAAACCGAAAAGGTCAAATCAAACCCGTATCGCGTGGCCATTAACATTACCTACAGTATTATTTTCCCATATGTTCCAAAAATATTTCAACTTCATGGTAAACAGAGATGGTTGTTTTAATGCCAACTCATAATCCTTATTTTCAAGTATCATTTGGATGACTTCATCACATGTAGGGGTTGTGGTAGTTTTCCAATGTCGTGGAATGATAGCTGCTGCTGCAATCAGTATATGTCTTATTATTATGTCCAATTTAAGAGTGTTATCTGGAAATTGTTTGAAAAGTAAAAGTTGGGGTGAAAAAGGACCAATATGAGATGTGACACTAAAGGACGAGTGTATATACCTCTTTCCAGTATCTACGAAGTTTTGAACAATGTCACCAAATGTGTGCTACGGTGCCTTCACCTCCACATTCTCTCCATCACCTGTTTGAAACTGAGGAGTCAAATAAATGGAGTTTAGTGGGGGTGAAGCCCTGTTAATTCTAAAGAAATCCGATATACAAATAGACGCAAATATATGGCATTCCAACCAATTATTCAAAATAGATGTGTTTTTTCAGAGAATTCACCGATGTCATGTAACATAATGAAGGAGAAATTTAATTTGTGTGAGGATCTAGGAGACAACACACTAAGATCGTAGCTATTTTGAAGCAATGATTTTGCGTCCCGGGGTTACACCACAAAATGACAACTTTGCAATTGTCGGGCATAGAAAACATTTGCTTACATAATCCACAGCAGCGTAATATGATTTCCTTTTGTTATCGCTCCTTAAAAAATAATACTATCAGCAAAGTTAATTTCATGTTGGCGTGGGAGAGGGAGTTAAACTTGAAGTTCAGCCTGTAAGAATGGTTTTCCATTGCAATGGCTCTCAGGCAGTGTTTCCCAAACCTGTCCTCAGGACCCTCTGCCTCGCCAGGTTTTCCAGATATCTGAAGCACAGCACAGGTGACATGATTATGATTTGCTGCTCAGTGATTGCAGGATTCAGTCTGTATCTCCCCAAGGTGATCTGCAAAATCTGGCCTGTTTGAGGGTCCCGAGGACAGGTTTGGGAAACACTGCTCTAAAGGGTATCACACAATGTTCGAATCATATAGAAATACACCATAAAATAATTTACAGGTGGTATACCTAGCATTTCTTGTTGGATTTTTTTTCTTCTCATAACATTTATTTGTAAACAAAGGGATGCACACTTAAGAATTAAATATAGGATTAAAAATCAATTTTGCACAGAGATTGGTGTTCTAAAATAATTAAGTGATTAAAATGCTCATTTTTAATTCCACATGTATTCATTTTTCCTTAACAGAAATATTTCCGGGATGAAAGGGTCTAGACTGGGGTTGTCAAACTGATTGTCTCCCATATGTTAATGCCTACAATTCCCAGAATTCTTTTAATGCAGTTGATGGGCAGGAGGTCACAGGAGTTGTAGTAAAATAAAAGTGGTCAGAAATTCTGCTTTCTAGTGAACGCAATTAGATTACTAGCAATGCAGCTTTCATATGTATACCAAAAGAATACAAAATTAATCTGTATGTGGCATAATACCTGTATAAGGAAATTACAGTAACATCTTATATCTGTATAATACAGGGATTGTAAACAATTATAACCCACTGAAACTTTTCCCTATACTGTAGTGAGTTCCCTCTTTATTATGCTCTTTTCCAGGCTATTATAATGCTTAGTAAGGTTTACAAAACAGAAAAAGGAAGAAAAAATGCAGTAAATCTTTTCCTTTTGTTGTCTGGATTATAGTCATGAGAAACGCCGGCATTTCTCAGCACTGCAGTATCAACGATTTTATCAGTTTTTTGTAATGTCAGCAAAATACCTGCGCTTAGTGCATAACCCCCATTATGGTATTTTAATTTTAACTAATTCAATTGAATTAATTGAGGCAACCTTAATATCAATGTTCATCCCCAGGGCTCAATGAAAATAAAACCAGTATATTTGTTTTTTACACATATCATACCATATAAGTAAACCATTAGACCATTATATATTTTACCAGTAATCAGATTTTGACTTGCAAAACAAATCATTATTTTGTAATGGCAACAAAACATTGTTAATTGTCTACGATGAAAATTAATGTGTCTGCTTTTGAATGGGGAATTATTTTAAAACAGTTATGAAAATATTGTAAAGCAGCATTTGTTGTAATTGTGTTCATTTTTAGTTATTTGAGAAACAAGTAATTAAAAATGTGAAATCCTGGTAATTATTTTTAATTATATTCAATAGTAAAAAATATGGATTTTTTTAGTGCTCCCCTGATGATATTTAATCGAAGGCAGTAAGACAAAGCAGGCGAGTAATACAATATAAAACTATACAAAATATTATGTGTGTTTTAATTAAAATGAAATGGTAATGTAAAGAATAATATTTGCATGTTCGTGTTTACATGATACTTTGCAAGCTGAACTGTATAAATATATTATAAATAATTGGCTTTTGTATACTACATCGGATGCACTATTTAAATGACTTTTTGTTATTTATTTTTGTTTACTGTTACACTGGTCTGTGCTAGTCCCTGGCAGGTTCAGAGAGGGGGCACAGGGGGCCCCCCAGCTGAAATTCTGTTGTAAGACATACAGGGGGTATTTGGATCCATATACAGTACCTCCAGTTCCATAGAGCTTAAACACAGGCAAGTAAGGTACCAAAGTCTGGCCATTCCAATGATACCAAACATGACCAGGTGCAATGTAAAATCAAAATAAAAGAATTATTTTTCAATTTCGGTTAAAATTGCGTATTTCTTTAGAAATATGCTGCAACGGGTTCTCTAATTATGATTTTCTTTAAAGAGTACCCTTTCAAATATATAGCTTCAAAGCTCATAAATGTCATGAGCAAAAAATGGTCAAAACTAACTCGGGGGGGGGGGGGCTCAGAAGCAAAGGGGTTAACATATATGTAGATAACCTATGTAGTATACTTGAAAATGCTATTTCCTGGCTACACTCAAAATCTATACACCCCTATAGTTTGTATAGTGTATGGCCAAGCATGTGTGTATATCTTTGTAAGTAGATGTAGCTAGTATATATATGGGTGTGCATATAGCAATGTATATGTGTATCTATGAGTGTCTCTGGGTGTTTGTATACAGCTCTGCATGAGTGTGTATCTGGGTGCGTACCTCCCAAATGTCCCTAATTTAGTTCCAGATCCCTCTGCCCTCTTTTTTCCATAACATTCCCCTCTTTAGGAGCTCCGCCATATATTCATGGATTGCAGGTGTAAAGCAATAAAACTCCCAGCAATGTATCTCTAAAGTATAATAAATGTTGTTAGAAATTGCTCACTGTAAATAAGATACTTTGCTTTTCTTCTAAGTTACATTTTTATTGACATAAATGGACCAATAGGTTGTGATACCGCCTAAACTGCCTCCAGCGACTTCCCTAGATGGTGTGTGTATGTACAGTATATAGATATCTATGTGTGTTTATCTCTGTATCATATAGCTATATATGGGTATTAGAGTGTGTATGGGTGTGTTATTAATGGTGGTGCCCATTACTCAGTGACAGGCATTCATGTGCCAGTATTCAGACTGCAGAACATTGCTGTGTGGCAGGGGTGTAACCATAGCTGCCTCTAGGGGATGCAAGGGGGCAATTACCCCCCTAGGTTATTCCTTGCCCCCCCATGTGCTCCCTCACCAGGGATCAACATCCAGCTTCCCACATAGTCGGACCACTGTATCTTTGGCCCTGTGCGTCATACGTGGTCAATCGATGTGTCATTGGAAAGGGCAGAGTCTGGCCTTGCCAACAATTCAATTCAAACATGACCATATTAAGCGTAAAGACAAAATCATAAATAATGAAATAAAAACGTAACAATTTTTTTCACTGTGTGGAAAGGGCTCAGCAGTGACAGGGTTAATGGGCAGACTATATATTACATTGTGTATTACTTAAATTTTTGTCTTGGTTTAGTTGTATATTAAGGGTTAATGGGCAGGCTTCATCCCTCACAGTATACATTTTATTTTTTCATTTACTAAAGCATTTTAGGAGTTAATGGGTAGGCTACATGCCTCACTGTGTATATATTTCACATTTTCTCTTGATTACTGGCATTTTAGGAGTTAATGGATGGGTACATGCCCCACAGTGTATTCACTTCATGTTTTCACTTGATTAATGGCATTTTAGGAGTTAATGGGTAGGCTACATGCCTCACAGTCAATTCATTTAATGTTTTCCCTTGATTAATGACATTTTAGGGGTTAATGGGTAGGCTACATGCCACACTGTTTATTATTTTTATTGTATTTCCCTGCTTTAATGGCATTTTAGGAGTTATTATGGAAGTTAGAATCTAAAGGGTCTATTCGTCTTTAGATCCTTTGCTTTTTATCAGATTTCGGGGATTCAGTTTTGGTGATCTCCCTATATAGCAAATGGTCACCATAATTTGCGAAAATTGGAGTCGCTGAAGCAGTTTTCGGACATCGGCAAAAAATGCAGAATTGCAGCAAATAAAATATTGAATTTATGTATTAGGTTAGTACAACAAAAAGGTATCATTGCACCACACTACTCTGGGATTTTGGAATCATATTTATATATACTTATTTACAGGGTTATCCAAAGAGATTCGAAAAGTCACCGCACGTTCGGTGACTTTTCGTTCTCTTCAATTCGGTTCTTTTGCCGATCCATTTCGGTGACCCTGCGGTGTATTCAGCAAGCACCACAGGGTCCCCGAATTGCAGGGAAAAGCTGCCGCAAACCTGACGAAAACTAACCGAATGCACGCTGAAAACAAGCAAAAACATCTGGATTAACCTTCGAACAGGAGCCGAACAGGAGCCGAACAGGAGCCGAATCACACAGAGCCGAAGCAGCTGAGACATAGAGGAGGCAGTGAATAAATTAGAAAAACCATTTGTATGAATCTGGGAAAATGAAACGCTGTTTGCAAAGAAACTACTAAGCGAAAATGTCTGAAATTTTCACAGGAGGTCCAGGGAATGATAATAAAGAGGGCTGTTACAAAAAAAATAAGTAAACTGAAAAAAATAAATAAAAAAAATCGGACTTTTAAATTTTTTTTAAAAAATTCAGAAAAATGCTTAAAGTATCCTAAAAAATCTATAAATAAAGAGACTTTTTGCTGCAGAATTTTATAATGAACGGTTTATTAGATATTGAATTAAAACAGGAATATTTTTAACATTGAAGCCTATGGGATTCTCCTGAATAAATTTGCCGAATTAAACCACCGAATGGCAGGGCATTAGGGGAACCTTTCACTGCTGGTTTGTGTTCTCTGAATAGCCGAAGCAGTGCTTTTTCATGGGGATTTCACTGCCCTCGAACAGGGACCGAACAGGCACCGTATGTGCAGGCAATTCGACAGGATTTGGCGAATTGCCTGCTCTCTGGATAGCCGAATGGCCAGGAAAGGTAACCGAACGCTGATTTTCAGCGTTCGGTTACCTTTCTCAAGCAATTCGAATCTCTTTGGATAACCCTGTTAGTTTTTTCAGTGATATGATTTAGTGGTTAAAATTATAAGTGCCCCCCAGTTTTGACTGTGGTATCTTATGTGCCCACCTACAGTATATATTGTTCCTAGAGACGCCACTGGACGTAACTACCAGGGGTGCAGAGAGTGCTGCTGCAACTGGGCCCCTGAGTTTGGGGGGGCATACACAGTTGGCGACAGCCTTACATGGGCAGCTTGGCATGGGCCTCACCTATGAGTCGCTCATACAGAGCACACATTACTGTGAGTTTTGTTGCTGTAGAACTCTGAGATATACATGGTGCACATTACATTAATGGGATGGAGTGAAGTGGTCGTAGTGGACCTGGAAAAAAATGGGACACTGATTGTATCGAGTCGATATTGTGTATCTGGAGGGGACTAGTGCATGGGGATGACGGGGGGATACGTTTTTGACAAGGGTGGGGGGCACATGTGCCGCAATGTTCTGGGGAGACTGAGTTTGATAGCGCAGGCTGTGATTTAGCGCCTGCTCTGCCTGTCCATGTTACTGCAAATCAAACACCAGCTGTTAGCCAAAATTGATAAAGTGCTCTTCCCAAAACCTGTTTCTGGATCCACCCCCGGTGCTGTATGTGCTCACTCCTTTTACTAGTTTATGTGCAACACGTTTTGAACAATGTATCACTCGTGAATTATGAATAGGAGCGCTGAATGATAGTAGTACGGTTCTTTCCACTATAGGCACAGGCCCACAGAGTCAATTAACTAAGTGAAAAGTTATGTTTGTGTCGCTGATATCCCAGGGCAGACAAAAAAATATATAATGGCTCTGGTAACCCATTAAACATTTATATTGCTTGGTTGTTTCTATAATTGAAGTCTGGATCATGCAGATGATTAATACCAATCATTCTATATATTACAAAATAACTATCACACCAAAATGGCACATCAAAAGATTAGAACTACAAGGGATTAAAGCAATGTTTCTCAAACCTGTCCTCGGGATCCTCAACCAGGCCAGACTTTGCAGATCACCTTAGGGAAATGCAGAGTGAATCCTGCAATCACTGAGCAGCAAATCATATCACCTGTGTTGTGCTTCAGATATCTGGCAAACCTGGCATGTCAACTGAGGACAGGTTTGGGAAACTGGCTTAAAGGGACACTACCCCCCAAAAATGAAATGTTCTTATTTTGTTAAAAAAAAATTGCTGATAACTTACATGTACTTTATCTTTCTCATGTTTGTTTACTTAAGAAAATATTTTACTCTATATGTGTCACTGGGTGCATCTGCTGTGTTACTGTGTTACTGGGACAGGGTGAAGAGGTGGTACTTGCCCCAGAATTTCACGGTAAAATGGGGATGCTACTGGAAATCAGCAGGTGCAGATTTTCCCTGTTAGCATCCCCATATTAGCTTGAGATAGGGAATAGGGACCAGGGGGGTGCAAAATGCACCCAGTTGACAACCTCTACGGGGTGACACCACCAGGCAGAATTACTTGCAATTAAAACTCTTGGCTGCGGTCCAGGGTGGAATCCCTTTGTGGCCTGACCTCCTGGAAGTCAAACCATGCTTTGGGACCTTCCCCCACCCACTGATGTCAGCACGCATGGATTTAACAATGTCAGAAATGGGACCACACCCTGGTTGGGCAGGGAGTTCCCTATGGAGGAGATATAGGGGTCCAAAGGATTCCTATATCTCCGGAACCTTGGCAGGTACAGCATGGCCTTTTAAATAACAAGGTTCTATTCTACTCCATCCAGCTGGCTATTGGTCACTTTTCAATCATAAAGTGAACAATGATGCTACTCTAACTCACCAACTCATTTCCCATGTCACCAGCAAGTGTAGAGGCACAATGTGTAATTAGGCATTGTTCTGTCAAAAAAATAATCTGCAGCAAGGAAACTTTGGAACTCCAATCTTTACATTGCACAAGGTCAACTGAAGTGTCATTGGAAAGGTCAGAGTCTGGTCTTTCTAACAATACCAAATATGACCACATAACCTGTAGAAATAGAAAATAAAAAAAATGCAAAATTTACTTTTATTTTGTACTCTGTTCTAGGCAGTGAAATTGCTTTTACTTATAAGGCAATCAATGTGCAGGAGCGGACTGACCCATCGGGCACTCGGGCGCTGCCCGATGGCCCGCAGGTCGGTGGGGGCCTGGTTTTGGCAGATTCAGTGGGCCCCCAGTGTACCCTGCCTGTTTCACAATCCCGCAGATCCGGATCCGGATTCAGACTCAGAGTCCGAATCCAGAGCTGTCTGCCAACACAGCGGCACAGTGCACTGTGCTGTCTGTCCCTCACTAAAGAGAGCGGCTGCGGCGCACGTTAGTGCAGCCACAGTCACTCACACTGCGGGCCTCGGCCTCCCACATTAAAAAGAACCTTGCACCCTGATATGGTGCCGCCCGCTTCATCACGTGCTGCGTGTAGTGCACTGCACGCAGAAGCAGAAGAGGAGGGCAAGCACATGTTCAAAGCCCAGCCCAGCCTGCATCCACTCCACACTGGGAGACTAGAGGAGGACACCTAGGATAGCCAGCTCGGGCCCCAAACATCTACATAGATTGTGGTAGAGATAAAAAAATGCTGTGGATTATGTGCCTGCTCATACACCCCTGCATTTACTATGAGTTATATTGCTGTGGATTCTGTGCCTGCTCATACACCCCAGCATTTACTGTGTGTTATATTGCTGTGGAGCTCTGTGATACGCTCACACACCGCACATTACTGTAAGTTTTATTGCTGTGGGGCTCTGATACGCTCATACACACCGCACATTAATGTGAGTGTTATTGGTGCAGAGCTCTGTGATATGCTCATATACACCGCACATTACTGTGAGATTTATTGCTGTGGAGCTCTGTGATAAGCTCATACACACTGCAGATTACTGTGTGTGTTATTGCTGTGGAGTTCTGTGATACGCTCATTTACACCGCACATTACTGTGAGTTTTTTTGGTGTTGTGCTCTGTGATACGCTCATACACACCACCCATTTCTGTGAGTTTTATTGCTGTGGTGCACAGTGATAAGCTCATACACACTGCACATTACTGTGAGTTGTATTGTTCTGAAGCTCCGTAATGTGCAGTGTGTATAAAGTGTGTCAGTAATGTAGAGTATTTTATAATCCTGAAAGGTGTTCGGCAGTTTCCCATATGTGCCACAGGGACCTACTGTGTCACGGCTGTAGCTGCCACGAGTGTGTGACAGCTACCGCAGCAGAGCAGTGGCAGTTTGTATGTCTGGAGGGGGCTCAATAGATTCTCCAATTCGCTGGGGGCCTGAGTGGATTATAGTAACTCGTTAAGATTATTATTTTAAAAATTGTGTGAATAAATTCTTTAACACACCAATGTGCATGTAGGTTGTGCGTTGTATGAGTGGGGTTTTGTATGGGTGTGGCCTACTGTGGGCATGGCACAAGGGGCCCCACGAACTCCTATTGCCCAGGGGCACCCTTAGTTGTCAGTCCGCCCCTGTCAATATGGGTGCACTAACGTCTCATTTCCAACAATGGGAGCAAATGGGGAGGTGATGGTTCAATTCGTTATTACGCATTTGTTCTTCTAAATCACTAAGTGCCGGACCGCTGTGAGGAGAGTGGAGGTTCTTTGGACCCCTGTATCTCCATTCGTACACCCCACAAATTTAGGTGTCAGTGGACAAGTCAGTGTCTGGTCTTTCCAATGATAACAAACATGACCATCTAAAATAATAAAAGAAAAAAAAAAAGTGGGTTTTGGCCATTTGTCACGTATAAAATGAGCGATACCACTGCCATACTCATCTTCTCATTTCCCACACTGATAGCAAGTTCAGTGTTTTATACATATTCATACTATTCATAAAACACAATCTTTCAAAATACAATAGAAAATTAGCAATTTTATGAGTTATTTTATAAGCAAGTATGTTACTTCGTTCCGCTATTGATCTGTTATTATCATCCACCTTTCACCCACACTGCCAACTCTCAACTTAAGGATTTTTTACATGGTGCCCGCTTTCTATGGAACTCCCTTATTTGCAACTGATGACACGCCCTGTCCCTCCATTCTTTCTAGACATCTCTGAAATCAAATTATTTCAGAGGCACGTATCATTTCACTCCATAAACACCTATTGCACCTTTTCTAATCACAGCCCCCATGTACCCAGTTACTTCACAAACTCAGCTATTTATCCTCACTTGTGCATGCCAGTCCTTTCCTTTTATGCTGTAAGCACTTGAGCAGGGTCCTCCTTTCCCATTGTTCTCAGTGTGTTTGTTGTTTTTTTAATTAGGTTTGTCTTGTCCTCCACATTATACAGCGCTATGAAATTTGTTACCACTTTATGAGTACTTCTAATTATAACATGTAATCAGGAAGTTAAAACAATAAAGGAATTCCTTTAATTGTGTCAATGTTTGCTCAGTATTGTACTTTGTATGTACCTGGATGTACGTAACCTGCTGTATCTGAGTATTTTGTCCCTCCCCTTCTTCCCTTCTTTATCCCCTTTTTACTATTGTTACTTAAATAAAAGACAAGTTCAAGTTTGAAATCAATAAAGGAACCCAGCATAAAACTAACACTTGGATAACCAGTTAGAGAATAAAATATAGTTCTTAAATTAAATACCGTATCTCACAGAAGTGAGTACACCCCTCACATTTTTGTAAATATTTTATTATATCTTTTCATGTGACAACACTGAAGAAATGACACTTTGCTACAATGTAAAGTAGTGAGTGTACAACTTGTATAACATTGTAAATTTTCTGTTCCTTCAAAATAACTCAACACGCAGCCATTGACCTTGCGCTCCTCCACCTTCCGTTTGAGGATGTCCCACAGATGATCAATAGGGTTTAGGTCTGGAGACATGCTTGGCCAGTCCATCCATCACCTTTACCCTCAGCTTCTTTAGCAAGGCAGTGGTCGTCTTGGAGGTGTGTTTGGAATTGTCATCATGTTGGAAAACTGTCCTGCGGCCCAGTCTCCGAAGGGAAAGGATTATGCTCTGCTTCAGTATGTCACAGTACATGTTGGCATTCAAGGTTCCATCAATGAACTGTAGCTACCCATTCCTGGCAGCACTCATGCAGCCCCAGACCATGACACTCCCACCACCATGCTTGACTGTAGGCAAGACACGCTTTGTACTCCTTTGTCTTTGTACTCCTCACCTGGTTGCCACCACACACTCTTGACACCATCTGAACCAAATAGGTTTATCTTAACTGTTTGATCCTGCTCATTGTTTTCCTTTAGTCCTTCCATAAAAAGAAAACCGGGAAAATTGTATCACATGAGGAAATCATTCGTCGTTACGGTTCTGAAACTAAATGGTGCGGCAATGAGTTTAAGGGACACTCTACATATCCTGAACTCTTTATATTTTTAAAGTGGTCAAGATGTGATGAGGGCCCCCTTTCCAGCTGCCCCAACCTGGAAGAACCACAGTTTGACATGAGGAGTTTCCTAGCATCACCAGCAGTGAGGATTTTTGAATTTCTCGGCTGCCAGTCGCCAGATCGGTCACTAGTGACATCATCAACACACAGAGAGTGCAAATGCCGTCCTCTATGAGACTAATCACTCTAGAGAGCACATGCGAGCTTGGCACACAGCAGCAGTCATATGTTGTCATATAGATATAAACACATGGAAATGTACAGAGATATACAAAGAAACACATACTAACAATCTAAGTAACTCATATCAATACGACAAGCTTACACGTGCTCCTTGCCTTATTTCACTTCTACTACCTCCTAATTCTGTGATTTTCTCATGTTTCTGTATGTACTTTTGTACCCCGTTCCCTAACCTTCTTAGGCCTGTTGAGCCTCATTTCCCCCTTTTCTATGTGCAATAATAGGTGTCCTACCCTGTATTCTTACAACTGCACAGGCTGTGCACAATGGGGAAGTCTGGTACAAGACAGAGTGTTGCCTGCCATGCTGTGATATGTGTTATAGTGGAGCCAGGGCTGGACTGAGACAAAAAAAATCAGCCCTGGACTGCATCCAGACCGGCCCACTTTAATTATGCACACACGCACAAAAACAGTATATAATCTACCCGGATCGATCAACCAATCACTCTACAGATACCGGAGTTGCCGCAGAGCGATTGGGTAAAGCAACGCAGAGGCACTGAGGTTGCGCAGCGGGTCTCCCCGGCAGGTGGCCCCATTATTAGACTGTGGCAGGCTGTTGTGTTTTACAGATGGGGAGGAAGTTCTCACTTCACCATTAAGGGCAGTGTGAGCCGCCCAGCAAACCTGCAGTCACACTGGCCCAATAAGCCATCGACCCACAGGGAATCTCCCTGCAGTCCCTATGGCCAGTAAATGCCTGAGTGGAGCTAATGAGCAGGAGATGACTTCTTTTGTGGCCTGTTGGTACAATTACCCTCAACTGCTCTGACTGTTGAATTTCCTATTCCCTGGCTACCTCAAATCCCAGTCTCTAGCCTCTTGAAATATGTGGTTAATCACTAGTATTCAAGCATTTTGACATATGATGCTTTAAATGCTACATCTGGGGCTTTGGCCTCATATAGCCCTTCCTAGCATGGTCACATCTTTTTGAGGGTACTTTTCCTTCAATGTATATCCAGAAGAATTTACACAAATTATTATATTTAATACTGAAGTCATTAGTGAAGTCTCTTAAAATTAGACCACACGTTTTCAGATAAGGTACACTTATAAAGTAGTCAAATGTGAATGAAATGCGATACATAGAAATGCAAATCTGGGGAGATGCATTTAAATATAAAGGAATAGCAATCTGAATAAGCAAATAGATGTAATGCTAGATAAATTGCTCCAGTGCCAAGAACCTATAACATGAAACCAAACTAGTCTTTTGAAATTAAAACTTCTATGCCCTTGCATATGAGAGATGTCAAACTACAGCTACTTATTTTTTGAATAAAAGTCCAATGTTTTGTTAGTGTATTTTAAGAGTTGTTACCTATCAACAAACATCTGGTGGAGCCATCAGTCAATCACATGTTAGCAATACAATGCAGTTAGGAGATTTCAAAGCTAATGAGAGATGTTAAATGTATGTGCAAACTAGTTGAAAGGAGAGTTGAGACAGTGTTTGAAATAACCACAATTTGCAACAGTGCTTTGCAGAATGACATATCTAAAAGCACACAACATCTAACCATATGGTGGAAATGCAGACAGGAAATACAGCAGCAGAAGACCACACCAGGACACAGGAGTTGACTCCTGTCAACTAAAGACATTAATCCTGAACAGTGGGTGTAAATGCAAAAAAGTTGACAGTAGACAAATTGAAAACTCCTACCTTGTCTGTCAGATTTCAATGTTCTGATGTTAAAGTGGATAAGGTGAGAATTTGGTGCAGATAACATGAATCCATGAATTGTCAAGTCTTACGTGAATGGTTCAATCTGGTGGAACTGTTTTAATGATTTGAGGAAAAACTTGGTCTAATGTACCATAAGTGGTGGTTAAATTTGACATCATACCTGTCTTCTAAAGACTTTTGTTTGGAATGAATAATCATGTCATAAACTTACGTCTAAGGCTAGGGTCAGATGAGCGCATTTTCTACGGACTGTGCGTCCGTGCAGTACGGACGTACTTACTGACTGACGACAAGGTAGTGGCCACACAGTCGGTGTTTTTCACTGATGTATTTTTTGACTGATGTAGCAGGGAAAATAAATTACAATGAAAAAACATTCTGTCCGTCAAAAATGCTGGACGTATAAATGCAGTCTGTCTGACCACGTTCCATCACACACACAGAAAGCTATGTGGACGTTGTGGACGTGGCGCACTCTGCATGTCCGTCCTAGCAGTATTACGTTCTTGCCTAACCTGCGTCCGTTTGCAGCATCCGTCACACTTCGTGTGTGGGGCTCCATTTAACACAATTGTATGCTATCACGGACGTACTTATGTGCGGGCAAAACGGACGTTAACACTGCGCTCGTCTGACCCCATCCTAACTGTACAAGCATGACAATGGCTTTGATTCACTGACTCCAGAATCTAGAATTGAGGTGCAAAACCAAGCCAGAAGCTTGCAAACAAAAAAATGTAAAGATCACTAAGAACTGCTACATGGAACAAAGAGCTGCGGAGTTCAATCTATCATAAGTTTAGGGTTTAAAGGGTCTGATTGTGAGGCTTTATTTATGACTCTGAAAAGGTACACATGTTTAAATAATGATAGGAAAACATGCAGGGTTATTCAAAGAGGTGAAAACCAGGAGAATTGGCAGAAGAGAACAATCTAGACCAAATAGCTGAGTGTGAGACAGGTCAGGTGGATTTTACCATAAGACTAATTACATTTTAAACTTTTTTAGACAAAGCATGGCTCAATGTGTGAGATACAGAAATGATGAGCAAATGGTCAAATGCGTTACACTATTGATTTAGATCTTGTTTATATTTTTGGTACCGTTGCCATCTGCACTGTAAGAGTAGGATTAGAAGTAAATAGATTGCTATAATAACACAGGAAAAATAAAACCAGTTTGCACTCTGGACTACTTAGCATCGAAAAAAGGAAGGGGGCAGAGCCCCAATAAGCTTTATTCATTTGAGCATTCTTAACATACATTATGGGAACACTTTCAGCAATAACACTCACACTTGCTCTTATAGGTCTCATCATCCTCCTAGTATATCATACAACCTGTGTTCCAACAAATAGATAAAAACGTTTCTAAATGGAGTCTGCTTGCTGGTTTAGGCAATGTTGTCAGTTGGCCGATAGTCAAGAACTATATTACCCTTATCAACAGCTGACTGGATGAAATGATATTTGATATCAATGGGCATGATCCCTAAAACCTTGTACTGGTTCATAATGGAGTCCATTATCAACTGTGCAATCTACCTGTGCAGCAGCAGTCAATGCCAGGTATTCTGTTTGACATGAAGGCAAAGCTACTCTACACTGTTTTCTTGACGTCCATGCAAACAGTACAGCTGCAATGACGTCAGTTTCAGGCTTCCCTCCCCCCGGGGGGGCAAAGAGTGCCTGAAAGGAGGGGGTGGGTCCTTCGGACCCTCTACCTCCCGATCAGGAGGAGATTAAGTTAAAAGAGGCAACGCTGGAAGGGGCAGAGTCTGCCCTTTCCAGTGATGCCTCTCTTTAGCCCCTGAAGTGCCAGTCTGCGATCCCGGAAGTGGCTGACATCTTGGATGTCAGCCAAGCCTCTGGGGATCCCCCTGCTCATTGATGTCATCGCACATGGCATGAGGATGTCAGTATGAGAATTAACCCCTAACTGCCAAGGGGTTTCCCTATGGAAACCCTATGGTGGAGATAGATGCGTCCAAAGGACGCTCCTACCTCCCGATCCATGGAAGCTAGATGTTAATTTTTGGTATCATTGGAAAGGCCAGAGCATGGTTGTTCCAATAATAACAAACATGACCATGTTAAAAGTAAATATTAAAGTTTAAAAAATAATTTACAAATTATTACAAAAAATCGTGTTTTTTTATATATGTTAATCAGCTGTCTCCAACTGGATGACTTCCCGTTTCCTCACGCTCAACCTCTCAAAAACTGAACTTCTTATTTTCCTGTCCTCTAAGACCACGATTCCTGCACCCATTTCCCTTCAGGTGAATGGTGCCACCATTACTTCTACCTCTCAGGCTCGTTGCCGAGGGGTCCTCTTGGACTACAATCTATCCTTTACTCCTCACATTCAGTCTCTAACCAAATCTTGCTACTTCCACCTTAAAACATTGCACGCATCCCTCACTTAATCCAGACTCTACTAAAATGCTTGTCCAAGCTCTTATTATCTCCTGCCTTGACTATTGCAACCTCCTTCTCTCTGGCCTTAAGAGATCCAAGATTATCCCGCTGCAGTCTGTTATGAATGCCTGTGCCAGACTCCTACACCTCACCTCCCGCACCTCTCAGACCTCGCCCCTCTGTCAATCTCTACACTGGCTCCCTGTTATCTTTAAAATTCATTTCAAAATACTGGTGCTCACTTACAAAGCTCTCTGTAACCATGCCCCTGCCTATATCTCCTCCCTTATTACCAGGTACATCCCATCCTGACCACTTCGCTCTGCCAATGATCTGATGCTATCAGTCCCTCGTACCCGCACCCCTAACACTCGCCTTCAGGACTTCTCCCAAGCCATCCTTTTTTATAGAAACATCAGACTCTCCCAGTCTCTCCAGTCCTTCAAGAAGTCTCTGAAAACTCATTAGAGAAGGCTATCGTCTCAATCCATGATCTCCCCACTGTCATTTCCTGCTCTCTCTTCCCATTCAGCCCTACTGCATCCCACTACTCCACCTACCCTACTCACCCTCACCTATTGGGTCACCCCTCTCCCTTAGATTGTAAGCTCTTGAGCAGGGTCCGCCCTCCTTCTGTTCCACGTGTGTAACGTGTATGAATATTTGTTATTCTGTCTCTCCCATTGTACAGCTCCAAGGAATTTATTGGCGCTTTATAAATACTTGTAACTGTAACTGTATTAATGCAGCACTATTGTTCACATTTCAATTATAATTTGAACAATGATGCTGCACTAACGATTATTGGGGGATTTTAGCTAAAAATCGCATAATTTCTCAGATAAATAAAGTAACGGGTACCCAGTTCAAATTTTTTAACACGCATACCCCATAGAATATATAACCGCAAAGGATTAGATGATAAAATGTCATACAAAATTACTTTACATGCTGTAGATGATTGAAATTTTAATTGAAAATTCATATTTTTTTTACATGTTTTGCTATAGCATTCTGGCAGGGCATGACATATACATATAATGATGATATATTATGAATCTGCTGAAAAAAAGGATTTATAATGTGTCTGGGTCGTGTAATAAAACGTGACTTCAAATTGCATTTAAACATGATGAGCACAAACGGTAAAAGTGAGCTCAGCACAGAGAGGTGAAATGGCTCAGCAGGGAAGAGGTTAAAAGAATTCTCTAATCTACCCCAAAGTGATGTCCTTTGCATACATCCCACACAATGCCATAATTTGATCCGGTTTCCGCTACTACAGACTCCATTCTATGCTCAATGCCACACAATGAGGAACAAGTGCTGTAAAAATACTATGGGGGGGCACAGTTTACAACACATACAGGGTTATTCAAAGAGAATCAAAGTCACCGCACGTTCGGTGACTTTTTGTTCTCTTCAATTCGGTGCGATTTGGCGATCCAATTTCGGCGACCCTGCGGTGTATTCAGCAAGCATCACAGGCCTGTCGTAGTGCAGGGAAAAGCCGCCACAAAGCCACCGGACACTCACCGCAAAATCCAGCGAACGCACACCGAAACCCACAAAAACATCTGGATTAACCTCGCCGAACACCGCACAGAGCAGCCGCCGGAAAAAGCCGACACCGCAGACGACTGGAGTGGAAAAAAAAAAAACTTACGCTTGAATGTTTGAAAAGTGAAACGCTGTTTGCAAAGAAACTACAGAATGAAAATGTATGAAATTTACATATGAGATCCAATGAATGATAATAAAAAGGACTGTTACAGAAAAAAAGAAAAAGCGATTTAAAAAAATAAACTGGAATTTTTTTTTCGCAAAAATTCCCAAAAAATGCCTAAAAGATCCTAAAAAATCTATACATAAAGAAACTTTTACTGCAGAATATTATAATCGACGGTTTATTAGATAATGGTTTAAAACGGGAATATTTTTAACATTGAAGCCTATGGGATTCGTCTGAATAAACCTGTCGAATGAAACCACCGAACACCAGGGCAATTCGGCAATCTTTCACTGCTGGTTTCTGTTCTCTGAATAGACAAAGCATTGCTTCTCTATGGGGATTTCACTGCCCTCGAACAGGTAACGAACAGGCACCGTATGTGCTGCTCTCTGAATAGCCGAATGGCCAGGAAAGGTAACCGTGCGCTGAATTTCACTGTTGGGTTACCTTTCGGCCACTATTCAGATCTTTTTGAATAACCCTGAAAATTTCACAAAATGGATATACACAGTGACACCTAGAGAGTAAAATATTTTCTTAGCTAAACATACATGCGAAAAACAAAGTACACGTAAGATAACAATAACATAAAATAATCAAAATAAGAACCTTTAATTTGTTGGCTGTAGAGTCCCTTTTAATATGTAGGGTTTCAGCCAGAAGTTAGAAATTATTGGTTATGTTGCAGTGGATGGATTCTCAGATACTTTTGCGAACAGCGGAACTTTTGCAGAAAGGTAGCGTTCTAAAGCTTTTCGCTTACTAAAGGTCTCCAGAGAGATGGAATCATTTGCTGTTTCATTTATGTGTAGTTCTGACCTGAAACAGGAATTTTTCCTGTGTGCTCCTTTGAAATGTGAACATCCATTAACAAGCACATAACTGCTCTTCCCCATGGCACTGAAATAATTAATATAGTAAATATTTACATAGTATGTTGAATGTGTATAGAGGTTTTCAGAATTCTAAACGCAGGAGCAGATTAGACTGGTGGGAGAATGATGCAATTGGACTGAGCATGCAAAAAGCTTTTAACAATGTTTCTAAGTATGTATTTAATTTACTTCTTACATTGATATTGTATTATTTTTCGCCCTTCTTTTACCCTTTCTTCCCTAGGACAATGTAAATCTAACTCCGCGCATTCAGGATACATTCAGTCCCCTTCATTTTTTCCACAATTTTTACATTGCAGCCTTTAGCTAATATTGCTAAAATTTATGTTTTTCTTTCAAAATAGTCTATACTCAATATTCCGTAATGACATGCTAAATTCTTAAACAGAAAACATATGAAATATCAGATTTACATAAGTATTCCGATCCTTAATCACTGCTTAGTTGAAGCACCTTTGACTGTGAATATATCCCCAAATATTCAGGGTTATCCAAAGAGATCCGAATTGCTTGAGAAAGGTAACCGAATGCTGAAAATCAGCATTCGGTTACCTTTCCTGGCCATTCGGCTATCCAGAGAGCAGGCAATTCGCCAAATCCTGGCGAATTGCCTGCACATACGGTGCCTGTTCGGTGCCTGTTCGAGGGCAGTGAAATCCCCATAGAGAAGCAATGCTTCGTCTATTCAGAGAACACAAACCAGCAGTGAAAGGTTCCCCTAATGTCCTGCCATTCGGTGGTTTCATTCGGCAAATTTATTCAGGAGAATCCCATAGACTTCAATGTTAAAAATATTCCCGTTTTAATCCAATATCTAATAAACCGTTCATTATAAAATTCTGCAGTAAAAAGTCTCTTTATTTATAGATTTTTTAGGATACTTTAAGCATTTTTCAGATTTTTTTTATTTTTTTTAAAAAGTCCGATTTTTTTTAATTTTTTTTTTCAGTTTGCTTATTTTTTCTGTAACAGCCCTCTTTATTATCATTCCCTGGATCTCCTGTGAAAATTTCAGACATTTTCGCTCAGTAGTTTCTTTGCAAACAGCGTTTCATTTTCCCAGATTCATACAAATGGTTTTTCTAATTTATTCACTGCCTCCTCTACGTCACAACTGCTTCGGCTCTGTGTGATTCGGCTCCTGTTCGGCTCCTGTTCGGCTCATGTTCGGTTTTTTCAAAGGTTAATCCAGATGTTTTTGCTTGTTTTCATAGTGCATTCGGTTAGTTTTCGTCAGGTTTGCGGCAGCTTTTCCCTGCAATTCGGGGACCCTGTGCTCTTTGCTGAATACACCGCAGGGTCACCGAAATGCAATCGGCAAAAGGAACCGAATTGAAGAGAACGAAAAGTCACCGAACGTGCGGTGACTTTTCGAATCTCTTTGGATAACCCTGATTGTTTCAGTATGATGCAACAAGCTTAGCACATTCAGATTTGGGTAGTTTCTGCCATTCAGCTGCGAAGATCCTCTCAAACTCCATCAGGTTGGATGGGGACATCAGTGGACAGCCATTTTCATATCTCTCCAGAGATGTTCAATTGTATTCAAGTCTGGCCTCTAGCTGGGCCACTCAAGGACAATTAAAGTTATCCCTAAACCACAAGGGCGCTGTCTTGTCTGTGTGATTAGGGTCATTTTCGTTTTGGAAGGAAAACCTTCTGCCTAGTCTGAGATTCTTGCAGGGTTATTCAGAGAGCGGTGAAAAGCAGGAGAATGACTGGAGAATGGAAAATTCTAGGTCAAAATAGCCAAACCAGAAAAATTCTCCCTTTCATCTCACTTTCCAAATCGGCTATTTTGACCTATAATTTTTCATTCTCCAGTCATTCTCCTGCTTTTCACGCTCTCTGAATAACCCTGTAGGTCAAAATAGCCGATATGGAAAGTGAGACAAATGGGAGAATTTTTCTTGTTTGGCTAATTTAACCTCGAATTTTCCTTTCTCCAATCATTCTCCTGCTTTTCACTGCTCTCTGAATAACCCTGTTTGTGTTCCACATAATGGATGTCTCATTTATTCAGAGAGAGGTGAAAACCTGGAGAATGACTGGAGAAGTGAAAATTCTAGGTCAAAAATAGCCAAAACAGAAAAATTCTCCCATTTATCTCACTTTCCAAATCGGCCATTTGGTCTAGATTGTTCATTCTCCTGGAAATTCTCCTGGTTTTCACCGCTCTTTGAATAACCCTGTATTTTTTTTCATTCGGTTCTCTCTTATTCCTGACCAGTCACTTACAGGGTTATTCAGAGAAAGGCAAAAACCAGGAGAACTGGCAGGAGAAGAGAACAATCTAGACCAAATAGCTGATATGGAAAGTGAGATAAATGGGAGAATTTTTCTGGTTTGGCTGTTTTGACCTAGAATTTTCACTTCATTCTCCTGGTTTTTACACAGCCCCGCTGGTTTCAAGGCTTTTTTTTTTAAAAAAAATGTGCGCTCGCTGTGATAGGTTGTTCCCTCAACTTACACAGCGAGCACACGTTTAAAGCCTCTTTTTGCGGACAACATAGCCTTTTTGTGTGCGCACGCTAAACAACTGCTCCCCCAGCCCTCCAACCATGGAGCGGGGACTGCGGATACCTACGGGCAGAAGGGCCCTCCTCCTCCTCTCAAACTCACCGGGCCACATATCCTGCCAGCCAACCTGTCCACCTTTCTGGAGTTGGAGTGTGGAGGTTCACATACTCACCCTATTTGGGGATGGTGGCTGGCGGGATATGTTGTCTGAAGAGTAATGGAGGATCTCGGTCAGCATGAGAGCCCCTCTGCAGCCTTCCCTCACTGGCTGCACATACATGTACCCAGTCCTTTTTTTCTGGAAAAATAGGTGGGAGTACTCTCACGTCCGGGGAAAAACTGACTATTTTCCATGTCCTAATAAACAATAGTTCTAGCTCAGTTAAAGGAAGACACTATAAAAGGGAACCATATTTTTTAATACTGTGTTCATTTAAATGAACTACAACTATTGTTGTAACCCTATGGGGGTTATCTACTAAGTGCCTCTGTTGCAAGAAAAGTCTGTATTGCAGTGCAGTTAGCTGGTTAATAAAGGGCCCCATTCCTAAAAATACAGAATGTATGCAACATGTTTAAAGATATCTGATTGGCTTTAGAGGATCACGTGAATGTAAAGACCAATAGACTACTTAGATATCATTAAGTCATTTAAAGAATCCATTTGGAAGAAAAACACCACGTGATCCAAGTGGGAAAGTAAGTGGAGGTCTTTAAAAGCAACCCCGACGGACTTTGGAATTAGCATTCCTGAAGAGCACGTATGCGAAACGCGCGTCAAATGCTATTCTATTTAAAATGACCTGTGAATTGATGTTATCTTTCATAAAAATGACCTAGGAATTTTTCCAGTAAGCTTTCCTTGAATGAATGAATCCTTGCGAAGCAGTAATGAAATATATCGCGGGTTAATCTAAACTCGGGTTTAATGCTTTATAGTTGCTAAAGTGAAAGTGGTATGAAATTGAGGCTTTACAACTTTTGTGATTTAACGCTTCCAGAATTGAGAAGTTGATTATGAATGCTAAGTGACTCTCGACTTTGTGAAGGAACACATAGATAGCGTTAACCACTATGTCCTAAAAGGTCGAATCATAAAATTTTCAAACTATTTATAAGGTCGATTTTTTAATTTTTTTATTTTATATGTTCTATCTACTTGAAAAGTCATTTACTTATGAATACTATCAGGGTTATCCAAAGAGATCCGAATTGCTTGAGAAAGGTAACCAAACCGCAAATCAGCGTTCAGTTATCTTTCTTGGCCATTCGGCTATCCAGAGAGCAGGCAATTCGCCAAATCCTGGCGAATTGCCTGCACATACAGTGCCTGTTCGGTGCCTGTTCGAGGGCAGTGAAATCCCCATGAAAATGCACTGCTTCGGCTATTCAGAGAACGAAAACCAGCAGTGAAAGGTTCCCGAAATGCCCTGCCATTCGGTGGTTTAATTCGGCAAGTTAATTCAGGAGAATCCCATAGGCTTCAATGTTAAAAATATTCCCGTTTTAATTCAATATCTAATAAACCGTTCATTATAAAATTCTGCAGTAAAGAGTCTCTTTATTTATAGATTTTTTAGGATACTTTAAGCATTTTTCTTAATTTTTCATTTTTTAAAAGTCCGATATATTTTATTTTTTTTTAAGTTTACTTATTTGTTTTGTAACAGCCCTTTTTATTATGATTCCCTGGACCTCCTGTGTAAATTTCAGACATTTTCACTCAGTAGTTTCTTTGCAAACAGCTTTTCACTTTCACATTCATACAAACTCTTTTGCTAATTTATTCACCTCCCTCTGTCTGCGGTGTCGGCTTTTTCTCGTCTTTTTCCGGCGGCTTCGCTGCGTGTGATCGGCTCCTGCTTGGGTATTTCCGGCGTCTTCGACGGGTTAATCCAGATGTTTGAGGGTTTTCGGCGTGCATTCGGCAGGTTTTGCGGTTAATTTTCGTCAAGTTTGCGGTAGCTTTTCCCTGCAATTCGGGAACCCTGTGATGCTTGCTGAATACACCGCAGGGTCCCCGAAATGGGATCGGCAACACGAACCGATGTGAAGAGAACGAAAAGTCACCGAACGTGCGGTGACTTTCGAATCTCTTTGGATAACCCTGTATGTGTTTTTTAGAGGGTTTGGTGGAATCACAATAATTTGGTACCAATTAGATAAATTGATTAATTACAGACATTGTAGGGTTACTGCACCCACTGATTTAGAACTACGGATAGTATGTATGTCTATTTTATCACTGTGTGCAAGTTGTAACCAGATAGGAATAACATCTTCTCTTGTGTTATTTGAATACAAACTTATAACATAGAAGAGTTGCTAAGGAACAAGACATGACATTGAAGACTCTTTGAATATAAATAACGAGACTTAGAAACACTATCTAGATTAGAGTGTTGTTTTTTGATGAAAATTTATTTATTTGGAGTTTAAATTACAAGGATTTATTTTGGATTTCAACGTAAAAGAATTGGTAACAGATGGTCTTGAAGTAATTGTATTGAAGTGTGTCTGGTACCACAATAACAATTGCTCTTCTTGGTATCATGATTAGGGATGACCTGTTCGGTTCGGACGGTTCGGAGTTCGACCCGAACTTAGCCTGTTCTATTAGATCGCCAACACCGAACATTTCCGGGTGTTCGCCGCATGTTCGACCACAATGGACCACAATGCATTTTCCCTCTGGCCTGAAGCTCTTAATTGGCTACAGCCTTGCACCTGACCACAGGTCTGGTGCAAGACAGGTTCAACACTATGCCAATCACCGCTCAGAGTCCTGATTGGGCAAATTTTGCCCAATCATGGACTCACAGAGCTAAGTCCCGCAGCACACTATATAACGTTTCCACGCGCCGTTTCTGCATGCATTTGAGAGGAGATTTCAGAGGAGATAGTTGTGTCTTGTTACTGCCGGTCTGCCACGCTACTGGGGGCCTGGGGGGTCTCATTTCTACCAAATATCAGGGAATTTAGGTGATGTGTGTCTTGTCACTGTGCCAGCAAGTTTTTTTGGGTTTACAACTTTCTTTAAAACATTTGTGAATTGAGGTGATCTGTGTCTTGTCTCACATTCAGTACCACGCAGTATTTTGGGGCTCACTAATTTCTACAAAACATTTGTGAATTGAGGTGATCTGTGTCTCGTCACTGGCTGCCAGCTATCAGTGTGTCTCACTGAGTTATACCAGAGTTCTTTAAATCTTTATACCAGAGTTGAATCAGAGTTCTGTATATATTAATCTATATATCACTCACCATGTCTGAAAGAACAAAAAGGACAGGCAGATGCTCCCAGACACAGATAAGAGGGCAAGCAGCCCCTGTGTCGGGAGGCTGTGCCTCTGGTCGTGGTGGACGTGGTGCATCCTCTGCAGGGGCACGCTTGTCCTTTCTAACTGGTGCTGGCCGTCTTAAGCAGCAGCAACATACAGAGGACTTGGTGGATTGGCTAACCAGGCCATCCTCATCCTCCGAGTCCTCTGCCAGCCAGGCTTCTAGTAGACATGTGCATTCGTTTTAGTACGAAAACGATTTAGTCCGAATTTTGGGATAATTTAGTTTTCGTATAACTCAGGAGAAATGAAACTGCTCAGTACAAAAAACGAAAGAAACTAAAATAAAATGCACTACATTTTAGTTTCAGTCCTTTTTGTGATATTACATTGAGTGAAGGAGACCAGCAATGAAGAGCGCAACATCGCAACATCCGAAGTTCTGCACCCTCCACATGCCAATGCAGTAGGATGTTCTATACAGAGAGGGGCATTAATGCAGGAGGGTGTTCTATACATTATACAGAGAGGGGTATTAATGCAGGAGGATGTTATATACATTATACAGAGAGGAGACTTTTTTTTTAGCCCTTTAAATCCAGTGGCTGTGAGCGCTGAGATCTGCTGCTTGTTACATTATCTCTCAGTACAATGTATCAGGCTCAGTTGTTACAGTAACTAACTGTAACAGCGCTCAGAGTTTCAGTAAGACAAGGAAATAATATTGTTCTAACATCTTATATCTAAAAATACTATGTACTAGTTTTACTGAAACTCTGAGTGCTGTGATGAGCAGCAGTCAGCTACTGTAACAGCTTTGCCTGACACATTGTGCTGAGAGTGAGAGATACTGTAACAAGCAGCGATCTCAGCCCTCTGAGAAGCCACTACAATAGTAATTGTATCCACTGGTTTTCGGATAAATGAAATAAATTAGTTTTCATACTAAAGAACTGAAAACGAATTTCTTTAGCAACTAAATAAATTGCATTTTAGGACTAATCCATTAGTTCAAAACGAAATTTTGTGCTGTGCACATGTCTAGCTTCTAGTGCTTTACAGTCCACCTCAGCTGCCAAAGCATCTAATGCAGCCACCATGTCCACAGCTACTCCTGCCGTAGTCTCGCTATCACACACGGAGGAGTCAGCTGAATTGTTTGACTACAATGAGAGTGACATGCTGCTTGAGGATGCGCAGCAAGTACAGTGCTCTGATTCAATCTCTGAGGTTGAGCAAGGGAGTATAATCAACCTAGTGGAAGGGGGTGGCAGTGATGACACACAAATAACTGGCACTTCTGGTGCCCCAGCAGCTGCAGCATACTGCCAAGTTGGCTCCAGTGACGAGGAGATAGGGGGTGAAGATGACAATGATGATGAGGTCACTGACTCCACCTGGGTGCCAGATCAAACAGAGGAATTAAGTGAGGAAGAGGGGGAGGAGGAGGCACAGCAAACACGAGGCACAACATCCTCTGTGACCAACCGTAGCACTAGCCAGTCCAATGCATCACATGTCAGAGCTGCTCCGGTGCAGAGCGTAGTTGTCTCAAAGAACACATGCAGGAACTCTGTTGTCTGGGAGTTCTCTAATAAATGTGCAGTAGAGCGCAGCGTTGCTATTTGTAATCTATGTCAGATGAGGCTTAAGTGTGGGAAAGATACCGGACACTTGGGTACCACGTGCTTGAGGCAACATATGAACAAGTGCCACACATCCTGTTGGCACAAAACTTTGCATAGGTCCTCCTCATCTGTCTCCCCCCACTGTATGTCCTGCCATGTCATTGCCTACAACCTCCACCGACAGGGATGATGCTACAGTAATGGATGTACCAGGTCCTTCCTCACAATGTGACATCATCCCAGTAGCTGAAGATTTACGCAGTCAGATTACATTGCCGCAGCTGCTGCAGCGAAAGAAAAAATATAGTCCCAACCATCCCCAAGCACAGCGTCTAAATGCCAGCTTAGCAAAATTACTCGCATTGCAGCTGCTGCCTTTCCAGCTGGTGGACTCTGCTCCCTTCCGTGAATTCCAGCACTATACCAGCACGTGGAAGACAATGTTATCCAGTCATTGGAAAAGGCAGTCAGCAGCAAGGTGCATGTGACTTTAGACACGTAGTCCAGCAAGCATGGACAGGGTCGTTACATTTCCTTCACGGCACACTGGGTAACTCTAATTGCAGCTGGGATGGATCCAAGACGGGGCTCTGTGCTGGAGCTTGTTCATCCACCACGCCTCCAGAAAGCTGCTTGTATGAGGTCTGTCTGCTTCACCACCACCACCTCTTCCTCCTCCTCCTCCTCCTTCTCTGTCTCTGGCGAAGTGGCAGTTAAACCGACGCCTGACAGGGTCTACGCAATGGCTCAAGCAAAAAGATGCCATACTGTGCTTGAGCTGGTTTGTTTAGGGGACAGGAGCCACACCAGGTCAGAAATTCTGTCAGCTCTGCAGGGGCAGGTGCAGAGATGGTTAAGGGTAAATTGACGCATGTACCATGCCTAGCACACGTCCTAAATCTGATGGTACAGCGTTTCCTAACCAAGTACCCAGGGCTGCCAGAGCTTCTCATCCAGGCCAGAAAAGTCTGCAGCCATTTCAGACAGTCATTCCCAGCAAGCGTTCGCCTGGCAGAAATTCAAAGAGAATTCTACCTTCCCACAAACCGTCTGATCTGTGACATGCCCACCAGGTGGAACTCGACATTAGAAATGCTGCACAGTCTGCACAAGCAGCAGAGGGCTATCAACGAGTACCTGTGTGAGTATAGCACAAGGACAGGTTCAGGTCAACTTGGTTTTTTTCCCCCCTGCAGTGGCTGATGATCAAGGATGCATGGACTGTACTGTCACCATTTGAGGAGGCAACGAGGATGGTGAGCAGGGACAGTGCATGCATCAGTGACACAATTCCTTTAGTGTTCCTGCTGGAGCACACTCTGCGGGGAATTATAGATGTGGCTCTAGAGGCAGAGCAGCGGGAGGAAGAGGAGGCCTTCCCTAGCTCTCAAGGCCCCAGTCTTTCCGCAGACAGCATTCCAGCGGGTCCTTCTCAGATCAGACAGGAGGAGGAGGAGGAGGCAGAATATTTAAGTAGTGGGGGCATTGAAGGTGGGGATTCCTCAAGGGAGGGTTTTGTGTGCCCAGAAACAGAGGGCTAGTGCGTGGCTGGGAGGAGGAAGTGCACGATACGGTCATCCTCATTGACCAGGAAGACTCGGAAGCTAATGCCACCTCCAACCTACACTGCATGGGCTCCCTAATGATGCAAAGCCTGCTAAAAGACCCCAGGATTCGTGCTATCAAGGAGAGGGATCATTACTGGTTGGCAACCCTTCTTGATCCACGATACAAGGGTAAAGTTGCAGAGCTCATCCTGCCCGCACAGAGGGAGCACAGGATGAAAAAACTTGAAGACGCTCTAAAGCGACACTTGTGTAACACCTTTCCAGGCACTGGGAGATTACCAAGTGCTGACACACGTGCTTCTGAGGCTGCGGGTGATCAGAGGAATAGTGGTGAAGGCCAGGGCCGCTTGACTGATGCTTTTTTAAATTTTTTTAGTCCTCGACGCCCAGGGACGTCAAATGTAGGCACCCATTGCCAGCGTCTTCACCATATGGTGCAGGACTACCTAGGGGCAAGGGCAGACCTGGATACCTTTCCAGCAGATGATCCACTGGCTTACTGGGTGTTGAGATTGGATCACTGGCCAGAATTTAGCCAATACGCTATGCAGCTACTAGGTTGCCCTTCATCTAGCGTGCTTTCCGAAAGGACGTTCAGTGCCGCTGGAGGTTTTGTCACAGAAAAAATAGTGCGTCTGTCCACCGACTCTGTAGACCGGCTGCCATTTATAAAAATGAATCAGTCCTGGATCAGCAGCTATCAATCCCCTGATGCTGAAGTAATGGAATAGATCGGGGATGTCCTCTTCTGCATTCACAAAACCTCCAGCACTGAACTTTTCCACAATACCACAAAAGGGTTATGGTGTGACGGCACTTGCTGCAATGAAAGGCACAATATTTGGCTGCACTGACGCCAGATTTATATCATTTAAATTTTTTGAACCGCAGGCAGGGTCCAACCATGCACTCTTCCACAATACCACAGTGGGGTTACTGTATGATGATACTTGCTGGCCTGGCATTAAAGGCAGAATATCTGGGTGCACTGACGCCCATTACCAAATAAAAAACTTTTCAATATAGGACCACATGGTCCACCCCTGCACTCTTCCACAATACCACAGAGGGTTACTGTATGATGATACTTGATGGCCTGGCAGTCTTGCACCAAAGGCACAATATCTGGGTGCACTGACGCCTTGACCAGAATCCTATCTTTTCAAAATAGGACCACATGGTCCACCCCTGCATTCTTCCACAATACCACAGAGGTGTTACTGTATGATGATACTTGCTGGCCTGGCAGTCTTGCACCAAAGGCACAATATCTGGGTGCACTGACGCCTTGACCAGAATCATAACTTTTCAATATAGGACCACATGGTCCACCCCTGCACTCTTCCACAATATTACAGAGGGGTTACTGTATGATAGTACTTGCAGGCCTGGCACCAAAAGCACAATATTTGGGTGCACTGCCACTGACGCCTGTATCAGATTCATATCCTCAGAAGGGTTACGGTGTGACGGCACTGTTGGGGATGCTAAAGGACCAATTTTGAAGCACCTATTGTTACTTTCATCCAAAGCCTGCATAAGTTTCACAATAATTTAGCCCAAAAAAATCAGTAAAATTTTTCTGCGTGTACAAAAATGTCTCCTCTTTTCATACAGACTGCCACCCCAAGCAGTTGTTTATGGATAGATTAAAAGAAAAGCATTTACCGTCATATGAAACGTCATTTTTTTGTTTTTAAGTGTTTCTATACATCCTAGAAATCCGCCACTTCACGGGCAGGTTATGGGGACCTCCTAGGCACGATATTTGAAGGAATTTTTGGTTTTTATTTTTAACCCTTATTTCATGGAAAACTCACTGTCCCTTTAAAAAGTTTTTTTTAAAACTTTTTGTCCTTGTTTCCTGTCCCCCAGGGCACTACCCGGACCCCCATACACCTTTTATGGCAAATATGTAGCATATATGCCCTCTTGGAGGGCACTCTAAAAACCGAATTTTCAGCCCCATTGACTTGCATTGGGTTTGAGTTCGGGTTCGGGTTCGGACCCGAACATATGGGAAGTTCGTGTTCGGCCTTGAACCGAACTCGGGGAGTGTTCGGCTCATCCCTAATCATGATTAGAGGTGATAGAGGCTTATTTGAAGTAGTGCTGAATTGGATATGTTGAAACCACAGCGCATCACAAATGCAGCATTCTATTAATTGCGTGTAGATGTCACGTTTGCTATGGCGCTCACCTAGGATCAGCGTTTTTTGGATCCTTATGGACAGATTAAGCTGATACTTGACTTGATAGCAGTTACTACTGCCACACCTAGCACTCCCAGCCAGGTAGGTGAGGTATAAATCTAGATTCCACTCAGCAGCAAGTGATTTTTAGACCAAATGTCTGCAGAGTGAAGGCAAATTAACTATACACAGATAAAGATAGAAACAGAACTTGGTTCAGAAAAAGCGTAGTCAATAGTACGTTCCGAGTTGACACCAGAGAGGGTAGTCGTATGAAAAGGATTGGCAACAGAGAGAACTCCCATATACTTGTGCTCATAAACGTCTAAAGCACGCACAATGAATTCAGCAAATTGAAGGGCAGGCCCGCAATGTGAGATTATACAGAATGCAGTATATATGCTTAGTATTAAACAGTTGACAAGAGGGGTTGATAGATTCAGCAACCTGCAGGGCAGACCCTTCCTGTGAGGCTTTTTCTTACATTTTATATTGGGTTACCCCCTGTTTTGGTCCAGACTCTATATTATTAGTGGCTCTGTTTTCTTAGGTCCTCAACCTATTTGAGGTCCTTTTCTGTTCATGTGGCCCGGCGAGTTTGAGAGGAGGAGGAGGGCCCTTCTGCCGTAGGTATCAGCAGTCCCCGCCCCATGGTAGGAGGGATCGGAGAGGGGGCTGTGCTTGGAGGCTGGGGGGGAGCAGTTGTTTTGCGTGTGCACACACACAGACTATTTTGTGAGCACAAAGAGGCTTTAAACGTTAGCTCGCTGTGTAAGTTGAGGGAACAACTTATCACAGTGAGCGCATGTTTTTTTTTTAAAAATGCCTTGAAACCATCCAGTCGCCGAAAGTTTTCACTTTTCTCTGAATAACCCTGTTGGTGTCTGTCACTGAAATTAGCCATAGCACTGCTGCTGGAGTCTCAGATGCTATTTCGTAATCAGCAACATTGATACAGTATAATTTCAGTGCATCTAGGCCCCTATTTTACCTAAAGCATTCTTACATTATTCTAACTTACATAAATTTATCTCCCAGAGAAAATGTTCTCCATCTGCATGCTATGTTTCTTTTTTATCACTCTTTATATACTTTCTAATATTTAGGTTTTTGTAAGTGTCCTCCATTCTGGTGCATGCTCAGATCATCTGTGGTTCTTTCACCAATTTGTTTTGCACAAGTTAATGGACAAAAATACATACATTGATAATCGATATCTGTATTAATAGACATAAACAGGCAGACAATCAACTTAGATTTTATTATGCCACAAATAGATCTCTGCAAGACCTGCTGGACAGTTTTCACTAATGTTTGACTTTCACTCTATGTGTCATGTTTGTTTTTGATTAAGCATTTGGAGTAATGTCATTGTTCGCTTTCAAATATTTACTCTTGTTTGGGACAGCAGAGAAGGCAAATAAAAAAGATCAATTGTTTTAAACAGTGATCAATTTCCACTTTCAAAAACGGTCCGATTCATCTATCTATAGCTGTGACAGTGTCAGGGGTGGCAAATGGCGTACGCCATGGTGGGACCCAGTTCAGGGGGTTTGAGCCTTTAGCGCAGGTATATGCTGATGGTACCTTGGAGTAGGCAGGCTGATGCATGGAGGAATCCATGGCGCGGTACAGAAGGGTATAGAGAGAGTGGTCAGGAAGGTCCGTAGATCAATGGCTGGCGGCAAGGAGGCAAAGTCAGTGGGTAAAGCAGGGTCCAGTACACTGTTGTCAGCAGAAACACAGAGGTAGGTCTGAACAATACAGAGTATGTCTTGTATTGCAAAGCCATCTTGCTTTGGGGGGACTTTACCTTTTATTGGCAGGCTGGAGGGTGTGTTGTGTGTGTGTTTGGTGTTTCACTTTGATTTAACCCCTTTCAGTGCTGGTTAGTAATGGGGCAGCACTTTACTGGTATAGCATCCATGCAGGCACTGATCCCTGACAGACAGACTATCTGAGATCCATGCCCTAAGTTTAATTTAGTTTGCTTCTCGGGAAGGAAAATTACACATGCTGAAATATCCAATTCCTGCTAGCATTTGGATCACAACATAATAATTTGAGCATATGTCTGTATTTTTTGTCTGTTTATTAAATTATGGCTTATTAGACTTGAGGGCATTGGGTTGGGTCCATTGAAATCCTGGGGCTGGGCATGTCCAGTCAAGCTCCGATCCCCCACTCACTCATGGCAGATGAGAACTATAATAAGAGGGTTAAAGAACATGTATTTTTCCATCTCAACAACTGCCTCATTCTTTGATATAAGGTAAATGGATTAATCGAAAAAGAGGATGATGGGGAAATAGCTATTCAGTCACTAAAATTTAAGCCCAGTGGTGCTCGAATATTGGCAGTGAGCAGCCAGCTTTTCATATGACTTTTTACAGTGGCAGCTGGCTAGCATTCACTAGTGAGCTGTCTAATAACACTGCAAGAAAGAACAAATAAAAAGAATGAATCGATGGATGAATTAATCAGTTATGCAAGTCACTCATCATTTGTATTTTCTATGTAGAGTTTCATTGGTTCATTATTTGGATGAATCAAGAAATCACCAAAAAGTTGGGCAAATCGTGATTTGTGTGAAAGTGAGATAAATGGGAGAATTTTGACCAAGAATTTTCACTTCTCCAGTCATTCTCCTGGTTTTTCAGCGCCGATTCGTGATCCGGCTCCCCAGGGGTTAATGACAGCCACCGTTTGGAAGGGCAGGCTGTGCCCTTCCAAGCGGTGCCTGTATTAACTCCCTGCTCCCCGGCGATCGGGAGGGAGAGAGGTCCGAAGGACCTCCCCCCCTCCCTCTCAGGCGCCTCCTCCGCACATGCGGGGGGGCGCCTGAATTAGATGTCATTGTGCCGCCGCAATGACATCTAATGTCCCCGCCGGGGTCCTGAGTACTGGGCTGACATCCAAGATGTCAGCCCGCACCGGGGGGGTGCAGCAATCCGCCGGAATCCGGCGGATTGCTGCCTCCTGTGCATGGACGCGCTCAGCGCGTCCATAGCACAGGAGAACCACTTGGCTGGATGCGCTGAACGCGTCCATAGCAGCCAAGTGGTTAATGCCTTGCATAGTTTGGCTCAGTTGTGTATGCATGACGTATTGCCACATTTTTTGTCAGTAATAGCTTCTTCTGCCCTTTGCCCCTACCGCCCCCGTTTTAGCGTGGAGATCGTAATGTGGCCCTTTTAAGCAGTAAGGAATCGTGCTTTTTAAATTAGGTCTTAAATATAGGTAGTACAGATGTTGACATCAGTTTGGCAATAACGAATACAAGTATATACTCTGGGAACCTGCATACATGGCCACTCTCCCATAGATTTGGCTGAGAAGCCAAGGGTAGAAATCAACGAGCACATTCACATTGCCACATTCTTATGGGCAAAACAGAGATTACAATATTGATGCAAACATTAACGCTCACCTGCGTGAGCATTAACGTTAGCCGTGGTGTCTACCGCATATTACAATCCAAACGCAAACGGGTTAAGTGTTAAGTAACCTGTTTGCGTTTGGTAAATTGCGCTTTTCAGCACGAGGTTACTGTACTTTGCGCTCCCTATACTTAACATGGGGAGCACAAAGTGTTAATCAGTGTTAGGATTACAAGGTCCTAACGCTGATTAATGTCTGGTTCTGGTTAACGGAAAGTTAACCAGAGCCAGGACTTGGTGTTAACGGATTCCGGTATACTCATCTCCTGTCCCGCGGCGAGGACCACAGCTCCAACCGCCTCCTCCGTCCAGCGGGAGTAGGGAAAGACTGAGGGAAAAAGTCCCCCACAGTCTCTCCCTGCGTATCACTACGCTGACCGGCTGGATCTCGCGAGGCGAGATCCGGCAGGTCATGTGACTGCCGGCGTCTGGCTCAATGAAGTCCTATGGACTCCATCGAGTGGATGCTCGCGGCTGCGCTCAGCGCTGCCGCGAGCATCCCGGGCCATAGCGCACGGTAACAATGTGTCACGTTCCCACGTTCCAACCCTGTCTTTCTGCCCTCTGTATTTGTATATTATGTTTTTTCCCTTGTGTTTCTGTTGCTGCCAATTCCTGGGTGGCCTCCCAGGGGTTAATTGGTGTTCTGTGTGCTGCTCACCTGTTGACCCTTGCCTTGATTCCCCTGCCTATATTAGAGCAATGTACCTATAGGACATTGCTGGGTCATTTTTCTTTGCCTGGTCTCCTTGCCACTTGTGTCCTGAGAGCTCCTTGCTGTGTTCCTGATATCCTCCGTTTGTTCATCCTTGTTCAGTTTTTGTCTCTATTATTTCTGTTCCAGTTTATGTCAGTTCCTTCTGTGTATTTAGTTCTGTCTATTTCTGTATTTTGTTTTGCTGTTTATGTTCCATTCAGATTCCCCGGTTACTGATTTTGGCTTGGCTGACTTCCCTTCTGGTTCCTATTCCTATATTCTGTATGACGTACTCTCTCTGGTTATGACCTTTGGCTTTCCTCTATATGACTACTCTAAGTACATTCCTTGTCTGTACCGTTTCTAAGTAACCCTGTCATCTGCATATAACAAAAGACTCTGTACTGTTTCAAGGTAATACTTTCCTTTAGATTAGATCCGGCTATTCTAAAGACCGGCCTTTCAGTGCAGGGAATCTTTGGTATTGCCGTACAGAGGTCTTTTGTTAACCCTGTGTTGCTTTCACCTGTCCTTGCAGTTTACAGTGCATCTCTGCATATAGGGGCTTCTCTCAGGAACCTTGACCTCACCTTGCTGCTAGTTATATTCTTAGGGATATATATACAGACCGACCACTTCCAAGGATCGGAGGGCAAGGATAGGGTGGTGCGTGCCTGGTGGTACTGCCACCGTGACATAATGACCCAGCCATTACATAAGCCCGCAGAGATGTGTACCGTGTTGGAAACCTTATTGCACATGTTTGAGGAATTTGTGGTTCACCTCAAAGGGTTACTGAGCCTGTGTCTAGACTCTGGCAATCAGGTCTCATTTGAAAGCAGGGTTCGTGGTCCGCTTTCTCCTGATGAAAAGAACAGAAGACGTGAGTACAATCTCTGTTTCTATTGTGCCAGTTCGTTGCACTTTTTGTCTGGATGTCCCCTCAAGCCGGTGCGTCCTGGGGCTGGAGTGCCGGTGCGTCCTGGGGCTGGAGTGCCGGTGCATCCTGGGGCTGGAGTGCCGGTGCATCCTGGGGCTGGAGTCCCGGTGCGTCTCAAGACTTGTGGTGAGTCTGTGCGCCCTGATACTGGCCGAGTGCCAACTGTGCCCATGTCCCACAGTAAGGCCGCTAAAGCTAGACCACTCATGAGATCCACTGGTGCCAGTTACAGCTGGGAATCAGAGGGTGCCAGACCACGTAGGGGGTCTGACGGTGCCAGACCTAGCTGGAAGTCGGATAGTGCCAGACCCTGCGGGGAGTCAGATGGCACCAGACCCCACTTTGAGTTCAGACCTCCTGAGAAATCCAGGTCTGAGAAAGAGGCACATGAGTCTATGAAGGATGAATCCTTTTTGGCCACAAGGCCAGAGGATGAAGTACCCATGGAGGTTATGTCGCTCTGGGCATCCGATAATAAACCTCAGACTTATGTGAATACCTCTGATGGCTGTAGGGGTTTAAAGACACAACTGGCTGGTTCTGAGCAGCGACTGGCAGCTAAAAGACAGTCCCTACATATTGTTACTGGGTGTATTACATGTAGAGCCGCAACCCCAGTGCCCATTGGCGGTAAGCCAGTCCTGTTTCCGTCTGGTAATGAGAAGCCAGTCCTGTTTCCGTCTGGTAATGAGAAGTCAGTCCTGTCTCCGTCTGGCAATGAGAAGCCAGTCCTGTCTCCGTCTGGCAATGAGAAGCCAGTCCTGTCTCCGTCTGGCAATGAGAAGCCAGTCCTGTCTCCGTCTGGCAATGAGAAGCCAGTCCTGTCTCCGTCTGGCAATGAGAAGCCAGTCCTGTCTCCGTCTGGCAATGAGAAGCCAGTCCTGTCTCCGTCTGGCAATGAGAAGCCAGTCCTGTCTCCGTCTGGCAATGAGAAGCCAGTCCTGTCTCCGTCTGGCAATGAGAAGCCAGTCCTGTCTCCGTCTGGCAATGAGAAGCCAGTCCTGTCTCCGTCTGGCAATGCGCAGCCAGTCCTGTCTCCGTCTGGCAATGCGCAGCCAGTCCTGTCTCCGTCTGGCAATGCGCAGCCAGTCCTGTCTCCGTCTGGCAATGCGCAGCCAGTCCTGTCTCCGTCTGGCAATGCGCAGCCAGTCCTGTCTCCGTCTGGCAATGCGCAGCCAGCCCAGCCTGGCACAAAGCCACAGGTGCTGCCTGATCCTGGCACGAAGCCAGCGGTGACAGTGGTGTCTGATTCTGGTAAGCTGCCAGTCAGATCCATGGCAAGCTGTGTGTCAGCAGTGCCAAAGCTGCGTTGCAACACCACTGTGCCCATGCCCCACAGAGAGTCCGAGGTTTCCAAACCTCGTGGTAAGGCACAGGTAGGCGAGCCTACTCCCGCTGTTGCCGTGTCAGGTACGGTGGTCACTCCTTCCAAGTCTCGATCCAGGAGGAGACGTGGGAGGCTGACCAACACTAGTCAATCTAGTTCCGAGAATACCACGCTCCATGATGGGTCCGATAATGCCGTATTCCGTGCTTATCTTGAGGAGGTCCAGCAGGGTAGTGGCCTGACTGGTACCAACATCCCTAATTCTAGCCCTGTACCTGAGGGTTATATACGATCCCCATGCGGGATGTTGTTCCGTGAGGCACACTGGGCCATGATCAAGAAAGACCCTAATGCGCTCATGTGTTTTGAGGAGGAGGAAGACGACACTGAGTGGGTCCTCAATGGATTTTGGTGACTGGTGTTCGTGATCTGTTTTCCTGATTTTTGTCTGTCATGTTTGTTGTTTTAGGTGCCCTGAGGTCACCTTTTTTGGAGGCGGCTACTGTCACGTTCCCACGTTCCAACCCTGTCTTTCTGCCCTCTGTATTTGTATATTATGTTTTTTCCCTTGTGTTTCTGTTGCTGCCAATTCCTGGGTGGCCTCCCAGGGGTTAATTGGTGTTCTGTGTGCTGCTCACCTGTTGACCCTTGCCTTGATTCCCCTGCCTATATTAGAGCAATGTACCTATAGGACATTGCTGGGTCATTTTTCTTTGCCTGGTCTCCTTGCCACTTGTGTCCTGAGAGCTCCTTGCTGTGTTCCTGATATCCTCCGTTTGTTCATCCTTGTTCAGTTTTTGTCTCTATTATTTCTGTTCCAGTTTATGTCAGTTCCTTCTGTGTATTTAGTTCTGTCTATTTCTGTATTTTGTTTTGCTGTTTATGTTCCATTCAGATTCCCCGGTTACTGATTTTGGCTTGGCTGACTTCCCTTCTGGTTCCTATTCCTATATTCTGTATGACGTACTCTCTCTGGTTATGACCTTTGGCTTTCCTCTATATGACTACTCTAAGTACATTCCTTGTCTGTACCGTTTCTAAGTAACCCTGTCATCTGCATATAACAAAAGACTCTGTACGGTTTCAAGGTAATACTTTCCTTTAGATTAGATCCGGCTATTCTAAAGACCGGCCTTTCAGTGCAGGGAATCTTTGGTATTGCCGTACAGAGGTCTTTTGTTAACCCTGTGTTGCTTTCACCTGTCCTTGCAGTTTACAGTGCATCTCTGCATCTGCATATAGGGGCTTCTCTCAGGAACCTTGACCTCACCTTGCTGCTAGTTATATTCTTAGGGATATATATACAGACCGACCACTTCCAAGGATCGGAGGGCAAGGATAGGGTGGTGCGTGCCTGGTGGTACTGCCACCGTGACACAATGCAGGCAGCTTTTTAAGCGCCTGCATTGTAATTCCACACTAAAACGGGGGCAGTAGGGGGAAGCTGCGAGCACAGTTTTTTCTCCCTACCGCCCCCGTTTTAGCATGGAGATCGTAATGTGGCCCGTAATTTGTCAACTCTCACTGTGTGCACAATTCAGTAGAAAAACATTAGGGCTGACGGTTTCTGGACTTTGAATACAAATTCTCTAATTTGGTCCAAAATTTAATAATTGTTGACCAATTATCACTACTTATTGAATTATTATTTATTATTTATTAAGTGCCAACACATTCCGCAGCAATGTACAAAGGTGCAATGGGTAATAAAGACAGGACAAATCTACAATACATAAAGGAGGCAGGTCAGTATTCCTGCCACCAGATACAGGAAGACGTGAGGGCCCTATTCCCGTGGGAATTACTATCTAGATGGGTGAGGGGATTAGAAACAAGAGGGAGAGACTACAGTGAGGAGTTAACCCGTTAACGCCGCAGGACGTTCCATGACGTCCTGGCGGCGGGCAGGCTTTGAAGACGCGGGGCGTACATGTACACCCCGCTGTCTTCAATGGGACCGCCTCGGCCCCTCCCCGAAGCCTGCACACGCTGACTCATGGCGCGCATCATTGGCTGCAGAGGGACGGGCTGAAATCAAGCCATCCCCTGCAGCCAATGATGCGCACTGCACGCCGGCTGCGGGGTGGGCTCAGAATCAGTGCCGCGCGACGGCACCTGTCGGCGAGGCGCACCTGTACGCCTCACCGCCGAAATCAACCCCTTAAGGGCGCCACCCCTGCGTCCTTAAGGGGTTAATGCAGGGAGAGGTGAGGACCTGTTTTGGGTCAGTCGGATGTCTTGTTACGGAGTCAGGTGGTAGGCTTTCCTAAACAGAAGGGTCTTTAGGAAGCATTTTTAGGGAGCAAGAATTACTTTTATAATTTGCATAGTTTATCTGAGTCTATACAGTTGTGTTCAAAATTATTCAACCCCCAATGCTGTAAAGGGTTTTAAGGAATTTAGTGTACATTTGTAATTGTATTCAGAATGAAATCCTGCAAGGACTTTTTAAAGAACCATATGCAACTAAAATGACATCAATTGGTTTTGTAATACAGTAGTAAATGTTTCTTTTGTGAATTCTTCATTGACACAATTATTCAACCCCTTAAAGACTACCACTCTGAAGAACAGAGGTTCATTCAAGTGTTTTCAATCAGGTATTGAAAACACCTGTGGATGTCACGGAGCAGCAATAAAGCATAATAAGCACCGATTAGGCAGCTTTAAAATGACTGTGATACTCAGCTCCTTCTAGACATTTACTGGTGTGGTTACAAACATGGTGAAGTCAAGAGAATGGTCCAGGAAGACAAGAGAAGAGGTGATTACTCTTCACAGGAAGGGCAATGGTTATAAGAAGATTGCAAAGATGTTAAACATACCAAGAGAGACCATAGGAAGCATCATTCGCAAATTCAAGGCAAAGGGCACTGTTGAAATGCTACCTGGTCGTGGCAGAAAGAAGATGCTGACTTCAACTGCTGTGCGCTACCTGAAGCGTAGAGTGGAGAAAAGTCCCCTTGTGACTGCTGAGGAACTGAGAAAAGATTTGTCAGATGTGGGTACTGAAGTTTCAGCTCAGACAATACGGCGCACACTGCGTAATGAAGGCCTCCATGCCAGAACTCCCAGGCGCACCCCCTTGCTGTCTCCAAAGAATAAGAAGAGTTGACTGCAGTATGCCAAAAGTCATGTGGACAAACCACAGAAGTTTTGGGATAGTGTTCTGTGGACTGATGAAACAAAATTAGAACTGTTTGGGCCCATGGATCAACGCTATGTTTGGAGGAGGAAGAACAAGGCCTATGAAGAAAAGAACACCTTGCCTACTGTGAAGCATGGTGGGGGGTCAATCATGCTTTGGGGCTGTTTTGCTTCTGCAGGTACAGGGAAGCTTCAGCGTGTGCAAGGTACCATGAATTCTCTTCAGTACCAGGAGATATTGGATGACAATGTGATGCAGTCCGTCGCAAACCTGAGGCTTGGGAGATGTTGGACCTTTCAACAGGACAATGATCCCAAGCATACCTCCAAGTCCACTAGAGCATGGTTGCAGATTAAAGGCTGGAACATTTTGGAGTGGCCATCGCAGTCACCTGACTTAAATCCGATTGAGAACCTCTGGTGGGACTTAAAGAAAGCAGTTGCAGTGCACAAGCCTAAGAATGTGACTGAACTGGAGGCTTTTGCCCATGACGAATGGGCGAAGATACCCATAGATCGCTGCAAGACACTTGTGTCAAGCTATGCTTCACGTTTAAAAGCTGTTATAACTGTAAAAGGATGTTGTACTAAGTACTAAGATTGAATGTCACTTGGGGGGGTTGAATAAAACTGATAATGATGTGAGCACAGAAAAGACATTTGTGGTTATTTCATTATAAATGTTATGTTATATTTGTCTGACCTACACGTGCCTCTTTGATTTAATTGTAAGCAAGATGACTGAATGATCAAAATCAATGTCAAACTGACCAAAACACTCAATTTCAGTGGGGGTTGAATAATTTTGAACACAACTGTATGTAGAGTTATACCACAGGTCCTGAGATGTATACCAAATCTGGCGCGATGGGGGATATGCCTACAGTGTGAATTGAGGCTTCCTCGAATTCGTGAATTGAGGCAACTCGACACAATTTTAAGGTCTCAACAAAGTTCCTGAGACACACAGGGTTATTCAAAGAGATTCGAAAAGTCACCGCACGTTCGGTGACTTTTCGTTCTCTTCAATTCGGTTCCTTTTGCCGATCCCATTTCGGTGACCCTGCGGTGTATTCAGCAAGCACCACAGGGTCCCCGAATTGCAGGGAAAGGCTGCCGCAAACCCGACGAAAACTAACCGCAAAACCCACCGAATGCACGCCGAAAACCCCCAAAAACATCTGGATTAACCTGCCGAAAGCCACGGAAAAAGCCCGAGCAGGAGCCGATCACACACAGCCAAAGCAGCCGAAGCAGCTGAGACACAGACGAGGGAGGTGAATAAATTAGCAAAATAGTTTGTGTGAATCTGTGAAAATGAAACGCTGTTTGCAAAGAAATTACTGAGCGAAAATGTCTGAAATTTACATATGAGGTCCAGGGAATGATAATAAAAAGGGCTGTTACAGAAAAAATAAGTAAACTTAAAAAAAAAAATCCAGAAAAATGCTTAAAAGATCCTACAAAATCTATAAATAGACTCTTTACTGCTGAATTTTATAATGAACGGTTTATTAGATATTGAATTAAAACGGGAATATTTTTAACATTGAAGCCTATGGGATTCTCCTGAATTAACTTGCCGAATTAAACCCCCGAATGGCAGGGCATTTCGGGAACCTTTCACTGCTGGTTTGTGTTCTCTGAATAGCCGAAGCATTGCTTCTCTATGGGGATTTCTCTGCCCTCGAACAGGCACCGAACAGGCACCGTATGTGCAGGCAATTCGCCAGGATTTGGCGAATTGCCTGCTCTCTGGATAGCCGAATGGCCAGGAAAGGTAACCGAACGCTGATTTTCAGCGTTCGGTTACCTTTCTCAAGCAATTCGGATCTCTTTGGATAACCCTGTTAATGTCATCCGGTATCAGAGGAGCTTCTGGTATCCATGTCAGCATCTATGGCAGTAGAGGCCAGTGCCTTATCTGACAATCTGCAACTGGCCAGCCTTTCTCCCCTGTTGCTCCTCTGCTGGTCAGCCTTTCCTGAAGAGACTAACCCTTGTCTTATTGCACCCTTTTGGCAAACTGTGTCCTCTTTACTGTCCAGTTTGATTTATATTTCCCTTACTGTTGTGCTAATTTTGCAGCTTCTTTGTTTGTTCTCTCTGGTAATAAATGCTTAATAAGGTAATAAAGGTTCCAGCCTTTAATCTGCAACCATGCTCTAGTGGACTTGGAGGTATGCTTGGGATCATTGTCCTGTTGAAAGGTCCAACGTCTCCCAAGCCTCAGGTTTGTGACGGACTGCATCACATTGTCATCCAATATCTCCTGGTACTGAAGAGAATTCATGGTACCTTGCACACGCTGAAGCTTCCCTGTACCTGCAGAAGCAAAACAGCCCCAAAGCAAGATTGACCCCCCGCCATACTTCACAGTAGGCAAGGTGTTCTTTTCTTCATAGGCCTTGTTCTTCCTCCTCCAAACATAGCATTGATCCATGGGCCCAAACAGTTCTAATTTTGTTTCACTATCCCAAAACTTCTGTGGTTTGTCCACATGACTTTTGGCATACTGCAGTCGACTCTTCTTATTCTTTGGAGACAGGTAGCGTTTCAACAGTGCCCTTTGCCTTGAATTTGTGAATGATGCTTCCTATGGTCTCTCTTGGTATGTTTAACATCTTTGCAATCTTCTTATAGCCATTGCCCTTCCTGTGAAGAATAATCACCTCTTCTCTGGTCTTCCTGGACCATTCTCTTGACTTCACCATGTTTGTAACCACACCAGTAAATGTCTAGAAGGAGCTGAGTATCACAGTCATTTTAAAGCTGCCTAATTGGTGCTTATTATGCTTTATTGCTGCTCCGTGACATCCACAGGTGTTTTCAATACCTGATTGAAAACACTTGAATGAACCTCTGTTCTTCAGAGTGGTAGTCTTTAAGGGGTTGAATAATTGTGTCAATGAAGAATTCACAAAAGAAACATTTACTACTGTATTACAAAACCAATTGATGTCATTTTAGTTGCATATGGTTCTTTAAAAAGTCCTTGTAGGATTTCATTCTGAATACAATTACAAATGTACACTAAATTCCCTAAAACCCTTTACAGCATTGGGGGTTGAATAATTTTGAACACAACTGTATGTAGTCATTTTTTTTCTTTTTTTAACCATGCTTGAGTTTTGAGTGTGTATTCAAGGGCTACATTGGGTGAGCCACATACATTTTTCAAGCATGCCTTTCCATCACAGGCACTCCATAAACTCAAATTTATCTGCAGATATACTCTGTAAATTGTTTTTGACTTTATCTACTGCAGTATGTCTTTGATATTGTTGTGAATGCCTTGATATGTCATTTACTGATACTTTGTCATTATGCTGTTTATATGCAATCTATCTCTAAAAAACAAACTATATATATGTACTGTATATAATCCACTGACTGTCAGTCTTCCTGAAACATGAACTGATACAAAATATCAAAAAGCCCCGGTGCACAGAATTCTCTTCAAAATATTCTACAACAAAATTAATGCATTCTGGGTCTTTATAAAACTGCTAAATATATGGCAAATTCATTTAAATATCAGCTGACATTTTGGATTAAAAAAAAAGCCTGGTCCTTAAAAAAATAAAAAAAAATTTAGCCGTAATGCCAAATATTTTAATGGATTTTTTAATAAGGTTTGCTGTTTTACTAAGACACCTATGGCACTATTACAATCATCACGCTAAAATAGGGACGCTAAGGTGGAAAACCTGTGCCTGCAAGTTTCTCCTTAGCGTCCCCGTTTTAGCGTGATATTATGGTACAGGCACTAAACCAGCAGTCAGCACTATAACACAGAGCTAAGCCACAGGATGCTCGCTGCAGAGCTAAGTGCTGCCATGTGCATCCTGTCCATGGAGTCCACAGGACTCCATTGAGGCTTTTGCTGCCAGGCACATGACCTGCTGGATCAAGTCTCGCGAGACCCGGCAGGTCGGCGTAGTGATTCAAAGAGGGTGATTGGAGGACTTTTTGCTACAGCCTCTCTCTGCTCCTGTCACCAAGAAGAAGCGGATGGAGCAGCTGTTCTCGCAGCGGGATGGGAGGTTAGTATGTGATTTTTTTATTGGGGGGTTTCAGCTGTTGGTGACTGATTCCACAGCAGCGGAATCGGTTAGCTCCAGCTCCAAGCTTTGGGTAACTTTTGAGATAACCGCAGCTTGGCATAATTAGCGTTTAGACTTTGTAATCCTAACACTTATTATCTCTTTACACTCCCCATGTTAAGCATAGGGAGCACAAAGTACAGTAAGCTCACAATGAAAAGCGTAAGATCCAAATCGCTAATGGGTTATAAAACCCGTGCTAGGGCAACCAGAGCTAGCGTTAACGCTCACACAGGTGAGCGCTAGCGTTAGCCTTAGGAATGTAATATGGCCCCTAACTTGTTACTATATGTAATATGTAATATTATAGTAATAAAAATGACAAATTGTATTTCAATAGTGAATGTCATTTTAAACTTGAATATGTTTGAACTCAGGTGTTTTAAGCTCAATGAAGAAGTTTAAAAAACTTTAGTCTAGTCCTCATTTAAACACAGTCAGTCAGCGCATAACCTACCTGTATGCAGTCAGCGATCGCATTAACTGGGCCATTGGGCATTTGATCTATAATGTCCTTTTAGGAATTTGTTTAACAACAAGCTAAATTATTAACCTAAATATTTGCTTATGTCATGAAAATACCAATATCTGTATAAAAACCAACATATAGGCATATCAATTTAATTATTTTTTGCATATATTCTTCATGTTAAATATTTTTGCAAACCACTCATTTTTATGCTGACTGTAATCTGTGTCTCTCTTCAGGATCATTGCGTGACATGGCTTCAGAGTTTCTTTGTCACTGGATAGGTGATTGTTTTGCACGTAATAATAAGGAACACAAAATACCAGACAAACCGCAATGGATCAATCCGAGGCCTGCATCTACAAAGATTCAACATGGTAAAAAAAATAAAACTCCATACATGTCTAATTAAAGCAGTGTTGAGAGTTATGCCCTGTGCATCTCTTAAATGTCCTTTAATAGCACCGTCAGTAACTCTAGAATTGTCTAAGTAATACGTGAATCCTCTTAACAGAAGATTGCAGTGATAATATTCTCTAAGTGACCTGTCTGTGTCTAAGAGATTTAAAAAAAATCATAATATATCATGGCCATCCTTGCAGACTGTGGGTCCTTAAAGGGGTTGTGTTTTATATTGATCACATATGTGACAAATTGAAGAGCTCTCCTTCTACAATTTTGAGTTTAATAAGTAGAAATTCTAAGATGTTTACCCCTCTCTGTTTAGTGAGAACTGGAAAGTATCTTTCATTGTCTGAAAGCTCCTGTGTGAAATATCAATCTGTTTCCAAAACTTACAGTGCATGGAAATGTGCCGGATTAAGGTCAAAAGTTGAGCAACTGCTTTCCCTAAGTACACCCTAGTATGCAGTGACTTTATCCAGCCTTTGGACTAATGCATTTTTGGGGTCTAGAGGAATATAACCCTTCCAAGGGAGTTATAATTTAACCCCTTCACTGCTGAGCCATTTCACCTCTGGGTGCTGAGCTAATTTTTACCATTTTCTGCTCATGATGCACGATTTGGTGCCGGATCGCAGAAAGGCAACTAAAGTGTTAAAGAGAGTGACCTTTCCAGAGATGTCTCTCTTTCTAATCTGTCTCCTGATCGACACCCCCCCTCCATTTCAGGCACTCTCCCGGATGCGCCTGAAACTGGTGTCATCACGCACTGTCGCGTTGATGTCAAAACCTGGTGACCAGTTATATGGGACGGTCTGACTTCAAGGAAGTCAGACTGCCCCAGGACTCTGTCCCCAGAGGTCATGGGTCTTCCCTGTCCCTGCGGAGACCTATGACATGTGGGGGACGTCCTCCGCACGCAATGACCCCACACGTCATCTGCAGGAAAGGGGTTAAGATCTGACCTATACATCTCCTCACTTACCCCCACATCATGATAGATGTCATTTCATGTAAACACCATTTCTGAAACATTAGTGATAGTGATCCTGGTGACCATCAAAACTACTCGGGCCCTATCACCTCCTTAATGCTAGTGCTCACATAAGTGAGCATTGGCACTAGGTTAATTGAGGTGATACCGTTATGGCCAGATCACCTCCAGATCGCTAACGGGTTAAAAAATCCATGAGAGCATCAGTATTAGCGCTTTTTAGCACCAGCTTGCTGTACTTTGCTCTCCCTATGCTTAACATGGGGAGCGCAAAGAATAAGCAATCAGTATTTTGGACTTTGTGGTCCTAACGCTAATTACTAACGCTAATTACTAACCGCTGCGGCTAACTGAAAAGTTGCAACAGCTCTATGCTGTAGCTAACTGATTCCGCTTCTGTGGAATCCTTTAGCAAAAAAAAATTAGATATTAACCTCTCATCCTGCGGCAAGAGCAGCAAGAGTGGCAAGAGCGGCGGCTTGATTTGCTGCTTCTGGCCGCTGGGAGCAGAGTGAGACTGGGAAAAAAGTCCCCAGTCTCCCTCCACAATCACTCCACCAACCTACAGAATCTCGTGAGAGGCAAGATCCTGCATGTCATGTGACCCAGCTGCAGAAGCCTCCATGGAGTCCTATGGACTCCAGGAAGAAATGCTCGCAACAGCGTGTTAGCGCAGCTGCGAGTATCCTGGAAACTAGCAGCCATTACAGGGCTGTCTGCTGGATTCAGCGCCTGCCTTGTAATCTACTTGTAAAGTGGGAATGTTAAGGGGAAATTTGTGACCGCAAATTTTTCCGCTAAAGCGTTCCCGTTTTAGCTACAGGCACATGATAATGCTCCCCTTGTCTTCCTCTAGCACATTTTCTATGATTGTAAGCTCATCTGAGCAGGGCCATCTACACTATGTTTGATACATGGCGAATCAGGGGCTTGTGGATTTGCTGGAACGTGTAGGACTCTCATAACCAAGTCCTGATCTTGATACTGAGATCTGTATGATTCCTTGGCAAAGTTATTTGGTTTTATTTGCAGCAAGGTATGTGAGAACCCTGAAATTCGATTTGATTCACTCAATAATGCTTAGAAAAGCCCCACAATAAGTTAATAATTACACAATGTATTTTCTCTCAGAATATACCGAGGCTACTACTACTCTCCTAGTAGCTGCATGAAAAAAGGGCTTTAGCTCTCACGCATTAGGAGAACCACCTGATTCAAGGACGTTGTGTCATTAATGTGCTTAAACATATGGTTACCTGAGTTCATTCCAAAGAAAATTTTGTTTACTCAGTCAAATGCTGGATAATCTTGAAAGCAAGCATGCGTGCAATACTTTCAGAATTTCCCATGTTACGCTGCTGATCTTAAAATAAATAAAGGTTCTGTATAATTTACAGGGTTATTCAAAGAGATCCGAATTGCGGCCGAAAAGTTAACCGAACAGTGAAATTCAGTGTACGGTTACCTTTCCTGGCCATCCGGCTATTCAGAGAGCAGGCAGTTTGCCAAATCCTGGCGAATGTGGCCTGCACATATGATTCCTGTTCGGTGCCTGTTTGAGGGCAGTGAAACCCCCATAGAGAAGAAATGCTACGTCTGTTCAGAGAACAAAGACCAGCAGTGAAAAGTTGCCGAATTTCCCTGCTGTTCGGTGGTTTCATGCGGCAGATTTATTCAGGCGAATCCCATAGGCTTCAATGTTAAAAATATTCCCGTTTTAATTCAATATCTAATAAACTGTTGATTATAATATTCTGAAAGAAAAAGTTTCTTTATTTATAGATTTTTTAGGATCTTTTAGGCATTTTTTGGGATTTTTTTTGAAAAACGTTTTTTTCTGTTTCTTTATTTAAAAAAAAATATTTTTCCTCTGACAGCACAAATTTCAGACATTTTTGTTCTGCAGTTTCTTTGCAAACAGCGTTTCACTTTTCAAACATTCGAACAAACTGGTTTTTTTTCACTCCATTCGTCTGCGGTGTCGGCTTTTTCCGGCGGCTGCTCTGCATTGTGATCGGTGGCTGCTCGGGTTTCTCTGGCGTCTTCGATGGGGTTAATCCAGCTGTTGCGGGTTTTAGTGAGTGTTCGGCGGGTTTTGCGGTGAGTGTTCGGCAAGTTGGCGGTGAGTGTTTGGCGGGTTTGCGGCGGGTTTTCCTTGCACTTCGGGGACCCTCTGGTGCTTGCTGAATACACCGCAGGGTCGCCGAAATAGGATTGCAAAATCGCGCCGAATTGAAGCGAACGAAAAGTCACTGAACGTACCGTGACTTTTCGATTCTCTTTGAATAACCCTGATAGTGATTCCACTCAAACTGTTTCCATCTGCGTAAAATAAGAGTTATTGCTAGGTCTTTGGGAAATGTATTTCTATTAGTTTGATATATCTGGTTGTGTGATATTTTTCATGTTATTGATAAAACATTTTAATAATATTTTTATTATTATTAATAACAATTCAGTGATAGAAGTAGACATTCTGTTTTTCCTTCATGTTACTAAGCCTGCAGAATAAAGCATAAAGGAAGATACAATCGATCTTATCAATCTATTTCTTTTACAGTTTACCAGGAACAGCGATTAGAAAGCAGGCAGGTAAGATAATACATGATAAAATGAAACTGTTTAAATATACTTCTATAAATATGCGTTATCTACAACCGGACCCAGTGAACATACAGATTATTGATATTACATCTATACCTGTATCTACCTAACAATGCTAGACAAACAATTGTCATAGCCAGCATACCATGTATAAAGCGAAATAAGAGTATTTATTTCATGTAATTTAAAGAAAGCTTTAGCCACCTTGACCAGGTATGCCAGTATAAGAGGTCATAGTGACAGAAGGCTAGCCCTGACTGCTTGAAAGGCACCTTAAATCTGACGATTTATCTTATGCTTGAAGGCTGTCATCCAGTGGTGTTCTCCCACATTGATATGGGTTCAGGAATTGAGAAGCAGGTCACACCATCTTTAAATCATTCCAGGAGCTGATGTACTGTGAAGGCATTTCGACTGCTTCCCTGTACCTTTTATCAAGAGCAGGGATGAGCCGAACGCCCCCGTGTTCGGTTCGACTTCGAACTCGAACAATTTCAAAAGTTCAAGTTCGAACTCGAACACTATCCGAACTCAGTGTAAGTCAATGGGACCCGAACATTCGATTTTTAGAGTGCCCTCCAAGAGGGCATATATGCTAGATATTTGCCATAAAAGGTGTATGGGGGTCCGGGTAGTGCCCTGGGGGACAGGAGACAAGGACAAAAAGCTTAAAAAAAAACATTTTTAAAGGAACAGGGAGTTTTCCATGAAATAAAGGTTAAGAATAAAAATGAAAAATTCCTTCAAATATCGTGCCTAGGAGGTCCCCATAACCTGCCCGTGAAGGGGTGGATTTGTAGGATGTATAGAAACATTTAAAACAAAAAAATGACATTTCAAATGACGGTAAATGGTTTTCCTTTAACCACTTGGCTGCTAAGGACGTGCTCAGCGCGTCCTGCCAAGTGTTTCTCCTGTGCTACGGATGCGCTGAGGGTGTCCTAGCTTCCGGGAATGCCTCCTGACGACTGGCGTCATCGTGCTATGCACAATGACACCAGTCCTGGAGTTAACCCCTAACTGCCATCAAAGATGGAGATAGGGGGTTCATTGGAACCCCCTATCTCCTGATCCGTGGTGACTAGGGGTTAATGTTTGGTACTGTTGGATTGGCCAGGACATGGCCTTTCCAACGATACCAAACATGACCATGTAAAAATTAAAGAAAAAAAAACAATATTTAAAAAAAAAAAAAACGAACAAGTTTTTTTTTTGCTTGATTTGTTAATGCAGCAATATTGTTCCCATTTGAATTATAATGTGAACAATTATACTGCACTAACGATTTTTGTATGCGGTGCGTTTGTTAAAAATAGCGAAATGTTCCCCAAAAAAATGTAACGAGTCCCCATTTCAAATTTTTTTATCAAGCGGACCCCATAGAAAATATAACCGCAAATGCTCGCATGTTAAAATGTGAAAAAAAACACTTTACACATTGTAAATTATTGAAAATTCTAATTTTATTGCATTTTTTGTTATAATATACAGACAGGACATGACGTATACATATAATAATGACATATTATGAATCTGCCGAGTCTGCCGGAAAGGACGATATATAATATGTCTGGGTCATATATTAAAATAAGGCTTCAAAACGCGGTTAAACATGATGAGCGAAACCGGTAAAAATGAGCTCAGCACAGAGGCGTGAAATGGCTCAGGAGCGAAAGGGTTAATCTATTCATAAACAACTGCTTGGGACAGCAGCCTGTATGAAAAGAGGAGACGTTTTAGGACACGCAGAACAAGTTCAGTGATTTTTTTGGCTAAATTATGGTGGTTCACGCCGTAACCCCTCTGTGGTATTGTGGAAGAGTGCAGTGGTGGACCCTGCGGTCCAATATTAAAATGATATGAATCTGGTATAGGCATCAGTGGCAGTGCACCGAAATATTTTACACTGTCCCTGATAGCCTGGCAGTGCCAACACAGATTCTAATTCCCAGAAATCTCCTACAACATCACTGATACACCCTGACAGAACAATCTCCTCTCCTCTCCTGATTCACTCCTGCAAACACACACACTGGGGCTGCAGGCAGGGAAGCCTTATATAGTGTGCTGTGGGACTTAGCTCTGTGAGCCCATGATTGGGCAAAATTTGCCCAATCAGGACTCTGAGGCGTGATTGGCATAGTCTTGCACCTGTCTTGCACCTGACCTGTGGTCAGGTACAAGGCTGTAGCCAATTACAAGCTTCAGGCCAGTGGAAAAGTGCATTGTGGTCCATTGTGGTGCATTGTGGGCGAACACGCAGAAATGTTCAGAGTTCGACGAACAGCCAAACGGGCGATGTTCGAATCGAACTCCGAAACAGATCTGAACTGAACGCTCATCCCTAATCAAGAGAGCATAAAATACATACAACCCATAATTTTTGTTAGTATGCCTTAATGCAGTGGTCCCCAACCCTGGTCCTCAGGGCCGACTAATAGGCCAGGTTTGCCAGAGATCCGAAGCACAGCACCGGTGATATGATTTGCTGCGCAGTGATTGCAGGATTCAGTCTGCATTTCCCCAAGGGAATCCTTAAACCCTGACCTTTTAGTTGGCCCGGAGGACCTGGGTTGGGGACCACTGCCTTAAAAAGCCTCTTTAGTCACCAGCTTAATTAAGCCATCAGTTTGTCTCCCTCTTTCCTCTTCTGCTGTCCTTACTGCTGTGAAAGTTCATCAAAGCACAGGGCTTTCCAGGAATGCTGAGAATCATTGGTCACCATTGGTGCCAAGCTCCCAGCTTCTTCCTGGTCCCTACTCTGGAAGTATTAGAGGAAGAAATGCATCACAACAGTTAATATGTAAATATTTACCATTTTTAAAAAAGTGGCGTTAATTAATCAACAATAGAAATAACGGGGACAATTAAACAGCACTCAACAGAGGGCTTAACCCGAAATATAATCAATCAACAACAATTTGCACAAAGTACAACATGAGTTCCCACAGCACGGGTAACATTATTAAACTAAACCGCACATAATGACATACAAAAATAAAAAGTGAAAATTAATTACTGAGGTCCTGTTTATATCAATGCCAGCAAATAAAATTAGAGATCCCAATATCAGAGCATACCTGTAGTCTACAAAGAAAATTTCAGAGGTGAGGTCCCTGACTAAGGCTAGGGTCAGACGAACGCAGTTTTAACGTGCGTTTAGCCGCACGAAATCATGGCCGTGCTAGCAGCAAATGACGTCCAATGCCGGGGCACATACGACGAACGGCCGCACGAAAGTTTGTCCGTGCAACGCAAGTGGCAAACGAACGCATTTTTTCGAGAACGTAAAACCGCTACTACTGACGTACAGAGTGCGCTGTGTCCGCATAGCAGCGTGTTTGCGTGATTGGGAGACGTCAGACGCTGCACACGTCCGGCCAACATAACGTCCAGACGCAAAAGTGTTTTATTGATGATCCGTACAAAATCACGGACGAAAATGCGCATCGTATGACCGCTATCGCGTATTCCGTGAAAAATACGTCCATTCGTTCGACCGCACTTTTTCACGGACGACGCAAAAAATGCGTTCGTCTGACCCTAGCCTAATACCTCTGCGGTTCTAGCCGCCTACACACCTCATAGCTAAGAGACAGGGAGCCGGGATCAAAAATTACCAATAGCCATAACATACGGACCCAAACCAACAAGGTGATTGTTAAAAAGTACAGCAAGGCATCGCTCAACGCGTTTCGCCCGCATCTTGCTTAATCCTGAGCTGAATTAGTAATTTCAGTCTGTACATAAGATTTACAGAACAGAATCTAGATATGTTTTATAATCACATTGTCCTCATTGTTACATTTGCAGGGAAAACAGAGTAAATGATAGAGAAATTGAAAGCTTAAGTAAAACATTGGGCAGTAAAAAAAAGTGGCGAGTGGAGAATATGTATTACATTTTCAGGTTTTAAGATATATATATATAATAGCTTTTGCCCGTGGCTTCGCTCGCGTGGATTTTAGGATTTGTTAAAATTGTTTTTTAAAAGAAACTTGAGTTTTTTTTGGTAGAACACCCCTTTCTCCCCCACTTGGTAGTTTTGAAAAATTTTAAAACACGTGTTTTTTTATTTTTGAAGAAGATTGTAAGTGCCAGATTTCACACCTGTAACATCTTTGGTTTTTGAAATATAGGTATACTGATAAAAGTATTCACATCCCTTTCCCCCACCCCTCTTAACTGGATTTTCGGAAAATGGTAAAACATGTATTATTTTTTGCACGAAGATTGTAAATATCGAATTTCACACCTGTAATATCATTGGTTTTTGAAATATAGGTAGTGATAAAGGTATTCATCCCCCTTTTTGCCCCTCCACTGGATTTTTGGAAAATGGTAAAATACGTGTTGTTTTATTTTCAAGACGAATCTAAATTTTCACGTCTGTAACATCTTCTGTTTTTGAGATACAGGTATCCTGTTGAAAAGTATTCACCCCCCTTTTTTCACCCACCACGTGGGATTCTTGGAAAATGGTAAAACGTGTTTTTTTTATTTTTCAAGAAGATTGTAAGTGCCAGATTTCACATCTGTAACATCTTTGGTTTTTGGAAATATAGGTATACTGATAAAAGTATTCAACCCCCCTTTTTCCCCCTCCCACTGGATTTTTGGAAAATGGTAAAACAGGTGTTTTTTTGTTTCTCAAGACAAATCTAAATACCAATTTTCACATCTGTAACATCTTCTGTTTTTGAGATGTAGGTATCCTGTTTAAAAGTATTCACCCCCCTTTTTTTTCCCCCCCCCCCCTTGGAGTTTTGGAAAATGGTAAAACACGTGTTTCTTTATTTTCAAAAGATTGTAATTACCAAACTTCACACCTGTAACATCTTGGTTTTTGAACTATCGATATACTGATAAAAGTATTCAGACCCCTTTCCCTCGACCCCCCTCCCCTTATTTGGATTTGTGGAAAATGGCAAAACACATGTTTGGTTTTTTTCATGAAGATTGTAAATACCAAATTTCTCACCCGTAACATCTTCGGTTTTTGAAATATAGGTATACTGATAAAGGTATTCAACCCCCGTTTTTGCCCCCCCAAGGAATTTTCAGAACATGGTAAAATACGTGTTGTTTTATTTTTCAAGACAAATCTAAATACCAATTTTCAGGACTGTAACATCGTCTGTTTTGGAGATACAAGTATCCTGTTTAAAATATTTAAAATATTCAACCCCCTTTTTTCGCCCCCACTTGGATTTTTGAAAAATGGTAAAATAAGTGTTTTTTTATTTTTCGAGACAAATCTAAATACCGATTTTCACATCTGTAGCATCTTCTGTTTTTGAGCTATAGGTATCCTGTTTAAAATATTCAACCCCCTTTTTCACCCCCGTATGGGTGGATTTTCCAAAAATCCTTCCTTACTGGGGGCCTAAATCATAAAAACAGTGCACCTTCAAAATTTCACATTCCTAGGTTAAACGGTTTCAGCTGGGCGTTGATGAGTCAGTCAGTCAGTCAGTCAGGACTTTCGCGTTTATGATAAAAGTATTCAACCCCCCTTTTTGCCCTCCAAGGAATTTTCAGAAAATGGTAAAATACGTGTTTTTTTATTTGTCAAGATGAATCTAAATACTGATTTTCACATCTGTACCATCTTCTGTTTTTAAGATATAGGTATCCTATTTAAAATATTCAACCCCCCTTTTTTTGCCCCCCAGTTGAATTTTTGAAAAACTGTAAAATACGTGTTTTTTTATTTTTCAAGAAGAATCTAAATACTGATTTTCACATCTGTAGCATCTTCTGTTTTTGAGCTATAGGTATCCTGTTTAAAATATTCAACCCCCTTTTTCACCCCCTTAGGGGCGGAGTTTCCAAAAATCCTTCCTTAGTGGGTAACTACATCATAAAACCAGTGCACCTTCAAAATTTCACGTTCCTAGGTTAAACGGTTTCAGCTGGGCATTGATGAGTCAGTCAGTCAGTCAGTCAGGACATTCGCGTTTATATATATAGATATATAGATAGGCCGTGTTACTCCAGATGCCAAAATCACGTGTATAGCAGTACCTTTTTTTATTGGACTAACGTTACATTTAAAAGACAAGCTTTCGAGAGTCTCCTCCTTTCCTCAGGTCTTTTAATTGTAACGTTAGTCCAATAAAAAGGTATCACTCTGTACTGCTATACTCTTGATTTTATATATAACTATATATATATATATATAAAAACGGCTCGATCCTCGCACACCTTGTAATTCTTTCTGACCAGCTGCTCAGGTGCAGGAATCAGGTACATGGAATAGATAGATTCTCGAAATTCCGCCACTCTGAGTCTTTTTAATAAATATAAAATCGTATTTATTAAGTGTCAACGTTTCAGTCCCACCGGACTCTCCTCAGGACAATATGTCCTGAGGAAAGTCCGGTGGGACTGAAACGTTGACCCTTAATAAATACAATTTTATATTTATTGAAAAGACTCAGAGTGGCTGAATTTCGAGAATGAAATATATATATATATATATATATATCTAGCATCGCGGGGGACCAGAGGCTGAAGGCAGGCACGGTTTGAAAGTGCACAGCCTGCCCTTCCAAACCGTGCCTGCCTTTAACCCCTTGGGTGCCGGATCATGATTCGTTGCCGAAAAGCACCGAATCGTGATCCTCTCCCGGAGCTGGCCGACATCTTGGATGTCGGCCAAGCTTCCGGAAATGCCTCCTGATGACTGGTGTCATCGTGCATAGCACCAGTCCTGGAGTTAACCCCTATCTGCCACCAATGGTGCAGATAGGGGGTTCCAATGAACCCCTAATCTCCCGATCCCTGGCAGCTAGGGGTAAATGTTTGGTATTGCTGGATCGGTCAGAGCATGGCCTTTCCAACGATACCAAACATGACCATTTAAAAAATAAAGAAAAAAAAGAAAAAGAAAAAAATATTTTAAAACAATAATAATAAAAAAAATGAACAAGTTTTTTTTTTATTTGATTTGTTAATGCAGCAATATTGTTCCCATTTCAATTATAATGTGAACAATGATGCTGCACTAACGATTTTTGTATGCGGTGCGTTTGTTAAAAATAGCAACATTTTCCCCAAAACAAAATGTAACGTGTCACCATTTCTAATTTTTTTAACAAGCGCACCCCATAGAAAATATAACCGCAAATGCTTGCATGTTAAAATGTGAAAAAAAACACTTTACACATTGTAAATTATTGAAAATTCTAATTTTATTGCATTTTTTGTTATAATATACAGACAGGACATGATGTATACATATAATAATGATATATTATGAATCTGCCAAGTCTCCAGGAAAGAACGATATATAATATGTCTGGGTCATATATTAATATAAGGCTTAAAAACGCGTTTAAACATGATGAGCGAAACCAGTAAAAATGAGCTCAGCACACTGGCGTGAAATGGCTCAGCAGCGAAAGGGTTAAAACTGAAAATATATAAGAAAAAAGTAACTTTTGAAAACTATTAACCAAGTTTTAAATAGGTTGATTAAAGATTACCTTTGCACAGCTATGTAAACTGTGTCCAATGTAAAGTATATTTATAAAGATAATAACCGTTTTTTAGTAGTCACAATTTAGCAACATAACTAATGACTGTATTTTCTTTTATGCAGTATTTTTTCAGTTATTAATATTAAACTGTTTAGCCCTTTCTCTACTGGGATGGAAATAACTCAATCTTCATGAGCACCATCAGGTATTTGAGATTGAGTTAACTTGATCTGGACTCATCTGGAGATCCTCAAACTAATTTTGTTTATTGCAAATAAATTTTATTTTCAAACGAACTCCAGAATATATGCCTGAATTTACAATATATCAGACATATCGGCTGATACACTGCAAGACTCTAATCTAAATCTACCGATTGACCTGCAGATTGAAGTCTGAGTGCTATGTAATGACAGTGATGGGATTCCACCCTGACAAACCTCTTGATTATTGTAATCGCGTTAAAACAACCCTCGAGCTGGACAAATTAAGTTAATTTTCTGCAAACAAAATTTGTTTTCGTGTGGGCTCCAGAACTTGTACCAAACATTACAACTAGTGATGCACCGATACTGATACTAGTATTGGTATCGGTGCCGATACTGGGATCTGCACGAGTATTTGGTACTCGTGCAGATTCCCCCGATTCCTCAACCTGATACTGGAAGCCAACGCTTGGCTGGCTTGCCGGCCGGCTGGTGTCCGAGGGGCAGGCACGGCTGGCAGAGTGCTCTAACGGGTAATAACCAATCTAACAAGTTGAGTTTGTTAGGCTGCCTATCCTATCCCTTTGGAATATCATTCTTCAGTTTTGTTATATGAACTACTTACTTGAACATTTATAACCACTCTTCTTTTCAAACAATGTATGCACATTTTTATTTTAATATTTCATAAGTTGTAGACACATGTCTCTTTAGTAATCACTTTTGTTTCATTTATAGGTTCTGTAATGGGAAAGGCCAAGATGACTGTGAAAGATTATATGAGGCAAGTTATAATTAGTGATGGGATTATATATTCAACATATTATTCATATTATTATTAATTCTAAATAATGTGTCATTTTGTAATTAGAAAAATGTAGAATTAAAGGTTAATGATTTAACAAAATATTTACTCAATTTGATTATTTCCTATTTTGTCCTGTATAACTTGTACACCAAAATGAACAATATTGTGAACTTGAAATTTGCAGATTATTGAGTCTATTACATTGGTAATACATTGGTAACATTGGTGAAAATATTCTAAATAAAAATTGATAAAGGAGCACATTTAAATTTACATTTTTTGACTGATATATTATGTTTGTCACAATTTTAACAAATGTGGATATTGACTATTTTGATTTTGTTTTCTTCATGCTTGGATAATAAACCAGCATGTAAATCTGTGTTGTTACTTGTGAGGCTGTAAATACACCATTGTCTAACCTACAGTGCAACAGTACTGTAACCCCTTCACAACCACGTAGTTTTCCATAAATCCACTGCTAGGACTCAGTGGATTTATGGAAACCAAATTTGCATTATACATATATTGTGAAAGCACATTTTCACACGTGTGCTTATTTGACAGGCAGGTTCCATTATCCGCTGGCCAAATCGCACTACTGTATCTATATATTACTGCTTCAGCTACATATTTTTTTCAAGAAAAAAAAGGAATCCGAGGTATTTAAACGGTTTTGGCACATCAGTTATTATGCCCAAGCTGCTAAAACATTTGGAGGGACATTTGTGAGCCTATTTGCAAATGAATTTTGTTTGAAAAAAAATGAAATTCCTTTATATTGCCCCAGTATTAGCCCAAATTGAGTATACTCGGGGCACAAGTTTGTGCTTACTGTGTGTATAAATTGCCATGTGGACTCAACATACTAGCTAATTGACAGCGAAATAGAGTGCATCTTCGGCGGTAGCCAAATGATCCAATAGAGAATGGTTAATCTATTCACAGAAGGCCGAACTGCACCGAAGTGTCGTTGAAATTACCTAATTTTCGGTGATTCAGTTCAACAGATTTTTTATTTTTTATTTTTTTTAAACTTTAATTTTCAGTAAAAAGTATTTTATTTTTTGAATACCTATTTGTGATTTTTGACAAAATTTTTGATTCCCATTTTTTTTAAGGCTTTTATTTACCTGTAACAGACCTTTTTTTATTTTGTAAAGGACCTTTTTTATTATTTAGACACATTTTAATGAATTTTTATTCGTTTACCTATTAGGAGAATAGAAGAGTTAAATTTTTTCCTCCAGTCCAGTGGATTTCGCCAAGGCCAGTTCGCAGTTCTTTGGCGGACTTTGGTGTTCTTCAGAGACTTTCTCCAACTTTTTTGCGGTGCTTCGGCGACTCTATCTTTGCCACAGTGCGGTAACCCTATGGTGAACAGTAGATTCAGCGTAGTTTTGGCGAAATGGAATTGCTGAAGTGAACCGAAGTGCAAAGCACTGAAATTTAGATGATATTTGAATAATCCCTTAAATCTAAGTAAGCCCCTGGCAGAGGCATACCAAGATCTTCATTGAAAGTTAACCACAGCTAGGACCTGGTGCTAACAGATTCTGCTTCTGCGGCATCCGGCAGCACCAGCAGAAAATCCCCCCAAAAATCACATACTCACCTTCCATCTGCGAGAACGGCGGCTCCAATCGCTCCTTCTTGCCACCAGGGGCATTGAGAGACTAGGGGAAAAAAGTCCCCAGTCTCCCTCTGTAGATCACTACGCTGAGCTGCCGAATCTCGCGAGGCGAGATCCTGCAGTTCATGTGACTGGCAGCGTCAGCCTCAATGTAGTCTCCATGGAAGGGATGTTCGCAGCAGCGTTTAGCGCTGGCGCGAGAATCCCGAGGCTTAGCGCCGGGTTACGGTGCAGGCTGCTGGTTTAGTGCCTGCACCGTAATATCACGCTAAAACGGGGACACTAAGGAGAAACCTGCAGGCACAGGTTTTTCTGCTTAGCGTCCCTGTTTTAGCATGAAGATTGTAAAATGGGCCTTTGTGTTTTACTGGTCTTTAGAGAGGCAGGGTTCAGTATTTTTCTTATTTTAAGCCTTTCATTCCCAAAAAATTATATATACAATTTTGTATTGTATTGCATAAAACACACATTTGCTTTTTAATGCAGGATTACGTAACTAAATCTTCTGTGAGATCTCACTCTTGACACCCGGGGTCAACTCCTAAAAAAAGAAGTGTGGGAACTCACCGTGATTTCTGTTAATTAGCAATTATCATCTTGCACTTAACACAAACACATGGTCAAATCTGATATATTCAAGTATATGGTTATTAGAACAAATACATGATAAATTCTATACTTATTGTGACTTAACATTGAAAGATGTACCGGCTGGGTGGAGTAGAGGTAATGTCACTGCTCTGCATGGAGAGAGCCTGTGGAGTCATGGGTTCGATCCCAGCGAGCAACCTCTCCAGTAAGTGTCTTTGGCAAGACACCTAACGGTACACACTCGCCACCCAGGACATACTTGAAAACGAGAGAAATCTCAATGTATCCTTCCTGGTAAAATCCTTTCTCAAAAATAAAAGGATATGATTGAACACCTGAATAACAGCTTTATAGTGTATGGGAATCAATGGGAACTCAATTCCTTCTGCAAAAATAGTGGAGGAACTGCATTCCACGCGTTCTCCCTTGACTTGACTCCTGCCCGACACCCTCAATTACTATAGAGAAGCTACAATCAGAGGTGTACCAAGGGGGGGGACTATCCTGAGCAGCATGTCAAGAGGGGCAGCAGCGAGCACCTAAAGTGCGCCACCTGTTATCCTGCCTTTTTGTCTGCCCTGTTATGCTGACAGCCATAACAAAAAAGGCCGCAGATACAGCCTGTCATTGAGGTCGGTCATTATTGTTATGGTCGCCAGCATATTACTGGTGGCCTTTGCCCCTAATCCGTAAAAGGCACAGAATGTCCCTGGCTACAGCCCCTGCTCCACTGTAACAAAAGTGCTATGATAACTGCTCAACTTCCATAACTCTCAGTTGACAAGGCAACACTAACAGCAGCTCCACCTCTAACAAAAGAACAAACTGTTTTTCTCATATGAACACAGAATCCCATATAGCCTACAAAAAAATGCAACATGGAAAAAATATTTTGCAGCTACCAAAGCCCTCTTTGTAGACATATCTACACTAAGATGATGTCTTTATAGCATTATGAAACATGAATTGCATTATTTTTCAGTCACAGTGTATGGAAAGTAATGCTACCTTTATAAGCTATAACACTTGCCTTTCTTTCCTCTTAAGGGAAACTACTTGAGAGGTTGTGTTTATAAAGGATTATGTGTAACAAGTATGTCATGTTAGTCTTTAAATGTGTTGTAGAGTCCTCTAAAAATGTTTCCTGTGTAAAGTCACACTTTTATCATTTGAATTGTTGCTTTTCTAAATGAATATTTGAATATTTTACTTGTCAAAGCTATTAGCTGTGTGCTAAACTGTTTTACACTTTCTGTACTGTATAACCTAGAAGGGAAGAATACTTAAAATGGAAATAACGTTGAACAATGTTGAGCACAGTGTGCTGTTTTCATATAAATCTATATTATAGACACTGACGATATGCATTCCTGCGTCCTGTCCCATACAAATTTGTTGCTAAAAGGATACATGGTCTCTGTGCATTAAGTCCCAGATTTTAAACTATTTGTTAAAAAAACAAGGCTTCAAATAAAGCATTTGTAAATTGTAACATAAGCCCAGACAATAAGAGATCCAGTGAATTACTATTCCTTTCCCAGACGAGCTAATACCACTGAGTTTGTATGATGAGATAAACGTGCAGTCACTTGATGGGTCTTTCTAAGGCTAGGGTCAGACGAACGCATTTTTCACGTGCGTTTAGCCGCACGAAATCACGGCCGTGCTAGCAGCAAATGACGTCCAATGCCGGGGAACATACGACGAACGGCCGCACTTAAGTTCGTCCGTGCAACGCAAGTGGCCAACGAACGCATTTTTTCGAGAACGTCAAACCGCTACTACTGACGTACAGAGTGCGCTGCGGCCGCATAGCGGCGTGTTTGCGTGATTGGGAGACGTCAGACGCTGCACACGTCCGGCCAACATAACGTCCAGACGCAAAAGGGTTTTATTGATGATCCGTACAAAATCACGGACGAAAATGCGCATCGTATGACCGCTATCGCGTATTCCGTGAAAAAATACGTCCATTCGTTCGAACGCACTTTTTCACGGACAACGTGAAAAATGCGTTCGTCTGACCCTAGCCTAAGAGTGCTCCAACTTGCATGTGAGGATTATACTGCTAGCTTTTGAAATCTAGTAGAATGCAGTGGTTTAATGGTGCTAATATGTTGAAGTTACATTTACAGTGGTTAAAAGTATCATTATGTGTGTTCAGGGCTGGACTGGGACAAAAAAAAAAAAAATCAGTCCCGGACTTCTAGACCTGCCCACTCCAATTATGCAAACACGTAGGGTCGGATTAAGATCTCTGGAGCTAAAAATTTTGCTTGGATTTTTTGGCATTTAGTAAAATGAAAACATATTTTGTTATTTTAAATTGTGTGCTATTTCGGTTATTTGTGTTTCACTGCATTACGGCGCTATTCGGCGATTCCATTTCGTAGAAAATACAGTGAATTCACTATTTAGTAAATGTTCACCATGTTTTGCCGAAAATGGAGTCGACAAAGCAGTTATCAGGCGTTAACGAAAACCGCTGAATTGAGCCAATAACCACCGAATTGACAGAGAAGTCCTCTGAACTGAAATAAAGATTTTAAAAAGTCTCCTATTCTCCTAATAGGAGCTTAGAGCAATAAAAATATGTCTAAATAATTAAAAAGGTCATTTAAAAATAATAAAAAGATCTGTTACAAAATTAAAAAGTCTTTAAAAATAAAAAAGTGAAAATGTCTAAAAAAAATAAAAACAAAAAGATCTTTAAATGACAAAAAAGGGTTTTTGTAAATAAAAAAAAGAATAAATAGTCTTTCATTTTTTTTTAAAAAAAAGGCAGGCTCAAGAGAGCCCCAGGCTGATGGCAGACCTAGACGGCCAGCCAACCTAGGCGAGCCCAAGGCTGATGGCAGGCCTAGGTGACCGGCTGACCTAAGCGAGACCCGGGCGTTGATTCTCCCTGATGGGCAGTACACGTCTGTGTGTGTGTGTTCTTTAGTTACATTTTTAGATGGATATGCACCTTGCATCAGAAAATTTCCACCCTTTTTGCACATCCAATTTTCATTCATGTCACGATTTGGTTCATTTTTGGATTTTTCACGGGAATGCAACAATTACCAAAATCAAAGCAAAAGTTTAACTTTGCAGCTGTGGTACCGCTTCTTTAGTAGTGGAGAGGCAATGGGGTGGAGGAGTGAATGTTTACACTAAACTATGGTGGGTCTATTGTGTTGTCTATGCTACCTGAGATAGGAAATGGCAGTTGAATGAGATTTGATAGAGGGTTTAAGATGCTTCTAATCTACCCCCTGGTGATGTCTTTGCATACATCCCACACAATAAATTCTTAGGAGTCAGATTTTGAGGATCTGACCAATTCACTCCATTCTATGGTCAATGCTACACAGTGAAGAACACTCGATGTGAAGATAATATGGGGGGGGGCAGTTTACAACACAAAATATCACAAAATGGATGCACCCAGTGACACATATAGAGTAAAATATTTGCTTAGCTAAACAAACATAAGAAAAGCAAAGTACATGTAAGACATCAGCAACATAAAATAGACAAAATAAAAATAATAAGAATAAGAATACCACCAAAATATTTCCTTTTTTGGTGGTATTATCCCTTTAAACTTGTATCAAGTGAAACAAAATTGTATGACGAAGCAGGCTGGTGACATAATGGGTTAATCTAGTGGTGGCTGGTCAGGGCTTGCTAGCCAGATGGCAGAAAACAAATTAAAATAAAAAAAAATAAATAATGCATATGAGGTAAGAATGATCCTCAGAACAACCAATGCCCGCCATGGTTTAGATGGAGGCATATCAGCTAAAAGGTGAGCTACTAATACAGCATTGCTGGAGGTAAATATTAATAATACAGCTGCTCTTGCTTTGTCACATGCCCCCCGGTCATCCTTTCACATCAGGTGGACGTACAGTCCATGGGGTGGTGGACATGCCACTATCTATCCCCAGCACCCACCCATACTTAAAAAATATTGGGCCTAAGCCCCGGTGTGAGCGCACTTATCTGTAATGGATAGACTTGAATGAAAAACTCCAATAGTATTCTTGATCAAAATGACCTAATAGTGAGAAAGACAAAAAACTCCATGGTGCAAGTACCGTTTGTATAATCAAATAATACAGTATAATGAGACAGCAGGTTATATGTATGAGAAACTCACAAGTGTAGAGCCAGATATGGCTCAATATATCTCGCCTCTTGACCACTCTGGGGGGTCACACCCCTTGTGTGGGATCCTTCACACTTCAGACGGTCACAGGATTATCCATTGGTGGGTTCTTTTTGCTCTTTTAGAAACAAAAGAACACTTCCATTGCGCAAATATCAATATCTTGATAAAACAACCAAGAGAATGGGTACTCACAATCTCTTGAGCCTCTTGTACAAGTGACTCAGTATAGAGGCTTATCACGAATCTGGTGGGCTGATGAATTCTTTTCCAGTTTGAAAATGATGAATCAATAGAATTGAAAGTAAAAACATGCACTAAAATAAGTTTAGCAACATTTAATATAAAATGATATAAAATGATTAAAGAGACGCATTTCGCCTGACCACACTGCGGGCTTCCTCAGTCTTCCTGAAGACTGAGGAAGCCCGCAGTGTGGTCGGGCGAAACGGGGTTAAGAGTAGACCGGAATGGACAGAAATGTTGCTGAGTTCCCATGCTTATTATTATTTTAGGACTTGAACCCAGCAGAAACCCTATTAAAACCCTATTAAAACCTACACTAAGAACTCCGCTGAAGAACTTCGGCAGAAACTACGGGGGAAAGAATGGAGAAAAATACAGTGATCCATGATGGCAGTTCCCTATACAGAGAATTTATCATAGTTTGGCTTACTAACTTCACTGCAGTTTGCAAAGTGAAAAAAACTCTTAAAGGTTAAGAAAGGAACTACTTTTCCTCAACAGTACAGTAATATTGCATAGTGCATTTTCTAATAATAGATTTTACAGTTTATAATCATAAAACCGGTTTGGGAAAGAGAATTTCCACATAGAAGTGAAACAAAAATGACATAATGCTTATACAGGTTTAATAAAAAAAATTGTTTATTTTGTATATATCACTTGTTCCGGGTTTTGTGGTTGACATATGTCCAGATAAGACAAACACACAATGGATTTCTTTTCCCCCATACATGCAATTACCTGTTTTATCACGTTCCGAAACTGATCTTGGGACAGTTACATATTTTTATCTTGGCACCTTTCAATTATTAACCAGGACAGGTTAAACGATTGCTTAATCAGCATTGTATCTTCAATTTGATCACACAACCAGTTTATTCTTTGTTTAAACATAACACGGAAAGAAACACATTATTTCAGAAATATATTTTGAAAGTCATGGCTACAGAAGCTGTGTTCCCTCAAGGTTAGCAGCTGATTTACCATCTGTCATACAGAAGAATACCTTCTGTCTCATTTACGGTATAATTTGCATTTGCTAGCACCTAACACCTTTCCTCTCACACCTACAATATGCTACCATATTTTGTTTTTTCAAAGTATAATGGTGCAGGTTGCAGAAGACACATTTTTTCATAATTTTTTTTTCTTCTCTACATTTCCCCTTAATACAGAATAATTTTGCGTAAACGAAAGCAAAATTTAAATGATTGCTCAGGAATTTTTTTTAGCTAGTGTACTCTGTGTTGTTTTAATTAGAAGAATTTTTTTTTCTATGTAGCTCACTGCACACGTATATGGATACACCTCCTACATCAAGATGGGATAACCTTTCAAAACCTGTTTATCGCTATCCAAAAAGGTTGGTTTACGGAAGTTATTGACATAGAATGTGTACCCCCAAATCATTTTAATACCATGCTTTTTGTGTTGTGATGCTTGTAGAATACAGCATTTTTTTCGATCTTTGTATGCATGCCACAAGCAGTAGTGACATAATTGAATTAATAGTAGATCATGTCCCTGTTTTAAAAACATTTTAAGGGTTATTGAAAGAGCATGACTTTTGTTAAAGTTGCAAATGCCAGTGAACATTGTTTACAAACTCCTGCATTTCACAAAAGGCAGATGCACACAGTGGCAGTAGAAGCTTCACAGTGAAACTTCTCCTGCTGTTGTTTGGATTTCCCTTTTTGTGAAACACCGGTGCCATTGTTTGCAGAAACAGCATTTTTTGCAGGTATTTACAACTTTGAGAAACGCCGGGGCTCGTTGCCACACTCGTACATTAAACACATAACACACTTCTGTACAGTAATAGCCGCACTGATACATTAAAACACGGATTAGCAATACCCATACAGTTATAGCACAATACTTTAAACACACAGGGCCACATTACACTCTTAACGCAAACGTTAACGCTCACTTGTGTGAGCATTCACGTTTGCTGCGGTGTTTACCGCATATTACAATCCAAACCCGTTTGCGTTTGGTACCTTGTGCTTTTCAGCACGAGGTTACTGTACTTTGCGCTCTCCATGTTAAGTATAGGGAGCACAAAGTGTTAATCAGCATAAGTATTACAATCTACTAGCGCTGATTAGCGTCTGGCTGTGGTTAGCAAAAAGTGAACCACAGCCAGGACTTGGTGTTAACAGATTCCGCTTCTGTAGAGTCCGTTAACACCATCCAGAAAAAATAAGCAAATTAATAAGATTAAACCGTGGCTCCAACCGCCTCGTCCATCCGGTGGGAGCAAGGAAAGACTGGGGAAAAAAGTCCCCCCAGTCTCTCCCTGCGTATCACTACGCTGACCCGCCGGATCTCGTGAGGCGAGATCCAGCTGGTCATGTGACCGGCAGGGGGAAACTCCATGGAGTCCTATGAACTCCATCAAGTGAATGCTCACGGCTGCCCTTAGTGCTGCCGCGAGCATCGCGGGGGTTACCGTGTGGTAACAATGCAGGCATGGTAACAATGCGGGCGCAGTTGTTCCTCCCTTGTGCCCGCGTTTTAATGCTAGGATTGTAATAGAGCCCACAATGTGCTACTTCTGGACTGTAAAGACTGCACTGATACATGAAAACACTGCTGCGTAATGTCTACACAGTAATAGCACCAATATATTAAACTAATCACACACTACTTCTTGTAGTGTTCTGGATAATACAAGACGTCTTGGGTTTTCATTAATAGGTTTATTAACAACTAAGCATACAGGTTTCCTATAACAGCAACTGGCTGCGTCACTAGTCAGCCTCAACTGGCAGACACAATGGACGACCAACTGTCAACAGCCAACTGCCAAAAGAAACACCCAACTCCCCCCATTGGCAGCCAGCGCAACTACACCACACTTCTGTTAAGTAATAGCCACACAGATACATCAAAACACAGATGTGCAATGTCTGTACAGTAATAGCAACAGTACATAAAGCACGTAACGCACTATTTCAGTAATGTAATAGCTGCACCTATACCTTAAAACAAGGTGCACAAAGACCATACAATAATAGCTGTACTGATACATTTTAATCACGGAACATGCATCCATATTTACAGTAAATAAAAACCCCACTAATGTCATGCCTTACTGTACTTTAAACACACATACGGAACTGAGCTACTGCCCAGTATAATCCCAGTTTACTTGTATTACAATACTGTGTGCTAGTTGACAATTCAATATATTATATACTTAAATGATCTAGAAACATTGACCATTTGGTCAATGGTCACTGTTAAAATCAAACATAGCAGCCAGAAAATAATGTTAAACTGAATATATGTATTTTCACTTTGAATTTTTACTGCTCTCATGCCATCAAATTGTGCATACAGTCATTGCGTGAATTTCCTGGCTATCTCATGCAGAGTTCCAGACTAGCTGCCGTTGTGGCCAGCTGCTTTTCTCGCGGTTCCGTCCTTTTAGACTGGCGTCAGACGCGAGCGTTATGTGCGCCCGTACTGACGTGCTTACTGACGTCCGTCGCAGCGTTGTGCCGCTGCAAGAGGGGCGGTCACACACTTGTGCACGCTTTTGTGCGCTCACACAAAATGCGTGCGCAACAAGCATCCGTTATCCAAGCCTCTCTAGAACGCACATTGACGGAGCTGCAAAGTGCGATTTTTCAGAGGAGGATTGTACTTTGCAGCGCTGAGTGCACTGAGTGAGCTCAGCGAGGTGTCCTGATGGGCGTCGAGTGGAATGTCCGTCCACCCTCACGACATTCTTTCCACTCTCCAATGACGCTCGTCTGACACTAGCCTTAGCAATAAATGCTCATTTTCACAAAAAAGCACCCAATCACACTACATAGTCGTTTTGCTGTCTCTGCTCTCAATTCGGTCAACCCCCATAATAGGTCAATTAGTATTTAGTGAATCCAGCCTTATGAATGAAGTGGCCAGCCTAGAATTTTTACTTTATCTTTCACACCAAAATGTAAAAATTACACATTACATAAATATGATACAACTATAAAATATCTTATTCCTAGCATCCAAGAGCTCCTGAAACTTTGTGAAGCTGACCCAGTGGAACTTCTTATTGATCTGGGGTTTGGGGTAGAAGAACCTGATCTCTGTTCTAAAATTCCTTCACGATTCATTATGACCCCTTCTGAAGCGAAGGGAATCAACATCTTTGTCTTCCTTGAGGCACAAAAGAAGAGAATGGATATTGAGAACCCCAATTTGTGTGGTAAGTGTGCTGATATTTTAAAGAATTTTATATTTACCAATTTACCAATTTTACATTGCATTTACAGCATGTTTGTGTATGTGTGTGTATATTTGGATAGTTGTGTTTGAGTCGTGGCGATGTGGGTAGAGGTCGTCATTTAACGGAACTTTCCATAAAACAATTGGTTCCTTGCTGTGGCTCCATGGCTAACTATTTGGCAATGAAAGGGATAAGTAGTCCCCTTTTGTGGCATTTCATCGGAAATCAATATTAACCCCTTCACTACTAAATGGTTTTTCATTAAAACACTGGCACAAAGCAATGGTTTTATGAAAACTGCTGTACATTACCCCTATCACCATAACCCACACACTCACACGAAACTACATACATACAAACAAACACAGCATAAATGCACTGTAATATCTCTACAGTGCATTTACAGACTATATGCAGTATTTGACAGGCAGAAGCCTCTGCAAGTCAATTCTGGTACTACCACAATTTCCTGCATCGGCTGTCAAGTACTATAAGGTAAGGGTTGTATTCTGGAGCCCATATACAAACAAATGTTGTTTGAATTTGAATTAAATTTGTTTGCATACCTACCAAATACATACAGATCGAGTTAACTCAATCTTGGGAATCTGATGGTCCTGTGAAGAGCAATTTAACTTGATCAAGGTAGTGAAGGGGCTAGCAATTCCACATTTGTCCTAACTTTTTTTGTGTTACTAATACAGTCTCATTAGAAAAAATAATCACACTTTCAACAAAACAGTCTTCACTAAACTATGAATTGTTTAGTATTTTCAGGGATAATGCAAATATGAAAATGGAAAAAATCTTGATAGCTATTCTTAACTACGATGTAAAAGTTTTAATCCTCCTTTCGGCTATTATTGATGTATTATTGATGACGAACCCATAAATGTTTTGGGTGATGTATTCCTTATAAATAATATTTTTTATTCCATTCACATGCTACTAACTAATATTTTATAAACTCTATTAAATATCACTTCAATGCAATAGAATTTAGAATGAGGACTCTTTTTACCAGTAAAGTCTTTACTTTCACAGCGCGTACTGCTTTTAATAGGAAAACTCTGAGTAGTACCAATTATTTCCCTCCAGAATGCTTTTATATTATACATCTGCATTACGTTTTAAAGGGTAATTTCATTCAACTATAAATCATTAAATATACACGGCAGTGTGAAAAGATTATATGCTTAATAAAACAAATCCCCTCATCAACTGAAGGGTTCAGTGCCAACAAAAAGAGAATTTAGCTTGCACCTCTGTTATCACTTGATGACTCTGAAAAGAAAATATATTTTTAAGTTTTTTTTTAATGATCCATATGCAGTCTTTTCCTTGTTATCTTCTACTGGTGGAAATGAAGTCTGCTAGTAACAACCTATTCCCTATAAGGACACAATGTAAAAACCTTTACAGAGCTTTTGTGTAGACAATGCAATCATCAAAACTGCTGTCTAGATGAGTCTTTAGAGTGCAATGCACCTTATTCCTTCTGACTGACTTTGACTGTAATCCAAAACAGAGCATTACACTCTTTTATAGAAGACTTGCTATTGTAAACCCTCTGCTTTATAATGTGCTTAAGAATCCCAGACATTCGAAAGCCATTTAATTATTCAAGAAAGTCTGTCATGTAATTAGCAGCAGATTTAGGTAGCTAGGTGACATTTTAGATTCTGAGTACACTGTAAACTACATTTAAATACAAAATGGAAAAGATATAAATTAGTATTTTTAAAGCCATTTAGCTATTAGGTCTGGGAATAATATAATGATACAGAACAGAGTTTTTAACAAGGTTATATATTTTGTAAGGGTCGACTCACTAATGAGTTATTCAGGTATTGCCGGTGTGACAACGGCCAAAGGCCCTTCTTGGTCGAAACGCTCCACCTAACATCAACCAATAAAGCTGCTATTTGTTTACCATTAGTGGAGTGCTAGACGTACTTATTTTCTTCTGAAAGTATTGACAGTTTTTGTCACAGTTGCCAACACCTAAATACACCGGTGTGGCTTCTCCAGCCGCCTTTAACTTTGCAGTCATTTTCGGAGTGGCAACACTAGCGATTTTTTTCCTGGTGTTTGCAGTACCTGACTAACCACTTAAGTGTCAAGTGAATGTGGTTGAACATGTTTGGCTGTTTTGACTTGAATATTCTGTTGTGCAACTAACTGACTATGCTTTGAATCAGGGAGCAACCTTGGCCTTCCAGGAGCCCTATTCCACCTCTGACGTTAACTACAGGAGATGGTATACAACAGTGGTTCCCAAACCTGACCTGACCTCGGGACCCCCAACCAGGCCAGATATTGCAGATCACCTTGGGGAAAAGCAGACGGAATCCTGCAATCACTGAGCAGCAAATCATATCACCTGTGCTGTGCTTCATCTATCTGCTAAATCTGGCCTGGTTGGGGGTCCCGAGGACAGGTTTGAGAACCACTGGTATACATAACGTCTCCTGCAGTTATCTTGTCACCAGGAATCGGTATATCACTTTTGCGCAAGTTTTGCTTTTGGCTTGAGTGCAGCTATTCCTTATGCAAGGTTACTATAAATTAATGACTCATATACTGTGTATAGGAGGCATTCATTTTCACAGAGAAATACCATCTCCTCAATACAGAAAACGCTGACTGCAGCAGAAACAATCCCAACACACACAAAAAATTTTCATTATACCGTTTAGGTGCAAAAAATTTATATTTAAGAGTAAGGAGCGATTGTCATTGCACAACCTCTTGCACTCATTCATTGCAGTCAAAAATATTACTATCTTAAGTCACTGAAAGTACAGCAAGCGCAGCAAGTCAGGAAGGAAGTCTCTTGTGCGAGCACCACTTCATCAGAGGATAAGGCAAATAACCTGTGCCATATATGTAAATTGCAAACTTGCAGGGTTATTCAAAGAGATCCGAATTGCTTGAGAAAGGTAACCGAACGCTGAAAATCAGCGTTCGGTTACCTTTCTTGGCCATTTGGCTATCCAGAGAGCAGACAATTCGCCAAATCCTGGCGAATTGCCTGCACATACGGTGCCTGTTCGGTGCCTGTTCGAGGGCAGGGAAATCCCCATGAAAAAGCACTGCTTCGGCTATTCAGAGAACACAAACCAGCAGTGAAAGGTTCCCGAATTGCCCTGCCATTCGGTGGTTTAATTCGGCAAGTTTATTCAGGAGAATCCCATAGGTTTCAATGTTAAAAATATTCCCGTTTTAATTCAATATCTAATAAACCGTTCATTATAAAATTCTGCAGCAAAAAGTCTCTTTATTTATAGATTTTTTAGGATACTTTAAGCATTTTTGTGATTTTTTTTTAAAAGTCCGATTTTTTTATTTATTTTTTTCAGTTTACTTATTTTTTTGTAACAACCCTCTTTATTATCATTCCCTGGACCTCCTGTGTAAATTTCAGACATTTTCGCTCAGTAGTTTCTTTGCAAACAGCGTTTCATTTTCCCAGATTCATACAAATGGTTTTGCTAATAAATTCACTGCCTCCTCTACGTCACAGCTGCTTCGGCTCTGTGTGATTCGGCTCCTGTTCGGCTCCTGTTCGGCGTCTTCGAAGGTTAATCCAGATGTTTTTGCTTGTTTTCAGCGTGCATTCGGTTAGTTTTCGTCAGGTTTTCGGCAGCTTTTCCCTGCAATTCGGGGACCCTGTGCTGTTTGCTGAATACATCGCAGGGTCACCGAAATGCAATCGGCAAAAGGAACCGAATTGAAGAGAACGAAAAGTCACCGAACGTGCGGTGACTTTTCGAATCTCTTTGGATAACCCTGAAAAAGTATTCAGATCTCTTCATTAGAATTCATGCTTTTTATGTACCAGCTTTATGTCAAAATTGTTTAAAAAAATTCCCATCAATCATTCTATACAAAACACCCCATAATGACAAAGAAAAAAACAGCTTTAGTTTGACAACATTACAAGTTTATTAAAAAGAAAATATCAAAATGTGTTTGTTGATATGGGTATTATGGGTGCCGGAGAAAATCCCTGCAGCCAGGTTACCTAATACCAACATTCCGACGCCAACTTCCAGACAGAACAAGTGCCGGACGTACCAAGTTCCCTACACGGCCATCTTCCAGACATCGGTAATCCCAGCGGCTAACCATAATACTAACACCCTAACCCTAGGTTTAAGGGGTTAGGGCTAGGCTTAGGGGGGGGTTAGGGCTAGGTTTAGGGGGTTAGGGTTAGGGCTAGGGTTAGGGCTAGGTTTGGGGTTAGAGTTAGGGCTAGGTTTAGGGGGGTTAGGGTTAGGTTTAGGGGGGTTAGGGCTAGGTTTGGGGGGTTAGGGTTAGGGCTAGGTTTATGGGATTAGGGTTAGGGCTAGGTTTAGGGGGTTAGGGCTAGGTTTAGGGCAGGGGTCTCAAACTCAAATTACCTGAGGGCCATAGGATAAGTTTTCATATCCCATGGGGGCCACATGCAAATTTTCAAACTTCGAAAACAACAGTAAACTATATACACGTGTGTGTGTGTGGTCACTGCTTAATGCCAGATGCCTGGCAGTGTTTGCTCTGCATTAGGTGAGCCAAGTCTGCTTTAAGTGAGTTAGCAGTTAAAAGCCTAACAGCCTAGAGATGGGCATCAGTTAGCCTAGACATGGTTCTAGATTTGTTAACGTTCATAGTGGGAGAATAATTTTTCACACAGGTATGTACTTCCAAATAAGCACATTACACGTTTGGACAGCTCCGGAAAGGTAGCTGGTAAGTCTCAAAAACTGAGCTATCATTTCTGGGTTTCCCTGTGCATCTCTGAACTTCGCTTTGAGGTCAGTGCTGCATTGCAGATCTATAAGTTCTGGTGCTCTAAGTGTGTGGTGTATCTAAGGGCGTCATAGAGCTCCATAGTAATGTGCAGTATTTATGAGGGTGTCACAGAGCTCCACAGTAATGTGCAGTGTGTATGAGGGCATCACAGCGCTCCACAGTAATGTGCAGTGTGCATGAGGGCGTCAGAGCTCCACAGTAATGTGCGGTGTGCATGAGGGAGTCACAGAGCTCCACAGTAATGTGCGGTGTGCATGAGGGAGTCACAGCTCCACAGTGTGCACTGTTTATGAGGGCATCACAGAGCTCCACAAAGTAATGTGCAGTGTGTATGAGGGAGTCACAGAACTCCACAGTAATGTGCAGTGTGCATGAAGGAGTCACAGAGCTCCACAGTAATGTGCAGTCAGTGTTTATGAGGGTGTCACAGAGCTCCACAGTAATGTGCAGTGTGCATGAAGGCGTCACAGAGCTCCACAGTTATGTGCGGTGTATATGAGAGTGTTGCACTCTTTAGAATAAGAGACGGGCTTGTTCTGGTACAACACATTTATTTTATGAGTTCACCTGAAACAGATAAAAGATTCTGTTTTTACTCTGGATGCACTGTGCACACTCTCTCTTAACTGCATCCAGTGGTAACTTCAGGATTACTCAATCTATATAACATAAAATCCTAATCTATTATACAGTCTATCTTAAATAACAATTGGTACAAACATATCTAGAATTAAACAAATCTACCTAGCAACAAAATATAATCTGGTTTCACTTTCAATCTCTGTTGGAGATTGCACAGAACAAATATCATACACAAGTAATAACATTCTGCACATTTTCTCACAAATAAAACCTACTTAAAACTGATTCTGGGAACTGGAGTTACTCGTACATAAGGCTTCTGTTACTATACTAGCATGCTTTCCTAATTCAGCCATGTTGATTACAACACGTGGCTGCAGTGAATCCATTTAGCAACCTGTGTAACCAGACCGATTTAACAGCATAAAACACTGATGCTTCCTTCATTCTGTTGAATGACATTCTCCATGTTAAAGGAGAGAACAACTATACAGACATTAATACAGCTACTGCAGTTTACAATGCATATTACACCAGGCCTGTCACAGCAATCAGTCTGCAGGGGTCTGTCTGACCAAACTCCTATTTACATAAAATCTCTAATAACCTTTCTCATTAACTGTTAGACTTTAGATACTTTTCTGCCTACCTGAAACAGATAAAAGATTCTGTTTTTACTCTGGATGCACTGTGCACACTCTCTCTTAACTGCATCCAGTGGTAACTTCAGGATTACTGAATCACTGAGACAACCACATGGTATTAAGTACAGTTTATGTGGCTGAGGACACAGCAGTGACACCCGCTGGTAGGAGGTCAGAACAGCAGCAACAGAACTATGTTCTGGTAAATTTCAATAATAACAAAACAAAATGCTTTCTACTTAGTCCTGTTTACAGTACTCTTTTGGGGTGCAATGAGTTTAATACCGATTTAATACACAGAGTGCCACACTCTCCCCCACAAAATTTAATGTCAACAGACATTTCCTCGTTTAGATCAGTATACTCTGATGTCTACAACAGTAATATTTACAACGTCACATCTCTAAGTATCACTTTAATAAGCGATCTGTAAGTTCATTGTAGTCCACGGCCTCCAAAAACTGGAACTGCAATATTTAGTGTGAATGTCCTTCACCGGTACTTCTCTTTGTATCACGGAAGGTTGCCCTAAAGTTTCATAAGTCAACATCCTTGGTTGGCGTCTCTCCCTTTGTGGGTGTGACCTAGGTGATTGTTCAGGAGTCTCTTGTTCTTCATCGAAGGACGGTTCTGCTTCAAATGATGGCTGGGGAACTTGATCCTCGCATCCATGGTATCGGTTATCCTCTAAACCTTCATCAACTGGTAGGTAGTCATTTGACTGTTGGGTGACTTGGGGTTGGAAAACTCTAGCTCTCGGGTTTAGCATGGGTTCTCCATTTCTTGAATTCTTCTCTACGAGGGGCCTGAGTCTGTATACTAGTTGGTAGTCATCACCTGAGTCACTATCTGAGTCATCTTGAGGTTGTCTCTTTCGAGTTGCTTGTCTTTTCTTCTCCAGAGAATCACGTTTCTTTGGTATTGCCTGTTCTGCAGCCTTCTCAGGTTTTTCTAGTGGTAAGTGGTCACATGGCATCAACAAATTTCTGTGAATTACTCTATTTCTACCTTCTCCATTTTCTGGTTTGATCTCGTAGACGGGACTTTCTTTGCTTTTCCTTTGTACCACTACGTGAACTTTATCTTCCCAGTAAGAACAAATTTTTCCAGGTCCTCCTCTTTCAGTTAAGTTCCAAACCAGCACTCGACCACCAGGTTGTAAATCATTTCCCTGGATTCTCCTATCATAGTATACTTTTCCTCTTGTTGCTTCTTTCTTTGCGGTTCTAGATGCCACAACATAAGCTTCACTCATTCTCTTTTGCCACTCTGTTACGTAGTCTTCATACGTTTCTTGTTTTTCTTCAACCGCGCGATTGAACAGAAGGTCGATAGGAAGTCTTGGGGATCTCCCAAACAGTAGGTAATACGGTGAGTATCCGGTAGCCTCGCTGCGCGTGCAATTATAGGCGTGAACAACTTTTCCCAATGAGTTCTTCCAGTCTGTCTTCTCTTTTCCGTCAGGGTTCTCAACATGGATAACAGTGTTCTGTTGAACCTTTCAACTTGGCCATTTCCTTGAGGGTGATAGGGTGTCGTATGAGAGCCACGAACTCCAGAGAGTTCTTTCAACCTTGTAAACATCTGATTCTCAAACTCTTTTCCCATATCATGGTGGATCTTGCTCGGGAACCCGAACTTGAGCGCAAAATCATTAAAGATCTTCTCAGCTACTGTCTTGGCGGATTTGTTCCTTGTGGCATAGGCCTGTGCAAACCGGGTGTAATGATCCATGACTACTAGGATGTATTCATACCCTTGTTTACATTTCTCCAAGTGCAGGAAGTCAGCGGATACCATTTCAAACGGATACGTTGTGGTAATGGTAGACAACGGTGCTCTCGTAGGCTTATTGGGCTTCTTCTTCTTAAGACATTCACAGACTCTGGTCACAAAGTGTTCAACATCCTTCTGCATATGTTGCCAGTAAAATCTGTCTCTAATTAAAGTAAGTGTCCTTTCAACACCGAGGTGTCCCATTTCTTGATGTAACTCTTTGAAGACGAGTGGGTGATACTCTTTGGGCAGGATCAGTTGATCTCGTTCCGACGTTTTCCTGTATAACACCCCATCTTTGTTCACAAACAGTTTTGTCCATTGTTTCAGCAATAACTGGACATCCAGATGCTCTGTCTTTAAGACTTCATTTCCTGGACGCTGATTCTTTGTCTTGTACCTCAGAACTCTTCCAACAATTGGGTCTTCTTCTGGGACTTTCGAATCTGCCCCATAGTCAGGGGGCTAGTAACTGTACTATGTGGTGCATCTTGTACCAGTTCCAGTGCCCTTGTGAAAACGGTTCCTATTCCCTGAGACGGTTCTTCCAACTCTACCGATATTCCCAGTATTGAAGAGCTGATGATATCCCGTTTGAGTTCTTCAGTACATTGGTTCATGTAGTTGTTGATCTCTAACGGCATCCGAGATAAACCATCTGCATCTGCATTTGACTTGCCTGGACGGTATCGAATCGTGAAGTTAAAATCTGCAAGCTGTGCTACCCACCAGTGGCCTGTGGCATTCAATTTGGCTGTGGTGAGGATATAGGTGAGAGGGTTGTTGTCTGTATACACAACAAATGAGCATGCGTGGTACAGATAATCCCTGAACCTTTCACAAATGGCCCATTTCAACGCTAGGAATTCTAACTTCCCAGAATGCATATGATAATTCTTCTTCGGTGGTGTCAGTGTTCGGGAGCCATATCCAATCACTACCATCTTGCCTCCTTGCCTTTGGTATAACACCGCTCCGAGACCTTCCTGTGATGCGTCACAGTGTAACACAAACGGCTGTGTGAAATCTACATATCCCAGGACAGGTGGTTTCAACAAATAGTCAATGAGCTGGTTTAGAATTTCCTGGTGGCAGTTTGTCCAGCTAATAGATCTACGGGACGGTAGATGTCCTTGCTGCTTGGTTGTTCGCCTCTTCTTCTTTACTTGGGGGGCTCTCTCTTGTACGGACACTGTGTCTTTCCCATTTCGCTCAGATTCGGTAAGAGATAGCAACTCATATAAGGGCTTGGCAGTTCTGGAAAAGTTTGGAATGTAGGACCGGTAGTACGAAAGAAATCCCAACATCTTTCTCAAATCTCCTATTGTTTCAGGTTTCTTTTCTTTTAATTTCTGTACTGGTGCAATCTCGGCTGGATCCATCGTGTAACCCTCCCCCGAGACCATCTTTCCCAGAAATCTCACTTTTCTCTTGAATAGTTCGCACTTCCGAGGAGTTAGCTTGACACCATGTTGCTGGTACCTCTGTAAGACAGTCTGAACATGCTTCAGGTGATCTTCAAATGTACTGCTATGAACAAGATTGTCATCCAAGTAAGGTTGGCAGATATCATCTCTCAGACCTGACAGACACTCTTCCATACTCTGTTGGAACTCAGCAGGAGCTGCACTGAGCCCAAATGGGATACGGACCCACTGATACAGTCCCCATGGAGTAATGAATGCAGTTAACGGGCGACTTTCGGTGTCTAGAAATCCCTGATGATAGGCCTTCCCTTGGTCAAGAACAGAGAACCATGAGCTGCCACTCAAGGAGTCTAACATGTCCTGTATCCTCGGGATTGGATGGCGATCAGGCACTGACTTTCGGTTCAATTCTCTATAGTCACAGCAGAGCCTCAGACTTCCATCCTTCTTCCGGACACAGACTACAGGTGAAGAGTATGATGATCTTGACTGAGTTATCCATCCCCTGTTTAGCAAATCCTGGACGTACTCCTTCACTTCTTGATGGAGGGGTTTCGGAACCGACATGTAGGTCTTCTGGACAGGTGTGGTATCCTTAAGAGTGATGTGCATGTTAAGAGAGGGGATGCAACCAATATCGTCATCATCGAAGGCAAAAGCATGACATTCTTCTCTCAACACATGTCTTACTGCTTGCTGCTGAGCCTCACTTAAGTGGTCCACATTTACCGGAGGATCCCACCTCTGATTACTTCTACCACCGCTGTTAGCCCGCTTCTTTACTTCAACCTCTGGTGGCTTCAGCACATTATTCGAGTGGTGACTTATTTGTTCACGTTGTAACTCCCTATCCCTGACTGGTTGTACTGCTGCTGGATACACTGCTTTTACAGTTTGGAGGTGACCCAGAAGACAACGTTGGTCTAATGTGATATCATGCTTGGTGGTGTTTCCAATAGGGATGGGTACATAGATTGGACTTCCCTTACAAACATCTACTACCACTTCACTGATGATCACACCTTCTGGTAAGGGACACAGTTCGGATGGAACAAAAATCATCTCTTGGTCTTTGATTTGGACTCCCACATGAGCCCGGGCATGTATAAAGGTAGTCTGGTTTGCGGGTAGGACTATCTTCTTCCGTCCTGTTCTCACAATGCCTTCATCATAACTTGTAGCTGAGGTATGCATGAGTGCCAGCATGGTTTCAGCTGTCTTTGCTGTTACTGAAAATGCCCTGCTCATCATCTGTATAACACTGGCTGATGTTTCTGCTACCCTCTTCTCTTGACTTATTAATTCTTCAATTACATTGAACCCAATAATTGGATTTTCAGCTACTTGTGGGTCTTCTGAGACTAAAATTGGGACTGTCAGTGTCTCTACTGATGCTGATTCACCCACCAATTGAAATCTCACCTCAATCCATCCAAGGAATGGTATTTCTGTCTGGTTAGCTGCTAGTCCAGTTAGAGTCCCAGGTCCAAGCAGTTCTTCAATGGGCCGGATCGTGGTGTGTGGGAGATATTGTTTCCTCCACCCATCATTCACAAGGCTGGCTTGTGCCCCAGTGTCCCACAAAGCTTCAATGGTGACCTCATCCAGTCGGCAACGGACAAGGCACCGTCTTCCAACCAGAGCTATTAGCTTGGCTTGCCGTTGTGGCGATAAATAATTTACTGCGTTCATAGAAACCTCATTACTGGACACTCTACCCTGCTGTTTTGGAATGTTGGTAGGATGCTGGTGTCTTTTCTGTTTCGGAGTTCTGACTGGTGTGTGCTGGTGTCGGTGGGACACGTGGTAAGGAGCTACTGGGGGTCCCGTCTCAGCAGCCCGTTCAAGTTTTCCGTCGGCTGTGCCCTTACTCTGCATCCCCGTGACAAGTGTCCTACTTGACCACAGCGGAAACAGTGGTTACATGTGGCTCCTGCATTGGGCCCTTGGCATTCCCTACAACCTCTCTGTCTTGCTGGTGTCTGGATCATTGGAAACTCTCTTGGTCGTAGTAGATTACTAGTCTCCATGACTGTGAGGAACATTTTCTTCATTTCAAACATCTCTACCTTGAGGTCTTCCATTAACTTATACGGATCTGGGCCAGATTCTTTAAGGTTTGCCGGGTTTTCTTTAAATCTCTAGCAGTTTCACCCCTTGCTGTTGCACAAATCTCTTTTGACGCTCCAGGCAAAGGTTCCTTTTCCTGGCAGTTTACCTCCGTGTGGAGTTCGTTTAGTCGTGGATTTTTCCCATAAGCAGTTTTCTTTAACTTCTGTTGTCTTTCCAACTCTAAATTAGCTGCTTCATTCACTCTTTCAATCAATACATCATCTGTGACAGCAATATCATTAAGGTAAGGCTTTACCTGAAATTTTATTGCATCACTCAGAAGTCCAGTTTCAATAGAACGAAGAAACTTTCGTTGAATAAGATCTGTACTGTACTTATCTTCCGTTTCTTTGTCACTTGACTTCCACCGTAGCTTTCCTTTCAACTCAATTGCTCTGAATAGGAAGTTCTGAGCTGACTCTTTGGGCTCTTGAGAGATATTCATCAGCTTATGCAGCAGGTCAGAGGAGCTATCTTCACCGTAGTGTCCCTTCAGGATGATCTTCAACGTGCTGAGAGTCAGTCCACTCTTAATCTCCAACATATCTCTGAGATGAAGTCCAGGGCTGACTGCCCGTATCACTGCCTCAATAATCTCCACTTCAGAATGTCCCTTCCGGATTCCTGCATCAATCTGATGGATCAGGCTTGTGTATGACAGTTTGTCTTTCTGTCCCCTTCTCCAATCTGTCCACAGATTCTGAATTCCGCTGGAGGGTTACTTCTGGCACCGTGGCTGGTAATGGTACAGTCATTTCCCCCACTTTACTCACGCTTCCGCTGCTCACGCTGATCCTATCCTCTAGTGTCCTCATCTCTTCTTCTAACGCTTTGCGAGCTTCCTCTTGAGATTGTTGCAGTTGGAGGTATTTTTCTCTGAGGTCTCTAATCCAAGTGTCCTCCTTTACCATTAATTCTGCATCTGTCACACCGGGCTTGACCCCTAAAATAAATGACAACAGGTCTTTTAAATACTGGCAAACCTCGTCTTCCTCTTGACTGCCTTCAATCTCCTCCAAAACTGTCTCTGCCTCCTAATCAGGGTTCGTCTGGATTCAGTGAAGAAACCTGTCCCGCTTTCTTCAGGGCACTTTAGAAAACGGCAAACTTCAACAAGATGAGCTTTCTCTAGCTGCAGTAGCGTAGTGCTCACTTTATCTTGCAATTGCTCCATCTTCTCACGTTGTCCTCCAAGAACTTTCTACTGACTTCTAGATTCGTCTCTGATAAAAGGAGTAGTCTTTTCTTGCTTTACTTTACTCCTCCTGGCTGGCTCGCCAAAATATGTTGCACTCTTTAGAATAAGAGACGGGGCTTGTTCTGGTACAACACATTTATTTTATGAGTTCACCTGAAACAGATAAAAGATTCTGTTTTTACTCTGGATGCACTGTGCACACTCTCTCTTAACTGCATCCAGTGGTAACTTCAGGATTACTCAATCTATATAACATAAAATCCTAATCTATTATACAGTCTATCTTAAATAACAATTGGTACAAACATATCTAGAATTAAACAAATCTACCTAGCAACAAAATATAATCTGGTTTCACTTTCAATCTCTGTTGGAGATTGCACAGAACAAATATCATACACAAGTAATAACATTCTGCACATTTTCTCAGAAATAAAACCTACTTAAAACTGATTCTGGGAACTGAAGTTACTCGTACATAAGGCTTCTGTTACTATACTAGCATGCTTTCCTAATTCAGCCATGTTGATTACAACACGTGGCTGCAGTGAATCCATTTAGCAACATGTGTAACCAGACCGATTTAACAGCATAAAACACTGATGCTTCCTTCATTCTGTTGAATGACATTCTCCATGTTAAAGGAGAGAACAACTATACAGACATTAATACAGCTACTGCAGTTTACAATGCATATTACACCAGGCCTGTCACAGCAATCAGTCTGCAGGGGTCTGTCTGACCAAACTCCTATTTACATAAAATCTCTAATAACCTTTCTCATTAACTGTTAGACTTTAGATACTTTTCTGCCTACCTGAAACAGATAAAAGATTCTGTTTTTACTCTGGATGCACTGTGCACACTCTCTCTTAACTGCATCCAGTGGTAACTTCAAGATTACTGAATCACTGAGACAACCACATGGTATTAAGTACAGTTTCTGTGGCTGAGGACACAGCAGTGACACCCGCTGGTAGGAGGTCAGAACAGCAGCAACAGAACTATGTTCTGGTAAATTTCAATAATAACAAAACAAAATGCTTTCTACTTAGTCCTGTTTACAGTACTCTTTTGGGGTGCAATGAGTTTAATACCGATTTAATACACAGAGTGCCACAAGAGCATCAGAGTAATATTTTTGTTTTTACTTTTTTTTTTTATTAAATTGTTAAAAAAAAAATTGAGAAAGGATTTTACCAGGAAGGATACATTGAGATTTCTCTCGTTTTCAAGTATGTCCTGGGTGGCGAGTCTGTACCGTTAGGTGTCTCGCCCAAGGACACTTACTGGATTTACTGCAAAGCATCTTTTTATTTATCTTTCTGAACATATTTTTGGTATTTTTCTGACAAAAGTTTTGATTACCATGTTTTTTAAAAAGCGTTTTTATTTTAGTCTTTTGCAGACCTTTTTATTATTTTTTTAAAAGGACCCATTTTATTATTTTCTCACATTTCCATGCATTGTTATGATCTTAAACACCTTTTGAAGAATAGCAGTTCAGTTTTTTTTTTTATTTACCCGTTCAGCAGTTAGCTTGGTGGCGTTCAGCAGCTTGTCTGAGGTTTTTGGCAGCTCAGCGCATTTTGGGAAAATTTAAATGAATTTGCCGAAGCACACAGAACGAGAGAGCACCAAAATATCAGGGACATTTCAGTGCTCTCTGAATAACCCCTTTTGCGATACTGGTCCTCAGTGCTGTGAGCTGTTTAATTCTATTTATAGCACATCTCCCATACTGGTCTTAATTAATTTAGAAGGTCAGTATGGAAGATGTGCCATAAATAGAATTAAAGACTAGTATGGGAGACGTGCTATAAATAGAATTAAACAGCTCACAGCACTGTCTGATGAGCTGTATATTTATCGCACATTTTACAATTTATTTAATATTTTATTCCTAATAATAATTAAAAACAGTTTGCCCACAACACTATACTATACTAGGGGTTAAAACTGTTTTAATCCTTGTGAACCTGTGGAGGAATGATTTATTACCTGCAGGGTCAGAGAAAAACCTTCTTCTGCATCGGAATGCTAGACCCGTCAACACAGCCACGGAGCCACTCACGTGAAAGAATCGGCCTTCGCTCATTAATTTATGTCAGAGCATGATCTCAGACTCCCACTGAGCGCAGGGGCCACTTGTAACTGGTCTGAGGGCCACAAATGGCCCACGGGCCGGTACTTTGAGACCCCTGGTTTAGGGGGTTAAGGTTAGGGCTAGGTTTAGGGGGTTAGGGTTTTGGCTAGGTTTAGGGGGTTAGGGCTAGGTTTAGTGGGTTAGGGATAGATTTAGGGGGTAATGGTTAGGGCTAGGTTTAGGGGGTTAGGGATAGGGCTAGGTTTAGGGGGTTAGGGTTAGGGCTAGGCTTAGGGGGTTAGGGCTAGGTTTGGGGTTAGAGTTAGGGCTAGGTTTAGGGGGTTAGGGTTAGGGCTAGGTTTAGGGGGTTAGGGCTAGGTTTGGGGGGTTAGGGTTAGGGCTAGGTTTAGGGGATTAGGGTTAGGGCTAGGTTTATGGGATTAGGGTTAGGGCTAGGTTTAGGGGGTTAGGGTTAGGGCTAGGTTTAGGGGGTTAAGGTTAGGGCTAGGTTTAGGGGGTTAGGGTTTTGGCTAGGTTTTGGGGGTTAGGGCTAGGTTTAGGGGGTTAGGGCTAGATTTAGGGGGTAATGGTTAGGGCTAGGTTTAGGGGGTTAAGGTTAGGGCTAGGTTTAGGGGGTTAGGGTTAGGGCTAGGGCCAGGTTTAGGGGGTTAGGGAGTAGGGTTAGTGTTAGCCACTGGGATTTTGAATGTCTGGAAGTTGGCCATCAGGGAGTTGTCTGTGTAGGGAAGTTGGCCATGTAGAGAAGTTGGCCGTCAGGGAGTTGTCTGTGTAGGGAAGTTGGCCATGTAGGGAAGTTGGCCGTCGGGATTTTGGCACTAGGGAACCTGGTTGTAGGGATTTCGACCCAAACCTGGGTATTATAAGTACATTGATGTGAAAAAATTAACAATTTTAGCTTTATCCTGTAAAATTAAAAAAATGATTAAAAAATAAAGGAATATATTCTGAATGCCCAGTGGGTATGATAAATTTTTATTCAAAAGCAGCAGTATCTATTTAAAATTATAAAATTTTAATGTTAATATTAACTATAAACTATTAACTATAAACATGTTAGCAACTATAAGAATATTTCTGATACTTTGGGAATCTATATTTTAAATATTAGCTACTGTCAGCTCCTTTATAATACATATTTTATTATTTATTTATAAAGTGCCAGCATATTCCGCAGCGCTGTACAATGGGCACAATATAGACAAGGTTACAATACATTGAACAACAGTACAGGAGGAAATGAAGGCCCTATTCCCGTGGGAACTCACAATCTAGATGGGTTGGGGTGGAAACAGGAGGAGACGACTACAAGGTGGGAGTAATGGACTGCAAGGTGGGAGTGATGGACTGGTTGTGTCAGTGACTCGGGTGGTAGGCTTCCCTAAACAGGAAAGTCTTAAGGGAGCATTTGAAGGAAGAGAAACTAGGGGAAAGGGAGAGCATACAAGGGAGAGCGTACCAGAGGATGGGGGCTGCGCATTCAGGGTTATTCAAAGAGCACAGAAATGTCAATGGCATTTCGTTGCCCCCTCGTTCCCCGCGCTTCCTTGCACTTCGAGGGATCACAGTTCGCTACCCTGTGGTGTATTCAGCATACACCGCAGGGTCCCCCGCAGTGCAGAGAAAACTTGCCACAAACACGCCGAACAGTCGTCAAACACTCGTCAAACACTCGTCAAAACACTCACTGAACACTTGCCGAAAACGCGCAGACACCGCCGCAAAAATCACGCCAAACACACCGGAAAAAGCTGACGAGCCACCAATCACAGCGCAGATCAGTCACTGGAAAAAGCCGACAAGCAGACGAATGGGTGAAAAAAAACAAAAAAACAGTACGCTTGAAAGTTTCAAAAATGAAATGCTGTTTGCAAAATAACTACTGAAGAAAAATGCTTGGAATTTTCCTATAAGATCCTATGAATGGTAATAAAAAGGTCTGTTAAAGAAAAATGAAAAAAATATTTAAAAAAAAACAGAAAAAAAAAAAGCCGAAGAATCCCAAAAAATGCCTGAAAGATTCTAAAAAATCTATAAATAAGGAGACTTTTTACTGCAGAATAAAAAAATGAACAGTTTATTAGATATTGAATTAAAACAGGAATATTTTTAACATTGAAGCCTATGGGATTTGCCTGAATAAACCCGTCAAAAGAAACCACCGTACAGCAGGGCATTTCGGCAACTTTTCACTGCTGTTCGGTGTTCTTTAAATAGATGAACCATTGCTTCTCTATGGGGGATTTCACTGCCCTCGAACAGCACCGTACGTGCAGGCAATTCACAAATATTTGGTGAATTGCCTGCTCTCCGAGTAGCCGAATGGCCCCGAAATGTCACCATATGCTGAATTTCAGTGTCCGGTTACATTTTGGGGCCAGATCGGCTCTCTCTGAATAACCTCTATTGTCTTACAGTATATTACACACTCATAAGTAATATCTGCACTTGTAAGAAAATATTTCCACACCTTTTTTAAAAGTATTTTTTTCTTTTACCAAACATATTTTTTAGTACAGCTATGTGATGTATGCATGTAAGTGAAATTGGACTCTGATGACCTGATTTCAATTTACTTCATTTAACATGATATTGTTTATGTAGTTATACATTTCTCACTGCCAGGGTTTTCAAAAATGCTACTGTTTTTGTATAAACCTATCTGCTTCTCATTTTTAAATCTGATAAAACATATTGAATCAAGTAAAGGTTACTGGTTTTGTTCTTTTATGGTGTATGTGTGTGTTTGTGTGATTTTAGTCTGCTAGGAAAGGAACTTGTGTTATTCAAACTGCATTTCCTATTGAAGCATATGTTTTTAAGGGAATTTTTGTTTTACACTTTTTGGAACACATAGAGTATTGTTCAAACATTATGTAGACACTGTTTGCTTAAGGGGACATTCTAGGCACTGTGAACACTCAATGTAATTTGAATAGTCACAACAACCTGAGTGCCTTCGCCCTTCTTCCCCTTCCAGGGCCATTTTAGAGGGCTGATTCAGTCCTCTGAGTGAGCAATGCTGGAAACAGCACTCTACTTTATCTCTTCACCTGGGTGCACAATCCATGGTCGCCTCCAGTTCCCAATGCATAAATCCAGCAATAATAGACACGTCACACAAGGATTTTTTAAAAGAAGTAGTGTTTTATTCCACAGAATGTATACCTTGGCAACGTTTCGACCACCAAAGGGTCTTTCTCAGGAGTGCAAAGTTTTAATCCAGCCCACTGGATCCAGGGTGCTAAACTCAGGGTTCAGGAATTTGGGGCATAACTTCCAGCAGTGGCTCTCTACATTCTTGGCATTGGGAGACATTTTTTGACTTCCTCCATGTGAGCACTTGACATGCTGCAGTTTACAGGAAGTTGCAGCATGTCCTGTCTGGGCCAGCAAAGGAATTCCAGTCCTGGATTCCAAGTAAATTTAAAACTAAACTAAATGGTTGAAACAGGAAGGGGGAATGGAAAGGGGGAAAGAAGGGGTTCATGTTTAATCTCTCCATTTTCACTCTCCCTTTTAATACATATATATATAAGTCCAAAATACCGCACTCTGGGTCTTTTCCAAAAATAGCAAAACTTTATTGTTTAAAAGGTCAAGTTTCAGCCCGCTCATCGTGAGCTTTCTTCAGGACAATAAAGATAAATAAAGATAAATCAAACACATATATATCGAAACTATAAATATGTGTTTGATTTATCATTATTTATTGTCCTGAAGAAAGCTCACGATGAGCAGGCTGAAACGTTGACCTTTTAAACAATAAAGTTTTGCTATTTTTGGAAAAGACCCAGAGTGCCGCCGTATTGTGGACTTTACATAAAGCTTGGCGTTGCGCCGGGCATGAACCGGGAACCCGTGATTGCTGGATTACTACCTGGTATATATATATATATATATATATAGTAGCATCTGGAAATCTGGAGTAATTTCTTCAGATCTTATGATGAGCTCATGGATTAAAAATGTAAAATTCACTAATGATTGCTGCACTGAGTGAGGGTATATATATATACGGTATCAACGCAAATATGATATATTTCAATACATACATGGCAAAAGTAATAAGCCAATTCATTTGGATTAAATCACGCTATTGATAATGTTCTTATTTTTTTTCCCCATGATTTTAAAAGGTCGTTTCCGGCAGTTGGAAGTACTTGAGCATGTCACAAATGCATTTTCTTCTTTGCTACACAATGTTCACACTACTCAGAGTGTACATGAGATTAAGGATAGGAAAAACTCCATCTTGACGCAGGAAAAACGGAAAAGAATACGTCAACTTCTCTGGAATTTTTGTAGACAAAAGAAAATTGAACAGGATGCCAATCTGTGCTCTGATATGATGGAAACTTCTAAAACCCAAGATCAGTTTCAGGAGACTTCAGATGTTGTTGGAGAAATGAAAAGAGATGTACCAGAAGCTGACAATTTGGGAATATTAGACAAAGATCAAATGCCAGCAGAAAACCGTACAGATTCATTTGATAAGCAGAGAGCTGATAATCTACAGAATGTAAAGCAGGAGATTTCTAAATGTCAACCTGTGAAGCAACATAGCTTTCCTTTTGACTTAATGAGCAAAAGTGGGAATGTGAGAGGTCCAAAACTACTATCAAGAACGTGTGGCCAACAAGCAAAAGGAAAGACTGCAAACTCCTATGATATAGAAGAGGTAAGCTTTAGTATTTTTTATCCTCTCACATATTTGCTGTATTAACAGAAAGACAGTGAAATGCTACGTTTAAATCAAAAAAAAATTATTCTACACCATTGCTTATTGTAATTTTATTTGTAACAACATTATCTGTATCATTCGTATTGGGAGAACCTATTCCACAGTGCGGTACAGGAGTTGCAATAGATTATGTTAAGACATAAAATGGACAGAGACATGACGTAGAGAGGGTCTTGCTCTCTAAGCAGCATACATTCTAAAGGAAGGCGGGTGAAGACAAAGGGAAATTCATTGGTTTTATGCAGTCTGATAATTGCAATATAAAAGTAAGTGAATACATTTAAAAATAAGTTTAAAATTAATTCAAATCCAAATAATAATAAGATCTGCTGCTAATATTTGAAATTTTACATAGTTACATAGACATGTGTCCATCGGGTTCAGCCTCTCACACATCACCTATGGCTGTTGATCCCAATGAAGGCAAAAAACCTAGTCTGAAGAGCTCGCCATTGTCCAACATTCCTTCAAAAAATTCCTTCTTGACCCCAGAATGGCAGTCAGATTTCTCCTTGGATCAAGCAGCTTTTATCCACATATTAAATATTATAACCCGTAATAATATGTTTTTGCAGGAAGTCATCCAGTCGTTGTTTAAATGTCTGTACAGACTCTGACCTAACCACCTCAACAGGCAGTGAATTCCACAGCTTTATTGTTCTCACTGTAAAATAACCCTTCCTATGCTTTAGGCTGACTTTCCTTTCATCCAGACTAAATGGATGACCTCGTGTCCTGTGTATTGTCCTATTTATGAAAAGGTTTCCAGACAATGGATTATAATGGCCCCGTATATATTTATATAACGTTATCAGATCCCCAGTTAATTTAATTTATTTTAAACTTATTTTTAAATTTATTTACCTACTTTCTCCCTAACAAAGTTGTAACGGGAAATGCTGAAACGTATTGGGAGGTTCCTGGAGGTTACTTTTTTTTTTTTACTACTGTTGTGCTGTGGTGAAGGGATGGTGTTATCTATATCTATGTACAATATTTTCTGTAAAAAAAAAAAAAGATATACCAAGCTGCAGAAAAGGCAAGCGTAGCAACTTCCACCCTCAAAATCATATTTCAATATTTCCATTTACTTCCCTTTCAAGTTTTAAGGACATATGGAAAAAAAAGGCTTACACGTTATTAGTTTTATTCGTGTAACCCCTTCACTACCAAGTGATTTTACAAAAAAAACATGGTAAAAAACCAGTGGTTTTTTGAAAAATTATTTTCAATATATTGTACAGTAATGCTTATTACTGTAAATATCCTATTTGGCCAGTAGATGGTGCCATCTACTGCCAAAATGAGTTACAGAGGTATTAACAGCAGACCTATTTTCATCTATTTATCCTGCATCGACTGCTGACAGCTTCTGAAACCCCGATATTTCAGAGCTTTCAGCTGCTGATTTTAAGAACAGTTCCATTCAGTTCCATTCAGTTACGCCCTGGTAATCTCCTGACTCGACTATTGCAATAATCTCTTATCTGGCCTCCCTCCGTCCCGCCTCTTCCCTCTACAATCCATCCTGAACGCCTCCGCCAGGCTAATTCACCTCACCCGCCGCTCTGTCTCTGCCGCTCCCCTCTGCGAGTCCCTTCACTGGCTCCCCATCCACTGCAGAATTAAGTTCAAAATCCTTATCCTTACCTAAAAAACTCTCACTAACTCAGCTCCCCACTACCTGTCCTCACTAATCACCAAATACACCCCAGCCCGCTCCCTAAGGTCAAACAGTGACCTGCGCCTAGCTTCTCCCCGCATCACCTCTTCCCATGATAGACTGCAGAATTTCTCACGCGCAGCCCCCACTCTCTGGAATGCTCTCCCTCGTACTGTCAGACTTTCCCCTAACTTCTCTTCCTTCAAACGCTCCCTTAAAACGTTCCTATTTAGGGAAGCCTACCACCCAACTCACTGACGCAACCATCAATCACTTTCACTTTACAGTCCTCTCCTCCTGTTTCCAACCCCAACCCTCCCAGATTGTGAGTTCCTACGGGAATAGGGCCCTCATCTCCTCCTGTACTGTTTGTCAAATGTTGTTCAATGTATTGTAACCCTGTCTGTACTGTGCTTATTGTACAGCGCTGCGGAATATGCTGGCGCTTTATAAATAAAGAATAATAATAATAATAATATATTTTCCCATAGCTTTAGACTTAGAGATACAATACATTCTTATCATGAAAGATATGAAAGAACTTGACAATGTTGGAAAGTAATTGTATGCAGTAGCAACTCTAGGAACAATATATAGGGGGGCACATAAGATACCACAGTCAAAAACTGGGGAGGGGGCACTAATAATTTTCGCCACTAAATCATACCACTGATAAAAACTAAATAAGTATATTTAAATAAGATTCCAAAATACCAGAGTAATGTGGTGCAATGATACTTTTTTGTTGTACTAACCTGATACTTAAATTAAATATTTTATTCTACGCAGTTCAGTGGTTTTTGCCAACGTCCGATAACTGCTTCTGAGACTCCAATTTTCAAACTTCTATAGTAACCCATAAAATGCCATAAATCCAGGGAAATACAATAAAAATAATAAACAGTGTGACAGGCAGCCTACCCATTAACCCCTAAAATTCCATTACACAAGGAAAAACATTAAATGAATAAACTGTGATGCATTTAGGCCTACCATTAACCCCTAAAATGCCAATAATTTAGAGAAAACATGAAATGTATACACTGTGAGGCGTGTAACATTCCCATTAACCCCTAAAATGCCAATAATCAAGGGAAAACATGAAATGTACACACTGTGAGGCATTTAGCCTACCCATTAACCCCTAAAATGCCATTGATCAAGGGAAAACTAAAATGTATACTGTGAGGAATGAAGCCTGCCCATTAACCCTTAATATACAACTAAAAAAAGGGCAAAAAACGAAAGTAATACATGGTGTAAAATATAGTCTGACCATTAACCTCTTTACTGCTGAGCCATTTCAACCCTTTGAAAAAATAGTTACGTTTTTATTTTATTATTTATGATCTTTATATTACACTGAATATGGTCATGCTGGATATCATTGGAAAGGCCAGATTTTGTCCTTTCCCATGACACCTTGATTGACGGAGATAAAGCAGTCCGAATGAAGTAGGGGAAGCTGGATGCTGATCCCTGGTGGGGGGGCACATGGGGGGGTAAGGTAGGAATAACCAAGGGGGCAATTTCCCCCCCTTTGTGCCCTGCAGAGACGCCTATGATTGTATGCTTTAGGCTAGGGACAGATGAGCGCATTTTCTGCGGCCACCGTCAAAATGTACGTCGATGCGTGCGCACGCATTTTTTCACGGAATACGCTTAAGTGGTCAGACGATGCGCAATTCTGGACGTATTTCATGACGATGGGGTAAAAAGAAGTCTAGGGAAATCCGGCTGTTTGAACGTTATGTTGGCCGCACACTAGCAGCGTCTGACGTCTCCTAATCACGCACACACGCTGCTATGCGGCCGCAGCGCACTCTGTACGTCAGTACCAGCGGTTTAACGTTCTCGAAAAAATGCGTTCATTTTCCACTTGCGTTGCGCGGCCGGACTTTTGTGCGACCGTACTTCGTATATTGGCTGTCATTGCCCGGCATCTGCTGCTAGTGCGGCCGTGATTATGTGCGCCAGAACGCGCGTTCGCACTGCCTCAGTCTGACCCTAGCCTTACACCTGCTCTCAGCATACATTCCATATAGAACTTGTAGTGAGGAGAATTGTATAAAAGAAGGAAAAACATGGAGAAGCACAAGCCAATGGCTTAAAGTATTACACACTTTGGGCCCCAGGGCTGGCCCGACCATGGAGCGGTTTGGAGCAACCACTACAGGTGGCAGATTTTGGGGGAGCGGCATATTTTGCCGCCGAGCCCCTGCACTGTTTTTTAAACAGTGCCGCTGTGTGTGTGACTGTGTGTGGCTGTGTGTGTGTGTGTGTGTGCATGGATGGATGTGTGGAGCTCTGGGATACGCTCATACACACCACACATTTCTATGAGTTTTATTGCTGTGGAGCTCTGATACAGTAATGTGCAGTGTGTATGAGTGTATCAGAGCTCCACAGCAATAAAACTCATGCTCATACACACCATACATTACTGTATCACAGAGCTCCACGGCAATAAAACTCACAGTAATGTGCCGGGTGTATCAGTGTGAGTATTATTGCTGTGAAGCCCTGTGATACGCTCATATACACCACACATTACTGTGCGTTTCAATGCTGTGGAGCTCTGTGATCCAGTAATGTGTGGTGTGTATGAGTGTATCACTGAGCTGCATAGCATTAAAACTCACAGTAATGCATGGTGTGTATGAGCATATCACAGAGCTCTACATCAATAATACGCATGCTGATACACACTGTACATTACTGTGAGTTTTATTGCTGTGAAGCTCTGTGATACAGTAATGTGTGGTGTGTATGAGTGCATCACAGAGCTCCACAGGTTTAAAACTCACAGTAATGTGCATATAAGCGTATAACACAGCCACAGCAATAATACTCACTCTGATACACACCACACATTACTGTGAGTTGTAATGCTGTGGAGCTAAGGATACGCTTTTACATGCCACATTTTTTTTTATTTTAGGGGGGCAGCATTTCATCTGTCGCTCCAGGCAGCACAGTGGCTTGGGCTGGCCCTGTTGGTCCCTATCACCTCCTTAAAGCTAGTGATCACATCAGTGAGCATTAGCACTCCGCACAGATCACCTCTAAATTGCTAATCGGTTAAAAAACCCATTAGCGATTCGGTGTTCGCGATTTTTAGCAATTGCTTACTGTACTTTTCGCTCCCTATACTTAACATGAGGAGTGCAAAGTGCAAGGACTCAAATTCAAATACCGTAAGCTTTATTAGCAGGATCAAATAAATTTTAGCATTGCCAAAGCATATGGGGAGGGGTTATATGGAAGGGGGGTAGTGGGATATATATGGAGGAAATGGGTAAGTCCATAGACATTATCAGGGGTAAGGGATAATATGAAGGGGGATGGGGCGAGTCCATGTTGGGGATTTATAAGTCCGGGATCTCTCATGTTTCTCTCAGTCTGTAACATTCTGTGATGTATTGTGCAGATATTTTCACTGCCAGCTCCTCTTCTCCCAGTACGATGTGGCATTTCCTCGTCTCTTCTATAGAGGTGAAAACCCGGGATGAGAGCGGAGAGTCTCTGGAAGTGAGTGTCCCTCAGTGCTGAGTACTTGGGGCACTGTAGGAGGAAGTGGACCTCCTCTTCCAGGGGTCCCTGGTCACAATGCTGGCACAGTCTACTCTCCCTGGACTTATAGGTCTGTCTATGCCGCCCTGATTCAATTTCCAGGCTGTGGGCGCTCAGTCTGTACCAGCGCAGGATTTGTTTCGTCTTGGGGTCTTGTAGAACCTCCAGTTCGTATTCGCTCTGTAATGATTGGTAAATTATGAGTTTCTGGGAGTTTTCTATATCATGTCTCCATTCTCTGATATAGTTTTCCCTGGAATCATTAATTAGGTCCTTTATTTGTTATTTTGTCAGGTTGCATTCATGGGGGCTTTGGATGAACAAGGTGGATATGAGTTGTTGCAGCCCACATGATTTGGGGAGGTCCTTGTTGGCCTTTATGGTGGTACGAGTTGGGGCTGCTGATGTTTAGGTGGTCCCAGTATGATAGCGCCCTCTTCTGTACTGCAAGAAGTAAGGGGAATCTGCCCAGCTCAGCCCGGCAATCTTTGTTAGAGGTGCTCCGATGGACTTGGAGGAGGTGCTTGCAGAATTCCAGATGGAATATTTCTGTTGGGCTGGTATCCCATGTGGGTTGGTCTGGGTAGGTGATGGGGCCCCATACTTCACTGCCATAAAGGAGGTTTGGAGTGATGACGCTGTCAAAGATTTTAAGCCAGACTCTTACAGGCGGTTTTAATTTGTAGAGTTTTCTCCAGATGGCATAGAAGGTTCTACACGCCTTGTCTCTTAGGGCCTCTATGGCTGGTTTGAAACTTCCCGATCGGTTTGTTTCTAGGCCGAGGTATGTGTAGCTGTTGGCTTCATCAAGAGTGCAGTCATTAAGTGTGACAGAAGAAATCTTGATTTTTGCATTCTTCCTTTGGAAAACCATGAATTAGTTTTCTTTTGGTTGATGGGTAGTGCCCATGCCGCACTGTATTTTTCCAGCACTTCCAGGCTGTCTTGTAGACCTCTCTCTGGTGGTGACAGTAATAGGAGGTCATCTGCATACAACAGGAACTTCACCTCATTATCATGTAGAGTTAGTCCTCGTGCTGAGGAGGATTCTAGAGCTTCAGCCAGTCCATTGATGTAGATGATAAAGAGGGTTGGACTTAAGCTGCAGCCTTGTCTAACTCCACGAGCCTGCCGGAAGTACTCTTCCCATTCACTTTTATGCTGCAGAAGTTCTCATTATATGAGCTCTTGATGACGTCATATGTTTTCCCTCCTATTACACTCTCTAGTAGTTTGAGGAACAGGCCTGGGTGCCACACTGAGTCAAAGGCCTTCTTAAAGTCCACAAAGCAGGCAAATTTTTCCCACGTTTTGTATTGTGGACATGGTTCTTGATAAGACTGTGCAGGGTGTAGATGTGATCTGTAGTGCAATGGTTTGGCATGAACCCCGCTTGGTGTCTGCTGAGGACGTTATGCTGTGTAGGAAGCTGAGGATTCTTTTGTTCAGAATGCTATTGAACAGTTTTCCCAGCGTGCTGCTGACTCATATCCCTCTGTAGTTGGCTGGATCATACTGGTCTCCACTTCTGGATGGGTGTTATGAGGCCTTGGTTCCATACTTGAGGGTAGAACCCAACCCTCAGGACCAGGTTGAAAACATTACATATTGCGGCGTGTACTTCTGGAGAGCTGTGTTTAATCATCTCTGGAAGAATTCCATCCATCCCGCTGGCTTTTTTACTTCACAGATCTTGAATTTTCTCTGCTTCTTCTTGGGGTGTAATGGGTGTATCTAACGGGTTTTTGAAATCCTTGATTTTCTCCTCCAGTTCATGTAGTTTTCTGATGATGTGTTCTTGTTCCACAGTTAGCTCCTCTTTGGGAATGTCTTTGTACAGGCTCTTGAAGTAGTTGAGCCAGATGTTGCCATTTTGGATGTGGAGGTTGTTTTTCTTGTATCCTGAGCTGATTTGATTCCAGGTTTCCCAGAAAGAGTTTTCCTGAAGAGCCTCTCCAGGTGTTGAAGGCTTTTGGAGGTAAAGTTTTGTTTTTTCTTTTTGAGGATTTGTTTATAATTTTTCTGTAGGACGCCATGAGGACGCCACTCTGTAGAACCTCATCATAGGTGTCTGTTTTTGTCATGCCCATGGCTGCCACCATCCTGAAACCCCCCCGGTGGTACAATCCATGTACTGTCCCTGTAACCTGAATTCAGCAATCAGCATCCAGCATTGTAAGAGTTAAGCAACAAAACACATGTGACTCACAAAATAAAGGGCTCTGCCCCACACTCACACATTGCTGGTTCATTACAGCTTTTGCTCACGGAGAGTGAACACCGTTGCTTATTGCTGATCTGCTACCTGATCCTGATTTCCCCATTTATGGTTCCTGCTACTACAACCATCATTCCCATCATCCCATTGCAATCAACTTGGTCAGTCATCATATTCATCCACCTCTACCCTTATCCTCTGTTTATCTGTGCAGACCACTGTACGATGGGCTCATACTCCCCTCTCCCCCGGTGTCACCCTGGTACCATCCCTAACCCTGACAGTTTTGAAGTATGTAGACTCTGGTGGTGCAATGTAAGCTGCACACAGGAAGATGTCTGACTGAGAGCTGAAGATGGAGCTACTTATTTTTATCTAGATGTGGCTCTCTCCTTTCTTGATTGCTTTGATGTTCTCGTGTAGCTCCTCCATATACCAGATTAATATTCCTCCTGAATGGCGACCCTGCTTGATGCTTTTATCCTTCTGGGCGGGCACAGAAAATTCTCTGTAGACAATAGGTGCTTGTGAGTCACCCTTTGCCCAGCTCCATGTTTCCAACAGGATTTGTATGTCCACGTTGTGCAGTCTATGTTTGAAGTCTGGATTGTTTACTTTGGATCCAAAGGCTGAGGCATTCAGCCCCTGAATGTTCCAGCTACTGATTGTTAAGTGATGTCATTTTGTGTTGTTATACCTTGTAATGAGCAAAATTACGTGGGGCAACCAGGTTGTGGATGGTTGTCCCTCAGTTAAGCTCTTTAGCGCTGCCCCGGGCATCCGCAAGCCTAGCGGCCTCTACGTGGCCAGCTGCTGGACTCAGTGCCTGCCCCCTAATCCACTGGGGAAACCAGGATGCAAAGGGGAAATTAGCGAACTAACTTTGCGTCCCTGATTTAAACAGAATATCATAGATTTGCGAAGAAAGGAATTCTAGTTATGTTTGACAGATATACTATTAGCAAACATATTGTTGAGCCAAATATGTGAAATTAGGTCGTCCAAGCACACGATTATAAATACTTTATCTATTGGCGTGGCGTTTTACATAAGAACATAGTACATTCATTAATATAATTTAATATTCTATCATTAGGGGTTGTAAGAGTTGAATAAATATGCTCTTTATGCAAACAGCATTCACATTTCTTTGATGTTTAGGCTGGCTAGTGTTTTGAGAATAGGGACATTGAGGTACCGGGTATAAAGGTCAAAAGGATTTACATAAAAGCTGTCTTGTTTTTGAGGAATATACATCTATCATACAGAATACTGCTAGGTATAAAATACTTTCATATTCTTTTCACAAATCCTGTATTTATTTTATTATTGATAAATCCATGTATAGGCTGTTTATATTATACAAACTGTTTCTCTGTGCTGTGGTTGCAGATATACAGTGTCAAGAAAAAGTATGTGAACCCTTTGGGATTACGTGGAGTTTTGCATGAATTGGTCATAAAATGTGCTCTGATCTTCATCTAAGTCACAACAATTTGAAAAACACAGTCTGCTTAAAATAATACAACACAAACATTATATGTTTTCATGTTTTTATTGAACAGAACATGTAAACATTCACAGTGCAGGGTGGAAAAAGTATGTGAACCTTTGGACTTAATAACTGGTTGACCATCCTTTGGCAGCAATAACCTCAACCAAACGTTACCTGTAGTTGCAGATCAGACCTGTACAACGATCTGGAGTAATTTTGGACCACTCCTCTTCACAAAACTGTTTCAGTGTAGCAATATTCTTGGGATGTCTGGTGTGAATCACTCTCTTAAGGTCATGCCACAGCATTTCAATTGGGTTGAGGTCAGGACTCTGACTGGGCCACTCCAGAAGGCGTATTTTGTTTTGTTGAAGCCATTCTTTTGTTGAATTACTTGTATGCTTTGTGTTATTGTCCTGTTGCATCACCCATCCTCTGCAGAGCTTCAGTTGGTGGACAAATGGTGCACGTTTTCCTGCAAAATGTCTTGATAAACTCTGGAATTCATTTTTCCATCAATGACAACAATCCGTCCAGGCCCTGAGGCAGCAAAGCAGCCCCAAACCATGATGCTCCCTCCGCCATGTTTTACAGTGGGGATGAGGTTTTGATGTTGGTGTGCTGTGCCTTTTTTTCTCCAAACATAGTGTTGTGTGGTTTTTCCAAACAACTCAATTTTGGTTTCATCTGTCCACAGAATATTTTGCCAGTAGTGCTGTGGAACATCCAGGTGCTCTTTTGCAAACTTCAAACATGCTGCAATATTCTTTTTGGACAGCAATGGCTTCCTCCGTGGTGTCCTCCCATGTACTCCATTCTTGTTTAATGTTTTCCTTATTGTAGATGTTTCAACAAAAATGTTAGCATGTGCCAGAGATTTCTGTAAGTCTTTAGCTGACACTCAAGGATTCTTCTTTACCTCATTAAGCATTCTGCGCTGTGCTCTTGCAGTCATCTTTACAGGATGACCACACCTAGCAACAGTGCTGAACTTTCTCCATTTGTAGACAGTCTGTCTTACCGTGGATACATGAACATCAAGGCTTTTGGAGATACTTTTGTAACCCTTTCCAGCTTCATGCAAGTCAACAATTCTTGATCGTAGGTCTTCTGACAGCTCTTTTCTGTGAGGCATGGTTCACATCAGGCAGTGCTTCTTGAAACCAGTAAACCCAAAACTGGTGTTTTTTTTTAAATGGCAGGACAACTTTCAGCAACACATCCAATAATATCATACTGATTGGACTCAAGGTTGGCTCACTCCTGGCTCCAATTAGCTCTTGGCGAAGTCATTAGGCTAGGGGTTCACATACTTTTTCCACCCTGCACTGTGAATGTTTACATGTTATGTTCAATAAACACATGAAAACATATAATGTTTGTGTTGTATTATTTTAAGCAGACTGTGATTTTCAAATTGTTGTGACTTAGATGAAGATCAGATCACATTTTATGACCAATTCATGCAAAACTCCACGTAATCCCAAAGGGTTCACATACATTTTCTTGCCACTGTATCTTCAATGCTCTTGCACCATATTCTAAGTGACATATAAGAAGATTTGAAGGGAGAATAAAGGGAATTGTGAAACTAAAAATATAGTTATTAAATAATATAAATATATCTACAAGCACATACCCTTCCCTTTTCCCTCTCCTTCAAAGGTGTTTAGTCTTTTCACTTTTGGCTTTGTGGTTATGAGTTTTAATTTGGTATTCCTTGCTTTTAATGATGCTTAGGTAAGCACCACATTAGATGTGAAACATGTTAAGTTTTTTTATCAATATGTTCTCTCTCCCACCTTGACTATTGCTGCTTACCTGGTATATACACTGTCTGGCCAAAAAAGGTCACACACTATTGGGGTTATTCAAAGAGCACCAAATTGGCCCCTAAATTGCGCTAAATTGCGCTGAATGGTGACTTTCCCTGTACGTTGCAATTTCAGGGCCATCGAGCTATTCATAAACCTGGCAATTCGACAGATATTGACAAATTGCCAACGAAATACGGTGACCTTCTGCAGCAGTAAAATTCCCCATAGAGAAGAAATGGTTAATCTATGCAGAGAACACCGAACAGTAGAAAAATGGCAGTGAAATGCCCAGATTTTTGGTGGTTTCATTCAACAGGTTTAATCAGGTGAATCCCATTGGTTTCAATGTAAAACTCATTCTCCATTTTTATTAAATATTCCTTCAACTGTTTGTTCTTTTTGCAGCAAAACGTCTATTTTTTAGGATTTTTTTTAGGAATATTTCTGTATTTCTTTCAGTGAAAACATTTTTTCTGACTTTTTAAAATTGTGGCGGCTTTTTTCTGTACCTTTTCATTATTATTCTTAGGACCTTATATATTATTTCCAGGCATTTTCATGCATCAGCTTTTTTGAAAGCTCTGTTTTTTTTTTTATACCCCATTCGGCAGCTTATCAACTTTTTCCGGCGGCTGACCCGCAGTATGTTCGGCAGGTCGTCTGCTTTTTTCGGATCAATTCATCGAAAGCATTTGATGGTTTTTCGGATCTATTCGGCATTTTTGATGCAGTTTTTCGATTTGTTTGGCAGGTCTTTTCACCACAGTTCAGGAACCCTGCAGTGAATGTTGAATGAGTCGGCAAATAGAACTCGCCGAAGTGTGACGAATGGGAGAGCACCGAAATGTCTGTGATATTTCGGTGCTCTCTGTCTAACACTGTATAATATTTTGTTCGATCACTTTTTGCTTTGATTAAAGCATGCTTTCACCGTGGCATCCTTTTGATAAGCCTATGTAATGTAAAACATTTATTAATATCCACAGTTGCATTCATTTATCTCCAAGATCTTGTATCGATGGTGGGTGATTCGGACCCCTGCGTAAAGTCTTCTCCAGCGCAACCTAAAGATTCTCAATAGGATTAAGGTCAGGACTCTGTGGTGGCCAATCCATGTGTGAAAATGGTGTCCTATGCTCCCTTAACCTATGCTTACTTTGAGCTATTGATTCCTGGCTGCCGTCTTGGAATATGCCTGTGCCACCTGGGAAGAAAAATTCCATTAATGGAAATGCCTAGTCATCCAGTATGTTCAGTTCGTTAGCTGCAGTGGTATTTTTGCCATCTGATACATATCAATCACTACAGTGATTCTCCAAATTTTGAAAGTTTCAATCGTTTAGTTATAAAATATAATACAGTGTTATTCAGAGAGCACCGAAATTTCACTGAAATCCCGCTCACCGCACACCGCACACCGTTTCATCCTAAAAAATCTAAAAATAAAGGGACTCTTTACTGCAGAATATTATAAGCACCAGTTTATTAGATATTGAGTTAAAACAGAAATATTTTTAACATTGAAGCCTATGGGATTTTCCTGAATAAACTTTTCACTGCTGGTTTTTGTTCTCTGAATAGACGAAGCATTGCTTCTCTATGGGGATTTCACTGCCCTTGAACAGGCACCGACCTGGCACCGTATGTGCGGGCAATTTGCCAACATTTGGCGAACTGCCTGCTCTTTAAATAGCCAAAATGCCAGGAAAGGTAACCATACGCTGAATTTCACGGTTCGGTTACCTTTCGGCCACAATTCGGATCTCTTTGAATAACCCTGTTAGATTCTCGGTGTTGTGCACCACCGACTAAGGCTAATGTCAGGTGAATGAATTCTGAGCACACTGTGCATCCATGCACAACTGTTATACTTTCTGACTGATGATACTGTAGACAGCAGACGGTCCGTTTTTTTTATTGACTTCTTTTGACTGATGTAGATGGGAAATAAAATTAATATGTAAAATTAAAAAAATTGATACATGATATGAAAAACCATTTTGTCCGTCAAAAATGCTGGACATCAAAAATGCAGTCCGTCTGACTATGTTCCATCACTCACACACAAAGCTACGCGGACGTGGTGCACTCTGTGCATCCGTCCTAGCGGTTTGACGCTCTTCCTAAATTGCGTCCGGTGCCACGTGCGTTGTGCATCCGCACTTCTGTGGGGACGTACTTCATGCGTGGGTCTCTATTGATCATAATTTTATGCTACGACGGACGTTAAAATGTGCAGCAACATGAGAAAAAAAAGTTCGAGAACAGAAAGTTTTCATTTTTTAAAAGAAAAAATGCTTAAAAGATCTTATAAAATCTAAAAATAAAGACTCTTTACTGCAGAATATTATAAGCAACGGTTTATTAGATATTGAATTAAAATGGGAATATTTTTAACATTGAAGCCTATGGAATTAAACATTTTCCACGCCATTTTGCTGAAACATTTCCCACACCTTTTTTTAACACTGAAGCCTATGGGATTAAACATTTCCCACACCTTGTTTCTAAAACATTTCCCACACCTTTTTTAACATTGAAGCCTATGGGATTAAACATTTCCCACACCTTGTTGCTTAAACATTTCCCACACCTTGTTGCTAAAACATTTCCCACACCTTTTTTAACATTGAAGCCTATGGGATTAAACATTTCCCACACCTTGTTGCTTAAACATTTCCCACACCTTGTTGCTAAAACATTTCCCACACCTTTTTTAACATTGAAGCCTATGGGATTAAACATTTCCCACACCTTGTTTTCCCCCTTGCTCCCGCGTTGTAATGCTGGATTACAATGCAGGCATAAAAAATGCTGCCTGCATTGTTACAGCGCGTAAACATCCTGGATGCACGCGGTAGCGCTGAGCACAGCCAAGAGCATCCACTCGATGGAGTCCACAGGACTCCATTGAGTTCCCACCTGCCGGTCACATGACCAGCCGGATCTCGCCTCGTGCAGAGGCGGATCCAAGGGGGCAATGAAGCAATTGCCCCCCCTGAGAAAATAACTTTTCTCCCTACGAGCAGCCGCCATGGCCGGCATGCAACTTGGCCACTCGCCTGGGATGGGAACCACCTGACCAGCGCACGAGATTGCAGAGTTAACGTGAACTCCACGATCTCGTGAGAACATGGCTGCGCTGGTCAGGTGGTTCCCGGCAAGCGGCCAAGCTGCGTGCCGGCAGCCGCTCATAGGTAGAACAGCCGGTGGGTACTCGGAGCGGCTGAGGAGGGGCCTGGCAGAAGAGGAGGTGAGAGCTGGGGCAAATATATCCATGTGAGCTGGGGCAATATATTCATGTGAGCTGGGGGCAAATATATCCATGTGAGCTGGGGCAAATATATCCATGTGAGCTGGGGTCAATTATATCCACCTGTCACTGCGAACCCACCACCAGCTCTTGGCCAAAACTGGTAGAATGCCCCCCCTTGAAAACTGTGTCAGGATCAGCCCCTGGGTCCGCGTAGTGATATGGAGGGAGAGACTGGGGGGACTTTTTTCCCCAGTCTTTCCCTGCTCCCGCTGGACGGAGGAGATGGTCGGAGCCGCGGGACAGGAGGTGAGTATCTGATTTAATTTTTTTACTTTTTAGCCTGGTGTTAACAGATTCTGCAGAAGCGGAATCCGTTAACACCAAGTCCTGGCTGTGGTTAACTTTCTGCTAACCACAGCGGACGTTAATCAGCGTTGGGACTTTGTAATCAGACCTGATTAACACTTTGCACTCCCCATGTTAAGTATAGGGAGCACAAAGTACAGTAACCTCGCGCTGAAAAGTGCAAGGTACCAAACGCAAACGGGTTACTCTCTGAGCCACTGAAGAGCATTGGTTCAGGAAGTAGGCAGCGCCAGACGTGTGCTGCAGACTTCTCAATCTCTTGGCCAGCTTGAGCTTACGCGATTAGTGTAGCATTCAGCGATGCAAATTGCGTAGGGTCAGGGCAGGCAGGCTGCCGCTGCTGTGAAGAAATAATGTGCAGAGTGGCAGAGATGGATGGCGGGGAGTGCGGAGCAGGTGAGTTTGTTAAGCGTCTTATAATATTTTACTAATCATTTAGTAGTGATTTAAAATAGAATTGCTTTGTCTACCAACACCCCTAACTTTGAGACACTTATAAAGAGGAAGAAGCATCCCCAGTTTTCTCAAAAGTCCTAATTAATTTCATATGTTTCAATTACAGTTTATTTTATTAGGTTTTTGCCTCATCAGCACTTTCGTTTTCACTAGTGCTGTGATGACTGCACTATCCTTTTTGGAAAGAATCCCTGTTTGTTTACAAAATTGTTTAAAAAGTGCATACATTGTAGATTATTGCACATGTTGTTTTGTGGAATAAATTATAATGTTTCAGAAATTCAATTATTTTTGGGTCGCAACTTAATGACCAAGAACAATTGTGGGTCCTGAGGGTCCACAGGTTGAGAACCACTGGTATAAAGTATGTTGACCACACAGAAAGTGGAAAGCAGTAGCTTGTTAAAAAGTGGCCATTATCTTCATTCAAAACATAAGAGTGCATCATGGAAATATAATTTGCAAAATGTTACCATTTGTTTAAAGATAATATTGTTTATGTTTAAGCTCTAACCCTTTTACTGGTTGCTAATATATCTTTGTATTAATTGTGCAATATTGCTATATTCTGCGATGTCATCCTGGTATTATTGTACCACTTGTCAGGTATCATTGAGTCAGGAGTTTGTGAGTGACATTACACAGAGTATGGTCTGGATACAGTATGCTTATACACAGACCATGTCCCTTTTATGTTTCTTAAACAAAGATTTATAATTGATTAACTACTGGACATTTGTTAACACAATGTGTCTGTATATACATCATGTAGGATTAGAAATATGCTATTAGTTCTCTAACAAAATATCCATCTTGTTCTCCTTAGGTAACCAGCGTAGAGGAAGAATATCCCAAAACACTATGCAATTCAGGTTAGTACAATAATATATTTAACAATTTGGCATGTCATGACAATGGTGCAACTGCTTGGGTCTTCTCAATACGACTGTGAAGGTAAATTAAAATGTTACCTTACTTTAGTTTACCAACAAGCACTTATCTGCTAGAACAGTGTTTATCAAACCTGTCCTCAGGCTAACCTAACAGGGCAGAATTTAAGGATTACCTTGGGGAAATGCAGACTGAATACTGCAATCACCGAGCAGCAAGTTATACCACCTGTGCTGTGCTTCAGATATCTGGCAATCCTGGCCTGTTAGGAGCACTTGAGGATCAGGTTTGGAACCACGTACCAGAAAAAGGCTCATGCAATTGGTTTTAACAAAGATGTCAATTGCGTTTATGCAATAAATTCTTTAATTGTCTTTGAATGTCCTTTAATTTTGGTTGTTCATAAATGACACAAGAAAGATCCTCTTTGTAACATTTGAAAGAACTCTCTAACCACTTCAGTAAGCTCCGTTGCTTATAGTGTGTGAGCCAAGGCCTTTGCATACAAGATTTCTAAAGGAATACTCTATTAAATATTAAAGTTCCCTTTTTTCCCTTAAATAATTGGAGAGTTGCTGCTGGCGCCCTCTGTCCAATTATTTTGGATTTTTTTTCCCCTTTACCAGTATTTTACCTATCTTTTTCTCCCTTGCACAGCTCCTACTCTCCGGCTCAAAGACTTCAAGACCTAGAAGTCTCTGAGCTTTTTCTATGCAATTTTGTCCCTTGGGCAAATTGCGTAGCCTAAGAGACGTAAATTGTGCAGCATTAACGGGCCTTTGCCCTTGGCGTATGCAAGTCCCATAGCACTTGCATGCAATGATGAATCGGGGCTGTGCGTGCTTTCTCCCTGACAACCGCTGGCTTCGCGGGGGGTCTCAGGAGATGTCAGCACAGTTGAGCATTCTGATGTCTCGAATGACCGAACTAGTGGCCAACAGCCAGGACGTTCAAACCTCCAGGCAGACTGGTCCTGCGGGGATGGGTGGTGAAATCTCTCTGCTTCATCTAGCATTTTAAAGAGTTCTGGGACCTGTGAGGAGGAGGCAGAGGGGTGGAGGATACTCCACACACCCTGTCCACTTTATAAAGCTAAAGCAGCTTCCAGGGTTATTCCAGGAGAGAATTCCATCCCATATGTAATATTAAAGTGTTATTGTAAATAAGTGTTATTAATTCCCATTTCTGATTAAACATGAATACATAGAGTGGCTCTTTGGAATAAAGCAAACCTATAAACAAGAGAAAGCTATTTAAGTGGGGATACAATGTAATTAACCCTGTGTGGTACATTGTGTTGCATTAACCAAATGGTGTAAATGCATTACATTCAGGACAAACCTAATTTAGCTATTCATATATGAAATTTCCTAGCCATGCAGTCTGTTATAAAATAACATTATAAGTAATTGCATTACAATAACTCAGCTTACACTTAGGGGTACACTGAGGATCTGATTTATTATAGACTTAATAAGCATGAAATCTAGGTAATGTTAAGATAGACCGAGGCTTGCAAAGTGGGAAGTGAGTGATGTAGACAACCAATAGGACAATGGTAAAGGACAGAGATGTTAATAGATACAGGGTTATTCAAAGAGAATCGAAAAGTCAGCGCACGTTCGGTGACTTTTCGTTCTCTTCAATTCGGTGCGATTTGGCGATCCCATTTCGGCGACCCTGCTGTGTATTCAGCAAGCACCACAGGGCCGTCGTAATGCAGGGAAATACTGCCGCAAACCTGCTGAAAACTCACTGCAAAACCCGGCGAAGGCACACCGAAACCCACAAAAACATCTGGATTAACCCCGCCGAACACGCCAGAGAAACCCGAGCAGGAGTGAGCTCACTGAGCGAAAATGTCTGAAATTTACATGAGGTCCAATGAATGATAATAAAAAGGGCTGTTACAGAAAAAAGAAAAAATGTTTAAAATAAAAATACAAAAAATTAAAAATCAGAAACAAATTTTTTGCAAAAAAATCCCGAAAAATGCTTAAAAGTTCCTAAAAAATCGATAAATAAAGAGACTTTTTACTGCAGAATATTATAATCAACGGATTATTAGATATTGAATTAAAACGAGAATATTTTTAACATTGAAGCCTATGGGATTCGCCTGAATAAACCTGTCAAATGAAACCACCGAATGGTAGTGCAATTCAGCAACTTTTCACTGCTTGTTTTTGTTCTCTGAATAGACGAAACATTGCTTCTCTATGGGGATTTCACTGCCCTCGAACAGGCAACGAACCGGCACCGTATGTGCAGACAATTCGCCAGCATTTGGCGAACTGCCTGCTCTCTGAATAGCCAAATGGCCAGGAAAGGTAACCGTACGCTGAATTTCAGCATTCGGTTACCTTTCGGCCCCAATTCGGAGCTCTTTGAATAACCCTGATAGTGATGGATGGGGACACACAATAAGGGGAAAGAGATGGACAGACACAAAAGAGGACAGCCTGAGAAAGATTCATGTAGAGCAGGAATATTGCCGATTATTTTGACTATACCTACTGTTTTTGGAGATGAAGGGGTTGATCCTTCTTTGCTCTAGGACTGGTACACCTGCTCCCCATGCTTTTTTAAAGGTGGTGGAATAGTCCTTCTTTGTGTCTGTCAAAGACACTGACAGAAACACAGGGACAGGGTTATTCAGAGAGAGGTGAAAAACAGGAGAATTGCCAGGAGAATGATCTGTAGCCAATTGGAAAGTGAGATAAAGAGAAATGGCTATTTTGAACTAGAGCTTAAGTCATGCTTTTCACCTCTCCTGAATAACCCTGAAAGTGTGGGTCACAATGAAAGACACTAGTAAAGACACAAAGGAAAGAACAGAATATATTGCCTTATGTTGGAGTGCATAGATAGGGTGCCACACAGTCCAAATAAAAGTTGCTCTCATTGTATCCCATTCGTTGTGCCCACCTGTTCTTGTTTAACTGGCAACACGTAGACCTTGGCAACCAGACAATAACAGTGATTGTGACCCAGACTCTGTGTTGCCTGTGTCTCTGACAGTGTTTTTGCAAACAAAAAAGAATAGTTATGTACTCAGTTCATAATAATTGAAATGTGAGTGTGGCAAAACAGTTAGTGTGCTCACAGTTCCAGAGTGGCCTACCCGGTATATAATCCAAAAAGCAATGCAGTGACCTGGCACTCCAATGCTGGGTATTTTATTTGGAGAGCCGTGTTTTTGTCATTACAAAAATATACAAAAATCTTGCACTCACCCATTATACAACATATACTATAAAACTGGTGGGTGCGCTTAGACTTGTGCATGACTATTTCTTTTCTTTTCGTTTTTTTTGGGTGTTTTTTTTGTTTCGGACAGTTTTTCTTTCGTTTCGGATCATTTCGATTCGGTGATTCGGACCATTTTGGCGATTCGGCTCATTTCGGTGCTTTGGATCAGTTCGACGATCCGGCTAATTTCGGCGATTCGGATTAGTTTTCGTTTTTTTATTAGTTATTTTGTTTTTTTAGTGCTTATTTAAGAATGGGAAGTAGATTACTACCCATAAAATGTATGTTTCTTTACTTAATTATTCTTTTAGGATTTTTTAGGCATTTTTTGGGTGAAATTTTAGGTTTCCTAACTATTTTAAAGAAGCAAGGCTTTTTAACCCATAGGTTTCAATGTAGCATATGAATTCGCACACTGCCAGGCAGCGCTTCTCTGTAGTATAATTAATGCAGCATATGAATCTGCACACCCTAAAAGAATAATTAAGTAAAGAAACTTACATTCTATTGGTAGTAATCTACTTCCCATTCTTAAATAAGCACTAAAAACCGAAATAACTCATAAAAAAGTGAAACACCAACTGATCCGAATCACCCAAAATGAGCCGGATCGTCGAAATGATCCAGATTGGCGAAATGAGCCGGATCGCGGAAATGATCTGAAATCACCAAAATGATCCATATCGCCAAAATGATCCAGTTCATCAAATGATCCGAATCACTGAATCGAATCAATCCGAAATTTCGTGGTGGTCGATATTTCGTTTTTGGAAATGCTCCGAAATAGGAAATGGTGAATTTTGTCCAAATTTCAATTCGGAAAGAAACGAATTGCACATCTCTAGGTGCACTGCTCAATAGTCATCTGGAAGAACCACCTCCAAAGAAACCATAGGAGGACACTCCTCAATTGCAAAGTGGCATTGCAATTGAAAACAGCAACGTTTCAGCTTTTATGCAGCCTTTCTCAAGCCTAACTGCTGGTTAGGCTTGTGGAAGACTACTCAGCAGTCTTAATAAATGGAGAGCACAAAACATAATCTTTGTTATATTACATTAAAAAATAGGTAAAAAAAAGATGTCTGTGAATATTTCAGTTAACAAATTTGAATAATGTAACCATGTCACAGGATTCATTATCATTTCTAATTCTATCCAATTCTATCCAAGCCATGTGATCTATAGACCCCCTGGACAAGTAGAAGAGCTAGATAATCTGCTGCTTGAGGAAATAGCCAAAATGGCAATGAAGGGGGAAGTTATTATCATGGGGGACTTTAATCTTCCTGATGTGACCTGGAAAACCAAAACAGCTGGGTGCACCAGGAGTACAAATATTCTAAACTCCCTACTGGGATTATCTCTAACACAAGTAGTTGAGGAGCCAACCCGTAAAGAGGCCATATTGGATTTAATACTCACAAATGGAGGTTTGGTATCGGACGTTGTTGTAGGTGAAAATTTGGGATCTAGTGATCACCAGTCAGTATGGTTTAATATAAGAACAGGGATGGAGCAGCACCACACAAAAACAAAAGTTTTAGACTTTAAAAAAACTGATTTTTCTAAAATGAGATTTTGTGTGAAGGAGTCATTATCAGACTGGAGGAGTTTAAAGGGAGTCCAGGAGAAATGGGATTATTTAAAGGAAGCATTATTGAAGGCCACAGGCAATTCCATTCGACTTGTTAGCAAAAACAAAAAAGGGAAGAAACCACTGTGGTACTCTGCAGAAGTGACCAAAATAGTGAAGAACAAAAAGACAGCATTCAATAATTATAAAACAACTCAGAGTGAAGAAGATAGGCAAACCTATAAGATTAGGCAGAAAGAGGCAAAGCAATTTATAAGGGCTTCCAAAGCACACGCAGAAGAGAAAATAGCTCAGTCAGTAAAAAAGGGGGACAAAACATTTTTTAGATATGTAAACGAGAAAAGAAAAGTAAAACAAGGATTAGTTAGATTAAAAACAAAGGAAGGAAGGTATGTAGAAGAGTATAAAAGTCTCGCTGACTGCCTCAATGAATATTTTTGTTCAGTCTTTGCAGAAGAAAAGGAAGGAAAGGGACCTAAGTTAGGAGGAAACACTAACGAGACAATTACATATCAGTTTACAGAGGAGGAGGTTCTACAGCAGCTGTCTAAAGTAAAGACAAATAAGTCAATGGGGCCTGATGGGATCCACCCTAAATTATTAAAAGAGCTCAGTGATGTAATAGCAAAACCGTTAACAGATTTATTTAACCAATCCTTGCTAACGGGAGTCGTCCCAGAAGACTGGAAATTAGCAAATGTTGTGCCCATTCACAAGAAGGGTAGTAGGGAGGAATCTGGGAACTATAGGCCAGTTAGTCTTACGTCAGTAGTGGGGAAATTAATGGAAACCATGTTAAAGGAAAGGATTGTTGAACATCTAAAAACACATAGATTACAGGATCAGAAACAACATGGGTTTACCTCAGGGAGATCATGCCAAACTAATCTTATTGATTTTTTTGATTGGGTAACAAAAATAATAGACACAGGTGGTGCAGTAGACATTGCTTATTTAGATCTCAGTAAGGCTTTTGATACTGTTCCGCATAGAAGGCTTATCAATAAATTGCAATCTTTGAGCTTGGATTCCAATATTGTTGAATGGATTAGGCAGTGGCTGAGTGACAGGCAACAGAGGGTTGTGGTAAATGGAGTTTATTCGGCGCAAGGTCTTGTTACCAGTGGGGTACCTCAGGGGTCAGTACTTGGACCCATTCTATTTAATATTTTTATTAGTGATATTGCAGAAGGTATTAATGGAAAAGTATGTCTTTTTGCTGATGACACAAAGATTTGCAACAGGGTTGACGTTCCTGGAGGGATCAGCCAAATGACAAATGATTTAGGTAAACTAAAAAAATGGTCGGAGCTGTGGCAATTGAGTTTTAATGTGGATAAGTGCAAGATAATGCACCTGGGACGTAAAAACCCAAGGGCTGAATATAGAATATTTGATACAGTCCTAACCTCAACATCTGAGGAAAGGGATTTAGGGGTTATTATTTCAGAGGATCTAAGGGTAAGTAGTCAATGTAATAGAGCAGCAGGAAATGCTAGCAGAATGCTTGGTTGTGTAGGGAGAGGTATTAGCAGTAGGAAAAGGGAAGTGCTCATGCCACTGTACAGAGCACTGGTGAGACCTCACTTGGAGTACTGTGTGCAGTACTGGAGACCGTATCGCCAGAAGGATATAGACATCTTAGAGAGAGTTCAGAGAAGGGCTACTAAAATGGTGTACGGCTTGAAGGAGAAAAGTTACCAGGAAAGGCTTAATGATCTTAACATGTACAGCTTGGAAAAAAGACGAGACAGAGGAGATATGATAGAAACATTTAAATACGTAAAGGGAATCCACAAGGTAGAGGAAAGGAGTATATTTAAAAAGGAAACAAAGTAGCGAAACAAGAGGACATAGTCTTAGATTAGAGGGGCAAAGGTTTACAAGTAACATCAGAAAGCATTATTTTACTGAGAGGGTGGTGGATACATGGAACAGTCTTCCAGTAGAAGTGGTAGAGGCCAAAAATAGTGATTGAATTTAAGCAGGCATGGGATAGGCATAAGGCTATCCTAAACAAAAGATAAATCCAGGTTAAGTATCCATGTAATTGGGCAGACTAGATGGGCCGAAAGGTTCTTATCTGCCAACACTTTTCTATGTTTCTATGTTTCTATGTATGTGTGCAGTCTGGCTAATCCAACCAATCATCGCTTTCTAAGAGTAAATAACAGCAAATGCATTTTCTTGTTAGAGTTTATCATTAATAAATCCAGTGGGGGTTATTCAGAGAGCACTGAAATGTCACCAACATTTCAGTGCTCTCTCATTTCCCACACTTCCCTTCACTTCAGGGAATCAAAGTTCCCCACCCTGAGGTGAATTCAGCATTCACTGCAGGGTCCCCGGAGTGCAGGGAAAGCTCGCCACACATTCGCCTAAATCCCACCAAAAACCCACCGGAACTGCCACAAGAAACACGACGAACATGATGGAAAAATCCAACGAGCCACCAATCACAGTGCAGATCAGCTGCAGGAAAAAGCAGACAAAGCTGATGAACGGGGTAAAAAAAAAAAAAAACAATACGATTGAAAGTGTTAAAATTGAAACTCTGTTTGCAAAAAACTACTGAACAAAAATGCGTAGAATTTACATATAAAATCCTATGAATGATAATAAAATGGGATGTTATAGAAAAAAGAAAAAACGCTTTTAAAAATAAATGAAAAAAATCCCAAAAAATGCCTAAAAGATCCTAAAAAAATCAATAAATAAAGATACTTTTTACTGCAAATTAAAATAATAAATGGTTTATTAGATACTGTATAAAAACAGGAATATTTTTAACATTGAAGCCTGAATAAACCTGCCGAATGAAAACACCGAACAGCAGGGCACTTCGGCAACTTTTCACTGCTGTTCAGTGTTCTTTGAATAGATTAACCATTGCTTCTCTATGGGGATTTCTCTGCCGTCAAACAGGCACTGTACTTGCTGGCAGTTCGCCAAAATTTGGCAAACTGCCTGCTCTCTGAATAGCCGAATGGCCCCGAAATCTCATCGTACGGGGAAATTCCCTGTTCAGTGACATTTCGGGGCCAGATCGGCTCTCTCTGAATAACCCCTAGTGTGTTTAGCTAAAAACGTTAGAAATAAATATAATTGTTCTTGATATACCTTAATGGTTTAAATGCTAGAATTGCTAGATTCTATAAAACACCCAAAAATATTGTATTTACATTACACTATGCATGTTTTTCTGCTACATTATATTCATATACAGTATGTCTACAAACTGAAAAAGCTGAAATCCTTGTCTACCTTGAAGTCACTTAAAGTTACATGGCCTGCACGTCAGTGTTTATGATTCATGACCTCTGCTCCCTATTGCAGTCACTACTCAGACTGCTTTGTGTCTTTTTCATGATACGCGGTCACGCTGATTCTTACTGCTTCTTCGCAGTACTCTTTGCAATGATGTTTTTTTGGGGGGAGCTGGGGAATGGCAGTTTGCAAGAACATAATTTTAAGATACCTCCAAACGCATATAGCTCTGACTAATTAGCAATAAAAACTAGGGTTATTTCTTGCTGCATGTGTGATGTATGACCACATTGTTATCCACCATTTGTACCATTGTTATAAATAAGTAATTGGGCTGGGGAGAAGGGATAATCCTTATTTAATTAAAATCATCTATACTCCCAGGTTGGCAGCAATAAGGCATATGTGAGACTAATACCCTCAGTCTGCCTGCATGCATGTGCAATTAAATATTCACTCTACAGTTGCACTGGCAGTTTAGTGTTGCTTTTGGCATTTACAAATTCTTTTATTTTGTGACTTTTTTTCTACTAAACACATATGCTGAAGCAGATGTTGCTTATTTGTTGTTTATTCAGTTCTGTAGGCACTGGCTGCCAACATCATTCTGTAATGAAGCTCCATTCAATGCCCAGCGTTAGGACCCAGTGACTGTGAAACTGTCTTGGTTGGCAGTTAGTTAAAATTACACTTATAGACCTATTTTTGGCACTTCGCATCACACTTTATTTTATTTTTTTATTGAATTCTGGAACAGGAATAACAGCAGAGAAAAAAAGTGCCAATGCAGTCTTTTGGCAGGAATATAATCCCTTTCATCTTATTTTACTTGCACCTACAAATAGTGATAATGATATTTTTACTTGATTTTGTGCCAACAAGTCAAGGTGTGTGTGTGTACACGCGTGCACACTGATCATATGGAAATTGTTTCCAGATACCACATAAGTAAATTATTTCGGGACCGATTGCCTCCTTAATGCTAGCACTCATATACGTGAGCGTTAGCGCTAGGTTAAATGAGGTTAAGCCATGCTGCCCAGATCACATTCCGAACGCTAATGGGTTAAAAAAAACCTGTTAGCACATCAGTGATAGCTTTTTTTACTGCAAGCTTACTGTACTTTGGGCTCCCTATACTTAACATGGAAAGTGCAATCAGTAATTAGCGTTAAGATTACAAAGTCCTAATGCTAATTAACTGAAAGGTTAAGCAGCTCTAAGCTGGTGCTGATACCACTTCTGCAGAGGCAGTTATCACCAGCTGAAGCTCCCCCCCCCAAAAATCAGATACTTACCTCTCATTCCACGGCACTAATGGTTGCCCGATCTGCCACTTCTGGCCACCAGGAGCAGAGTGAGACTGAGAACAAAAAGTCCCCAGTCTCCCTCCGCAAACTACTTAGTGGCCCTGCACGTTCTCACAAGAGCGAGATAGTGCAGGTCACGAGACCCGGCAGCACAAGCCTGCATGGAGTTCATCACAGGAGGTGATACTTGTGTTGATGCGTTAGGGCTGCCGTGAGTATCCAGAAGCTTAGTGCTGGGTTACGGGGCAGGCTGCTTAATCAGTGCCTGCCCCGTGATATGGTTTTAAAATGAGGAAACCTGCAGTGTAATATTTGCATATGTACAGTATTTACTAGCCAATCATATGCCAGTGTTCCAATTGTCTGGTGACTGTTGAACTGGCTGAGTCAGTTAGCAGTTGGCCTTTCTGTGAGCAACGGTCATTCAGCAGCACTGCCATATTATTATAAAACCAGCACCATGTTTATCATTATTTCTGCATTCGAGAGTCATTTGCACAAATGCCTCAGCAGCACAAAAACCAAACATTACATGGTGTCAGAAGAAACTGATCTCTTCTCTTAACATGGATGCTGCTGGAGTCCCAATGCCCACAATGAATTGAATTGGGAAGCAAGTTACTTGCCTGACACATGGTGGAAGTACAGACAACATGCAGATCTCATGTTCGGCAGACCCCTGAAAAGTAAGAGTGAGGATGAAAATTGTAATTACCTCCTAATATGGACTGGTGAAAAGGGCAGAGACATTTTCAATACATGGGCCTTACCGGCAGACGATGCTATGTCACTAAATTCATATTACGACCGTTTTGCAGCATATGTCGAGTCCAAAGTTAACTTAATATTTGCATGAGATAAGTTCCACCAGAAAGTGTAGCAGGCTCAGGAACCATTTACGCAGCTTGTGACAAACTTATCCTTAATTTATTTCTGCATTTGAGAGTCATTTGCACAAACACCACAGCAGCACAAAAACCAAACATTATATGCAGGCACAGGTTTTCCCCATTAGCATCCCCATTTTAGCAACAGGCAGGTACATGATATTGCCCTACATATGGAATATGCTGCTGAAAACACATATTTCAGTATTGCTAATCAAGTCCTGGCAAGGGGAGTTTTGGTTGAAGTATTGTTTGAATCCGTTGTCCTGCAGCACGTGAGATACTATGCTCTCTATGCATTGATGAAAGCACGGACTGAATAGTGCACAGCGTTCCCACCCTTGGCTCAGATCACTTGGGGTCCTGCACACCAAGGGATATGAAATTGGGGACTGGCATCTGTCCTAATGGAATGTAGCCAGACAGAATCCAGAATGCACCCCTTTCAAGTGGCGCACGTGGCAGAGTGCCACACTTGCCATACCTTAGCCCAGATATAGACCACTAGCACACTCCCATCACTCTCAGTCAACTGCAAACGCTTCTGTCCAACTTAGCCACACATTTACATCTCCCTCAGCCACACACCTGCCAGCAGGGGCGGATCCGGGGGGGCAACGGGGCAATTGCACCCCCCCCCCCGAGCAGTGCAGTTGCCAGGCTGGCCTCCAGAACTCAAATCGTGATGAGTGCAGTGAATGCAGACATCGCAATTTGCAGAGGCACACACTGCCCAGAAGCACTGTGGACTGCCCCTCCCAGTCATGTGTCAGGGGCGTGTCACGTGGTGATCTTTTTCCCGGTGACCATGTGGCAGAGCCCGTCTCCTTCCATGCCTGCCTGACAGTCACAGGAAAGGGGTGGATCCGAGGCTGCACTGTGCAACAGGATCAGAGAGGGGCTGGAGCCTCTGGGCAGAGACACCAGGGAGGTAAGTAATGGGTCCCTGAGAGTTTAATCCTTCCTCCAGCCAGGGTGTATAAGAAAGCCAGAGCTGCACAATAATAAACCTCTCAGATATGAGTCTGTAAACTGCTCCTCTAGATTGTAAACTCCTGTGTGCCCTCTGCTCCTCTAGATTGTAAGCTCCTGGGTGCTCTCTGCTCCTCTAGCTTGTAATCTCCTGGGTGCCCTTTGCTCTTCTAGATTGTAAACTACTGGTTGCCCTCTGCTCCTCTAGATTGTAAGCTCCTGGGTGCCCTCTGCTCCTCTAGGTTGTAAGCTCCTGGGTGCCCTCTGCTCCTCTAGATTGTAAACTCCTGGGTGCCCTCTGCTGTTCTAGATTGTAAACTCCTGTGTACCCTCTGCTCCTCTAGATTGTAAGCTCCTGGGTGCCCTCTGCTCCTCTAGATTGTAAGCTCCTGGGTGCCCTCTGCTCCTCTAGATTGTAAACTACTGGTTGCCCTCTGCTCTTCTAGATTGTAAGGTCCTGGGTGCCCTCTGCTCCTCTAGGTTGTAAGCTCCTGGGTGCACTCTGCTCCTCTAGATTGTAAGCTCCTGGGTGCCCTCTGCTGTTCTAGAATGTAAGCTCCTGTGTGCCCTCTGCTCTTCTAGATTGTAAGCTCCTCGGTGCCCTAATCTCCAGCACATCCCAGACTGTCTGAACATATGAGCCACTCTACTCGGAGCCAAATACCACCTATACAGAAGCCTAAAGTGAAGATTCCCGCAAGTTGGTGCTTCTAGTATACTTATAAACTGTCTCACTGGCGTAGTACCAGTCATCCTTGGCAAAGGTCATAGAAAAGTCTTTCTCCCATCTAGTCATGTAGGGCAATTTCCTATCAGAGGGGATGGATAAAAGGTTTTCGTAGCACACAGACAACGGCTTTCTCAGGACCTTCCTACCCAGACACAGCCTGTGAAAAGCTGTCAAGTCTGCCGGTACAAAGGAAAGCATTCCCAATTGAGTCAATGCGTGCTTCACCCTAAGGTATGTGAAGCATTCGCTGGGTGGGATGTCAAACTCCTGTACCAAGTCTGGGAATCGTTTTAGAGAGGAGGGCATGAAAAGTTGGTTGGTATGGGTAATGCCTCTTTTCAGCCATTGTTCAAGGTTCAGGTCTGGGATAGTGCGACAGAGGAGGCGCAGCGGGGCCAGGTTCAGCAAAGAATATGGGCGAACAAGCAACTTTCCCCAATGTCGCCAAGCCATGAGAGAAAGCAAAGACGATGGCAAGATGCCCTCCATTTTACGGTGAGGCAACGTTGTGAACCACAGTAAATCATGGAGGCATAATGGGACGATTAAAGCATTCTCCATACAGAGCCAGAGGGGGATATCCTGTTGAGACGTAGACGATAGCAATTGTGCCAGCAGTGCCGCCTTATAATATGCTGTTATATTCAGGAAACCCAAACCCCCTCTACCCCTAGGCGCGGTAATAGTGGAGGCTGAGATGCGCAGTGGTTTCCCCTTCCAAATGTGTGCATAAAGCATCTTTTGCAGGCGAAGCAATATGGACTGGGATAAAAACCGGGATATTCCTAAGTAATAAAGAATGTGGAGTAAAATACACATTTTGAGGGCGGCCATGCGGCCCATCCACAAGACCTCCAAGGAGTGCCAAGATGTCAATTGAGATCTGATGGAAGCAATTAGGGGGTTGTAATTTAACTTGAGAATGGAGCCACTAGATTTGATAAGAGAAATTCCCAAGTATTTTAAAGAGGATATTCTCCAGTCGAATGGGTATTAGGTGCATAAGGAGGAGAGAGAGGAGGCAGGGAGAGTAATGGGTAGAGCTTGCGTATTTGCAATTTTTTTTATAATAGGAAAGTTGGCCAAAGGTGTCAAGCAGTTGGAAAAAGGGCAGCAAGGAGGACGTGGGGTTAGTTAAGAATACCAAAATGTCATTGGCAAACAGCACTAACTTATGGACCCCATCCGGAGTGGAAATGCCAGAAATAGCAGAGTCACGTCTAATGCATGAAGCTAAGGGTTCAAGGGCACAAACAAAGATTAATGGGGAGAGGGGGCCACCCTGTCTGGTACCATTAGTTACTGAAGAAAAAGGGGACGAGAGGAACCCAGACATCAAAACCTTAGCCGTCAGGAGAGAATAAAGACTCATAATACTGTTAATGAAGGTTAGGAGGAAACCAAACGAAGCTAACGCCATGCGCATGTAGCCCCAGTGGAGGTGATCAAACGCCTTTTCCGCATCAAGCGCTAAAAGGAGCCCAGGAGTGTTTGTCCTATTTGCGACGACAATCACATTATAAAAGCGACGAGTGTTATCGCACGTTTGCCTACCTGGAATAAAGCCAGTTTGTTCCGCAAAGATCAAAGAGGGGAGCAGCGGGGCAATTCTGGATGCCAATAAACAATAAGTTTAGCATCCACGTTTAGCAGTGAAATAGGGCGAAAGTTAGCGCAGCGCATCGGTGGTTTTCCGGGTTTAGGCAAAGCAACAATAGTCGCCTGCAGTATCTCTGGAGGGGCCATACCCGTGGATTTAATGTTGTTAAAGAAAAGTGTGAGAATCGGGACAAGGGAGTGAGCGAAAGTCTGGTAATATAAATTGGAGAGGCCATCAGGGCCGGGGGGCTTTATTTTTAGGCAGAGCTTTTATGGCGAGGTGTACTTGCTCCTCTGTGAATGGAGTGAGCAAATCTGCCGCCTGTGACTGGGATAAGGAGGGAAGGCCTGCCCCCTGGAGAAACAAGGATATCTCAGCAGACTTGGGAACATGCACCGTGGGGTCCTTCCCTAGATTATACAATGAGACGTAATAGGTCGCAAATTCTTCTGATATTTTGACTGGATTATAAATCCGCTCATCTCCTGGGCCCAGGAGGTGAGGAATTTTGGTCTGGAGTCGCTTGGATTTTAGTTTGGACGCCAGCAATTGGCCTGCCTTGCTGCCTTGAGTGTAGTGGGAATAGTTGAGGCAGCGTATGGCCCGTTCAGAGGAACGTAAAATGAGGTATTCCAGGTCTTGTCGTAGGGCTGTCATACGTGTCATAAGCTCAGGGGTATGGAGTACTTTATGTCGAGCTTCCACGACAGAAATCTGTTGATGTAAAGAAGCAACCTGGGCACTAAATGCCTTTTTGCGTCTGGCCCCCCTTTGAATCAGGTGGCCCCTCACTACCGCCTTATGGGCCAGCCAAGCTGAAGAAATGGCCACCTCGTCAGTCACATTCAACTCAAAAGTATTGTGTCAGCAATGCAGAAGTGGCAGTCACGTCATCTTTATCTACTATAAGAGAATCATTCAGTCGCCATGTACCCATCCCCCTAGCCGGGTAGTCAGCCTCGAAGCTGAGCGTCAGAGGAGCGTGGTCAGACCATGTTATAGACCCGATATAGGCTGCTAGGAGGCGGGGAATGGTAGAGCTATGTATCAGACAAAGATCAATCCGACTGTATGAGGAATGAACCAGGGGGAAGTACGTATAGTCCCTAGTAGTCCGGGCCAGACTGGCCTATCGGGATAGTGGGAGGAATCACGGTAGGCTGCTGCAATGTGTGGGCTGCTTTTTAATTTTACATTTGCTGCATCAATCATTTCTATGAGAAACTGTGGGCTCAGGGCTGGTAGCGGCTGGCGGCACGGCGGCCAGGCCGCGGGATAAGCACTGCCTGGCCGCCATGGCCGTTTTGTGTGTTGCTGGGGAGGCGGAGCTGATTGATTACCCTCTGACACTGCAGGGCAGGCTGTGAAGTGACCTAATTGGAATCCCAGTCGGGGTTTTTAGGATCATTCTGTTCCTGAATAATTTACTGTGCTGCAATGCATTGAAAAGCACTTACCATTAACCCTTTACAAGGTGCCGCTGGTCCCTCTTCATGAGTGAGTGAGGAGGGGCCGGGCTAACAGCCGCTGCAGCGTGCGTGTCTTCACAAAGCTGGGAATGGCACTCACGCTGCATTGGCGCCGCCTCCCGTCCTCACGTACGTAGACGTATTGTTTTTGCGCAGGCGCAGAACGGGTCCGCTCGAGTCACCTGTGAGGCCAGGCAAGCAGCCGCTCGCTCAGCACCGAGTCCGTCCCGTTTTCACGGCTGGGCAGCGCGCAGGACATCACAGTGCTGACCGCGTCCACACACATGCAGCCAGGAGTGAGACCGAAAGGAAGGATTAAGGCCGTGTGGGCAGGAAGAAATCGAATCTCATTCAGCAGCGTGTCTCTCCTCCAGTATCAGCCTCAGTCAGGTCTGTGTGTGCGAGGTGACCACACTCATCACACAGCTTATTTTGATTTTTATTCATTCCCCCCCCCTGCGAACCCTCAGTCCTCCAGCATGACGTCGTCATCGGCAGACTGTTACGGAAGTGTCCCCTGCACAGGTCAGGCGTCTCCTGAGAGTCTTTCTTGCAGAGTCCAGCATCTGGACTGGACTGGAGGGAAGCATATGAGTAGGTTGTCTACTTTACAGGCAGATCACAGTGTGTTCTCCTGCCTGAGTGCTGTGACCTGTGTGCTGACCCCTCCGTGTTCCTCCACAGGGGGCCCAGAACAAGAGGAGAAAGCTGCAGTTATCTCACTACTCTGGCTGGACAGGGACAGTCACCAGCATCTTTATCAGTAACTGTGTGTGTGTGTGTGTGTGTGTGTGTGTGTGTGTCCCCTCCCTGAACGCCTTAGAGCTGCTCTGATTCCAAAGTCAGCCAGATATTTCAGGCACACCTTAAATCACTGACTTTGTAATTGCTTGGACCATTCCCTGCTTGCAGCCTCTGCATATAGACAAGAATGTCCGGAGACGGCACCTAGAGCTTGCAATCTATCTGAATTGGGCAGTTATTATTTTGTATCACTGTTCATATCAGTTTAATTGCAATTTCTGGGGATGTTCCTGTTTGTCTTGGTCAATATATGCAAATGCCGCTATCAAGGAATGGCCACAAGAGCTTGCAATCTAAGCAACATTAGCATTTGTTACACATGTCTGAGTAATGATTACAAGTGTGTTGTGGAAACAAATAGATACAACCATTGATATGAGGAAAACCCTGAAGTCATACAAATGAATAATGAGTAACATTGCTTTTTGTATATCATTCTTTTGGCCTGACTACCCCAGCCAGCAGGTGGACATGGTTTCCACGGAGTGGAACTTAATGCCATGGGTAAGTCTGTAGTCTGTGTGTAAGCGATGGGAGGACAGAAGAAGTGTGGTTCGGTTATTGCTGTAGATCTCTGTGATACGCCCATAGACACTGCATGTTTTTTTTTGGAGGCGGGGGCAGAATTTCATCCTCGGATCCAGGCAACACATTGGCTTGGGCCGGCCCTGGTGCAAATGCTAACTAACTGGCAAGTTGTGATCGATCCCATCCCATAGTTTAGTATATTCTTTATAACATATTTGAGATATTATACTTAGGTGGAGCATCACATCAGCTCTCAGATATCACTCATTGGCATTTGGTTGTACCGGGAAGCCAGTTCTCACTCCAACAATAAACTCTGTCACTATCAACCATTTTATTGCTGTGGAGCTCTGTGATACACTCATACACATTGCACATTACTGTGAGTTTTATTGCTGTGGAGCTCTGTGATACGTGCATACACACTGCACATTGCTGTAAGGTTTATTGCTATGGTGCTGTGTGATACGCTCATACGCACTGCATATTACTGTGAGTTTTAATGCTGTGGAGCTCTGTGATACACTCATACACACTGCACATTACTGAGTTTAACTGCTGTGGAGCCACTGGTGTATTTTGGCCTAGGCCAACAAGGCCTAGGGCGGCACTTTCCAGGGGGCGGCGGCACGCCGGGTGGCCCCACCCCTAAAAAAAAAATTTTTTTTTTTTTTTTTTTTACTTTTGCAAACTATTTTACCAGGAAGGAAACATTGAGATGTCACTAATTTTCAAGTATGTCCTGGGTAGGCAAGGCCTAGGCTTTCACTTTCCAGGGGGCAACAAAAAACCTCACCACTAATTGGGTTACTCACAGAGCACCGAAATGACGCCAACATCTTGGTGTTCTGTAGTTCCCTGCACTTCGGGGAATAAACATTTCCCCACCCTGCAGTGAATTCACCATTCACCACAGGGTCCCCAAAGTGCATGGAGTCGGCCGCTGTATGCTGCCACCGCAAACCCATGGCCTGCTGTTTTCAAAAGAACTACTGAATGAAAATGTCTGGAATTTACATATAAGATCCTATGATCGATAATAAAAAGCTCTGTTACAGAAAAAGAAGAACCGCTATTAAAAAAGGGGGGGGGGTTTTGCCAAAAAAATTCTGAAAAATTACTAAAAGATACTAAAAAAAAATCAATAAATAAATAAAGACTTTTTACTGCAGATTAAAATAATAAATGGTTTATTAGATATTGCATAAAAACAGAATATTTTTAACATTGAAACCTATGGGGTTCGTCTGAATAAACCTTCTGATTGAAACCACCGAACATCAGGGCATTTCACTGACATTTCTCTGCTGTTTGGGGTTCTCTGAATTGATTAACCATTACTTCTCTATGGGGATTTGCACTGCCTTCAAACAGCACCGTACTTGCTGGCAGTTCGCCAAACTTGCGTGTGAGCATATCACCAGATCAGTGGTGTACTTAGAGGAGTGGCGGAGGGCGGGCCGCCCCAGGTACCAGTGATTATGGTGGTGTCATTAGGGGGTACTAGTTGGTGCCACTGTCACTGTGTCAGCTTTGAGCAGTGTTCTCAAACAATGAGCAGCGGAGCAGGGCGTTTGCATACGGAATAAAATCGAATAGAATAAAAATCCCCCTCTCCTCCCTTCATAGCTCCTCCCCTGCCCCGCAGCAGCTCTAGGAGAGGGGAGGGGGATGTGATTTGTGTCCAGAGAGAGAAGATGATAGTAAATGGCAGGTAAAGGGGGGGGGTATCAGCAGAATATGAAGCCCTGTCTGCTTACTGCTGTTTAAAGTGGACCTTTCCTTAACCAGCACTGCAGTGATAGAAATTTGTCATTGAGCTGCCTGGCTCCTGGTGAGGCTGCGTGCATGCAGGTCACACTCGGTCCGGCCAGTCAGGTGGTACTGAGTCTCAGTACCACCTGACTGACTGAACCACGTGACACGCACGCAGCTGCCCGCCCTTTCGTTAACACGGACTGTCACTCTATTCTGGACTGAACACCCACTGGGAAGGGAATCAAAGCCACGGTGCACCCTCTGGCAGTGGCACCCCACTGCTGACAAGATGGCTCCACGCACAGGCACAGCCGCGATCCTAACGTGGCCTGGAGGGACCTCCTGCTGAGTCTGTACACAGTCCCTGCTGACTCTGCACACAGCCCTACCGCGGAGGCCAGTAAATGTAGAATAAATAATTGCTGTGTGCTCATATACACTTGGTTTTCTGGGAGTTTTATTGCAGTGGATTCTGATGCACTCATACACACCACACATTGCATTGCTGGGAGTTTTATTGCTGTGGATTCTGATATGCTGACACACACCACACATTGCATTGCTGGGAGTTTTATTGCAGTGGATTCTGATGCACTCATACACACTGCACATTGCATTGCTGGGAGTTTTATTGCTGTGGATTCTGATACGCTGACCCGCACATTGCATTACTGGGAGTTTTATTGCTGTGGATTCTGTGATACACACTGCATAGTACTGTGAGTTTTATTGCCCTGGAGCTCTGGGATACACTCATACACACTGCACATTACTGTGAGTTTTATTGCTGTGCAGTTCTGTGATATGCTCATACACAGTGCACATTTCTGTGGGTTTTATTGCTGTGGAGCTCTGTGATACGCTCATATGCAGTGCACGTTTCTGTGGATTTTATTGTTCAACCAATTAGAGCGGCTGTGAATCACTGTCTGAGCTTGGCATCAGTGTTCACTGGCAGACTTGATGCTCTGATCTGGATGCAGGTTTGGTAGCATGGCACAGGAAGAAAGCTGCCCTTCTGATATGAGGCTGGTACTTTGCTCCCTTTGCAATGGGTACCCTGCCTAAAACTACCACTGCTGAGCACAAACCTGGCATTGCCCAGCAAAGCCCATGTCTTCCTGTCTTTACACACAGTAGATAATCTGTGGTTTTCTCAGGGGAATTCTCAGGGGAATAAAGTGAGGGGGGCTGACTGCTGGCAGCAGGCAGCCCCCCACTTTATTCTCCCCCCTCCCCTCACAGCACACACATTTCTGTGGGTTTTATTGCTGTGGTACTCTGTGATATGCTTATACACACTGCACATTTCTGTGGGTTTTATTGCTGTGGAGCTCTGTGATACGCTTATACACACTGCACATTACTGTGAATTTAATTGCTGTGGTGCTCTGTGATATGCGTATACACACTGCACATTACCGTGAGTTTTATTGCTGTGGAGCTCTGTGATTTGCTCATACACACTGCACATTACTGTGAGTTTCATTTCCTCTAAAGAGGAAAAGGTGGAGCCTAAAGAGGAAAAGGTGGGACCTATAGAGGAAGGGATGTGCTTTAAACAGGAAGAGGTGTGGTCTTGACAGGAAGGGGTGTGTCAAATTTAAATTAGGGGGTGCAGGAGTTTAGTCAGGCCTAGGGCAGCACAAAACCTAAATACACCACTGTGTGGAGCTCTGTGATGTGCTCATACACACCGCACATTACTGTAAGGTTTATTGCTGTGGAGCTCTGTGATACACTCATACCCTCACACAGAGTGGTAGCCATCTGAAGCACTGTCAGGTATGTGCCGTCAGGGGCAGCAGCCATTAAGTGGGCTCACCTGCCATTAAATCACTCACTAGTACTGAATGAATATAATAAAATATAGTAAAGTTAACAAACTTACCTGCTCCGCGCTCCCCCATCCGTCTCTGCCACCTCGCACATGATTTTTTTCAGTTCACAGCAGTGACAGCTGTTCTTTACATTAGGTTATGATATGTTTTTATTTTCGCCTCTAGTTACATCACTGTCTCCTTGCCTAAAGCAAGATCCTGGGGAGCACTGTGAGCAGCCAGTTCCTGGGGAGCACTGAGAGCAGCCAGTTCCTGGGGAGCACTGAGAGCAGCCAGTTCCTGGGGAGCACTGAGAGCAGCCAGATCCTGGTGAGCACTGAGAGCAGCCAGATCCTGGTGAGCACTGAGGGGCCTGCTGGCTGGGGGTGTGTCAAAAGATTGATGGGGACTGTAACCTGGGGGTGCAGCCCTGTGATACGCTCATCATACACACCGCATATTACACAGTCTTATTTCTTTATAGCTCTGTGTTACCCTTAAACACACCGTACATTACTGTGGCTGGTATGAAATTATTTCCAGGGCTGGTTTTTATCCCCAGTCTGGCCCTGCTAGTAGCGTGGTTGCAAAGCCTCCATGCGTCGTAGAGGTCAGAGCTATGTAGAAAGTCACGTAGCTGGCGACTATAGGAAAGCAGCGTACAGGATGGTGGACGGGCCTTACCCTGTTGGGTATCGACTGAGAGATCCGGAACACAATTAAAGTCTCCGCAGAGAAAAAGGGTTCCCACCGACATAGCTTTCACTTTGTTATAAGCCTTCCTAAGGAAACACGTGGGATTTTCATTAGGAAGGTACAGATTGGCAACAGTAATTGGCAATTCATTCATCGTACCCACCAAAATCAAAAGGCGGCCCAGGGGGTCAGCGTACTGCGTTAAACATGTATTTGCCCAGTCCCTATGGAAAGGGATCGAGACGCCTTTGGATTTCGTCTGGGCAGTGGATTGATAAGAAGCAGGATACATAGCAGATTCCAAATGTGGAGTACGGTTCACACAAAAATGTGTTTCCTGCAAGCAGACAATCACTGGTTTAGCTTTATGGAGATCACGAAACAAAGAGTGAGGTTTAAAAGGAACATTTAACCCCCTAACGTTCATGGAGAAATCCTGGAACTGAGGCTTACTCATGGATAGACCTACACGGCGCATAATGTGTAATTATGATATGCATGGCAGGGGAGAGAAGATGATAGAGGGGAGACAGAGGCGAATACCTGGAGAGCAACATACAAAGAAAAAGAAGAAAAAAATACCACAAACACTACAGCACTATATCACGAGAATGCAGCGAAACAGAGTCATTCCAAACGAGGTGAAAAATTGCGTCAAAAACAATGCAAGGAAAACTCTTGAGAGGGAGAGTAGGGCCAGGGAGCTGCTTACGGCTCACAGTGCAGACATCAGGCACTACAGCAGTCAAGCAGAGGGTCCCAAGGGGGCATAAAGAAGAACACTTCCAGGGAGAGACGAGGACATCAGAACAGGGCTTGGCATCGTTTTGTGCACAGCAAGTCACCCGCTAAACAACGGTGAGCCAGAATGGCTAAGCGGAAGCAAGGAGCTGTGTGAAGTGGTAACACATCACTTCGAGCAAACACGTTGCCATTCAGGGGAGACCTTAATCGGAGAGGAGGAAGGCTCTCAGAGAGTTGAGAAGTCAGCTAGTATGTTCCACTCCTTCAGGAATTGTAATCCAGTGGCGATATCAGGAATAACATGCAAAACATCATCTCGCCATACCAGGAGCTTAGTAGGGAAGTCCCAACGATATGCCAACTTATGATTACGGAGAAGCTTGGTGAGAGACGAAAATTCACGCCGACAAGTCAGCAAACAAGGAGATATCAGCATACGGATTTTCTGGACGCCGGCATCAAAATCTCTTTTACATGGTAGAAATGCACCCGCACAATGACATCCCGAGCCAAAGTGGGGGGTAAATTTTTCGCTCGCGGAAGGCGGTGCGCACGGTCCAGCAAAAGGTCATGTGACGAGGCAGTAGGCATTAAAATCTGAAAAAGCTCCAAAAGATACGGCTGTAAATCCACAAGGGCTACTGCTTCTGATATACCTAGAATGTATATCTTGAAGAGTAACATCTATAACAGATCCAACTTTTGTTTTACAGTATTTTAAAATAGAAAATATAAGTTGTTTAATGTGTCTGTCATTAAACCTTCACTGTTTGGAAGTGGCTTTTATACTACAGATAATTATGTTTGATCGTTTGAATTTAAGGACAGCACCACTTGTTAGAATTACTATTTAAGTTAGGGGTGACATAATGAAGCAAACATAGGTGCTTCAATCAGATAAAAATATACTTCTGGAAGCTCTATCTTAAAATCTAATTTGTTTGAGGGGTCAGCATGTGATTTTTTTGGAGGTAGTATTTTACTGTGTTAAGGGATTTTGCGAAACCATTTAACATCAGGTTCTGAGAGTTGGTATTTCTGGGAAAATTACCGGCTCCAGAAGAGAAGAACCAAGTTGTTCTTCTACTCCCATGTGCAAATTAATGCCTCTTATACAAGGTATAAGAGTTGCTAATTTACAATAAGGAGGCACTGTGTAAGAGTGGAATAGCACCTACAGATGTTAAGATAACTTTTGAATCCATTAACAAAAGCTAAACCCTGCATAGTGAATAAACAAATTATGGGGGGCACATCCAATGAATCCAGGATTCCTCCAAATCCCTATCAACAACATTGTCCTAACTAATACTCTTACGGCTCTATTCCAAAGATGGCGCTAATGTAGCGCCTCGATATATAAGCATTAGCACCTGGATAAGTGTGTAAGGTATTACAAAGTGCAGGCGCAAACTACCGTTGAAGCCAAAATTTTAGCGAGTCCTAAAAGCTGGTGTTAAGTGATTAAATGATTCTGCATTTGCAAAATCATTTAGCATCCCCTAAACCCCCTTAAAATCCCATACTCACCTCTCCTCCCAAGGCAAGAAGCATGGCCCATTCTGCCACTTCTTCTGGTTGTGAGCAAAGTGAAATTGCGTGCAAATAGTTCCCAGTCTCCGTCTATGATCCCAGTCTCTCTCTGAGATCGAGCAGGGCTCGCGGCCTGGAAGCACAACCCTCCATGGAGTCCTATGGACTCCAAGAAGTGATACGTGCAACGGCGTGGAAGAGCTAGAGTGAGTATCACTGCAATTAGCGCTGTATTCCGGGGCAAGGTGCTGGGTTAGTGCCTGCCCTGGGATGCCACGCTAAAATGGGGACGCTACAGGAAAATCAGCAGGCGCAGATTTTCCCTGTTAGCATCCCCATGTTAGCGTGAACTATAAAATAGTGCCCTTAGATGGCACAACCAAAAATAGAAAAAAGCTTAATAAAAAAGAGAGGACTAAATTACAATCTTCACGCAAAAGTTTGCGCCGGCACAAAAAAACATTAACGCGAAGGGTAAAACCCTTTGTGCTGAACATCGTATTACATTGTCAGTGCAACAAACGCATGTATTTGTCTACCGCGGGTGAACCTGCGTGAACCTTTTGCTAGTGTACTGTACTACGCGCGTCCTATACTTAACATTGTGAGCGCAAACACAAATGAACGCTGGTACACGGATGGTTTTACAATCTATGCGCAGGATTTAACGCATAGCCTTTGCGCGCATAATTTTAGCCACTCCTAAAAGCTGGTTTTAATGGCAAATCTGAACGACCTGGCTGAACCCAATTATACCAGCCCAAAAAAGAAAATGCAGCAAAGTATAGTTACACATTCTACTCATACCAAACCAATAAATTTGAGAGGCTGTGTGTGCATTTATTATTGCTGCAGCATATATGCTCAGATTGACTTTGACAGGCGCGAAAACTTAACGTGAGATAATTGTGGTTCTCAATTCTGATTGGCTGAATCGCATGAAAAAAGTCTGCACACTGATTTCTGCGCGCAACGTTACTGCGCGAGCATTTGTGCGCGTCCGTTTTACGCGCGTTATTGTTCAACGGATGAAAAAATGCACGAGGATTGTAATTCCAGCGGTGATTTACGCGTGTTAACGTTTAACGCTTGGCGCACAAATTCATGCGCTGCACGTGCGTTTTATGCGAAGATTGTAATTAAGCCCAGAATCTTTATTGGTATCAAATTGAATATACTGTATGTAGTAGCCTCAGTTCATGGAACAGAAACAATTAGTCTAAGGCATGGCAAAAAATGCTTTTATGGAAAACACAAGACTTTAGTTACATCAGGTTCAGCAAAACATATATAATTATTCCAAAAAAACAAAATAGAAGAAAACCACACTGAAAATGAAGCAAAAATCTAAACTATATAGTTATACACAAAATCAAAAAAGCCATGCAAGCAGCAAATGGCATACAGAAGTATACCCAAAGTTTCAGAGATAACACGCCTTTCTCTAATCAAACTAATCCGTTTACATACAGGTGTCTTTTGGGCCACTGTACCTCCAGTACCATATGCCTCACAAGGTCAAGTCAAGTGTCATTGGAAAGGCCAGAGTCTGGCCAGAGTCTTGCTTAATTATTTCAGGAAAATGTAAAGGGCAGTGTGGCCCAGGGCTCCCACGACTCCATCAATCCCTATGCATTCAAAAACATCACAAGTCTCAAGGCACCACTGCTCTGTATCTCTTGTCACTGTTTCCCGCTGACCAGCATTAGGTCAGAGCCTGCTGATACTATTTCTCCATGATATTTTATCTGTGGTGGCACGCGGCCCTACTGAAAGAGCAGGCCTTACCAAGCCTCAAAGGAAAACTCTACTGAAAAATAGTGTCCTTTTTTGTCCTTAAATAATTGGGCAGAGGCGACTGACAGCCTCTGCCCAATTATTTTTTACTTATTTTTCTTTTTTGAAATTTGTACTCACTGATGGTTTTACAATCTATGCGCAAGACTACAATCTATGCGTACTAGCGTAGCATAGGGGATGAAAATTGTGCACTGCAATGGGACTTGTGAACTTTACATACGCAAATCCCATAGCGCTTTCACACAATGATGGATCGTGGCTGAATATGCATGCACAGGTCCAATCCTGGCAATCTCCCTGACAGCTGCCGGCTTCACTCGAGCATGCTGTTGTCTCAAATGACCAAACTGGTAACCAACAGCCGGGAAGTTCAAACTTTCCGAGTTTCTGGTCCTCTGGGGGGGGGGCTGAAGGAATCTCTCCACTTCACCACACATTTTAAACAGTTCAGGGGACCTGGGAAGGGGGACGGAGGAAACTCCACACACCCTGGCCACTTTAAAAAACTAAAGTGGTCTGTTGTGTAGAATATCCCTTTAAAGGTTCCTCGTGGAGCCCCCTCTGAGGCCAGGGCTCTTGGGCAGTGTCCTATTGCCCCAATGGTTAGGCCACTCCTGAATGCTGCATATAGCACTCCATGGGGACAAGCACATTTTTAAATTGAAATATTTAATGATTTTTCAAAAGCAAATAATACCAGGCTCTCAATGTCAGTATTCATTTCTGAAGACTGTCTGGAGCCAAGAACAACGAGCTACCTTTAAGCAGCTCACTGTTCTTGTGCTGAGCCGTTATGTACAGTAAAAAGCCCTTACTACTGAGCAAGCAAATCTTACAGCTTGGTGGTAAAAATGACGTAAGCCATTAAGCCAAAGACTTAAACTGTTGGTTTAATGGTTCGATTTAAATCAGGCCCTTACTTTTATTTTTTACTTATATTAAAATAAGTAGGGTTGCATTCAAACTCTTCCACTTAAAGGACTGAAGATAATTTTCTAGTCACTCATTTGAGCTCTACTTCAGCAAGTGGTCTACTGATCGGCACAATCCATGCTCTATTCGCATAGAATCAAGCCACAGGAAGTGTACAGATTCAGTTGCTCAGTTCATTTGCAGCACAATCCCGGTGGTGCATGGTTGTTACTGTTTTCCTCAGAATATAGAGTAATACTATTCATATAATGTGAATACTGTTATGTGGGTGGAGCTACAAATCCAGTCAACCCCACCGTACAGGCCTAATGCTTTATGATCAGTCTCCATCAGTCAGACGGCTGGGTGGAGTAGAGGTAACATCACTGCTCTGCATAGAGAGAGCCTGTGGAGTCATGGGTTCAATCCCAGCTAGCAACCTCTCCAGTAAGTGTCCTTGAGCAAGACACCTAATGGTACATACTCGCCACCCAGGACATACTTGAAAACAATAGAAATCTCAGTGTATCCTTCCTGGTAAAATACTTTCTCAAAAAAAAGATAAACTCTAGGTGATGCTAATTACCTTGGGCCATATTACAATCCTAGCATTAAAACGCAGGTGCAAGGGAGGAAAACTGCACCTGCAGTTTTCCCCGTTGCGCCCACGTTTTAACGCTGGATTACAATGCAGGCGCAAAAAATGCTGCCTGCATTGTTACCGTGCGGCAAAATCCGGGATGCTCGCAGCAACGCTGACCGCAGCCGCGAGCATCCACTCGATTGAGTCCATAGGACTCCATTGAGTTCCCCCTGCCAGTCACATGACCAGCCGGATCTCGCCTCACGTGATATGCAGGGAGAGACTGGGGGGACTTTTTCCCCCAGTCTTTCCCTGCTCCCGCCGGATGGAGGAGGCAGTCGGAGCCGTGGTCCTCATCGTGGGACAGAGGGTGAGTATGCGATTATTTATTTTTTAGCCTGGTGTTAATGGATTCTGAAGAAGCGAAACCCGTTAACACCAAGTCCTGGCTGTGGTTACCTTTTTGCTAACCACAGCCAGATGTTAATCAGCACTAGTAGATTGTAATACTAACGCTGATTAACACTTTGTGCTCCCCATGTTAAGTATAGGGAGTGCAAAGTACAGTAACCTTGCGCTGAAAAGCGCAAGGTACCAAACGCAAACGGGTTACTTAACCCGTTTGCGTTTGGATTGTAATATGCGGTAAACACCGAAGCAAGCGTTAATGCTCACTCAAGTGAGCGTTATCGTTTGCGTGAAGATTGTAATATAGCCCATAGTATTGAAATGTCAAATGTATGTTTTTTATTTACTTTAGTTTCTGTGTTTTTGCATATTTTTATGAATAAATCATGTGATGAATTAAACTTTAGGTAATATTTAGATTCTTAAAATTATTCTGTTTTCATTTTATGTTTACAGAGTTGTTAAAAATGAAAACCTACATTGTAACGCAGAATGCATCTGGTGAGAAACTTTTCACATTCTTTGAGTACCTTGGATTATGGAAACACTCAGTAGACTGTCTTCTTTATTAGGACATTGCACCCATTCACTGAGATTTCACAAGACATATAGAACAATCACAGAAGCTCAGGTTGAAATGGAATATAAATAATAAAATAAATAAACATAACTCATATTAATTCTGTTTGTAGCCATATGCATAGACACTTCTAACCCCTGCATGAGCACTTAATTTGTTGTACTACATTGCATTTCATCATTGCATGAGATGACAACTACGGTTTAACTAGACTCAAGCTCAAGATCTGCATTATACTTCCCATTACAAGTTCACTTGTCATGACTGTCTGCAGCCGGTATTGTAAAAACAATGGGCTATATTACGCTCATCATACTAAAACAGGGACGCTAAGGAGAAAAACCTGAACCTGCAGGGTTCTCCTTAGCATCCATGTTTTAGTGTGATATTACGGTGCAGGCGCTAAACCAGCAACCTGCATCTTAACACTACGCTAAGCCTCGGGATGCTAGCAGCAGCTCTAAACGCCCCACGAGCATCCCCTCCATGCAGTCCATAGGACTCCATTGAGGCTAATGCTGCTGGTCACATGACCTGCAGGATCTTGCCTTGTGAGAGCCGGCAGGTCGGCGGAGTGATTCGCAGAGGGAGACTGAGGGACTTTTTTCCCCCAGTCTCTCTCTGCCCCGGAAGCAAGAAGAAGCGGATCAAGCTGCAGTTCTCACTGCGGGATAAAAGGTGAGGTATCTGTTTATTGGTAAAAAAAATTCTGCTGGTGTTGACGTTCCAGAAACAGGATCCGTTAGCACCAGCTCCAAGCTGTGGGTAACTTTTGAGTTAACCGCAGTTTGGCGTAATTAGTGTTAGGACTTTTAATCCTAAAGCTAATTAACTCTTTGCGCTCCCCATGTTAAGCATAGGGAGCACAAAGTACAGTAAGCTTGTGCTGAAAGCCCAAGATCTGAATTGCTGATGTTTTTTTTAAGAAGTTAGCGTTCGGAATGTAATATGGGTGGCTCGCGGTAGGGCCACCAAAGCTAACATTAACGCTCACACAGCTGAGCACTAACGTTAGCGGGAACAATGTAATATGGCCCAATGTCGTTAAATGGTTTTGCATCATCAAAATCACTTGACACTGGAAAAAAATACACAACCATATGCAATACTCAGCTCTGGTCCCATGGTGAAGAGGATGGCATGATCCACCTCTTGTTGTAATCTAAAGGAACAGCACAAGACTGCAAAATTGTGCACATGTGATCTTGCATAGTGATGAGCCGAACACCCCCGTGTTCGGTTCGCATTCGAACTCGAACAATTTCAAAAGTTCGAATTCGAACACGTACACGATTCGAACTCAATGGGACTCAAACGTTTGAATTTTAGAGTGCCCTCCAAGAGTGCATATATGTAAGATATTTGCCATAAAAGGTGTATGGGGGTCCAAGTAGTGCCCTGGGGGACAGGAAACAAGGACAAAAAGTTTTAAAAAAAACGTTTTTAAAGGAACAGTGAGTTTTCCATGAAATAAAGGTTAAGAACAAAAACGAAAAATTCCTTCAAATATCGTGCCTAGGAGGTCTCCATAACCTGCCCGTGAAGTGATGGATTTGTAGGATGTATAGAAACATTTAAAAACAAAAAAATGACGTTTCAAATGACGGTAAACGGTTTTCCTTTAATCTATTCATAAACAACTGCTTGGGGCGGCAGCCTGTATGAAAAGAGGAGACGTTTTAGGACACGCAGAACAAGTTTAGTGATTTTTTTGGCTAAATTATGGTGAAACTTATGCAGGCTTTGGATGAAAGTAACAATAGGTGCTTTAGAATTGGGCCTTTAGTGTCGGCAACAGTCAAATATTTAATAAAACATAAAACCACAAAAAGAAGCCACTCACAAAATTAGTGGCACACAGTATATAAAAGTGTGCAAAAGAGCGTATTAAGCCGATTCGTTCGAATAGTCACCACAGCCGGAAAGACGTTGTCCTTAAGATGTAGTCTCTGCAGGAGAGCCTGGCCAGGATACCACTTTTGCTGAGAAGTCCAGATGCCAGGTGGAACCACAGTCCTTCAGACCAACCAATAGGGGAACCGAAGACCTGGATCCATCCGAAATGAATAGTGGACGATCCGACTCGCGGACGAAAATGAATGATGGACGATCCGGCAGGGAACGAACGAAATGGCGGAAACAAGCAAGTCAGTTCGACGCGTTTCGTCCTCTGACTTATTCATGAATAAGAACCTCCTGGGGATACATTTTCACACTCTGTTTGATAGTGTCGGCAACAGTGCCGTCACACTGTAACCCCTCTATTGTGGAAGAGTACAGGGTTGGACCCTGCGGTCCAATATTAAAATTATATGAATCTGGTACAGGTGTCAGTGCACCCAAATATTTTACCTTTGGTGGCAGCAAGTGCCTTCACACCGTAAGTAACACCTCTGTGGTATTGTGGAAGAGTGCAGGGTTGGACCCTGTGGTCCAATATTAAAATGATATGAATCTGGTATAGGCGTCAGTGGCAGTGCACCCAAATATTGTGCCTTTGGTGGCAGCAAGTGCCTTCACACCGTAAGTAACCCCTCTGTGGTATTGTGGCAGAGTGCAGGGTTGGACCCTGCGGTCCAATATTAAAATGCTATGAATCTGGTGTAGGCGTCAGTGGCAGTGCACCCAAATATTTTGCCTTTGGTGGCAGCAAGTGCCTTCACACCGTAAGTAACCCCTCTGTGGTATTGTGGAAGAGTGCAGGGTTGGACCCTGCGGTCCAATATTAAAATGATATGAATCTAGTATAGGCGTCAGTGGCAGTGCACCCTAAAATTGTGCCTTTGGTGCCAGCTAGTGCCTTCACAATGTAACCCCTCTGAGGTATTGTGGAAGAGTGCAGGGGTGGAGGTTTTGGTAATGCAGAAGAGATCACCGATCTATTCAGTTATGTCAGCATCAGGGGATTGATAGCTGCTGATCCAGGACTGATTCATTTTTATAAATGTCAGCCGGTCTACAGAGTCGGTGGACAGATGCACTCTTTTGTCTGTGACAAAACCTCCAGCGGCACTGAACGCCCTTTCAAAAAGCACGCTGGATGAAGGGCAACCTAGTAGCTGCATAGCATATTGGCTAAGTTCTGGCCAGTGATCAAATCTCAACACCCAGTAAGCCAGTGGATCAACTGCTGGAAAGGTATCCAGGTATGCCCTTGCCCCTAGGTAGTCCTGCACCATACGGTAGAGACGCTGGCAATGGGTGCCTACATTTGACGTCCCTGGGCGTCGTGGACTAAAAAAATTTAAAAAGGCATCAGTCAAGCGGCCCCGGCCTTCACCGCTCTTCCTCTGATCATCTGCAGCCTCAGAAGCACCTGTGTCATCACTTGGTAACCTACCAGTGCCTGGAAAGCTGTTACACAAGTGTCGCTTTAGAGCGTACTCAAGTTGTTTCATCCTGTCTTCCCTCTGTGCGGGCAGGATGAGCTCTGCAACTTTACCCTTGTATTGTGGATCAAGAAGGCTTGCCAACCAGTAATGATCCCTCTCCTTGATAGCACGAATCCTGGGGTCCTTTAGCAGGCTTTGCAGGATAAGGGAGCCCATGCAGTGTAGGTTTGAGGTGGCATTCGCTTCCGAGTCTTCCTGGTCAAAGAGGATGACTCCATCTTGCACTTCCTCCTCCCAGCGACGTACTAGTCCTTGGGTTTCTGGGCACACAAAACCTTCCCTTGAGGAATCCCCTCCTTCAATGCCCCCCACTACTTAAATATTCCTCATCCTCCTCATTCTCCTCCTGTCTGATCTGAGGACCCACAGGATTGCTGTCTGCGTAAAGACTGGGTCCTTGAGAGCTAGGGAAGGCCTCCTCTTCCTCCCGCTGCTCTGCCTCTAGAGCCACATCTATAATTCCCTGCAGAGTGTGCTCCAGCAGGAACACTAAAGGAATTGTGTCACTGATGCATGCACTGTCCCTGCTCACCATTCTCTTTGCCTCCTCAAATGGTGACAGTACAGTGCATGCATCCTTGATCATCAGCCACTGCGGGGGGGACCAAGTTGACCTGGACCTGTCCTTGTGCCATACTCACACAGGTACTCATAGATGGCCCTCTGCGGCTTGCGCAGACGCTGCAGCATTGCTAATGTCGAGTTCCACCTGGTGGGCATGTCACAGATCAGACGGTTTGTGGGAAGGTGGAATTCTCTTTGAATTTCTGCTAGGCGAACACTTGCTGGGAATGACTGTCTGAAGTGGCTGCAGACTTTTCTGGCCTGGCTGAGAAGCTGTGCTATCCCTGGGTACCTGTTTAGGAAACACTGTACCACCAGATTTAGGACGTGTGCTAGGCATGGTACATGCGTCAACTTACCCAGGCGGAGGGCGGAGAGAAGGTTGCTGCCATTATCACAGACGACCATTCCCAGCTGAAACTGTCATGGTGTTAACCATCTCTGCACCTGCCCCTGCAGAGCTGACAGAATTTCTGGCCCGGTGTGTCTCCTGTCCCCTAAACAAACCAGCTCAAGCACAGTATGGCATCTTTTTGCTTGAGCCATTGCATAGCCCCTGCCATGCGTCGGTTTAGCTGCCACTTTGCCAGAGACAGAGAAGGAGGAGGAGGAGGAAGAGATGGTGGAGCAGACAGACCTCATACAAGCAGCTTTCTGGAGGCATGGTGGATGAACTAGCTCCAGCACAGAGCCCCGTCCTGGATCCCTCCCAGCTGCAAGCAGAGTTACCCAGTGTGCCGTGAAGGAAATGTAATGGCCCTGTCCATGCTTACTGGACCACGTGTCTAAAGTCACATGCACCTTGCTACTGACTGCCTTTCCCAATGTCTCCATAACATTGTGTTCCACGTGCTGGTATAGTGCTGGAATGGCCTTCCATGAAAAGAAATGGCATTTTGGAACCTGCCACTGTGGTACAGCACATTCAGAAAATTCACGGAAGGAAGCAGAGTCCACCAGCTGGAAAGGCAGCTGCTGTAATGCGAGTAATTTTGCTAAGCTGGCATTTAGATGCTGTGCTTGGGGATGGTTGGGACTATATTTTTTCTTACGCTGCAGCAGCTGTGGCAACATAATCTGACTGCGTAAATCTTCAGCTGATGGGATGCTGTCAGATTCTGAGGAAGGACCTGGTACACCCATTACTGTAGCATCATCCCTGTCAGTGGAGGTTGTAGGCAATGACATGGCAGGACATATAGTGGGGGTAGAGACAGATGAGGAGGAGGAGGAGGACCTATACAAAGTGTTGTGCCAACGGGATGCATGGCAGGTGGTCATATGTCGCCTCAAGCACGTGGTACCCAAGCGTGGGATGTCTTTCCCACGCTTGATCCTCATCTGACATAGATTACAAATAGCAATGGTGCGGTCTGCTGCACATTTCTTAAAGAACTCCCAGACAGCAGACTTCCTGTACATGTGCTTTGAGACCTGAGCAGCTGTGACTTCTGATGCCTTGGACTGGCAACGGTTGCTCATAGAGGACGTTGTGCCTCGTGTTTGTTATGCCTCCTCCTCCTCCTCACTTGACTCCTTTGTTCGATCAGGCACCCAGGTGGAGTCAGTGACCTCATCATCATTGTCATCACCCCATATCTCCTCGTCACTGGAGCCAACTTGGCAGTATGCTGCAGCTGCTGGGGCAACATGAGTGCCAGTTATTTGTGTGTCATTGACGCCCCCTTTCTCTAGGTTGATTGTACTCCCTTCCTCAACCTCAGAGTTTGAATCAGAGCACTGTGGTTGCTGCGCATCCTCAAGCAGCATATCACTGTCATTGTAGTCAAACAATTCAGCTGACTCCTCCGTGTATGTTGGTGAGGCTACAGCAGGAGTAGCTGTGGACATGGAGGCTGCATTAGATGCTTTGGCAGCTGAGGTGGACTGTAAACCACTACAAGCCTGGCTGGCAGAGGACTCGGAGGATGAGGATGGCCTGGTTAGCTAATCCACTGTATGTTGCTGCTGCTTAAGATGGCCAGCACCAGTTAGAAAGGACAAGCATGCCCCTGCAGCGGATGCACCACGTCCACGACGACCAGAGGCACAGCCTCCCGACACAGAGGCTGCTTTCCCTCTTATCTGTGTCTGGGAGCATCTGCCTGTCCTTTTTGGTCTTTCTGACATGGTGAGTGATATATAGATTAAAGATATACAGAACTCTGATTCAACTCTGTTATAAAAATTGGAGATATGCAGAACTCTGATTCAACTGTGTTATCTAGATTAAAGATTTCCAGAACTCTGGTATAACTCAATGAGACACCCTGATAGCTGGCAGCCAGTGACAAGACACAGATTAAAATTCGCAGAAATCTGCTACAAGTCTGTGAGACCCCCTGATAGCTGGCAACCGTGACAAGACACATATTACAATTCCCAGAAACCTCCTATAAATCAGTGAGACCCCATGATGGGTGGCCGTGACAAGACACAGATTAAAATTCCCAGAAACCTCCTATAAATCAGTGAGACCCCCTGATGGGTGGCAGTGACAAGACATATAGGGTTATCCAAAGAGATTCGAAAAGTCACCGCACGTTCGGTGACTTTTCGTTCTCTTCAATTCGGTTCCTTTTGCCGATCCCATTTCGGTGACCCTGCGGTGTATTCAGCAAGCACCACAGGGTCCCCGAATTGCAGGGAAAAGCTGCCGTAAACCCACCGAAAACTAACCGCAAAACCCACCGAATGCACGCTGAAAAGGCACAAAAACATCTGGATAAACCCATCGAAAAGCCCGAACAGGAGCCGATCACACCCAGCCGAAGCAGCTGACACCGCAGACGAGGGAGGTGAATAAATTAGCAAAACCGTTTGTATGAATGTGAAATTGAAACGCTGTTTGCAAAGAAACTACTAAGCGAAAATGTCTGAAATTTACACAGGAGGTCCAGGGAATGACAATAAAAAGGGCTGTTACAAAGAAAATAAGTAAACTGGAAAAAAAAAAAAAATCGGACTTTAGTATCCTAAAAAATCTATAAATAAAGAGACTCTTTACTGCAGAATTTTATAATGAACGGTTTATTAGATATTGAATTAAAACGGGAATATTTTTAACATTGAAGTCTATGGGATTCTCCTGAATTAACTTGCCGAATTAAACCACCGAATGGCAGGGCATTAGGGGAACCTTTCACTGCTGGTTTGTGTTCTCTAGCCGAAGCAGTGCTTTTTCATGGGGATTTCACTGCCCTCGAACAGGGACCGAACAGGCACCGTATGTTCAGGCAGTTCGCTAGGATTTGGCGAATTGCCTGCTCTCTGGATAGCCGAATGGTCAAGAAAGGTAACCGGACGCTGATTTTCAGCGTTCGGTTACCTTTCTCAAGCAATTCGGATCTCTTTGGATAACCCTGATAGATTACAATTCCCAGATAACTGCTAGAAGTATGTGGGACCCCCTGATAGCTGGCAGTGAGAAGACACAGATTACAATTCCCAGATATCTGCTACAAGTCTGTGAGACCCCTGATGGGTGGCAGTGACAAGACACAAATTACAATTCCCATGAACCTCCTATAAATCAGTGAGACCCTCTGATGGGTGGCAGTGACAAAACACAGATTAAAATTCCCAGAAACCACCTATAAATCAGTGAGACCCCCTGATGGATGGCAGTGACAAGACACAGATTATAATTCCCAGATATCTGCTACAAGTCTGTGAGACCCCCTGATAGGACCCCCTGATAGCTGGCAACAGTGACAAGACACAGATTACAATTCCCAGATATCTGCTAAAATTGAGACCCCCAATAGCTGCTGGCAGTGACAAGACACAGATTACAACAATTCCCAGATATCTGATAGAAGTGAGACCCCCCCCCCCAATAGCTGCTGGCACTGAGAAGACACACTAACAGAACAATCTCCTCTCAAAAAACACATGCTGGGGCTGTGAGGGATGCCTTATATAGTGTGCTGCGGGACTTGGCTCTGTGAGCCCATGATTGGGCAAAATTTGCCCAACCAGGACTCTGAGCCGTGATTGACATAGTCTTGCACCTGTCTTGCACCTGACCTGTGGTCAGGTGCAAGGCTGTAGCCAATTACAAGCTTCAGGCCAGTGGAAAAGTGCATTGTGGTCCATTGTGGTGCATTGTGGGCGAACATGCGGCGAACACGCGGAAATGTTCGGAGTTCGACGAACAGCCGAACGGGCGATGTTCGAATCGAACACCGAACAGATCGAACCGAACAGCTCATCCCTAATCTTGCATAGTGTTCGCGAAGTGCGCTATGAACCCCAAGAGAGAACATCAGCAGTGCTTCTCATTATTACTGGGACTGTGCTATCACTATAACTTGAGTAGAAACAACTCTTAATTTGTTTCTGTCACAAAACTTTACTGGTCTTAAATTTCACCTGCACTTCAATCCCTACAATTTCATCTGTCACGTTGTTTATAATTGTTACCATACAGAAAGTTCATGATTATTTAAATGTCCATCTTTTACCCAAGGCAACGATTTATAAATTTCTAATTACAGATGTTAAGGATCTCGATAACATTTCCATCATTAAAGTCATATCAGAAAAAAATAACTTTATACACTATCTGATTTAAAACAATATCCATTAACTGAAGTAAAATCCTTTCACTTTCTTAATTTACTGTACCAGAATAACTAGAATGATCCCTTTCGTGATTCCCTGACATTTTACAAACAATGTATTAACAGGGTTATCCAAAGAAATCCGAATGGCTGGAGAAAGGTAACCGAACGCTGAAAAAGCGTTCGGCTATCCAGAGAGCAGGCAATTCGCCAAATCCTGGCGAATTGCTTGCACATACGGTGCCTGTTCGGTGCCTGTTCGAGGGCAGTGAATTCCCATGAAAAAAGCACTGCTTCAGCTATTCAGAGAGTACAAACCAGCAGTGAAAGGTTCCCGAAATGCCCTGCCATTCGGTGGTTTAATTCGGCAGGTTTATTCAGGCAAATCCCATAGACTTCAATGTTAAAAATATTCCCGTTTTAATTCAGGGTGCCGGACAAAATCCCTACAGCCAGGTTCCCTAATGCCAACTTCCTGACGGCCAACTTCCAGACAGGACAAGTGCCGGACATCCCAACTTCCCTACACGGCCAACTTCCAGACATCCATAATGCCACCAGCTAGTCCTAATACTAACACCCTAACTGTAGGTTTAGGGGGGTTAGGGCTAGGTTTACGGGGTTAGGGCTTGATTTAGGGGGGTTAGGGTTAGGGCTAGGTTTAGGGGGGTTAGGGTTAAGGCTAGGATTAGGGGGTAAGGGTTAGGGCTAGATTTAGTGGGGTTAGGGCTAGATTTAGGGGGTTAGGTTTTGGGGGTTAGGGTTAGGGCTAGGTTTAGAGGGGGTTAGGGTTAGGTTTAGGGGGTTAGGGCTAGATTTATGGGGGTTAGGGTTAGATTTAGGGGGTTATGGTTAGGTTAAGGGGTTAGGGTTAGAGCTAGATTTAGGGGATTAGGGCTAGATTTAGAGGATTAGGGCTAGATTTAGGGGGTTAGGTTTAGGGCTAGATTTAGGGGGTTAGGGTTTGGGCTAGATTTAGGGGGTTAGGGCTAGATTTAGTGGGGTTGGGGTTAGGGTTAGGGCTAGATTTAAAGGGGTTAGGGTTTGGGCTAGATTTAGGGGTTAGTGTTAGGGCTAGATTTAGGGGGTTAGGGTTAGGGCTAGATTTAGGGGGGTTAGGGAGCAGAGATCGGGTTAGCCACTGGGATTTTGGATGTCTTAAAATTGCCCATCAGGGAGTTGTCTGTGTAGGGAAGTTGGCCGTGTAGGGAAGTTGGCCGTCAGGGAGTTGCCCATGTAGGGAAGTTGGCCGTCGGGATTCTGGCATTAGGGAACCTGGTTGTAGGGATTTCGACCCAAACCCTTTAATTCAGTATCTAATAAACCGTTCATTATAAAATTCTGCAGTAAAGAGTCTCTTTATTTATATATATTTTTAGGATATTTTAATCATTTTTGATATTTTTCCTTTTTTTTTAAATCTGATTTTTTTAAAAAAAAATTAAGTTTACTTATTTTTTCTGTAACAGGCCTTTTTATTATCATTCCTTGGACCTCATATGTATATTTCAGACATTTTCGCTTAGTAGTTTCTTTGCAAACAGCGTTTCACTTTTCAAACATTCAAGCAAACTATTTTGCTAATTTATTCACTCCATTCGTCTGCGGTGTCGGCTTTTTCCGGCGGCTGCGCTGCGTGTGATCGGCTCCTGCTCGGGTTTTTCCGTGGTTTTTGGCGGGTTAATCCCGATGTTTTTGCGGGTTTTCGGCGTGCATTCGCCAGGTTTTGCGGTTAGTTTTCGTCGGGTTTGCGGCAGCCTTTCCCTGCAATTCGGGGACCCTGTGGTTCTTGCTGAATACACCGCATGGTCACCGAAATGAGATCGGCAAAACGAACCGAATTGAAGACAACAAAAAGTCACCGAATATGCGGTTACTTTTCGATTCTCTTTGAATTACCTTGTATGTGATTGAGACCATACTACATTTCCATGACTGAATTTTTAAATTTATTTTATCAGGTTCATTAATCAGTGGATTAAATGTAAAACAATGCATGGCATAAAATGTTTCTAAATAAAACCTGTAAAAAGTAAATAACACAACAAAATCGAAATCAACACTAGCGTTGCCATAAACTGACAAGTGAATATCTATATCATTAAATGCGCAATTGCACGCTATGTGAGAGTGAAATTAGTTGTTAAAAATGAAAACCTACATTGTAACGCAGAATGCATCTGGTGAGAAACTTTTCATTCTTTGAGTACCTTGGATTATGGAAACACTCAGTAGACTGTCTTCCTTATTAGGACATTGCACCCATTCACTGAGATTTCACAAGACATATAAAACAATCACAGAAGCTCAGGTTGAAATAGAATATAAATAATAAAATAAATAAACATAACTCATATTAATTCTGTTTGTAGCCATATGCATAGACACTCCTAACCCCTACATGAGCACTTAATTCATTGTACTACATTGCATTTCATCATTGCATGAGATGACAACTACAGTTTAACTAGACTCAAGCTCAAGATCTGCATTATACATCCCATTACAAGTTCACTTGTCATGACTGTCTGCAGCCGGTATTGTAAAAACAATGGGCTATATTACGATCATCATGCTAAAATGGGGACGCTAAGGAGAAAAACCTGAACCTGCAGGGTTCTCCTTAGCGTCCATGTTTTAGCGTGATATTACGGTGCAGGCGCTAAACCAGCAGCCTGCACCGTAACACTACGCTAAGCCTCGGGATGCTAGTGGCAGCTCTAACCGCCGCACGAGCATCCCCTCCATCAGGGCCGGTGCAAGCTTTTTTGCCTAGTCAGGCGAAGGTCTGTTTTGGTCCCCCCCCCCGTCATGTCAAGCCAATCAGGATAGAGATGCATAATAATCTCTATCGTGAGTGTTCGGTGTCGTCACGCAGAGATTAAAGGATGCTTAAAGTTGGTCTTGCAAGGACAACCTTTAGCAGCGTTGTGAGTCACTGATTGGGGGGACAGCCACCAGTGCTGTCTTTATGGACTTATATAAACACTGTCTTTCTTCTGGAAAGGCAGTAGTTACATTTGTCAGACTGTAGGAACAACATATTTGGGTATATTTGCGGCCCCCAGCTCATGTATGGGTATATATTTGCGGCCCCCAGCTGCTCATATGGGTATATTGCGGCCCCCTGCTCATGTATGGGTATATATTTGCGGCCCCCAGCTCATGTATGGGTATATATTTGCGGCCCCCAGCTGCTCATATGGGTATATTTGCGGCCCCCAGCTGCTCATATGGGTATATTTGCGGCCCCCTGCTCATGTATGGGTATATATTTGCAGCCCCCAGCTCATGTATGGGTATATTTGCGGCCCCCAGCTGCTCATATGGGTATTATTTATGGTATAAATTTTCCCCCAGCGAGTCTCTTACCTCTCTGCTCAGCTGACTGTGTCTGATTGACTGTGACAGTGTGCACAGCACTGCTCACTGCTGCCTGCTGACTTCTGCTGCCTCACCTTGGCACTGCAGGCCCCCCCGTCGCCCGCTGGCGTTCTAGTTCTACTCAGTCCACACTCTCAGGCAGTCAGGGAGGGAGTGAGACGAGAGACCAGACCACCAGGGACAATCAGGGACCAGACCAGGTAGTAGATTTTATAGTAGCAACAATTTTTTAGGCTTAGCTTAAGCTAGGCACCGCCACCATCGCTCTCTGCGTCCCCCTCGTGTGACACGTGACGTCACGTCTCGAGGCGACTGGTGCGAGCGGCCGCTGGCGCTGGCCAGGCATGTGATGCACACGTGCACACGCACCTTTCCCGCTCGCCTGTGATTGGATTCGGGAAGCAAGGCCAGGCAGGGAACCACGTGGTGCTTGTTGTCCCCTCCCTCTCATTGCCCCCTTCCAATCCCAGGCAGGGGCGGATCCAGAGACTAGTCTCGGGAGGGGCACTTACAGAAAATAAGGTGTTTTAGCAGAGAGCCCGACTCACGAGAATTTACAGAGGGCCCGGCTCACAGGAGCTTACAATCTAGAGGAGCAGAGGGCCCGGCTCACAGGAGCTTACAATCTAGAGGAGCAGAGGGCACCCAGGAGCTTACAATCTAGAGGAGCAGAGGACACCCAGGAGCTTACAATCTAGAGGAGCAGAGGGCACCCCGGATTTTACAATCTAGAGGAGCAGAGGGCACCCCGGATTTTACAATCTAGAGGAGCAGAGGGCACCCCGGATTTTACAATCTAGAGGAGCAGAGAGCCCCCAGCTCACACATGAATTTGCCCCAGCTCAAGGATTTGCCCAGCTCATGGATTTGCCCCCAGGTCATGGATTTGCCCAGCTCATGGATTTGCCCCCAGGTCATGGATTTGCCCAGCACATGGATTTGCCCCCAGGTCATGGATTTGCCCCCAGGTCATGGATTTGCCCAGCACATGGATTTGCCCAGCTCATGGATTTGCCCCCAGGTCATGGATTTGCCCAGCTCATGGATTTGCCCCCAGGTCATGGATTTGCCCAGCTCATGGATTTGCCCCCAGGTCATGGATTTGCCCCCAGGTCATGGACTTGCCCAGCACATGGATTTGCCCAGCTCATGGATTTGCCCCCAGGTCATGGATTTGCCCCCAGGTCATGGATTTGCCCCAGCTCATGGATTTGCCCCCAGGTCATGGATTTGCCCAGCACATGGATTTGCCCCCAGGTCATGGATTTGCCCCCAGGTCATGGATTTGCCCCCAGCTCTCACCTGGATTGTTGCCCCAGCTCCGGCAGGGGGTTGAGGGACCCAGATGCCGGGCAGCGCGGAGCGCCTGCCCGATCTTGAACAGTCCGTCCTGTGAAGTGGATGCGGCTGTGTGCGTGCGCAGCCGGTCACGCGGTCCGGCCAGTCAGGTGGTACTGAGACTCAGTACCACCTGATTAGCCGGACCACGTGACCGGCTGCGCACGCACACAGCCGCATCCACTTCACAGGACGGACTGTTCAAGACCGGGCAGGCGCTCTCGCGCTGCCCGGCATCTGGGTCCCTCAACCCCCGGGCCAAATCTCGGGGGTCGGTCATCCGAATCGGATGACCGATTACACCCCGGGCCGGCGCCCCTCACACTGGCAGGACGCCAGACAGTAAGGCGGCCGCCTGTGCCGCCTTACGTTAGCGCCGGCCCTGCCCTCCATTGGAGTCCATAGGACTCCATGGAGGCTAATGCTCGCGGTCACATGACCCGCAGGATCTTACCTTGAGAGATCCGGCAGTTCGGCGGAGTGATTCGCAGAGGGAGACTGAGGGACTTTGTTCTTCCAGTCTCTCTCTGCTCCAGGAAGCAAGAAGAAGCGGATCAAGCCACAGTTCTCGCCGCGGGATAAGAGGTGAGTATCTGTTAATTGGTAACTTTTTCTGCTGGTGTTGAAGTTCCAGAAGCGAGATCCGTTAGTGAAGTAGATATAGACATTAAAACCACCAGATTTCAGAATGTTATTATATATTCAAGCTTTACTGCTAGTGATATTACCTAGCAATAAGGATATCCAGATCTCTAGGATCCGGATCCGGATCCGGATCTGAAAGCGTAATTTTTTGGGAACGGAGAGCAGCTTTTTTAACCCTTTCGCTGCTGAGGCTTTTCCCGCCCCTGTGCTGAGGTCATTTTTACCTGTTTTGCGCATCATGTTTAAACGTGTTTTGAAGGCTTATTTTAGTATATGACCCAGACATATTATATATCGTTCTTTCCGTCAGACTCGGTAGATTCATAATATGTCATTATTATATGTATACGTTATGTCATGTCTGTATATTATAACAAAAAATGCAATAAAATATGTATTTTCAATAATTTACAATGTGTAAAGTGTTTTTTTTCACATTTTAACATGCGAGCAATTGCGGTTATATTTTGTATGGGGTGCGCTTGTTAAAAAAATTAGAGATGGGGTCTCGTTACATTTTTTTTTGGGGAAAATGACACTATTTTTAACAAACGCACCGCATACAAAAATCGTTAGTGCAGCATCATTGTTCACATTATAATTGAAATGGGAACAATATTGCTACACTAACAAACCAAAAAAAATAAAAAAAAGTGTTTATTTTTTTTTTATAATTTTTTTTTTAAATTTTGTTTTATTTTTATTTTTCATTTTTTTTTTTTTTTACAACTTTTTTCACTGTAGTGTTTGGTATCGTTGGAACGGCCATGCTCTGGCCGATCCAACCATACCAAAATTTAACCCCTAACTGCCACGGATCGGGAGATAGGGAGTTCCAATGAACTCCCTATCTCCACCGTTGGTGGCAGTTAAGGGTTAACTCTAGGACTGGCGTCATCGTGCTACGCACGATGACGCCAGTCCTCAGGGGGAGTTCCCGGAGGCTTGGCCGACATCCAAGATGTCGGCCAGCTCCGGGAAAGGATCGCAAACCGGCGCTTTTCAGCGCCGATTCGCGATCCAGCTCCCCAGGGGTTAATGCCAGGCATCATTTGGAAGGGCAGGCTGTGCCCTTCCAAATGATGCCTGGGTTAACCCCCGCAGAGTCGCCGATCGGGAGGGAGAGAGGTCCGAAGGACCTCCCCCCCTCCCTTTCAGGCGCCTCCTCCGCACATGCGGGGGGCGCCTGAATTTGGTGTCATCGCGCTGCCGCGATGACACCAAATTCCGGCGGCTTCTGTTCCGGATGCCGGGCTGACATCCAGGATGTCAGCCCGCACCGGAGGGGCCAGCGATCGGCCGGAACCCGGCCGAACGCTGACCCCAATGGGAGGACGCGCTCAGCGCGTCCTCAGCACACCAGCGGGAATGCTGAGGACGCGCTGAGCGCGTCCTCAGCAGCGAAGTGGTTAAGCCAATCAGATCCCAGAGTGTGAGACCTGAAGGGCAATGAGACTCCCAGCTGGCCAGCCAGAGTCCTGAAGGCTTGGCATTGGCTCATGGTGTCTTCTCTGCCTGCTTGTGTGTCATGTAGGAGGCAGAGAAAATGCTGCATGTCTCCCTGCTGGAGTCTATTTGCTTATAAATTCAATTTCAGTGTCTTCCCTCGTCAGGATATGCCACTGGGGTGGCAGCGCAGGTACAGGGGGGCCTGAGCCCAGTATGCAAGGGTAACTGGTCTGGCGTAGGTGGGTATGAGGAATGGAGGACAAGCAGAAGCAGACCAGGTAGAATATTGCAGGGTGATGGGAGAAATGAAGGAACCAGAAGGAAAGGTAGGTGACCAGGGACAGGTATCCGGATAGGGTTCAGGGTAGGCCGGGTTATCTGAATCCGGTATAACGCAGGATCAGAGCACCTCTCTGTATCATAGCATGTTCTACAATAATGGAGCAAGGTGGGAAGGGCAGAGAGAACCTTTATTGTGCAGGAATGTGTGGTGTATCTTAGGTGAACTAACTGTTTGTTAATTGGTTCAGAGCTGAGAGCAGCACTCTTCAAGTAGCTGCCACATGCAGGTAATGATGCAGGAACGGATCCTGAAAGGCACGGATTCTGACATAACCCCCCTCAAGAGGCGATCTCCGAGCAACCAAGACTTGGCCTTAGACTGGCAGGAGAAAATGTTCACAAAGGAGATACAGGGCCACCCTGGTGGGTGACGGGACAAGTATGCCTTGCACAACTTGAAGGCTCAGCAGCTTCCTTGGGCATTTCAGTAAGGGGGTCTGGATTGCTGACTGGGGTGCACTCCTAAACCCTGGAGTTGGATTAGGCGCCTGGGTCTTTCTGAGAGCTGGTTTGGGTACAGGCTTCGGGTCTGGAGATCTCCTGGGCACTGGAAGTCGCCATAGGAGCAGGTTTGGGTAGGTACGAGGGGTTGGAACAAGGGCAGGTTTCTGTGTCTGATGTCTGCTTGAGGCAAGGTTGGACACAGGTGTCTGCCTTGGGTCTGGTTTCTTTGAAGGTCTCACCAGGCATTCCACGAGCCAGTGGTCTCGGGTGGCAGAGTCCAGGCAGAGATTATTGGTTTGTCTCTGGGCATGTTCTTCTGGTGACAGTGGACCATGAGTAGCTTTCACAAGGGGACCACGCACCTTAGTAGAGGAGTTTTTCAGGCGGTCCATTAATCCTCAAACATCGTCCAGTATTATGCATAGCTGGTATACTAGATTATCCAGCGCTGATAGGAGCCCTGCGGGCTCAGTAACTGGCTCCATTATTTGTCAAGATATGCCACTGGGGTGGCAGCGCAGGTACAAGGGGCCTGCGCCCAGTATGCAGGTGGTGTAAGTGGGTATGAGGAATGGAGGACAAGCAGAATCAGACCAGGTAGAATATTGCAGGGTGATGGAAGTTGATGACGAAGGAACCATTACCTGCCACATGCAGGTAATGACGGAGGAACGGATCCTGTCAGGCACGGATTCTGACATCCCTGCATACTCCATAACCCACAAGCAGTTAGGGAAGATGCTGTGAGTGAATTCAAAGGCCCATGGATTCCTTATCTTGAGGGAGCCAACCGGTCTGGTGTCGTGTTGTGTGGTGTCGGATCGGGGCTCAGTATTGTCCGTTCCTGAATATTACGACTCTGATCCGGGCATCCCTACCTAACACCATTAAAAGTTAATTCTAAAGGTAAGAATATAAGAGTAACCCTTTTACTTCCATATTTCTATATATGCTTTTTGTGCTAATATATATTTATTTAGAACTCTTACTTTTAGCTGAAGACAGTTTTTCCTGAAAAACATATTAAATATCAAGTGATCAGTCAATAATGCGTTGTTATTCATATTAAAATAATACTATAAACCCACCGTAAAACCACAGATTCAAATGCAAAAAACACAATAAAACCGCCGCCAAAAAAATTGAAGCGATCCAATGAACCACCGAAAAAGAGCCAAACGCACCCGATGATCTCCGCAAAACCGTTGAACGTATCCGAAAAAAGACAACGATCTGCCGAACAGAGCCCTGATTAGCCGCCAGAAAAAGCCGACGAACGTGTAAAAAAAAAAAAAAAAGCTGTTAGCAAAACAACTACTGGACGAAAATGCCTGGAATTAATATATAAGGTCCTATGAATAATAATAAGAAAGGTCTGTTACAGAAGAAAAAAACACTATTTAAAAAAATAATAATCAGGGAAAAATATTGCTGAAAAAATCCCGAAAAATGCCTAAAAATTTGATAAAGAGACTTTTTGATGCTAATTAAAAGAATAAATGGTTAAATAAATATCTAAAAGAAACAAGAATATTTATTACATTGAAACCTATGGGATTCGCCTGATTAAACCTGCCGAATTAAACCACTGAACATCAGGGCATTTCACTGACATTTCTCTGCTGTTCGGTGTTCTCTGAATAGAATAACCATTGCTTCTCTATGGGGGATTTCACTGCTGCCGAAGATCACCGTATTTCGCTGGCAATTTGCCAATGTTTGACCAATTGCCAGCTTTTTGAATAGCCGAATGGCCACGAAATTGCACCGTACGGGAAAATTCACTGTTCAGTGCAATTTCGGGGCCAGTTCGGGTCTCTTTGAATAACCCTGCATGTAAAGACTCGGCCTAACTCATTACACTGTCTAGTTCTGATAGTAACCCCTAAGCCAGTGATGGTGAACCTTGCACCCATGATGTTTGGAACTATATGTCACATGATGCTTAGCCATCCTAAAGTGTTACTAAGCATCATGGGACATGCAGTTTCAAAACATCTGGAGGCCAAGGTTTGCAATCACAGATCTAAACTCTGGGGCAAAGTTCAGTGGTTCTGTGAGAATTCATGCCAAGATACTCTGACTGTGTGCCCTGTTGGTGACCTAATGGTCTTTTGTCTTTGTTTTGCTGGCATGCTATTCTATAAGTAGTCTATCCAAATTATTGTGTTGATAGGGAGGAAGAGCAGCAAAATGTCCAGCATGACAGAGAGCTCCTGTCTACCATAGATACAGTTTTCTCCCCATGACAAATCTCAAAGGGCCTGCGACCTACTCATTTCATTGAATCATGGACATGCAAAGACCTCGAGTGTAATCTTAAACACCCACAAAGGCAGACATGCTCCCAAGTACTAAGAACATTATTAAACGGTTATTGGCTGTACTGATGTTTTGGTAGTTTGTGTATCAAGAGAGGTAAGCTGGTCTTGCTTCATATGTTTTTTTTTTTTTGAGAAAGGATTTTACCAGTAAGGATACATTAAGATTTCTCTTGTTTTCAAGTATGTCCTGGGTGGCGAGTATGTACTGTTAGGTGTCTTGCCCAAGGACACTTACTGGAGAGGTTGCTCGCTGGGATCGAACCCATGACTCCACAGGCTCTCTCCATGCAGAGCAGTGACATTACCTCTACTCCACCCAGCCGGTACTTGTACCAATATGAATGAGGTCTGGACTTCCCTTGAAAACATTTGGCTAGCGTGTGCCTACCAGTGTGGTGGAATCCGGGGTCTGGAAACAACATGGTGCAACCTATCTCTTCCCTATTAAATCCAGGCTGGAGAATCACACTTCTTACTTTGCACTCTTCACGTAATGTTATTGTTCCTATTTTTCCTGTTGATGCTGCGGCATTTTGGTTTGACAATAGCTAATAATTACAGACACAAAAAATAATTACTGTTTCCTAATAGTATGAACACCAATGCATAAATAAATAGCAGTTGATCTGCTTCAATATGATCGTCAATTTAGTTTCAAAATTATTGTCTATTCAAACCTTTTTTAATTAAAAAGAGCACACACACAAAAAAGACAAATATATCAATATCTTTTAATATTGATTAAGTATTATTATTATTTATTATTAAGCGCCAACACATTCTGCAGCGCTGTACAAAAGATGCAATGGGTAAAGAAAGGACAATTCTACAATACATACAGGAGGCAGGTATTCCTGCCAGCAGATACAGGAGGAAATGAGGGCCCTATTCCCGCGGGAATTTACAATCTTGAGGGGACTAGAAACAGGAGTACAGTAAAACCTTGGATTGAGAGTAACTTGTTTTAAGAGCGTTTTGCAAGAAGAGCAAACATTTTTTATAAATTTTGACTTGATATACAAGCGATGTCTTGGTATACAAGCGACGTCAGAGTACATACACTTTGTTTGCCGACCTGTCACATCAAAACTGAGTCCATGGTCACCTTTCCTCCCTGCGTCCGTCGCAGCATTCTGGCAGCTTGACAGGCAGGGCCACACAGTGTAACATGCGTAATACTATTGCACATTACACAGGACGTCCTGAAACCCTCCCAACAGATAGCAGTGATCCGTTGGTGATAAACGTCCTGCACAATAACCCTCCTCTTCTCTCCCTCCCTCCCACTAACCACGATTCTAAAGTGCAGGTTAATTTATTTTGTTTTTACTTTATACTGTACAGTATTTTGTATTACTGTAATCATTTTCATATGAATAAATGGTCGTGGAACCAATTGTCAGAGTTTCCATTATTTCCTATGGGGAAATTCGCTTTGATATAAGAGTGTTTTGGATTACAAACACACGTCCGGAACGAGTAATACTTGCAATCCAAGGTATCCCTGTATGTACATTCAAGAATGGTATATTTTGAAGAGTATATGTACAATTATTTCACTTAGAAACATGAAAATGTTACATTTTATTTAGAAAGTGTATAAAGTAGAGGCTTATTATTCAGTACAAAAATGTTGATTATTGGATGCCATCTTTCTTACAGCATTACTTACAATATATAATTTCAGTGTAGCGGTATAGTGATGGGCACTGTAGATCTGCCTACTGTACATTGATATTAAATTAAGCAGTTATGTACGGTATTTACTGTGATACCATACATAACTGCTTAATTTAACCCTAGACTTTTATCTAACCTTGATAGTGCCTGGTAAAAATTGTGACTTGTGTTGTAAAGACCCTGCAGTCTTATGATCACTCTTGCAGTACACATTTTAAATGTACAGGTTTGATGCAATGGATTAGATGTGTTTTCAACCGTTTTTTTAAAAGTATTTTACCAAGAATGATACATTGAGATTCCGCTTGTTTTCAAGTATGTCCTGGGTATGCAAGTATGTATCGTTAGGTGTCTTGCCCACGGACTCACTGGAGAGTTGCTCTGGCTGGGATTCATGCCTGTGTCTCCACGGTTATAGCGCAGTGATGTTACCCCTACTCCATCCAGCTGGTACCTTTTGATCCTGAGAATGACACCGGATAACTCGACTAAGCATCTACAAGAAAATGGTTTTATTTACCAATATGTTCATATTCGAGAGAGGAACAAATAGTAAAATATAATCTTAAATAGGTATCCTAGTGTCTGCAATAGCATTCTCATTACATCTGTACATCTCTTTTAAAGTTGTAATCTATTGCTGCCACCAAGTGGTTTAGATAGAGAACTACATTGGTTTTAATAACACTTGCATATATTTAAAGATTTACGTTAATTATATTATATTGTGTGTTGCACACCCTACACATAAAAACAAGATGACACTATTCTTAAATAATATGACAGTTGTTCCATTTTTAAGTCTTTGCAAGCTGCCATGTCTGTGGGTCATTCTATTTGAAACAGCAGATCTCAAGGACATACATAGCATGCTTTTATAATGGTGATCAGGTGTCTTGTCATAATAGGTTATCTTACATTGTTATCCTCATCCCTGACAAGCATCAAAGTACTACAAAAACAATAAACAAAGTAAATTATATGCAGCATGATATCCAGACAGGCTATTCATTATGAGTTGAGTTTCAAGGCTCTTTAACACCTGCACTTATTTTACTTAATCCTACTAGTAATTAGAGATGTGCGTTTTAGTTTCGGATCATTTCGGCCGATTTTCGTTTCAGCTAGTTGTTTCTTATCGACTTTCCTTTTGTGATATTGAAAATTTTCAGTCTTTTAGATCGTCTGTTCTCGTTGTTTCAAAGGGTCTATTTCGTTTTGACGTAGACGAATGGTATTTCGGATGCTCCGATATTTCGGTCGATACGGTAATTCTGCCAATTCGTTCCTTCAGACGTATCGTTTTTTTATGAAAGATCCTTTTTTTCTTATGAATATGCATTGCACAACTTTATTTATTCATATTAAAATGGTATGAAAGGAAAAAAAATGAACAAAACGGTTTTCCTCTACAGACTAATGCAGCATATGAATCCGCACACTACCGGGCAGCACCTCTACAGTATAATAATGCAGCATATGATTCCACATACTGCTGGGCAGCACCTCTACAGCATAATTAATGCAGCATATGATTCCGCACACTTTCGGGCAGCACCTCTACAGTATAATTAATGCAGCATATGAATCCGCACACTGCCAGGCAGCACCTCTACAGTATAACAATGCAGCATATGAATCCTCACACTGCTGGGCAGCACCTCTACAGTATAATAATGCAGCATATGATTCCGCACACTTTCGGGCAGCACCTCTACAGTATAATTAATGCAGCATATGAATCCGCACACTACCGGGCAGCACCTCTACAGTATAATAATGCAGCATATGATTCCGCACACTGCCGGGCAGCACCTCTACAGTATAATAATGCAACATATGAATCCGCACACTGCTGGGCAGCACCTCTACAGTATAATAATGCAACATATGAATCCGCACACTGCTGGGCAGCACCTCTACAGTATAATAATACAACATATGAATCCGCACACTGCCGGGCAGCACCTCTACAGTATAATTAATGCAGCATATGAATCCGCACACTGCCGGGCAGCACCTCTACAGTATAATAATGCAGCATATGAATCCACACACTGCCGGGCAGCACCTCTACAGTATAATAATGCAGCATATGCATCCGCACACTGCCGGGCAGCACCTCTACAGTATAATAATGCAGCATATGAATCCGCACACTGCCGGGCAGCACCTCTACAGTATAATAATGCAGCATATGATTCCGCACACTGCCGGGCAGCACCTCTACAGTATAATTAATGCAGCATATGAATCCGCACACTGCCGGGCAGCACCTCTACAGCATAATTAATGCAGCATATGAATCCGCACACTGCCGGGCAGCACCTCTACAGTATAATAATGCAGCATATGATTCCGCACACTGCCGGGCAGCACCTCTACAGTATAATAATGCAGCATAAAACGAAAAACCAACTTGAACCGAATACCCCAAAATGATCCGAATCACCGAAATGATCCAACCACCGAAATGATCCGAATCACCAATTCGACCCGATTTATCGAATCGACCCGAAATTTTGAATCGATCCAAAATTTCGAATCTATCCGAAGTATTGAATCAAATGACTCAAAATTACAAATTGATCCGAAATTTCGTGTGGTCGACATTTCAGATTCGGGATGCCCTCGGAAGCATGAAAATGGTAAATTTCGTCCGAAAATCGATTCGGTACGAAAAGAATTGCACATCCCTATTAGTAATCCTAATATGTAAACAAAAGTTTAGTGCTCTAGCAACATGTGGGGATATTTATGACATTGCTATTTAAGCAACCTGTTGTGATTCTTGTGCAACAGAGTTATGTTAAAATTATATATAATGAATGCCCCTCACTTTAGCAGATGTGCATGATTTTACATTAATTAAACAAACACTCTTAATAAAAAATAGCATACCCCTGTCCTTTTTTCCATTAAATAACTGGGCAGACGCCCTATACTTGTTTAGTTTAGATTTAATAGTCACCTTTGCTCTCACGGCACCGGGCTGCTCCTCCTCAATGGCTCAGAAATGTGGAAGTCCCTGGAGCTTCTTACACAATTTCCATACCATACATTATTTTTATTTTTTTTAAATAAAGATTTTTTATTTAGAAGTGTAGTCGCATAACAAGTGAACAGAGAAGCATACATTATTTTCTTACGTATGCTATGCAAATTGTGCATCTTGTATAACTTGCATTCTTTTTGCAAGCTTGATAAATGCGTGCATGCGCAGAGTGATGGAAGGGTGGTCCACCTAGTGCTTTTGCGCATGCAGCACCAGCCCACATCTGCTTCCTCCACAAATGCATGCTGCTGCAAGCGTTCACAAGGACAAAGTATGCTGACACCTTTAGAAGAAGAGATAAGCCCTGGCAGGCAGGATATTCGAAATTCCATCTACCAAGTGACACCTGTTTGGGCGGTAAAAATTCCTCAAATTCACGAAGCACTACCAGCTATATGAGACAGGAGAGAGTGTGATGGAGTGCACTCCTTGCTAAGAGGACAGGGTGTGTAGAGTGTCCCTATAAAACACTAGGCAGTAACACTATTAACTATAATTTAAAATTGTGTTGGTTATCATTTACTTTTTAACACATATTCAAGGCTTCAGGCACCTTCATTTCCAAACAAAAAAACAAATATATGAAATTAATTTGGGATGCAAATATGAAAAATTCTGTTTACAAAAATAACTGAATAATTTTATAAAGGAAAACAAACATACACAAGACTTATTAAGTGGTATGCATAAATAAATAGAACAAAACGTGAATAACTGTCAAAAGAATAATACATACAGGTACAATGCTCACAAAATGAGGAAGCAAAAAATAATATACAAATCTGTGGGAAAATTCTGCAGCTGTTCTAATTTTTTTATTGCTTATTTTTATGCTGTTGTGACATTTAATAGCAACACATCACTGCATAGTGTAAAAAAAAAGGACATACATTTACTCGCAAATATCCTTAGTTTAGTTGTTGATTTTCATCTTTGTCTTCCTTACATATTTGAAATATGACTGATAAGTTCACCTTGACACCGTTCCCTTGATAACATGCAGACAGTGCATTTGCTAATTTTTGCTACTGAATTTATATATTTTCATTTAAGTCTAATTATATTTTTTTCTGTTGCTATCCATTATAGACATTACAAGAACTAACAGTTGTCAGTCTGACAGCAGTGGCTTTCAAGATGAACCACCAGAAACTTTACAAGTAAGACCATATATGTAAAGCATGTATTTAAAGCGTGGTGTTTCTTTCTATTAAAACACAAGTGAATTAGAACTGTCCATAAATGTCCAGTTTAGCAATAAAATTTAAAATGCATATGTTGGCAAGGTTGTAGAAATGCATACCTATGTGCCACTTCCAGCAGCACACATGCCACAGTTTCAGTAGCTCAGACAATATCAGCATGCGTTATATGCAGGCATAACCATGCAATTCCAGAAGCCCCCCAAGCCACACCCCCACGGAGAGACCCCCAGGCACCCCAAAACTACATCCCATGAATAACTTCCAAAAATAAGAAATGCGTAAATATTGATAAAGACCAAATGCCAAATCCGTTAAGCACATTTCCTTTACCTATGAAAAAAAATACATTTATATTCATTTCATTTCCTGCCCAGCAGGCCAAGCCTGGCTATTGTTTAATTGCCTGGTGGACCAAAAACATCATGGGCCACCAGATATATCTCCAGCTGGCCCATGTAAGGCTAACCCCAATAGATGTGCACATGTGGTGTGCAGTGCACCAGGGGTGGACTGGCAACTGTTAAGGCCCCCAGGCAAAAGGAGAAAATGTGACTTCCCATGGTGCCTGCACACATGCTAGCCACACCTACATACAAGCACCACTCGTATGTACATTGTTGTATTACAAAATTAATTTCTGCACACTATTTTCAAAATGAAAACATAGCGGTGGCAGCCAACACTCAGTCACATGAGGCCCCATCATAGGTCAGGGCCCTCGGGCAGTGCCCTATTGCCCTAATGGTCAATCTGCCTCTGATTGTCATTCCCTAACATAGCCTACGAAAGAGGCAATTAATTTCCATTCTGAGCATGAAAGGCTCGTGCCACTCATAAGAGAGTTTTAATAGAATTGGCAAGCAGAGTGCCAAGTGCCGCACTAGTATACCGAGCTATGGGACGTAAACTTATTTCCCTTCAGTGGGATGTGTTATGGTGCAAGTCCAGAGCACTCAACTTCAAAGAAAGGAAACACAGCATAAAAAAGCATCTCCTGCTGGCCACATTGTAACTGCAGAAGAAGTAAGGGGATGGGGCAGAGAAGACAGGATATTGGAAGAAGGCAAAATGGGTCAGCACAGCAGGGGTAAGTGGGACTAATGGGGAGTGGGAGAAAGTGTGGATATAAAGGCAACAATGTGTAGGTATGGGAAAAAAGAAATGACAAATATAGAAGTGTAGTGAAGAGGAAGGAGTGTATGTTTAAAGGATTAGGGGAGTAGTGTGAATAGACAAAGGTGGGGGTAAGAGTGAGAAGGGAGTAAAGGAAAGGTATAAATTGGGGAAGGTAACCCGGCAAGAGCTCCTCTCCAGTAAGTGTCCTTGGGCAAGACACCTAACGGTACATACTCGCCACGCAGGACATACTTGAAAATGAGAGAAATCTCAATGTATCCTTCCTGGTAAAATCCTTTCTAAAAAAAAGTTAAGGGTAATAGAATGCAATGTTCTTGAACCCAGGACATACTTAAAAACAATAGACATCTCAATGTTTCCTTCCTGGTAAAATACTTTATAAATAAATAAATAAATAATACAAGGTTTATTCTGTTCTTATCAATTAAAATCTTAAATAGATCTGTAGCAAATGTCCATATTGGTCCTCATTGTGTATGTGTGTATACGTGTGTGTGTGTGTGTGTGTGTAGGGATGGTAGTGATGGCTAGCCTTGGAGACCCTTGATGATGCAGAATTACAAACCCTGCTCAAGCAGCCGTAAGTTTGACTGAGTAGCAATGGAGTTATAGTTCTGAAACATCTGGGGCCCTATAACCTGGTTTGAGCTAACCCTAGCATCAGCATGTTTTCGCGTTAGCGCCAGGTAAATTTAGTCTAGCGCTGGACCAACAGATCGTTAGCCTCTCGCTGCAAACGACAAAAAACACTTAGCGTGCATTAATTTGCGATACATAACGTGAGCTTACTCTACTTTTCGCTTCCTATACTGAACATGGGGAGTGCTAGAGATCACTTGAGCGATTGTAAACAACAGATCATTTGATCCTGGTGCTAATTTCTACACGTACACTAATCGAAAAAAATTATCTAATGCTCATCCCTGGTGTTAACTGGCGAAAAGGAAAAAAAAAGTCAAATGCCTCTTCCTCGCTAATGAGGTGTGTTAGCCGTGTTGAGTCATGTTTGCTGAAATATGAGGAGGGAAATTTTCAGACTTCTAATCATACTCCTGCAGCCAGCCAAGGAGAGCTTTTTCTCTTCCTGAATCCTGACACCAGCGGGGCTCTGTACTGAAGCACGGTGGTTTTCCTATACAATGCATCTTTTTCACATATCCCTGAAGCACAGCGGTTCTGGTATACAATGCATCTGTGCTTGTTCTCAGCCCAGCTCTTAGTGTTTCCCTAGTGAATCTTGTACACAGACTACCGCAGACAAGGTGATCTGGCGCTACCTTTTAATGACTCGCGCTAGATTTTCATGTAGTGTTGGCCACTCCAGGTGACAGGGCCCCTGGATTATTATTGTTGGCCTTTACTGCCGTATTAGGTGAGAGAGATGGTGAGACATTATCAGGGGCTGGAAAGAGAGGTAGCAAGATGAGTGTTAAATTACCACCTGAGCAGCAATTTCCACAATGTAACATGTACAGTAGCAGCAAAGCATGTGGTTTCTTGCATTATCACTTTCTAAATCTTGTTCAGGGGTATGTGTACCAGCAATGGGAGCAGGAAGAAAATATGAAATAGAAATTCTAAATAGCCATGATAAATAAATATTACAAATTAGGAAACAGATTAGTAAAATATGAGGTAAAAGGGGAACAAGCATTGGTGTGAACGATAGCATAAATAAAAAGGAAGGAACAACAGTATAGGAGCAGAAAATAATGGAACAGAAAGAAAAATAATGAGTGCTCTATCAACTCATTAACGCTAGCGCTCACGTAAATGAGCATTAGCGCTCCACCTGGATCACCTCCGAAAATGGGTTAAAAAAACTTGTTAGCGTATTGATATTAGCGCTTTTTAGCGTGCGCTTACTGTACTTTGTGCTCCCTATGCTTAACATGAGGAGCACAAAGTGTAAGCACAGAGTAATTAGCATTAATATCACAAGGTCCTAATGCTAATTACAAAGAGCTGTTGCTAGCTGAAAAGGTTTGCTACAGCTCAGAGTTGGTGCTAATTGATTCCACTGCTGCAGAATCAGTCAGCAGCAGCTGAAAACCCCCCAAAAAATTAAATACTCACCTCTCATCCCACTTTGAGAACGATGGCTTGATCTGCCGCTTCTGGCTGCCAGGGGCAGAGTGAGACTGGGGGAAAAAGTCCCCAGTCTCCCTCTGCAATCACGCCACCGACCAGCAGGATCTTGTGGGAGGCGAGACCCTGCCGGTCATGTGACCCGGCAGCAGAAACCTCCTATGGACTCCATAGAGGGGATGCTCAGGGTGGTGCATTAGCGCTGCCCCATGCATCCAGGAGGCTTGCGACTGCTACAAGGCAGGCTGCTGCTCTCAGCACCTGACCCGTAATATAATGGGAAAACTGGATGCAAATTTTTCCCATTAGCATCCCTGTTCTAGCAAGGTCCAGGTGATAGGGCCCTGAGAGTGGCCTGGAGATGTGAAAGAGAACCTGATATAAAATCTGCACATTTTAATATAAATTACTGCACACACCTATGCTAACATTATTGCTGTATAAGGAAGTAATGGTGAGATCAAAAGACTGCCTCATTTAGTTTATAAAAACACCATGTGCTCACCACTGCCCTGGTCGACTGCCGGACCCAATGTAGTCTTACTTCCAGAACTTTTGACCATGCTTTCTAGCAATATCCTTTAGTCATTTTCACTGACACATTATTTGTGAATAAATCATTTTGCCATGTTTAAGACAAAGCAGTCAAATCAAAACAATCATACATTGTTTTCTTAAAATCTTCATTTTTTTCCTGTCAATTCCTAACTTTTTCAGTTTTTCTGAGTAACCCCAATAATTAACAGTGTTATCAAACTTATTGTAAGTGACTTTAATACGTTATAGTATCAAGTCATTATAGTACATAGGCTGTTGTAGCTACATATAATATTTATTAAATATTTTTTTTTCCTTGCTTCTTCTAGAACGGACATAGACATTTTTATAAAAGTTTTGATAGTACGGACAGTCAAGCAACACTCATGGAGAATAAATATTCTAAAAAAGACAATGAGATTTCTGTTAATGTAAATAATAAAGCACTTCATCAGGAAATCAAAAAAATGCGACAATGTGACAATGACACACTTCAGGTAAAAGAAGAAAAATGCAGGCTATTGCCAATTAATTCTCTAACTAGCAATGAAGAATTCAAGAGCTTTGAAAGTCACATGGAAGACTTTGGTGATGAAATCAGGCAAGGAATTTGTCATGAAGAAATGTCAAAAGTTATTTTTGAAGAAATAGGAAGTGATAACGGAAAAGTTGAAAATGATGTGAGTGACCAAGTATGTGAATTGGAGAGTCGTGAAAACTCTGACAGTGAGATGTCGAATGTTAACTTCCCAGTATATTTCACACATTACCTTAGCAAAGATATAGGAAGTGATTCTTATGGTGAGATAAACGAAGACCAAACTGAAGGTAAAACTGATGGAAGTGTAAGTGATCTGCCAAGTGAGAGAAATGTAAAGAACAACTACTCCAGTAAAAACTACAAGTCCTATCTTGACTCAGAGGTTTCTTTAAGTGACCACCTTGATTCATGTTCCTCTTCTGATATTGCAGTTGATCGGAGTACAAAAACAAATCTTTCCTTCAAAGATAATGGGAATACCTTCCAAACAGAGTTGAGCACCAACATTTATAAGTCTGTAACAATTCAAATGTCTTCGACTTTAATGTCAGATTCCCAAAAGACATATCCAAACGAATATTTAGCTAGACAGCATTCGTTTTACTCCACGAGATCAGACAAGACTGAAGAAGGTTTTATGTTAAAACACATGACAAACAGAAATGATGCTCAATGTCAAACTGACCATGGATGGAGTCCACAAAACCTTAACACTCACTGCATGAGTCAAAAATGCTGTTTTCCAACTGAATCGCACTCTTTTGACACAGGTCTTAGTGAACTTTATCATCCTTACCACCGGGCACTTCAACCTGCATGTAGCCATTGTTGTCATTATTGCCACTGCCATCACTGCTGTTTTTCAGGGTTTCCCTCATATCACAATCACAATGGATCAGTGAGACCTAACATTATTCACGGCAGCTTAGAAAAGGATTTGTCACACACTTTGATGTTACTGAAAGAGTCCCTTTCGAATGTGACACTGGTATGTATTAATATTTATTTTAAAGCTGCACCTGAGCACAAAGATCAATATAATAATAATAAGGTAACTTTTGTGATTTAATTGTTTATATATTTCTGCTTTACACTGCTCATTTTTGTGCAGATGAACATTTAATTCATTAGCTTTGCACTGTGTTATGTTCTAAATGAATCTATAATTCAAAGAATTCTTTACAATTTCTTGATATAATTTTCTGTATGACAGTAATAATGAGAGAAATAGAAATATATACAAATGGGTAGATAGATAGAAATCTATAGTTATTATATTTACTAGAATACTATAGATTATTGTCTGTTAATTTGTACATTTCAGTAATTGAATCATGTTTTCCACAGAATTCAGACCATAAAATGGAAAAAATGAAAAAGGAATGCCAGAGATTCCGAGAGCAGTTATTAGAAATGGAGCAGCTTCTGACCGAGCAACAAAGTGGATGTTTCTATACATTGTCAAGTGAAGATAGGTATACTGTTACTTGATAGTATGTCAGTGTATTTCAGATACATTTTTTATTTCAAAGTGAAACTCTAGGGTTAAATGGGAAGGGGGAGATGCCTTGCTCTGTAAAAAATATATATATCTACTTATTTACTTTTTTACAATCATTTAGACCAATGTATCTCTAAAGTGCTACAGACTAGAGGGACATGCAAGGTATCATCGAAAGGCCAAAGTATGACCTTTCCATTGATACCAAACATAATCAGAATTATGTAAAAATACCATATAAATAAAATAAAAATATTTTTCCATTTTTTTTCTAACAGAGCACTATTGTAAACATTACAATTATGAAATGAACAGTGATGCTGCACTAACTCAACTTCTCATTTCTCACACTGCCAGCAAGTGTGGAGGTGATGGCGCAATGCATTATTTAATTGAAAACCTAAACTGCAGCACTGGAATGAGGATTGGCAAGGGGAATTTGGAATCTGTATCTATAGGTTGTATTATTTACACCCTATAAGTTCAGGGTCAGTGTCATTGGAAAGGTCAGAGTCTGGCCTTTCTTATGATACCAAACATGACCATGTAAATCCCCTCTTTTTTTTTATCCAAAGCAAAGCAAGATTTGATATTGAAAAATTGTCATAAATAAATAAAAATTGTCCCTTGACTACAGCCATATTTACCCAGAATTTTGTATGGTCTTGGCCGAAATGGAGCATCATTTTCTATAGCTAGGGTTATAAATTAGGATTAAGTTTAGAAATTAAGGTTAGGTTGCTATTTGTGCTTGTTTTAGGGTTAACCAGAGTCCTAACATTCTGCTCCATTTTAAGGCAACAGATTTTGCCCCTTCTTTTAGTGTGAGCGTAGCCAGAAACCGGTTTTCAGTTTTTTTAAAATGTTAATTATTTTTTGTTTACCCCAAAACAAAAATTGGAAAAGTAATTTTGCACTTTGGGGGGGGGGCTCCAGATTTTTGTGCTTACAGGCTCCTGAGATGTAAATCCGTCCCTGAGTATTCAAGTTGAACTTAAAGAAATGGTTCTTTGCCATGGTCTTCTCTACAGACTAGGGCCCAGACTCAAGATTTAGGAGAAGATACTATCAGGGTTATTCAAAGAGATTCGAAAAGTCACCACAAGTTCGGTGACTTTTTGTTCTCTTCAATTCGGTTCCTTTTGCCGATCCAATTTCGGTGACCCTGCGGTGTATTCAGCAAACACCACAGGGTCCCCGAATTGCAGGGAAAAGCTATCGCAAACCCGACGAAAACAAACTGCAAAACCCAGCGAATGCACGCCGAAAACCCCCAAAAACATCTGGATTAACCTTCGAAAAAGCCGAGCAGGAGCCGATCACACGCAGCGAAGCAGCCGAACAGGAGCCGAATCACACAGAGCCGAAGCAGCTGAGACGCAGAGGAGGCAGTGAATAAATTAGCAAAACCGTTTGTATGAATCTGTGAAAATGAAACGCTGTTTGCAAAGAAACTACTGAGCGAAAATGTCTGAAATTTACACAGGAGGTCCAGGGAATGATAATAAAGAGGGCTGTTACAGAAAAAAGAAGTAAACTTAAAAAAAAAAAAAAAAAAATCAGACTTTTAAAAAAAAAAAAAAAAGAAGAAAAATGCTTAAAGTATCCTAAAAAATCGATGAATAAAGAGACTTTTTGCTGCAGAATTTTATAATGAACGGTTTATTAGATATTGAATTAAAACGGGAATATTTTTAACATTGAAGTCTATGGGATTCTCCTGAATAAATTTGCCGAATTAAACCATCGAATGGCAGGGCATTAGGGGAACCTTTCACTGCTGGTTTGTGTTCTCTGAATAGCCGAAGCAGTGCTTTTTTATGGGGATTTCACTGCCCTCGAACAGGCACCGAACAGGCACCGTATGTGCAGGCAATTCGCCAGGATTTGGCGAATTGCCTACTCTCTGGATAGCCGAATGGCCAGGAAAGGTAACCGAACGCTGATTTTCAGCGTTCGGTTACCTTTCTCAAGCAATTCGGAGCTCTTTGGATAACCCTGTATGGTTCTTTTGAGTAGTTTGGCAGTGGGTACTGATAAGCATATTGAACTCCTTCTCTATTAGGGTGTTATCACATACAAGTAGAGAGACGACCATCAATGTGCAAAAAGGAGTTCCTTGAAACAGCTAGAGATGTTAACAGTGAAGCACTAATGGAAAACTGGTGCCACTGCCTTTAACCATTAACATCTAGTCCAAGCAAGACACAGAAGACATGGCTCAAGATGTTAAAGTTTCATAGGGAGACTTTTAAAATTTTGTGGACCAGTGAAGTTAACAACTCAAGCTAATAAAAGTGGATGTGCACACAGCTAAAGCTAATTACACCTATGGCTGCTTTACAACCCTGGTGTAAGCTTAACTAGACCTGCTTTAAACTTATCAACTCCATAGCCGTTAATGGCCCTGGGAAGGTTATACTAGGATGTATGTGTTGTTATTAGCTGAACACCAGCTTTTAGGCAGTGTTTACATTTTCAGGTTTTGTACCTAGACATTAAGGGCTCTATTACAATCCTAGCGTTAAAACGCGGGCGCAAGGGAGGAAAAACTGTGCCTGCAGTTTTCCTTCTTGCGCCCGCGTTTTAACGCTGGATTACAATGCAGACACAAAAAAAGCGGCCTGCATTGTTACCGCGCGGTAACCCCGCGATGGTCGTGAAAGCGCTGAGCACAGCCGCGAGCATCCACTTGATGGAGTCCATAGGACTCCATTGAGTTTTACCCTTCCGGTCACATGACCAGCCGGATCTCGCCTCGCAAGATCCGGCCTGTCGACGTAGTGATACGCAGGGAGAGACTGGGGGGACTTCTTCCCCCAGTCTTTCCCTGCTCCCGCTGGATAGAGGAGGTGGTTGGAGCCGCCGTCCTCGCCGCGAGGCAGGAGGTGAATATAGCATTTATTTTTTTATTTTTTCTGGATGGTGTTAATGGATTCTGCAGAAGCGGAATCTGTTAACACCAAGTCCTGGTTGTGGTTAACTTTTTGCTAACCACAGCCAGACGTTAATCAGCGCTAGTAGATTGTAATACTAATGCTGATTAATACTTTGCGCTCCCCATGTTAAGTATAGAGAGCGCAAAGTACAGTAACCTTGCGCTGAAAAGTGCAAGGTACCAAACGCAAACGGGTTACTTAACCCGTTTGTGTTTGGATTGTAATATGCGGTAAACACCGCGGCTAACGTTAATGCTCATGCATTAAGAAGAAAATGTTACAGATGTTGTCATAACCTCCAATTGCTGTTAATATAAATAATGACTCAAATTAATTCCTTTGGATAAGTGTTTTCAAATATTTGCAATCTGCAAGAAAAACTAATTTAGAATGTAGACCTCCAAATTTAGGTATGTGTTGTTAATAATGTATTTGTAAATGGGGTTTATCTTTGTACTTAGGGAAGAAATCCGAAGGCTATACTTGCTACGTCGAAGTGTTTTGAAGGAAGTTGCAGAATTGGAATTTAATTTGGATGAAAGAGCACGAAATGTTAAGGACACAATATCAATGGTATGTCACAGTTACTTGAAATCTCTCCTCTCCTGGTACACCATCGTTAAGCCACAGGAAGATCAGAACATCATAATCCTCAAACATTGGGCTACTTATTCATTGTTGTGATCTCAACCCACAGCCAAAATTATATAATTTGACCTATAGTAATATTACATAAGTGTTGATACTGAAAATAAGCGTCCAAGTAACCATTTTAACTATAATAAGCTACATTTTTTTTTCCTTTGCCAGATGGAAATACATTATAGGGGTTCAAAAAGAGCCGAACTGGGCCCCGAGATTGCACCGAACAGTGAATTTCCCCATACCGTGCAATTTCAGGAGTCATTCGACTACGCAAAACCTGTCAATTCGCAAATATTTGGCGAATTGCCAGAGTCATATGGTGATTGGCGCCAAATCACGACCCAGCAACGAAGAGGTTAAAGATAGGCATTGCTAAAAGCAGGAGACTCTCCCCTTTCCATCAGTACCATTTGTTTGTTTCTAGGTAGAACAGTTGGGGAGATAGTGGGCTCCAAAAGAGTTGCCCCTCTCCTTCCACCTTTTTCTCTGCAGGCGCCAGGGGGTGCCTGGCGATGATGTCATCATGCACTGTGACTGCCGGGCCCCCTCAAAAGTCAGGGCAGACTCCAGGCCGGCCAGAATGCTGCGGGAGCCTGGACAGAGAGGTGAGTAAAGGGAGGGAGGTTAGGAGTATGTGACGTACATAGTACTTCCGCGGTCATTAAGGGAATTTCCCCTTAGGACGTACTATGTATGTCAGCAGTGAGGAAGGGGTTAATTTGCCGCAAAAAAAGCCTATTTTGTTCAAGTTATTTAGGCATTTTTGGGATTTTTTGGCAAAGAAAGTTTTTACGATTTTTAAAAAAAAAAAAATTAAAAGTTGCAGTTGTTGTATTTTTGTTGTTTTTTTACCCCACTCGTCGGATGGACGGCTTTTTCCAGCGGCTGGACGACACTGTGTTCAGCAGATCATCTGCTTTTTTTCGGACATGTTCAGCGGCAGCTTATCGGACTGATTTTTCTGGCGGCTTATCGGATCCGATAATCACGGTTGTTTTGCAGCGGTTTTTATTTTTGATTCAGTGGTTTTTCAGTGGATTTTCCCTGCACTTCAGGGACCCTGAGGTTCTTTATGTAATCTCTTTAGTTATGAGTTTATAGCACTCTTTATTAGTTTCACATTTCCTTATTAAATTAGTCCTCCAAACAATAATCTGTACATTTTAACAATAAAACAATTATCAACTTTATCTTCAAAAGGCATGCTGGCAGTCATTTTCATTGCTCCTTCTTCAAAGAACATGAATAACTTTAAGTGATTAAAAACAAATATTTTTTTGGGGTATTATTCTCTAAATGATATGTGCTTACCTAATCTATGCCTTAAATTATGTCTTAATTTAGAAAAACAGAAAAGCTTCTAAACTATAAACAGCTAATACTGAAAATGATCCTGAATCAATTTCACAAAAAAAGGTGTTAAACCTCATACCCATTTGTAACATTTGACACAAATGTACTAAAAATAACACTGGCAACAACCTGTTTCTGACAGCACGTTTCTACTGTGACTATATATTAACCATTCACTACCAAGATGGACTATACGCAATCTACAAGGCACCCCCAGGGGGTGTGTATAGACTATAGGGTCTTCAAAGCAAAGGAATTTTGTTATTGCAAATTAAATCTGCTTGCATTTTGGGCTCAAGAACATGCCCCTAAAGTTTTAGCACTGTGGGCCAGCTGGGAATGTGTCTAAATGACATCTCCCTACCTGATCCTGCATGGAGACCAGAACGGCAGTAACTCCCTTTGGCCAGCACATGGCAAAATCTGCCTGTCAAATAATTTATTACAGTAAGGAATACATTGTGAATATTCCCAAATATTTCTTATTGTATAATTATTGTATAATTAATTAATTATAATTATCTAAACTACCAGTGGTTCCTGACAGTGGTTTTCTGGGAAATCCATTGGTATTAAATGGTTAAGACCTGGCATGTTTAGGCCAAATGGCTAATACTACTAGTAGTAATATAACTACTAGTAGTATCCATTCTGGACACCACATGACTCCATTATCTTACATCAAGTTCCAGGTGAAGGACACCTTGATCCTATTGGACTTAAGTGTCCTTCACACAACAGTAAAAAGAAGAAAATAAATACTTTCTTACATGCAAGATTATTATAATACTTATACTTTTTACTGTTAATGTTTTCCATGATATAACTTAATTTTTGTTTAACAAGTAACTTGTATTATCCCTCAAACTAGTGCTGCTACTTTGCAAAAATATAGTTAAAATGACTGTTTTGCTTCGATCTTAGCTTAGCACCTTCGTCCATTCATGCCTCAGCTGGTCAGACAAGACCAGGTCGGCTTCGTACAAGGCAGGGAAGTCCGAGATGACACTGATCGAGCTCTCAACACAATCCACTATGCGCTCCAATTCCAGTGTCCTCTGCTTCTTCTTTCTAAAGATGCAGAAAAGGCATTTGACTGGGTGGCATGGCCTTTCCTGTTTGCAACTCTAGATAACGTGGTCCTTTTACATGTGGATAGTTGCTTTATATTCAACGCCGAACGGAATGGTTAAGGTGAATTGGCCCCATTTTAGATTCACAACGGCATGAGACAGGGCTGCCCACTGTCACCAATGTTATTCGCGTTGTCCTTAGAACCTTTTCAGGAATATGTACAAAAACACGATTTTATATCAGGCCTCGTAGGATGTCGCCTGGAACACAACGTCTCCACATACGCGGATTACCTATTATTTTTTGTATCGAACCCTGTCAAGTCTTTACCTGCGACTGTTTCAGAATTTGAATTATATGGCGCATTATCTAATCGCTAGGGTTGCACCGATACCACTTTTTAAAGACTGAGTACAAGTACCGATACTTTTTACAGGTACTCACGGGATGAAAACATAATTTTGCCTCTGTATAAATCAATGGTCAGGCCGCACCTTGAATATGCCGTGCAATTTTGGACACCTGTCTTAAAAAAAGATATTATAGCATTAGAAAAAGTGCAGAGATGGGCAACTAAATTAATAAGGGGAATGGAAGGGTTAAGTTATGAGGAAAGACTAACAAGCTTAAACCTGTTTAGTTTAGAGAAACGGCGCCTTAGAGGGGATCTGATAACCTTATATAAATATATACGGGGCCATTATCAACCATTGTCTGATAACCTATTCATTAACAGGTCTATACACAGGACAAGGGGTCATCCATTTAGACTGGAAGAAAGAAAATTTAGCTTAAAGCATAGGAAGGGTTATTTTACGGTGAGAACAATAAAGCTGTGGAATTCTCTGCCTGTTGAGGTGGTTGGGTCAGAGTCTGTACAGACTTTTAAAAAATGACTGGATGACTTCCTGCAGACACAGAATATTAAGGGTTATAATATTTAATATGTGGGTAAAAGCTTCTTGATCCAAGGAGAAATCTGACTGCCATTCTGGGGTCAAGAAGGAATTTTTTCCCAGTATGTTGCATATTGGCAAGCATTTCGGACTGGGTTTTTTGCCTTCTTTTGGATCAACAGCAGTAGGTTATGTGGGAGAGGCTGAACCCGATGGATGCATGTCTGTCACGGTGACCCCCCTGTGCCCCCCGTACCCCCGGCGCCTGGCAGCAGCTTCCTCGCTGCTCGCTGGCCAGGCGCCGAGTGATATCGCGGTCGGTTCCGCACACGTGGGACGCTGGGGGGCGGCCTGGCGTGCTGACGCGGACCCGCCAGGTTTAAAGCCAGACTCACAGAGACGCCGGTGCCCTGACGTGGTAGTTACTTCCCGCAGAGCTCTTGTGTATTTTTGGCTAACAAACTATTCTGTGTATGACCCTTGGCATTGGCAAACTAACCATTCTGTGTATGACCCTTGGCATTGGCAACTAACCATTCTGTGTATGACCCTTGGCATTGGCAAACGAACCATTCTGTGTATGACCCTTGGCATTGGCAAACGAACCATTCTGTGTATGACCCTTGGCATTGGCAACAAACCATTCTGTGTATGACCCCTGGCATTGGCAAACGAGCCATTCTGTGTGTGATCCTTGGCATTGGCGAACGAACCATTCTGTGTATGACCCTTGGCATTGGCGAACGAACCATTCTGTGCATGACCCCTGGTATTGGCATTAACTCTTCTAATTCTGGTACTGAGGTCAGTCTGTGTGGCACCCTAAGCACACATCAGACTACCCCTTATATTGTGAGGGTCTTGGGAAGAGCTAACTATTCTAAGGTTGTGTATAGTTCTAGTGTTATTCTTTGTGGATACACTATCTTGTCGAATTCTGTGTCTGTCTAGTCGTGCCGACCATTCAAGGATCGGAAGGGTAGAGAGTGTCCTGCGTATAGGGACCACTAGTCAGGTAATCAGAGGATCCGTGACATTACGTCAGGGCCAATGGATCCCGCAGACCTCTCTAATCAGTTGACACGTATTGCAGCCAGACAAGAAGAGGACCATAGGATGGACCAGATTGCTCTTGCCCTGCAAACCCTGTTAAATCGATCCAATACTGGAACTGCAAGCCCTCCAGACCCAGTATTGCCTAGGGTCAGTTCGGCCGCTCCCGAGGGATGTAGGCTCAGTATGAAGGCACCCTTACGCTATGATGGAACACCAAACTTATGCCGGGGTTTTTTGACCCAACTCGAGATCTTGTTCGAGAACAATCCAGGGTCCTGTATGTCTGATAAAGCCAAAGTAGGCTATCTGATTAATCATTTAACTGAAAAAGCTTTATTATGGGCCACGCCCTTGTGGGAAAATAAGAAACCCATCATCTATGACTATGAGGGTTTTACCTCTGAGTTAAAGCGTACCTTTGACCCCTCTAGAAGGGCTACCAATGCGGGTAGGTCCTTGTTTCACATTAAACAAGGTAATAGGAGGGTCTCCGACTATGCCATAGAGTTTAAGACTTTGGCTTCTGAGGTGCTCTGGCCGAACGACGTTTTAACCTTAGCCTTTACCGAAGGCCTGAACGAGGCTTTTATGTTTGAGCTGGCTCCCTTAAAGTTACCAGAACATCTGGACCATTTGGTTGATTTTTGCATTGCCATGGACGATCAAATTAGGGAAAGGAGACACCCCAGAGACAGACCCAGAAGGGTCCTGCCTCCTTTACCCTTATTACCCAGACACACCAGTACGTCAGGTAACCCGGAGACCGCAAAAACTGATGTGCCGGTCGTTGAACCTATGCAGATAGGTAAAACAGGTATTTCAGAGGCAGAAAGAGCTCACAGAAGAGAAAGGGGGCTCTGCTTTTATTGTGCCGGGGCAGATCATTTCCGCCTTCAATGTCCTCAGAGACCCAGGGGTAGCAGGGGTGAGAATGGCAAATCGGGTCAAAGAACAGTTAATACCCAGGTTATCGGTTCTCTGTATGCCTCCTTTGTGGATAATGAAAAAAAAAATCCCGGATTCTGGTACCCATCTCCCTAACCTGGGAGGGGGTTCACCTCGAGACTGAGGCATTCCTAGACTCTGGAGCCTCAGGTAATTTTATGGACAGATGTTTTGCCGCCAAAAACCTCTTACCTCTGGTTCTAAAGGAGAGGCCTCTAATGGTGGAAGCCATAGACGGAAAACCCCTGTCATGTCCCCATATCACTCACGACACTATTGATGTATGCATGAAAACAGGAGTTTTGCACCGTGAAACCATACGATTTCAGATTATCGACTCTCCCTCATGTCCTGTCGTTCTTGGGTTTCCATGGTTAACAGAGCATAACCGGTGATTGATTGGGTCCAGCGAGACATAAAATGTTGGGGTCCTAGTTGCCAGTCAAAGTGCCTGGGCAGGGTCAATGTGATTGGTAGCCTCAATATTGCCACAGCACCTCCTTTGTCCACCGAAGTCCCTGAATGTTATCTGGCGTTAAAGGAGGTGTTCTCTAAAGCCAGGACTGAGGCCTTACCGCCACATCGTCCATATGACTGTGCTATAGAGCTACTCCCTGGTACTATGCCTCCTAGAGGACACGTATACCCTTTGTCACAAAAGGAAAACGACATTATGGAGGAATATATAAGGGAGAATCTAGAGCGAGGATTCATCAGACGATCCTCCTCTCCAGCAGGAGCAGGTTCTTTTTCGTCTCCAAAAAAGAGGGAGACCTGCGACCTTGCATCGATTATAGAGGTTTGAATAGGATAACCATAAGAAATGCATATCCCATACCTCTTATAACAGAATTATTCGACAGACTAAAAGGGGCCCGTATTTACACAAAGCTCGATTTACGCGGAGCCTACAACCTAGTAAGGGTTAAAAAGGGGCATGAATGGAAAACGGCTTTTAATACACGTAGCGGGCATTATGAATACCTAGTGATGCCCTTTGGATTATGTAACGCGCCAGCCGTTTTTCAGGACCTCATAAACGACACCCTAAGGGACTTTCTGCAAGCGTTCGTCATAGTGTATCTGGATGACATCCTGATATACTCTCCTGATAAGGAAACCCATCACGCCCATGTGCAACAAGTGTTGAGGAAGCTATTGAAGGCTGGGTTATATTGTAAATTAGAAAAATGCTTATTCGACATAGAAACAGTGCACTTCCTTGGGTATATAATAACCCCTGAGGGTTTTCAAATGGATCCTAAAAAACTCTCAGCAATCCTCGACTGGCCTCTACCCCAAGGGCTTAAAGCCATCCAGAGGTTTCTGGGGTTTACCAATTACTATCGGAGATTCATTAAAGACTTTTCAGCCTTGGTAGCCCCCCTCACGGCTATGACAAAGAAAGGGGTGGGAAATCAGAAATGGACACCCCAGGCCAGTCAAGCCTTTGAGGCACTCAAACAGGCATTCACGACTGCCCCTGTTCTCCGACATCCAGATCCGGCTCTGCCTTTCCAAGTTGAAGTTGACGCCTCCGAACTCGGTCTTGGTGCAGTCTTGTCCCAAAGGGAGGCACCCGACAAACCCTTGCATCCATGCGGCTTCTATTCCCGGAAGTTGTCCCCGCAGAGAGGAACTATGATATCGGAAATAGAGAGTTGTTAGCAGTTATCGCGGCCTTGGCGGAGTGGAGATACTTATTGGAGGGGTCTAGGGACCCCATCGTTATCATAACCGATCATAAGAATCTTACGTACATTGGAGACGCTAAACGTTTAAATGCCAGACAAGCGAGATGGTCATTGTTTCTTTCAAGTTTTAATTTCGTCCTCACATATAGACCTGGGTCAAGAAACATTAAAGCAGATGCATTATCGAGACAGTATGAATCCTACGAACATAACATCCAAGATCAGCATCCCATTGTACCCCAGGAAAGGATTATAGCCTTTACCACGATTAGTGTCTCGTCTCCTCTGATGATAAGATTGCAGACCGTCCAGGGTACAGCTCCTGGGGGGAGACCTCCCGCGAAACTCTTTGTACCTGAGAACGAAAGAGAGGAAGTACTAAAAATTTATCATGACAATAAAACCTCTGGGCATATGGGGATCACCAAAACAGTGTCTAGTATACGTAAACTCCTCTGGTGGCCCACGTTGCGCCGGGATGTTAAAGATTACATAGCCGTGTGCGAGGTGTGCACAAGAAATAAAAGTCCCAAAACAGCGCCTATTGGTTTACTCCAGCCTCTGCCAATCCCCGAACGACCATGGTCGCATTTAGCAATGGATTTTATAGTAGAGTTACCCGAGTCCAGAGGGAATACTGTAATACTCACGGTCATAGATCGATTCTCCAAAATGGGTCACTATGTTCCTCTTCGGAAACTACCTTCGGCAGCCGAACTGGTGCCCATTTTCATTACCAATGTGGTCCGCATACACGGTATTCCTCTTGGGATTGTCTCTGATAGGGGACCCAATTTGTCTCCAGATTCTGGAGAGGGTTTTGCAAGAATGTGGGAATAGACTTATCCTTCTCTTCGGCCTATCACCCCCAGACTAACGGAGCAGCAGAACGAGCCAATCAAAATATCGAGAAATACCTCAGGTGCTTCATATCTGAACGACAAGATAACTGGTCAGACCTGCTACCTTGGGCAGAGTATGCCTTGAACAGTGCAGTGAGTGAAGCCACAGGTCATTCCCCTTTCTTCACTGTTTACGGTTTTGATCCTCCCGTGCTCCCCGCTACGTTTCCTGATACCACGATTCCTGCTCTGGATGAGCATTTGGCGTCATTGACAGAGACTTGGGGGAGGGTTAAACAGGCACTGGAAGATAGCAGTGTTGTCCAGAAAACCAAGGCGACAGACACAGGAGGCCGGCACCCGTGTATCAAGTCGGGGACAGGGTTTGGCTTTCTTCACGGAACATCAAGCTCTTAGTACCCTCTATGAAACTGGCACCCAGATACATAGGTCCCTATAGGATACTGCGGCGACTCAATCCGGTCTCCTATGCTTTGGCACTGCCCCCCATATCAGGATACACAATGTGTTCCACGTGAGCCTTTTGAAGCCACTCTTGTGTAATCGGTACACCAGGGCCCGTGCTCCCCTCCTCCTGTCTCTGTGGAGGGCGAGGAAGAGTTTGAGGTTGAGGCCATCCTGGACGCCAGGATATCTAGGGGGGTCCTACAGTACTTGGTTGACTGGGTGGGCTACGGTCCAGAGGATCGCTCTTGGCTCCCGGCTACTGAGGTCCATGCTCCTCGGTTGGTGAGGGCTTTCTATTTGGCTCATCCCCGTGCTCCTGGGGGTCGTCCAGTGGCCGCCCGTTGAGGGGGGGTTCTGTCACGGTGGCCCCCCGTGCCCCCCGTACCCCCGGCGCCTGGCAGCAGCTTCCTCGCTGCTCGCTGGCCAGGCGCCGAGTGATATCGCGGTCGGTTCCGCACACGTGGGACGCTGGGGCGGGGCCTGGCGTGCTGACGCGGACCCGCCAGGTTTAAAGCCCAGACTCACAGAGACGCCGGTGCCCTGACGTGGTAGTTACTTCCCGCAGAGCTCTTGTGTATTTTTGGCTAACAAACTATTCTGTGTATGACCCTTGGCATTGGCAAACGAACCATTCTGTGTATGACCCTTGGCATTGGCAAACTAACCATTCTGTGTATGACCCTTGGCATTGGCAAACGAACCATTCTGTGTATGACCCTTGGCATTGGCAAACGAACCATTCTGTGTATGACCCTTGGCATTGGCAAACGAACCATTCTGTGTATGACCCCTGGCATTGGCAAACGAGCATTCTGTGTGTGATCCTTGGCATTGGCGAACGAACCATTCTGTGTATGACCCTTGGCATTGGCGAACGAACCATTCTGTGCATGACCCCTGGTATTGGCATTAACTCTTCTAATTCTGGTACTGAGGTCAGTCTGTGTGGCACCCTAAGCACACATCAGACTACCCCTTATATTGTGAGGGTCTTGGGAAGAGCTAACTATTCTAAGGTCTTGTGTATAGTTCTAGTGTTATTCTTTGTGGATACACTATCTTGTCGAATTCTGTGTCTGTCTAGTCGTGCCGACCATTCAAGGATCGGAAGGGTAGAGAGTGTCCTGCGTATAGGGACCACTAGTCAGGTAATCAGAGGGATCCGTGACAATGTCTTTTTTCAGCCTATATAACTATGTATAACTATGTATAACTAATACCGAGTATGTGACCGCTTTCCAATAAATAATTTAGGATTTTGCTGAAAACCTGTCCAATTTATGATAATATTGAAATGTATGGCCAGACACTCCATTTACCCACTGCACAGGCCTGCACACACCCTTACCATATACACAGACACCAGAAATATATAGATATACCCCCACACATAGACCACAGATATATGTATACCCTACAGATCTCAGATACATGTATACCCTCAGACCCGTGTGTGTGTGTGTGTGTGTGTGTGTGTGTGTGTGTGTATATATATATCAACCTTGAGAATGGCTCACACCTGAGCCGAAACGGTCAATTTTATAAGATTTAATAAATTTGTTATTTTATTTACACGTGTGCGGCTCCATTCGTGGATTCTATGCAACTTTTTGAGCAAGCACCATGACAGTCTTCGAGTTGTTCAAGTCGACTTACAAGGTAGTTGCAGGGACATTGTGTTCTAATTATATATATATATATAATATATATATATATAGTCAGGTCCAGAAATATTGGGACATCAACACAATTCTAACATCTTTGGCTCTATACACCACCACAATGGAGTTGGAATGAAACAAACACAATGTGCTTTAACTGCAGACTGTCAGCTTTAATTTGAGGGTATGTACATCCAACTCAGGAGAATGGTGTAGCACTTACAGCAGTTTGCATATGTGCCTCCCACTTGTTAAGGAACCAAAGGTAATGGGACAATTGACTTCTCAGCTGTTCCATGGCCAGGTGTGTGATATTCCCTCATTACCCCAATTACAAGGTGCAGATAAAAGGCCCAGAGTTTATTTCAAGTGTGCTATTTGCATTTGGAATCTGTTGCTGTCAACTCTCAAGATGAGATCCAAAGAGCTGTCACTATCAGTGAAGCAAGCCATCATTAGGCTGAAGAAACAAAACAAACCCATCAGAGAGATAGCAAGAACATTAGGTGTGGCCAAAACAACTGTTTGGAACATTCTCAAAAAGAAGGAACGCACTGGTGAGCTCAGCAACACCAAAAGACCCAGGAGACCACGGAAAACAACTCTGGTGGATGACCGAAGAATTCTTTCCCTGGTGAAGAAAACACCCTTCACAACAGTTGGCCAGATCAAGAACATTCTCCAGGAGGTAGGTGTATGTGTGTCAAAGTCAACAATCAAGAGAAGACTTCACCAGAGTGAATACAGAGGGTTCACCACAAGATGTAAACCATTGGTGAGCCTCAAAAACAGGAAGGCCAGATTAGAGTTTGCCAAACAACACCTAACAAAGCCTTCACACTTCTGGAACAAGATCCTATGGACAGATGAGACCAAGATCAACTTGTACCAGAGTGATGGGAAGAGAAGAGTATGGAGAAGGAAAGGAATTGCTCATGATCCTAAGCATACCACCTCATCAGTGGAGCATGGTGGTGGTAGTGTCATGGCGTGGGCATGTATGGCTGCCAATGGAACTGGTTCTCTTGTATTTATTGATGATGTGACTGCTGACAAAAGCAGCAGGATGAATTCTGAAGTGTTTCGAGCAATATTATCTGTTCACATTCAGACAAATGCTGCAGAATTCATTGGACGGCGCTTCACGGTGCAGATGGACAATGACCCAAAGCATACGGCAAAAGCAGCCAAAGAGTTATTGAAGGGACAAAAGTGGAATGTTATGCAATGGCCAAGTCAATCACCTGACCTGAATCCCATTGAGCATGCATTTCACTTGCTGAAGAAAAAACTGAAGGGAAAATGCCCCAAGAACAAGCAGGAACTGAAGACAGTTGCAATAGAGGCCTGGCAGAGCATCACCAGGGATGAAACCCAGCATCTGGTGAGGTCTATGCGGTCCAGACTTCAGGCTGTGATTGACTGCAAAGGATTTGCAACCAAGTATTAAGCACTTTATGGACACTAAATACACCGACTGAGGAAGGCTTTTTTAGCCGAAACGCGTCTCGGTACAACTTGTCCAGGATTTTATTATTTCCAATAAATTTATTACTTTATACCTTGCATTCGCCACTTTTTCTCCATCTCCCTACTTTTTTGGATATCTGGACCAACTGCTGCTACACCAAAGGGGTTCGGGCCTCCACCTTAAGAGAGCCCAAGGCGATATCCTTTGAGCCTGGCATTGAGAGGCTCTATAATTGCAACCACCATAGACGAAAGGAGGGACGTGCCACCCTATATCTGGCCGCAAGCTATTTTCCTTGAGCCTGGATTTCCCTTAGGCTCCTATAAATGTGAGTGGTACATTGATTTTATTGAATTGCTCCATTCCAGTACGACCATCTGCACTATTATTGCCTTTATGTTTTTTTTTTTTTTCTCTCTGAGGGATATCTTTAAAGAGAAGATCTGATACTCACACCACAAAGAAGATTGATACACTTGTCTTCAATCAACAACACTCCTTTGAGTATTGAACTGCTGCACTTTTGAGCACTCATTTGCACTAATTGACTTATCTCCATATATACTTTTTGCACATTTTACTCTTTTTCCTATGCATCTTAAATATTTCTATTTGGTATTTTAAAGGACAATTTTATTCACTTATATTTTACATTTTATCCAATATTAACCAGTTGTCTATTAATCAGCTGCTCACTATTTTATACACTATTTTATGCGCCGTATGGTCTCTTTCATCTCTTTGTATTAAGAAGGGAAAGTTTGATTTATGATTATTATTCTGTCCCATTACCTTTGGTCCCTTAACAAGTGGGAGGCACATCTGCAAACTGCTATAAGTCCTACACCGTTCACCTGAGTTGGATGTACATACCCTCAAATTAAAGCTGACAGTCTGCAGTTAAAGCACATTGTGTTTGTTTCATTCCAATTCCATTGTGGTGGTGTATAGAGCCAAAGATGTTAGAATCGTGTCGATGTCCCAATATTTCTGGACCTGACTGTATATGTATACTCACACACACACACATTCAAGACCTCAGATACAGACACCAGACTTGTGTGTATATATGTATGTATACATATATATATATATTCAAGACCTCAGACACCAAACCCATGTGTGTGTGTATATATGTATATATATATACACACACGCACATTCCACATTCCGCTTTGTGGCAGGATCTGGAGGATGCGTTTTTCTGACCGTCTCTGTGGGCTTTGCCATAGATTGCCAAGAAGGATAGACCACGTTCTCTGAATACTCACCCTCTCATTGCAGCTACGCTCAGTCTCTGGGACTCGGCAGTCCGGACTCATCAACTATTATCCTCTCCCTCTTCGTTATTACCCCTAGGGGACAACCCTGCTTCGCTGGCAGGTTTTCATCTGTCTTTGCGGCACCCCTTTGCGGCACCCCTTCTCGAACGTTCTCTGACCCTGGACACTTTTTCTTATCCGTTCTGCTACCTTCACGCCATCATGGGAAGAACCCATAACTGGTCCTCCGCCATTCTTGTTGAAGCGCTATAATTACCACTAATTGTTTACATACCTACGGTCGCTCCCTATGAATCATCGACTGGTCAGGGATCCCACTCAGTTCCAGAAGTTGTGCCTTTCCTCGACTCCTCTTTCACATGGGATTTCAGTCTTTATGCACTTTTGCATGTATTGGAGAATTCTGATCCTTCCCCCTTTGAATCCAGATGGGATGAACAGTTGGAAGTCTTTCTGGCTGAAGACGACTGGTCTAAAACGTATTACCTGACACACCATGGCACGCAACAAACTAAACTACAAGAACAAGAGTACATACTGTTCTCCTTCTGGTACTGTACACCCTTGTTGCAGTTTCAAATTGGTTTATGCCTTACGCCGCAATGCTAGCAGTTTGATACTACCCCTGGGGATTATCTACATTTGTGGTGGCCCTGTCAGTGCTCCGTCCTCTCTGGGAGTTTGTCTCGGAAATGGATTTACCCTTTACAGATGTGGTCTTCCTTCTTCTCCAACTCCCCTTTTTCCCTCTCTTTCCCTCCCTCCCCTCTCCCTTTTTTATGTTTGTTTGTATGTTTGTTTGACTTGTTACTCTTATTTTGGTTTACTTTTGCTTTACTCACAGCATTCTGCTCACCCCTTTATTATTTTTGTTTGTTCACTGAATCTGCCCATGGGATATGTTTGCTCATTATGACTTCATTTTGCTAAAACTCATCTTGGAAAAAGTTTGATTCTTTGCTACTACTGTGCATTATTTTATACTGTTTCATAATGAATTTCGGCTTCATGTTGCTCACTGCATTGTATTGCTATTGTTTTTGAATTTTGTTCTCTTTCGCTTTGAATAATAATTTAAAAAAAGACACACTAATAATGACATGGTCAATATGTCATGGGAAAATCATTGCTGGAGATAATAAAAGTAAACAATAAATACTACAGTTTGCTATATTGCTATTCCTAAACCCATAATAAACCCATAGCTGCAATATTTAAGCCAAAAGCTCACAGCATTGAAAAAATACGTGTTCTCTATTCCTTTCATTTTTGCTGTTTAAAATAAAACAGTATTGGTACTCGTGATTGGTTTTATGTCTTGGCTACTTTAACCATATATATTTTTCCTTTTTTTTATACAGCAACTTGAACAAGTGTTGGAAGAGCAATCGAGACTCTATTCTGAGCTGGATTTACGCAAATGGGATTGTGAAAGGAAACATCTACACCATCATAATAGCACTGAAACTATGAGCAGCTTTACAACATCAGCATCGTCTAATAATAATATAAATGAACATGCTTATGCTGCAGTTGATGACCCACATGAAATGGACCAAAATGAGCCATTGCCTATTCCAACACAAAAGATGGACTTTGCAGCCATTCTAGAGAATGTAAGCAATTAAAACATGCATGCATGAAAATGCAGGATCCACCTGGCACAGAATCACGGCTTAGATCAAGGATCTCAACCTCTGGCCACCCAGACGTTAATGAACTACAATTCCCATGATAATCATGGTTGTCTATTGCATTCAAAGAATAATGGGAGTTGTAGGCCTTCAACCTCTGGGGGGGGGCAGAGTTTGAGATCACTGGCTTAGACCCACAGATTTTGAGCATAGTAATCATAGGAATACTTAAGCTCATAACATTATTGTTATGACCCTGCATTCTTATTACTACTGTCATGTTGCAGTGGTGTCTGAATAGATATAGTAAGTTATCTCAGAGAAGCCTCTCCTGTGCAAATCACCATGTTACTCTGCATCCCTGGAGCAAATAATTAAATTTACTGATTTTATCACACCTAATAATGAATTTCTACATTTAAATAAGCATATGAGCCAAATCTATGGAGTCGCACAGAAAAAGACAGCTGTTTCCTTAGAGTTTTCTCTATTAGGCTTTCTAACATCAATATTTTTGTGATTATACACTTGTGATTTGGGGTTTAATTTGTATTTATCCTCAGGCCCTATTTCACAGCTGACATTAAGATAACTATTGGAGGTGTTAAGATAATGTCTGGAGATGTTACACATAATGGTGGGAATCGTTATTCCAATCTTGGCAAAAGCTGTGATTACGGCTTGAGCACAGTGTGGCCCTACTGTAAATTGATGACTCCTATACTTTGTATAGGAGGTAGTAATTTGCGACTGGGAGTAGAAGAATCAGCTATTGCGAGATAGCTTGTTCTTCTACCTTGGAGCTGGTATTTCTTTAAGAAATAATGACTCGTAAAACCCGATGTTAAGTGATTTTGCATTTGCTAAATCACATGACTTATGAAAATAACCTCAATGAATCTTATTCTCATCTCTTGCTGGGAGCAGCGGAAGACAGGGATCAGACAGCCTTCCTTCACAATTCATCTGCAGGCCTTGTGCGATGCTGCAAGTGTGAGCTTGCAAATTGGGAATGCTGGGCAACAAGCAGGTATCACTGCATCTCCACTTGCTTCCAGGGCAAGGTGCTAATAAAACGCAGAATAGGTGCAGTGAAAGGGAAACGGTAATAGAAAATTTGCTTTCTTAAATTTATTTCACTTATCGCCCTGCTTTTTGTGGTAAAATATATTTCTATACACTGAAGACTAAAGTAATTGGTTCTAAATAATTCTGTAGGAGATGACATAAATGAAAAAAAAGTCTAATTCATGTATCTTAAATTTATAGATTAAGAAAGCCTTCAAAAGCTTCAACAACTCCTGAAAAATTATGCGGAATGACTGAAGACAAAACATGTTTGAGAAACTTAAACATGGATACTACCTTCTTATGTTCTTGTTAAAGCAGAAGGACACAGTAAAATAAAAAACATCCATTGTCCCATTTTTAGACCAGGTCATCTTGCTCTTTAGCACTGAAAGTTTTATTTGATACACCAAGTTTATTTTTTGGATATGATCTATTTATTGTGTTTTTTCAGTAACAATGACCATTTCCATTTCTATTTATTTACTAATTCTTGATACCATGCATAATGCATACACGATGCATATGTTCTGTAAGGGCTGGGATAATGTCTGAATGAGCAGCAGTAGTATAGGGATGGGTAATTTTACCATATCTTGTTTTTTGAACATTTCCTACTTAGAATAGATTTACTCATTGTTGTTACTGTAGAATTAACTATTGTTGACATTATTTATTCATTATTCATGAGTAAATGAGTGTAGGGTGTACTTTTTACATAAATATATATTTATATTTTCATTATATCTCTGTCTTCCAGGTCTGTCGTCACTTTTTTAAACAGTAACAGACAAAACAAGCATACATATACATATGTTTGTGCAATTTAAAGAAATAATAAATACTTGGAATATCCTATATTGTAATACAATAAGTTAGTTTAAAAAAATACAAGCTTGAGCTGTTCCTATAGCTATGAACAAATAATATGATGTACTTAAAGGGCTAATAGGCTTGTAGTTACCATTTTCTTTAACCCTTTATCCCTTCTTAGCAAATTACAACTACATTAAATGTAATTATGCAACAAGTAAGGGTCTGGCTGGGACTTTATTGTAGGCAAGACAAAGGCATGTTGCCAGGTTCAGTATCTGGATGCTTGTTGTCCAGGGGACACCGTGAGTTGACCACCTTTGGCATGGTTCAGGTCGACACTGTAGCTGATTTCCAACCCATTACTCTTGAATGATTCATCAAAGAGTTGTCTTGGTAATCTAGCAATAAATCTCTGATATTTTCACAGGACACTCTAATAACGGTGAATCATTTTACATGTCAGGAAGCCCTGAGTGGTTAGTATCCCCTCTAGTCCAATGGGGTGACAAAACACCTGCATGTTTTTGCGCTAGATCTAAGGAGGCATGAGCTGGATGAGGATCTCTTCCTTCTGTTCCTCAAAGTAGTCTAGCTAGTTCAAAGTGAAGCAACACATACTTTTATTACGTCAACAGGAAGTAAACTGTACTTTTATAAGACAATGTACCAGAGAACATAAGTGAACTACTAAATGTATAAAACAAAATCTTACACTATTCCTCTAATGTCTAAGCAAAGAGAAAAAGTTGAATGCAACTGTGTAATGGTGTTTTAAAGTGATATCATTATAATGTTTGTTTCTAATAAGACTGCACTTTGATAAATAAACTTTAAAACAGGTATTCTACAAATATATAACATGCGTGTTTATGTAGATGTCTAGAGGTTGCTCACATTTCAGGTACTAGAGATTTCCCAAATCTGATCCGTCAGGATACTCTCTACACCAAGGGCCCTATCCTGACTGAGTTGTTATAGTTAATGGTTGAGTCGTCAAGTACAATGGCCCCTTTTATTAATAACCATAACGAATCTTGAAAATGTATTCTTCCTATGCTTTGAGTAGGAAGTACTAGTTTGCAGAAAGTCAGAATAACAAATGATTCCACAGTCACTTCTTATTACTACAAGGATGGAATTTAAAAATAATATCAGTTCTCAGAACATCAAACATCAAAATATCCCTAACTCACCTCTGGTCTTGCCGTGCAGAGGACAGCACAAAGTGCTGACTCTGGTTGCCATTAGCAAAAGGAAACTGGGGACAAATACTTCCAGGGTCCTTCTACTAGCCTTGTGAGATCATGCACACACACACACAATCTCGTGGAGGGCTCTCTCTGGTCTCCTATGGAGTCCTATTCTCCAGAAAACGCTGCTAGTGACAGTAGTGGTGCCATTAGCTGCTAGTGGCTTTCATGTAATGAGTTGAGCTGTTACTCTAGCAGTTCACTAATAGCACAGCTTTTTATAAAGAGCTGCTAAAGGATAATGGTTTGCACCAAATTGGCCTATAGTAGCTCAATATTACCAGCTCAGCTGGAATAGAGCAAAAGATATTGATTTAAATATTATCTATAAAGAAACTTTTAATAACACGCACTACTACTGCTATATATTGAAGGGTAAACTAAACTATCCTAAAAATGGAAATGCAATCCTTATCTAGGTTATCAATAGCCTTCAACTTAAACCTGCTGTGAGCAGCTTGAATGTAAGTCATGGTTCTTAGAATAATAAGAATATAATGTAATAATAATGTAAAATAAACAAAATGCTATTTTCATACTGCGTAATGAAAAATGGATTATAGATAATATGCCTGTTAAGAGAACACTTGGAATTGTGAAATAAGATAATCAACGTTATATTTACTGGTGAATTAGAGAAATGCTAATAAATTCACATGGTTTGTTTTAAATCACAATAAAGATTGCAAGATTGACAAAATGAAGAACAATAAATAATGAACTACTCTAAAAGACTTTTGTACCTTGTTGATTTCCAAAAAGACATAATTTATATAGATTCTATTTGAATCATTTCCTTCATTCAGGTGAGTTTTAAACTAAAGTAAATTAACAAAACAGGATGGAGGGTGCAGAGGGTGGGGTTGTTAATGTCTATGGGTTGACATTTAAATCGTGGGTTGAAATATGGCTGTCCACACAAAGCCAAACTACACTGTTCTCTCTTCTGTGAAAAGCTTAAATTGCAGGGATAATTTTTAATATTAGCATTTTACAGCTGTGTTTTTACAATACTAATACTATACAGTTTGCACAGCCTTACTTTACTCATAATACCATACATTATTTGTGAGATATATATCTATTACATAAACATGAATCAAGAAAGCTTAACAACTTAGGGCTAAATTACATTGTGAACGCTAACTGTAGCGTTTAGGTGATTAAGCGTTAACTTTAACGCATGCCCCCCCCCCCATATTACAACCCTAAGACTAAACCCTAAAATATCCGTTAGCGCATCTTTGATTGTGCTAGGTTGTGCAAGCTTATTGTACTTTGCACATCGCACACCTAACATAGGGAGCATAGCCAGTAATTACTGGTAGGATAAGTAAGGTATTAGAAAGTCCTAGTGCTAATTACTCCAGTGATGTGCTAACAGAAATGTTACCGACACCTAAAAGCTGGTGCTAACTGATACCGCTTTTGCAGAATCATTTAGCACCCCCTAAACCCCCCAATAAGTTCAATACTCACCTCTCATCCCATAGTAATAAAGATGGCCCGACCTACCACTTCTCCGCTTCTCATGGCCATGTGCAGAGTGAGACTGGGGATAAATAGTCCCCAGTCTCCCTCCACGAATACTCTGCGGCGCTGTACAATCTCGCGAGTGCTAGATCACACAGGGCTTGTGGTCCGGCAGCGCAACCCTCCATGGAGTCCTATGGACTCCAGGAGGTGATACTCGTGCCATCGCAGATGACCAGGTACAGGTTTTTCCCATTATGGTCCCCATTTTAGCATTAAGAACATAATCTAGTCCTTAGTAAATAACTGAAGACGTTGCTACACACAGGGTAGAACATAAATAGTCTGCTGATAGAAAGCAGGCTCAATTATTTTATATCAGCTTAAATCTAACATTTCTAGCACTATTACTTAAAGCAATATGGCTAGTTAAGCAAGCTAGTGCTTGTTAATATTTCAAATTCTTTTACATCTTCCTGATACAAAAAAGTATTATTTTTTTTTACATATTTTACTTTTTTTTTTTTACTTTTTGTGGACCTTCTATCTTATTAAAAATAAACAAGTTCAAATCGTTTAATATAAATGCCTGAATATATGAGAACAATCCACAATAGTAGACTTACAGTAACGTTAAATAGACGTATACTTTATTGAATTTGTAGAACTGAATAAGAAAAATGTAATTAAAGAAAACCAATACTTTAGAGTCATGCTACTAGTTAGAAATACATAACAAAGACATAGCCTGTAAAATAATATCTGACCAGATGCTCCTTGTAACAAGGGCCATCTGTTTTTGTAATGCAATTTGTTTCAACTCATTTCACTACCCAAGCAGGGAAATGGCACAGATTTAGTGCAGGAAAACCGTACAGAAGAAGCAAATGTACCTTGTCATTCAGTAATTTTGCCATGGCTCAGAGATGTTTGTTCACAGTTTTATTATATGCGATGTGCTCTCACTCAAAGCATTTGTGGCTCCTATAGTTTTAACTAAAAAATTGCTGAATAAATCTAACAGCTAAATTACTGGAGAGGCACAGGACACCGTTCAGTGTTTCCCTTTCAGTTGTTGCATTAACAATTATACTCTAAGGGCACTATTACATAAATCACACAGAAATGGGGACACTAAGGAGAAAAACCTGCGCCTGCAGGTTTCTCCTTAGCATCCCCAATTTAGTGTGATATTACGGTGCAGGTGCTACTTCAGCAGCCTGCACCATAACAAGGCACTAAACCAATGGAAGCTTGCAGCAGCGCTAAGCGCAGCCATGAGCATCCCCTCAATGGAGTCCATAGGACTCCATTAAGTTTCTGCTCTGCCGGTTACATGACCTGCAGGATCTCGCCTCGCAAGATCCTGCAGGTCGGCGTAGTGATCCGCAGAGGGAGACTGAGGGACTGTTTTCCTCAGTCTCTCTCTGCTCCCGGCAGCAAGAAGAGGCTGTTCTCGCCGCGGGATTAGAGATGAGTATGTGATTTTTTTGGGGGGTTTCAGCTGGTTCTGAAGGATTCCACAGAAGCGGAATCCATTAGCACCAGGTCCTGGCTGTGGTTAACTTTCGAGTTAACCGCAGCCGGCCGGTAATTAGTGTTAGTACATTACAATCCAGATGCTAATTAACTCTTTTGCGCTCCCCTTGTTAAGCATAGGGAGCGCAAAGTACAGTAAGCTCGAGTTGAAAAACGCAAGATCTGAATCGTTTTTTTTTTTTTAAACCCGTTGGTGTTCGGATTGTACTATGGTGCGCCCTCGCTAGGGCAACCACCGCTAACGTTAACGCGCACACAGGTGAGTGCTAACGTTAGTGTTAACATTGAAATAGGGCCCTAGATGTCTCATAAATACTTAATAGAGAACAAAGAACTACTTTGGTCAGATCTTCACCTTTGCATCTATATAATTCTGAATGAATAAATGTAAGAGACAATCTTAACCCTTTAAGGACCAGTGACTGTTACATCATAACTGTAACTGATACATCATAAATGCATTGACTTTAAACACCCTTGGTCCTTAAGTTGTTAATAACCAGTATATCTCGTAATTTTTGCCATAACTACTGCTCTCCGTTATAAATCTAAGCTTATATGTTATTTTGCAAGTATGCCCACCCTATAAAAATCAAAGACATCCAATACAAAACTGTCAGAGGGTGATACCGTTCTAAAAAGTCAATCTGACCCACTACATCGTCTCAGACCAAGTACAGTTGCTGGTTGTCACGTTTCCATGTTCCAGCCCTGTCCTCCTCCCCTCTGTATTCTTTATGTCTGTGGTTCCCATATATTTCTGTGTGTTGCTTTCCCTGGGTTGCAGCTCAGGGGTTAAGTGTGGTTTGCTAGTTTTGCTCTCCTGTTGGTGATGTGGGCTGATCACCTCCCTATATAAAGCAATGGGCCCATATCCCATTGCTCTTGCATTTTGGTTCACTTCAGTTGCTGTTTCCTGCTGAGTGTTTGTTCCTGAGAGCTCCCTGTTGTTATTCTGGTTATGTTTGTGTTTTCTAGTTTACCTTATCTGTCTGCTGTTTCTTTATTTAGTCCAGGTTCTAGTTCATGGCCTGTCATTCCTGTGTAATTAGTTCTAGTATCTATCCTGTGCCTGGTTCTGTTATATATCTGACTGATTACCTGGTTCTGACCCTCTTGCCTGGCTGACTGATATTCTGGTTCTGGATCCCCCGCATCTGTATAAGGTATACGTTTTGGTTTATGACTTCTGGCTTTTCTCTTGACTTCTCTATCTGGATACTCCTTGTCTGTACCGTTTATATATTGATACATTCCTGTCTCGTCTGAAGGTCCTTAGACTCTGCACGGCGTTGTTATATTATTTTTCCTTTAGGACAGATCTGGCTATTCTAAAGACCGGTCTTTCAAAATAGGGCTGCTGTATACCGTGCAGGGTCTCTGGCCTAGGCTGTCTACTCTGTATCCTCTGCATATTGGGGCTTTCCTTTGTACCAGTACCTCATCTTGGTGTATGCAAGGTGCCCTCCCTGTGACTGATTGTGACACTGGTATCGTGAGGTGGTAATATTCTGCAACAGTACAGTCATAAAGAATTATTTCTATTGTGGATTTATTCCTCCATTGCAGAGATGACGTTTCAGCCTAACAGTCTGTCAATCAAGAACTCAAGCATAAGATAATCACGTGCAATCCTAAAGTTAAAATGTTCACAGACAAATAAAGGTTTCCTGCTATGCAGCTTTTGTATGTGGGAGGAGGTTTATGTTAGGACGACGACACATTTTCAGTTTTATGGAGATTATGTAGCAATGCACCTTCTATTCTGGATACACATAAATTTACTTTTAAGGTAAATTCCAACAGTGTGATTTGGATAAATAGTGTGGCACAAATTCTTGCGTTATATAAATAACAACGTAATAATCAGAATTACATCATATGAGCCTATTTGTGCAATTGTATTTCAAATAATGATCTACATTATTTAATGCAATGCTTGAAATGCATGTCATACTATATAATTTATCTGAAATTGTTTGGTTAAACAATAAACAGTAAAAACTTTACCATGTAACAGTTTATTTTGAAATGAATCAGTGAATATGTGAAATATGTCTGAAATACCCAATAGAATGCTGATTAATAATTACAACCTTAACATGCAAAATACTCCTGTTCCTAAGCATTAGGATTCATTGAAATTTCTAAATATTAAATACATAATCTATAAACCTGTCCTGGCTGTGTGCCATTTCCAATGACTCACAGTGGACTAATAGCTGATTACCATAAGGTGACATCATCTTTAAAGCTCCTGCTATTTCAACTAAGTATGGTAGAGATTACATTTGAAAGCTTCAGGCATTACATCATTCACTAGAAATCAGATCCTTTTAACGTTCACTAAAGGATGAGCAAGCAATGGTTCAGAGCATTATGGCAGCTATTTGTCACAATCAGAGTCACTCCAGGAGTGTCCATCGTTTGATTCTGTGATGCATGGGTTAAACAAAGCTGTTTGTCTGCAAAAGACTCAACAGAAGGAGTTTTTTTTTAATCATTATTGTAACACTATCCTCATGACGTCTACTGTAAAATCTGTCTAGCCATCACTAGTTGACCATTGTCAAAGACACCCACTATCGATTGCTATCACCCCCCTACAGCTTGGCCAATGTGTGAGTGGCAGGAAAAGAGTCTATGATAACCATGCCTCCAACCACCTTCTTACAGTACAGCTTGTCACTTGATAGCATGAGGCAAATATTGTCTGGACTGCAGTTCCAGTGTCACATCTCAAATAGGTCCCCTAGTTCACCTGTGCTTTGGGGTGACCTCCATATGACATATAGAGGTCCTGCCTCCACACACAACCTCATTATCACACATACAGGTCATGTCCCCCACACACAAGCTCCATATTACACATACAGGTCCTGTCCCACACACACAAACTCCATATTACACATACAGGTCCTGTCCCACACACACACAAACTCCATATTACACATACAGTTCCTGCCTTCCCATACTCCCTCCATATCACACTTAGAGGTCCTGAGACACACACAACCTCGACATCACACATACAGGTGTTGCCACACACATACACAACTCCCATTTCACACATAAAGGCTTCACCACATTCACAGAACTCCCAAATCACAACCTTCACCACACTAACACACAGCTTTTATGACAATCACACAACTCATATCAGACATGCAGGGACACTGAAAGGGTTATTCAAGAGCACCGTACTTATCATTGAAAGTCACCGAATGGTGAATTTCCCCAGACGATGCAATTCCATGGCAGTTCGGCTACTCAGAAAGATGTCAATTCCCCAAATACTGGCGAATTGACAGCGAAATACAGTGCAGTTCGCAGCAGATTGCCGCAATTCGGCAATCTTCAGCGGCAGTGAAATTGTCCCATCTGCATTTGCAGAATTTCCCATACTGTCTCCATGTTAACTTCGTATTCTGGGGAAGGTGGTATCTCAGCACCTCGCCCCAGAATGCAGAGCTACAGTTCTTCATACCCACAGCAGTGCTTCCAGGCCTCTGAGATTATTATGCGGAGTCCATAGATCAGAAATATCAATGCCAGACATTAAACTTATCCTACTGCTACGCTTACATATCGAGAAGCTACATTACCACTAACTATGGAATAGTGCCCTCAGTTTGGCTCTAAAACAGATCTTCTTTTACAAACAGTATTTTATTACCTTTTGATTTATTTCAGTTGCCAGGCCAACTTTCCTGTTCAGGGAGTAGAAATCGTAGTTTAATGAGAGGCAATAAATGACTTTCAAAAGTAGCCTGCAAATGTACAGTTTCTTACATCTGAAACATCTGTACAAAAATGTAATTTGTAATAGGACTCCTTTTTGCCACGTCTTCTAGGGCGCCAAAACACAGCAACAACGTAAAGTTCTTTTAAGATTTTTATTTTCCTCACAGCAATTCAGTGGATCACAGCAAGTCATAATAAACAGTTTTCTTTCAGCTCTCTCCCTCCAGCTGAACAGTCCTCTCTTCCACTTTACCCCAGCTTCCCTTAAGGCTGAGCAAGCCTGAACAGCCACACCTGTGATTCAGGCTTTCTGGGATAATGGCCCTCCCTTCAATCCATTATCCCAACCCCAGGGACCCAGACTACAACTCCCAGCATGCCCAGCTACAGTACACACACGCTGAAATACTTTTCCCTGGGGTTTTAAAAGTTCTCCTCTTATATATATTCCATTTATGACCATGCCTGGCTTCCTGTCACAAATTGTAACTTGGGGCTTGATTTAATTCCTGTGATAAGCATTTTCAAATTATTGCAGTCAGTTATAAAAATTTGAAATGATTTATCAACACCAAAAAAATCTATGGGAAGTTTTTAGATAAATCATTTGAAGTTTTATTAACAGATTGGAGAAGCATTTTCAATAATATTACAAAGGAATCCAATTGAGGACTTACAGGGTTATTCAGACGCACTTCGGCGAGCCCGATTCCCTTACCCTGTGGTGAATTCAACATTTAGAGGCCATATGGTCTCAGGTGAATACTTTAACCCGTGCGGTGGAAACACTCAAGACATGGCATAGGAGCTGTAAGTAATGTGCATGTGGGAGGAATCCTGGAGAAGGTGTCTCTGGCTTCCCGTCTTGCGCACATCAATAAGTAGGCTGCCTACCTTTGACACACTTCTATGGATACTCCTGACATGTTCGTCGCTGGTATACACAGCACCTCAAGATGTTATGCCACTGGAAGGGATATGTCAGCAAAGGTGAAGATGATGTCTTCATTTCACTAAATAAGGCTATTTCATGTGAGGGATCTTCCATTGTGCTGTTCCACGATATTCCTTTCATATTCCTCATGGTTCACAGCAAGTTCCATGCGATAACTACATTACTACACAGTATGGCCTCAAGTATCGATGGGGAGTTGCAGGCTCCTTGCTGGTTACCAAAGAAGACAAGGCCTCTGCCATAGCCATCTGTTCCCCCGTGGGGGTCCTGGTGTGAGCTGGGAATGCCACTTCATTGGTGGGCTGGCCACCCCCCTCTTCATCTTCCCCTTTTTTATTCTTTTCTCACCCCTGCTCCCCGGCTCATGCACATATTTTCATCCGAAGGGGCAGATGCTTTTACTTTACTTTTTCATTTATCAAATATATTGGACCTTCAAGGTTATTAATGCTATGTTATTTTAGATTGCTGTATGACATTTGCTCTTGTATTTGACACTTTACTTTTTATGGATGTACTTATGCAGGTGGACAGCACAGGATTAGGGCTGGACACATGAAGACAGCAAAATAACTGGGCTGGCAGGAACTCTAGACACAAAGAAATACATAGAACGCTGGGAGACACAGAGGGAGCTCACAGACAGGAGACTGGACTAGGATCAGAGTGTCACATCCTCGGCACCTGCGGGTTCACGTGGGGGGCCAAGACACCCGGCAGCATCGCTGGCTGGCCGGGTGCCAGGAGTTCTGGCTTGTCCTGCGTCTGGAGGGGCGGGGCTTGGTGTAGTGACGCGGAGCCGCCGGCCTTAAATGCAGGGCGCGAGAAACAGCTCGTTGCCCTGACATGGAGTTATTCCCGCATCGCCTGGTGTATCCACTTTGAGTGTTTCACGTATTGCTTGCGCTGTTGCCAATCTGAGTTTGTATGAGGACCCTGCTTGTTATTGACCCGGACTGCCTTCTCGACCATTCTCCTTCTCATTGTGTTTATGTACCTTTCACGCTCAATACTGTTTCAGGGTGTATGTTGCGGTACTACCACGCTGATCCTGAATACATATCTGTTCTGTTGAACGCTAAGTCTAAGAATCTTTCAAGTTATCCTGTTGCCAACCTAGAGTGTATGAGAACCCTGCCTGTTGCCAATCCAGAATGTGTATATCACCACTCTTATGCTGATCCCTGGTATATAACTACACTTAAGAAGCCTTACTCTGGTTGCTCTCAAGCTGTTGGAGAGATTAACCCTTTGAGTCCCAGTACACACTCTGCCTTGAAACCTGCTGTCAATTGTTATATTCTGTGCTACTGGTGTGTCTGGTCTCCCTGGTTGGGAGTCATAGGGTTAGCGGTCCCGACCATTTCAAGGATCGGAGGGATAGAGGTCTGTCCAAAAGGATCATCACCACAGTTATCAAGGGTGCGGGACAGCGAATGTGACACAGAGGTAGAGACAGTTAGCTGGTGTAGCTGGAGTCTCAGAGGCAGCAGAGGATTAGCTGGGGTTCTCGGCAAGGTTGTGTTCTCAGCAAGGAGGCTTCTTGGCAAGGTGGGTGATTGGATTCATGAGGGGTCGGCTTCGAAGCTGGCATGCTGTAGGCTTGGATACTGGTGCGCTTGCATTGTGTCACAGTACAGGCTTGGGTGCTGGCGTCAAGGCCAGATTTCTAATTATGCAAAGTAGACACATGCCTACAGGCGCCAACCACAGGGGGCACCTTGCTCTGTTAAAAAATTGCAATTCTAAAAGCGTGGGACCCTATATCTCTGGAGCAATACATTCTAGAGGGTTCTTTCTGGTATCAGTGGAAAGTCTAGGATATGACCTTTCCAGTGATATAAATCATGGACAGGTTGTATGTTCACTTGAAATAAAAAATAAATAAAATGCAAATATTACTTCTTTTTTTATAATGCAAAACTGTTGTTCACATTTAAATTATAAAGAGACCAGTGATTCTGCACTAATTCTGTTTCTTATTTACCATGCTGCAAGCAAGTGTGGAGCTGATGGTAAAATGCATTATTTTACGTGCTGTTTTATCTAAACCGCTGCACTGCAGTGAGGATCCTTATATCTCTAAACTTTACACTGCCCAAGGTTAAGTGAGGTGTCACTGGAAAGGCCAGAGTGGGACCTTTCCAGTGATACAAATATGACCACGTAATGTGTAAAAGAAAAAAAAGGGGGGGAAAGGGTTAGAGTTAGGCTTAGAAATTTGGGTTAGGTTACTATGTGTGTGCCTGTTTTAGCTTTAGGGTTAACACTAACCCAATCATTCTGCTCCATTTTTGTTTGATTTTAAGGCAATGGATTCTGCCCCTTCTTTTGATGCAAGCACAGCGAGAAACAGTTTTTAATTTTTTTTAAAATGTATAAAAAAAAATCCCCACATTCACCAAAGGAAAAATTAAATAAGTATTTCCCAGTTTTGGCACTTTTTTTGGGGGGCTCTCCAGATTCCTAAGATTTAAATCTGTCCCCGGTTGGCATGTGTGAATGCTAGCACACAGCAGGATTGGAAGCTGACATGATTTTATTTTTTTGATGGCTGTTTTTGTGTTTGTGTTGCAACCTGGTGAACCAATTCTTGCCAATATGGTTTTTATATGAATTGACATATGGGCAACTAATGCATTAATGTTTTGACCCTGTCTAATACGTGTATGCAAGACTTGACGCTGGTTATTGATCAATAGGTCGTGAGGTGCTTATACTCAGGTGGCAGCAAAAGGGCAAGAGCAGAAATCCACAGATATTAGGATCAGTCAGTGTTGATACGGGTAGTGGTCCCCAGGGTTTGCATGTCTGACTTTGAATGGTTTTAAACGCTCCTGGTTTTGTCTGATTTTTTTCTCTTAATACAGATTTTGGACCTTTCCCAGTCCCCCTCCCCCTCCCCTTTTTTTCAGTGGGCTGGTTTTCCAACCCACTGTTGTTTGATGGTTATTTTAATTACATATTAATAAAATAAATATATTATAATACTAATAGTTAATTATTTTAATATATACATTTATTTGAACAATTTAATTATTTTAATGTTCTTTGAGTTTTATTTCTTTAGAGCTCTGTGGTACACTCACACTGCACAATACTGTATTTTTGTGCTAAAGAGGTCTGTGATGTCCTCAGTGAATAACCACTTACATATTATAGCATAAAAAGGGTCTATTGAGTAAAAACGATAAATGTATATCTATGCTTCCTGGTTTGCAGCAGTGCCTTTTAGGATCCTCATCTTCATTTGATTAATCCTTTCAAATTTATGATTGTGGAAACTCATTCTAAAGAACTGACTTCCTGTCTGTTTTGGTTTTCAGGATTGTTCTCAATGGAGCAATAGCATTGATCCACATATTGATCATCTTCCTTCTCAATTCACAGTTATGCTTTCCTGGAATAGTTACTCATAGTCCTTTAAAAGCAGATGTTTCTGGTTTCAGGTTTCTCTCTCTCTATGCGAAAGGCCACAACATCGACAGTGCTAGAATCAATTGTAGAACTATAGCTCTCCCAAGTTATGAAAGAACAAATACTGGATACATCACTGCTCTGCTGTGGCGGAAGTACCAGGGTCGCAGCGGTCGCACTTGCGACCGGGCCCTGGCATTCTGCCACTGGAGGGGGGCCCGGGCAGCCGCAGACAGCTCTTCAATTTGCTGGCAGATTCCAGCAATCAGTGCCGGAATCTGGGAGCAGTGCCACCGGCATGCAGCTTGGCCGCTCACCTGGGATTGGAACCACCTGACCAGCGCACAAGATCATGGAGTTCATGTGAACTCCGCAATCTCGCGAGAACACGGCTGCGCTGGTCAAGTGGTTCCCGGTGAGCGGCCAAGCTGCATGCTGGCGGCCACTCGTAGGGAGAAGAACAGCCGCAGACAGAGGAGGTGAGAGATGAGGGCAAATATATCCATGTGAGCTGGGGGCAAATATATCCATGTGAGCTGGGGGCAATATATATATCCATGTGAGCTGGGGGCAATATATAAATATGAGCTGGGGCAATCCCTTCATGGATTCTTGCACCAGGGCCCTCAGGTTTCTAGTTACGTGTCACGGTGTAGCCAGGGGGTTGACGAGCCCAAGGTGTGGCTACACAAAACAGCCAGATAATTGGGGTTGCAAAGTAAAAAGGTTTATTACTAAAAGGAACAGAAGTAAATCAGGTAAGGGGACAATGAATAAGTAATAAAACACAATGGAAACTGGTGGAAAGTATAATATAAACAGCGGGCAGGGTACACTGAACGGATGGGACAGGACACTGAATGGCACAGACACTGAACACAGGGTAACACAGGGGTTAACAGAACAGGTACTTACTGGATACACAGGGGGCAGATCAGAAGACACAGAGGGTAGAAGGAACGAATAATAATAAGCGAGGTATCAGGAGGGCTGTAGCAGTAGGGTGGTCATATCAAGCAGAGGTCTTGGCAGGCAGCGGGCAGAGAGTGGTCAAGTCCATAGCAAAAGGTCATACACAGGAGGTCAATAGATGAGGGTGGTCTCCACAGGTTACTGCAGGTAGATGGATTCCACAGGATGCAATGAGGGATGAGGGTGGTCTCCACAGGATACTTCAGGTAGGTGGTTTCCACAGGATACAATGAGGGATGAAGGTGGTCTCCACAGGATACTGCAGGTAGGTGGTTTCCACAGGATACAAGGAAGGGCTTTGTGCAGAGCAGGCAAGACAGGCACACCATGAAGCTTCTAGGGATAGAAGGGTAATGCAGAAGCATTGCATGAAGGGTGAGGCCTGTTTTTATGGGTATGCAGGCCCAGCCCACACATGAGGCTGGAGAGGTGATGGGAAAGTCCGGGACGGATTACTGAGTGTCTGGACATCAGTCCAGACAGTGGAAAAAGCAGGAACGGATCTGATTCTTTAAAGACAGCGTCTTATTTGCCTTTTTTCCCGGAGTCTGCGGCGCGAACCGTGACATTACGCCACTGCTGCTCTGGTACCTGTCTGCCTGCCTGGATCTCACTTGAGTGAGCTCTTGGACTCGTGGAGCTAATAACACCACAGTGCTTAGTCCCGCTCGTGTTATCACCCTGCGTCTCAAAAGTATTACGACTCTAGCTGCTGACAGAGTCTCAGTTGTAATACGGACATTAAAGGCAAGAGGCAAATGGAAAACAGCTGACATAAACTTTTTCCATTTGCGTCTTTGATTTACCATCCGAGTTATAACCTGTGCCTGGTGTTAAGTGTTTTTGCTTTTGCCTACTTGAGGGATGTGTTGTGCCTGAGAAAATGAAGTGATAAACTTGATAAAGTGAAAAAGCAAGTCCATAAACATTTTTTGTACACATTTCAAAATGTGTACTCTTCAAAACATTATTGTTCAATTTTACATCTTTCTGTAACAGTGTTTCCCTGTTGGTTTTAAAAAATGTCCAATGATGCATGTCCCTTTAAGGTTGACAGTGACAGGGATATTGATTGGTTACAGAGACAGGAACATGCTTTCATGTAAAATGTGGTAGGTTTTGGCAATAAAACAGAAATATTGACATTAGGGAGGCAACAATATGACAGTCATGAAGCATTCCTTAGATACACTGCAAAGGTTCGACAATGAGTATACAAGGAGACATCTGGCAGAAGGTTCTCCAACAAAGACAGGTTCAAGGAGATGAGCAAGAATGACATCCAATGCAAAGGTCCTGTGGATCTGGGTCAACTTTTATTTATATGTATTTATGAAATGTTCACCCAAAGTGATTGAGTTTTTGATTACATTGGTATTAGGTAGGAATTCCTCCGAATCCAGGAGACATTATAAATTGGGTTTTCATGCAGAACCCAGTAGGCAGTGTAGAGCATTCAACAGAGCAGGGAACAGGTACCAAGTACTAGAAAGCAGTGAGTCAGGTTTCCATATCACCTAGATTAGGAACAAGCACATCTTTTCCTAGAAATTATATATTTTTTATTTCTTTGAAGAGAAGCTTCCCAGCAATTACTTTACATGTTCTAATGTAAGGTCATTTTACATACTGGACTCTAGATCACAAACATTTCTCTATATAGTGATCATTTGTTTGTATTTCTCATCCCATTAATATTTAATATTCATTAGTTCTCCTATTTGCAACTTATCATCCATCAGTCAGTGACCCAGGCAGGTGTGGATCCAGAGGCAAGTTTCGGGAGGGTTACTCTACATATTCTGGCTAAGAACTGGTGTTCAGTTCGCAGTAACAATGACAGGCAGAACCGTACCTGATCACAGGCTGTGATCTTCACACTTTCCCAAGAACATTGCTGCACAGAGTCTGTCCTCCTGCAGCTCAGATGACACTTGGCAGACCCAGCACAGCAATGTTCTGCAGTCTGCATTCTGACACATGCACTGTCACTGAGAATCATACACAAACAGCAATAACACTCTGCAGGCCTAGAAACCCACTCATTCCCATACATAGCCATATAAGATTCAAAACACATACATAATTATACTGTGGTGCCTTGTCTATAGGGCAGAAGGTGCAGAGCCGTACCATATTTTTTGGAATAAAAAAAGTAATGTCCGCATAGCTTTGTGTGTGAGTGATGGAACGTAGTCAGACGGACTGCATTTTTGACGTCCAGCATTTTGACCGACAAAATGTTTTTCATATTAATTTATTTTCCCTTCTACATCAGTCAAGAAAAACAGCAGTCCCAAAAACGGACTGTGTGGCAACTACCTTGTCGTCAGTCAGAAAGTACGTCCGTTGTGCACGGACACACAGTCCACACAGAATGCGCTCGTCTGACCCTAGCCTTAAGCAGTGTCATTGTCACGTCAGCTGTTATCTGTTATTCTGCTAGGCAGAATTTAAAAAGAAAAAATACGTAACTACTTGTCTCTGAATGGAGTCCAGAAATCTGATAAGGGCTCTATGTGAGATCTACATAACATGAACCAAACTGCAGATGATTGAGTTCTGCGGGGCGGGCCTCAAACACCACCCAAACCAAGCTCTGGCTGAGGCTGAAATGCTGATTTTATTTCCTACACACTAAGTGTCTGCCTTAACACCTTAGTGTCAGAAAATGCACCCAACATTTGCCTTAATGTGCTGAATCCAAATTAAAATAAATAAATTTAAAAATTGTGCAACAGGAAACAGCATTTCTTTCTTTCACACACTCAACTTTTGTATACTATATTTAAAATAAAATGGATGAGATCAGAGTTCAGTTTTTATTTTTAGCAAATAATAAAATCACTTTTTTTCAGGTTTAGATTTTTTTATACTGAATAATGTTTTACTAATACATCTTGTGGCTAATTTCTGTATCACACTTGTAATCATTGCAATCTATGGACATTTATGGCCACTAGTGCTGTTGCTCGTCCTCAGGACCCTCACAAACTCCCCTTTCCCTCACTATAAGTTTACAGGGTCATCCAGACGTGGACCCCTTGCTTGATGTGCCTAGAGGGGTGTCAGCTATACCCTCCTGATGAGGCCTAACAAGGCCGAAATGATTGTCGGGGTTTGCTGCACCTTTCGTGCAGGGATGACGTCCTTGGCAATCAGTACTGGCCACCCTTATTGGGTGAGAGCAGGCTGATATACATATGGAGCATTTATCCCTGTAATGGCACAAGCAAGCTAAAACCTTGTGAGACCTGAGCAGACCACTAGTGCTGTTGCTCGTCCTCAGGACCATCACAAACCCCCCATTTCCCTGGCCATTTTATTTGCCTCACTAGTAGGAATATGTCTAAAAGGTTTATTCCCTAGATATGGGATTGACCGAATATTTTTGGAGGTAGTAGCACCATATAGACATATTCCTATTGATAATTTAAAACATTCACATATCCAGTCTGGCGCCCCACCAACTTGAAATGTCACTGTTACAAATCCTGGTACCCCAGGCTCGGTACCCTTCTTCTAGATGCCCCCTTTCCGCTATACATGGGAGATTTTCGTACAACCACACAGAATAGATGACGCATTGACTTGTTGCTGGTTCAAAATCCAAGTGGAGAATGCTTCTTTATTTCAAATACACACAAGTAAACAGTAGAGACATGACCCACTCCCTTACAGATAAGATCAAGAGTCTCCAGTCAGAGAACAATAGAAAGAGCCATCCAACACAATGGCTTGTTTACACATGAACTCTTATCTAAACAGTCTGTTTACAACTAGAGAGAAACAGGAGGCTTCTTACAGCAGTAAGTCTACAATATGGAGAGAGGGGGTGGAAGCGATTATGACAAGAGGTTAGAGTGCAAGCTCTTGAGCAAGGGTCCTCTCCTACTGTTTTGTGAGTGCAAAATATAACTACTTATAACTGTAACATACAGATACACACTTTGACACATCATAGCACATCACACAACACTCTAGACTATATACAGAGACAATAAACTATAAAGAAAATAAATGCAACTAAACTTTGAAGTGGCGGTTTTGTCACAGTCACCAGCCACCACTGTACCTATACACACATACCATTTAGGGGAGATGCTGGAGGCAGGCTCTAGGCTTTTCCCAGACATTTTAGGTGGCATCACAACTTATTGGGCCATTTATGTCAATAAAAGCATAAATTAGAACAAAAGCAAAGTATCTTATTCACACAGGATTTCAAATAATATTTAATACAGAGACTCATCGCTCAGATTTTTATTGCTTTGCAGTTGTTATACATCTGCACAGAGGAGCTCTTAAAAGGAGGGCCATTAGAAATAAAGAGGGACCAGGGGATTCGGGCTCTTAGTAGGGACTGTCCCTCGTAAGCAGGGATATTTGGTATGCACCCAGATACATACTCATACACAGCCAGGTCTGTACTGGCCACCGGCCTTAATTTTACCTGCCAGGCCAGACTGCAGCCTTGAGCCAGCAGGTACTCTAGATATGTGGCCGTCTGGCAGCACAAGCTTGTAATCAGAGAAGGCCGGCCCTCCAGCCGGCACCCGTTGATTATGTCATAGGACACGCCGGCCGGTGATCTGGCACGATGGAACCGCTCATATCGAGCGACTTCTTGGAAGTGCACCAGTCGCCAGATATGAGCGGTTCTCTCATTCCAGAAGAACACCGGGGGTGGCATCCACAGGCAGGTCGCAGGCCCGCAGGGAGAAGACGGGCAAAGATGGCACAGACCAGGGGTCACCTCTCTGGTAAGATGACTCATGGGTTCAGTGCCCTCCCGAGTAAAGTGCCCCCCTTATCTAACCCCCAAATAAAGTTCCCCCTTATCTACCCACCTGAATAAAGTGACTACCTTATCTAACCCCCTTATCTAACCCCTAAATAAAGTGCCCCCATTATCTACCCCCAAATAAAGTGCCCCCCTTATCAACCCCCTTTATCTAACCCCAAATAAAGTGCCCTTTATCTAACCCCAAATAAAGTGCCCTTTATCTAACCCCAAATAAAGTGCCCCTTATCTACCCCCTTTATCTAACCCCCAAATAAAGTGCCGCCCCTTATCTACCCCCCTAAAAATGTGTTTCCCCATTTATCCCCCATAAAATAAAAATAATTTGCCCCCTCCCAAAAAAGAAGATTTGCCCCACTCTGAATAAAAAAATTTTTTTTGCCACAAACGCAGCCGCCAGTCGCAGTCGCAAGCTGCTGAATGCAGCCAACGATCCACCGAACGCAACTTGCTCAAACAGACCGCCGAATGCCGCTGGAAAAAAGCCAACCAGCCACCGAACAGGTTAAAAAACCCCACAAAAAACACCAACTTTTGTTAAATAAACAAGTTGGTTTTTTTTGTTTGTTTTGTTAATGCAGCAATATTGTTCCCATTTCAATTATAATGTGAACAATGATGCTGCACTAACAATTTTTGTATGCGGTGCGTTTGTTAAAAATCGCGTAATTTTCCCCCAAAAAAAATGTAACGAGACCCCATTTCTAATTTTTTTAACAAGTGCAACCCATAGAAAATATAACCGCAAATGCTTGCATGTTAAAATGTGAAAAAAAAACACTTTACACATTGTAAATTATTGAAAATACTAATTTTATTGCATTTTTTGTTATAATATACAGACTGGACATGACGTATACATATAATAATGATATGTTATGAATCTGCTGAGTCTGCCAGAAAGAACGATATATAATATGTCTGGGTCATATGTGAAAATAAGGCTTCAAAACGCGGTTAAACATGATGAGCGAAACTGGTAAAAATGAGCTCAGCACACAGGCATGAAATGCCTCAGCAGCGAAGGGATTAAGCCTGACGAATGAAGCCACTGAACAGTAGGGATGGGCTGGCGGTTTGATGCGAACATGAGTTCGCATCGAACATTGGCCGTTCGACCGTTCGTCGAACAGCGAACATTTCTGCGTGTTTGCCGCGTGTTTGCCCACAATGCACCACAATAGACCACAATGCACTTTTCCACTGGCCTGAAGCTTGTAATTGGCTACACCCTTGCACCACAGGTCAGGTGCAAGACAGGTGCAAGACTATGCCAATCAGGGCTCATAGTCCTGATTGGGCAAATTTTGTCCAATCATGGGCTCACAGAGCTAAGTCTAGCAGCACACTATAAGGCTGTAACGGTGAGCCCCCTATAGAGTGATGGGGAGCCCCCAATCTGCGGAGATTGAAGCCTTAAGGGCAGGTATACAGATTCCAGGGAACAAACCAGGATATTACAGGAATTAGAAAGATCCCTAAGCCCTGACTGAGATCCTTGAAAGGTGGTCTCGAAATACTAACTAAGCTAGGTCTGCAAGGTGTATAAAACATAAACCAGACATACAATGAATGCAGGTATACAGATTCCAGGGAACAAACCAAGATATTTACAGAAACTAGAAAGATCCCTAAGCCCTGACTGAGATCCTTGAAAGGTGGTCTCGAAATACTAACTAAGCTAGGTCTGCAAGGTGTATAAAACATAAACCAGACATACAATGAATACAGGTATTACACGGATAAATAAGCACGGTACAGGGGACAAACAGAAGAGAGATCCAAATACAAGAGCCAAAGGTCATACACGGAATATCATAACTAGAGGGGTCAGACAAGAGAGAGATCCTAAACACATGAGCCAGAGGTCATACACAGAATATCAAAGTTAACCAGCACACAGGGACTAGGCAAGAAAGACTATCCTGGTCCAAGGATCAAGGGGAATCCTGGTCCTACATATAGGGCAGAACAGGTCATGTGACCGCAGACCAATAAGCCCAACAGATGGCCTGCAGCCTGAAAACAAAAACAAACAGGAATCCCTGCTACCACCAGCAGGGGGCAAGGCCGAGACGTGACAAAGGCCTTCCCGCAGCCCCAGCGTGTGTTTGTTGCAGGAGTCAATCAGAGAGGAGAGGAGATTGTTGCATATCAGGGCATATCACTGAGTTATACCAGAGTTCTCGGAATTTGAATCTGTGTGTTGGCACTGACAGCTATCAGGGTGTATCATTGAGTTATACCAGAGTTCTGGGAATTTTAATGTGTGTCTTGGCACTGCCAGCTATCAGGGTGTATCACTGAGTTATACTAGAGTTCTCTGGGAATTTTAATCTGTGTGTTGGCACTGACAGCTATCAGGCTGTATCACTGAGTTATACCAGAGTTCTGGGAATCTGGATCTGTGTGTTGGCACTGCCAGCTATCAGGGTGTATCACTGAGTTAAACCAGAGTTCTGGGAATTTGAATCTGTGTGTTGGTACTGCCAGCTATCAGACAGGGTTATCCAAAGAGATTCGAAAAGTCACCGCACGTTCGGTGACTTTTCGTTCTATTCAATTCGGTTCCTTTTGCCGATCCCATTTCGGTGACCCTGCGGTGTATTCAGCAAACACCACAGGGTCCCCGAATTGCAGGGAAAAGCTGCCGCAAACCTGCCGAAACCTAACCGAATGCACGCTGAAAACAAGCAAAAACATCTGGATTAACCTTCGAAGAAGCCGAACAGGAGCCGAATCACACAGAGCCGAAGCAGCTGTGACGTAGAGGAGGCAGTGAATAAATTAGCAAAACCATTTGTATGAATCTGGGAAAATGAAACGCTGATTGCAAAGAAACTACTGAGCGAAAATGTCTGAAATTTTCACAGGAGGTCCAGGGAATGATAATAAAGAGGGCTGTTACAAAAAAAATAAGTAAACTGAAAAAAAAAAATAAAAAAAAAATCGGACTTTTAAAAAAAAAAAAATCAGAAAAATGCTTAAAGTATCCTAAAAAATCTATAAATAAAGAGACTTTTTGCTGCAGAATTTTATAATGAACGGTTTATTAGATATTGAATTAAAACGGGAATATTTTTAACATTGAAGCCTATGGGATTCTCCTGAATTAATTTGCCGAATTAAACCACCGAATGGCAGGGCATTAGGGGAACCTTTCACTGCTGGTTTGTGTTCTCTGAATAGCCGAAGCAGTGCTTTTTCATGGGGATTTCACTGCCCTCGAACAGGGACCGAACAGGCACCGTATGTTCAGGCAATTCGCCAGGATTTGGCGAATTGCCTGCTCTCTGGATAGCCAAATGGTCAGGAAAGGTAACCGAACACTGATTTTCAGCGTTCGGTTACCTTTCTCAAGCAATTCGAATCTCTTTGGATAACCCTGAGAGTGTACAGATTTCTGGGAATTTGAATCTATGTGTTGGCACTGCCAGCTATCGGGGTGTATCACTGAGTTATACCAGAGTCCTGGGAATTTTAATGTGTGTCTTGGCACTGCCAGCTATCAGGGTGTATCACTGAGTTATACCAGAGTTCTGGGAATTTGAATCTGTGTATTGGCATTGCCAGCTATCAGGGTGTATCACTGAGTTATACCAGAGTTCTGGGAACTTGAATCTGTGTCTTGGCACTGCCAGCTATCAGGACAGGGTATATCACTGACTTATAGCAGAGTTCTGTAAAATCTGAATATCTTTAATTCTAGATACCATAGAATACCACAGTTGAATCATAGTTCATCTGTATCTTTAATCTGTATCTTTATCTATTCAGAGTTGAATCTGGGTCTTGCCAGCTATCAGGGTGTTGCAGCCTGCTGGAGAGGAAGTGAATCAGAGAGAGAGTAGAGGACATTGGCAGCCTTGCAGGGAAAATATCGGTGAAATCGCTGACTTATAGCAGAGTTATGAATATCTTTAATCTATATACCAGAGTTGAATAAGAGTTCTGAATATCTCCAAACTTTATACCAGAGTTGAATCAGAGTTCTGTATATCTTTAATCTATATATCACTCACCATGTCAGAAAGACCAAAAAGGACAGGCAGACACTCCCAGACACAGATAAGAGGGCAAGCAGCCTCTGTGTCAGAAGGCTGTGCCCCTGGTCATCGTGGACGTGGTGCCAGTGACACACAAAGTGACACACAAAGAACTGGCACTCATGTTCCCCCAGCAGCTGCAGCATACTGCTAAGTTGGCCCCAGTGATGAGGAGATAGGGGGTGATGACGATGATGAGGTCACTGACTCCACCTGGGTGCCCGATCGAACAGAGGTGTCAAGTGAGGAGGAGGAGGCACAACAAAAACAAGGCACAATGTCCTCTATGAGCAGCCGTAGCCAGTCCAAGGATCCATCAGATGTCAGAGCTGCTCAGGTGCAGAGCGCTGTTGTCTCGCAGCACACGTCCAGGATCTCTGCTGTCTGGGAGTTCTTCACGACATGTGCAGCAGACCGCAGCGTTGCTATTTGTAAGCTATGTCTGAAGAGGATCATGCGTGGGAGAAATATCAGCCGCTTGGGTACCACATGCTTAAAGCGACATGTGACCACCTGTCATGCATCCCGTTGGCACAACACTTCCCATCGGTCCTCATCTGTCTCTACTCCCACTATATATCATACTATGTCTACAACCTCCACTGACAGGGATGATGTTATAGTAATGGGTGTACCAGGTCCTTCCTCACAATGTGACAGCATCCCATCAGCTGCAGATTTATGCAGTCAGATTTCATTGCCCCAGCTGCTGCTGCGTAAGAAAAAATATAGTCCCAACCATCCCCTTGCACAGCATCTAAACGCCAGCTTGGAAAAATTACTCCCATTACAGCTGCTGCCTTTCCAGCTGGTGGACTCTGCCTCCTTCCGTGAATTTGCTGAATGTGCTGTACCACAATGGCAGGTTCCAAAATGCCAGTTCTTTTCATGGAAGGCCATTCCAGCACTATACCAGCACGTGGAAGACAATGTTATTGAGTCATTGGGAAAGGCAGTCAGCAGCAAGATGAACATTACATGAGACACGTGGTCCAGCAAGCATGGACAGGGCCGTTACATTTCCTTCATGGCACACTGGGTAACTCTGCTTGCAGCTGGGAGGGATCCATGATGGGGCTCTGTACTGAAGCTTGTTCATCCACCACACCTCCAGAAAGCTGCTTATATGAGGTCTGTCTGCTCCACCACCTCTTCCTCTTCCTCCTCCTCCTCCTTCTCTGTCTCTGGCGAAGTGGCAGTTAAACCGACGCATGGCAGGGGCTACACAATGGCTCAAGCAAACAGATGCCATACTGTGCTTGAGCTGGTTTGTTTAGGGGACAGGAGCCACACCGGGCCAGAAATTCTGTCAGTTCTGCAGGGGCAGGCGCAGAGATGGTTAACACCACGCCAGCTTGAGCTGGGAATGGTTGTCTGTGAAAATGGCAGCAACCTTCTCTCCGCCCTACGCCTGGGTAAGTTGACGCATGTACCATGCCTAGCACACGTCCTAAATCTGGTGGTACAGCATTTCCTAACCAGGTACCCATGGCTGGCAGAGCTCCTTAGCCAGACCAGAAAAGTCTGCAGCCACTTCAGATGGTCATTCCCAGCAAGTGTTCGCATGGCAGAAATTCAAAGAGAATTCCACCTTCCCACAAACCGTCTGATCTGTGACATGCTCACCAGGTGGAACTCGACATTGGCATTGCTGCAGCGTCTGCACAAGCAGCAGAGGGCCATCAATGAGTACCTGTGTGAGTATGGCACAAGGACAGGTTCAGGTCAACTTAGTCCCCCCCCGCAGTGACTGATGATCAAGGATGCATGCACTGTACTGTCACCATATGAGGAGGCAACGAGGATGGTGAGCAGGGACAGTGCATGCATCAGTGACACAATTCCTTTAGCATTCCTGCTGGAGCGCACTCTGTGGGGAATTATAGATGTGGCACTAGAGGCAGAGCAGCGGGAGGAAGAGGAAGACTTCACTAGCTCTCAAGGCCCCAGTCTTTACGCAGAAAGCATTCCTGCGGGTCCTCAGATCAGACAGGAGGAGGAGGAATATTTAAGTCGTGGGGGCATTGAAGGTGGGGATTCCTCAAGGGAGGGTTTGTGTCCCCAGAAATCCAAGGACTAGTATGTGGCTGGGAGGAGGTAGTGCACGATACGGTCATCCTCAGTGACCAGGAACACTCGGAAGCTAATGCCACCTCCAACCTACACTGCATGGGCTCCCTTATCCTGCAAAGCCTGCTAAAGGACCCCAGGATTTGTGCTATCAAGGAGATGGATCATTACTGGTTGGCAACCCTTCTTGATCCATGATACAAGGGTAAGGTTGCAGAGCTCATCCTGCCCTCATAGAGGGAGGACAGGATGAAACAACTTGAGGATGCTCTAAACCTACACTTGTGTAACACCTTTCCAGGCACTGGTAGGTTACCAAGTGATGACACAGGTATTTCTGAGGCTGCGGTTTATCAGAGAAAGAGCGGTGAAGGGGGCCGCTTGACTGATGTCTTTTGCAATTTTTTTAGTCCACGACACCCAGGGATGTCAAATGTAGGCACCCATTGCCAGCGTCTTCACCATATGGTGCAGGACTACCTAGGGGCAAGGGCAGACCTGGATACCTTTACAGCAGATGATCCACTGGCTTACTGGGTGTTGAGATTGGATCACTGGCCAGAACTTTGCCAATATGCTATGCAGCTACTAGATTGCCCTTCATCCAGCGTGCTTTTTGAAAGGCCGTTTAGTGCTGCTGGAGGTTTTGTCACAGACAAAAGAGTGCGTTTATCCACCGACTCTGTAGACCGGGTGACATTTGTAAAAAGGAATCAGTCCTGGATCAGCAGCTATCACTCCCCTGATGCTGATGTAACTGAATAGATCGGGGATGTCTTCTGCATTCCCAAAACCTCCACCACTGCACTCTTCCACAATACCTCAGAGGGGTTACATTGTGAAGGCACTAGCTGGCACCAAAGGCCCACTATTTGGGTGCACTGCCACTGACACATGTACCAGATTCATATAATTTTAATATTTGACCGCAGGGTCCACCCCTGCACTCTTCCACAATACCTCAGAGGGGTTACGGTGTGAAGGCACTAGCTGGCACCAAAGGCCCAATATTTGGGTGCACTGACACGTGTACCAGATTCATATCATTGTAATATTTGATGGCAGGGTCCACCCCTGCACTCTTCCACAATACCTCAGAGGGGTTATGGTGTGAAGGCACTAGCTGGCACCAAATGTCCAATTTTAATGCACTGTTACTTTCATCCAAAGCCTGCATAAGTTTCACCATAATTTAGCCAAAAAATCACTAAACTTGTTCTGAGTGTCCTAAAACGTCTCCTCTTTTCATACAGGCTGCCGCTCCCCAAGCAGTTGTTTATGAATAGATTAAAGGAATACCATTTACCGTCATTTGAAATGTCTATACATCCTACAAATCCGCCACTTCACGGGCAGGTTATGGGGACCTCCTAGGCATGATATTTGAAGGAATTTTTCATTTTTATTCTTAACCTTTATGTCATGGAAATATCACTGTTCCTTTAACCCTTTCACTGCTGAGGCATTTCACCGCTGTGTGCTGTGCTCATTTTTACCGCTTTCGCTCATGTTTAAACGCGATTTGAAGCCACATTTTATTAAATGACCCAGACATATTATATATCGTTCTTTCCGGCAGACTCCACAGATTCATAATATATCATTTTTATATGTATGCGTCATGTCCTGCCTGTATATTATGACAAAAAAATGCAATAAAAATTGAATTTTTAATCATCTGCAGTGTGTAATGTATTTTTTTCACATTTTATCACATGAACATTTGCGGTTATGTTTTCTATGGCGTGCGCTTGTACAAAAATTAGAAATGGGGACTTGTTACATTTTGTGGGGGGAATTACGTGATTTTTAGCAAACGCACCCCATCGAAAAAAATCATTACTGCAGCATCATTGTTCACATTATAATTGAAATGTGAACAATATTGCTGCATTAATAAAAACAATACACAAAAAACATGTTTTTTTTTTTTTTTACATTTATTTATTATTTTTTAGTATTTTGTTTATTTTATTTTTACTTTGTACCTAGTCATGCTGAGTATCATTCGAAAGGCTATGCTCATGCCTTTCAAATGACACCCTCCATGACCCCCTAGCTGCCATGGTTCTGGAGATATTGGGGTTCACAGGATCCCCCTATCTCCACCAGTGGATTTCCTTGGGAAATCCCCGGGCAACTAGGGGTTCCCCGGCTATCTGATGTCATCACGCTATGCGTGATGATGTCGGGCAGCGAGGGGGGTTAAAGCCAGGCACCGCTTAAAAGGGGAGACTCCCCTTTTAAGCGGGGCCTGGCTTTTGGCGGCGCTGCTCCTTCCCGATCGGGAGGGAGAGGGATCCGAACGGATCCCCCCTCCCTTCCAGGCTATCTCCCGGCATTGCCGGGGGGGTCGCCTGGAAATGATGTCATCGCGCATGGTGCGATGACGTCATTTACATCGGGAGGACCCCGGAGAGAGAGGTGAGTATCTCCGCCGGGGGTCCCGCACAGTTGATGACGTGTGGGGCACATCCTCAGCATGTAACGTGCATCAATGAGGACGTGTCCCACACGTCGTCAGCAGTGAAGGGGTTAAAAAACTTTTTTTTTTACTTTTTTCCTTGTTTCCTGTCCCCCAGGGCACTACCCGGACCCCCATACACCTTTTAGGGCAAAAATCTTACATATATGCCCTCTTGGAGGGCACTCTAAAATTTGAACGTTCGAGTCCCATTGACTTGCATGGAGTTCGAATCCTGTTCGCGTTCGAATTCGAACTTTTTCAAATGTTCGTGTTCGAATGCGAACTGAACACGGCGGTGTTTGGCCCATCACTACTGAACAGCGGGGCATTTCACTGACATTTCTCTGCTGTTCAATGTGAATAGATTAACCATTGCTTCTCTATGGGGGATTTTGCTGGCGCTGAACAGGCACCGTATTTCACTGCCGCCGAACAGGTACCGTATTTCACTGGCAATTTGCCAATATTTGGTGAATTGTCAGCTTTCTGAATAGCCAAATAGCCATGAAATGTCACCGTACGAAAATCCCTGGTGTAATTTTGCGGCTAATTCGGTGCTTTTTGAATAACCCCTAAAGAGCACTAAATGGTGAATTCCATTGTTCGGTGCAATTTCGTGGCTGTTCAAAGAGCCGTGAAAATGTTGGTATAGCGCACTCTATACAAACCATACATACATACACAGTGTTACTCAAGGATCAATATTTTCAGGATTCGCCATACATGTATGGAAACAAAAAACCATAGAAAATAATTGTGCAGTATATTTCTACTTCAGATGTTATTCTGTATCACGATGCCACACTCACATAGGTGGAGCCCGTACTGGCTCTAGTTAAATGCACCTTATGGGTGTTTATTCTCCCATTCCTAGGTACCCATCAACCCTTTGGATTCCTATGGCTGGACCTTATAGAGGGAATAAAAAACAAACACGCCGGGATTCCCCCTAGTATAATTCCGTAGTATATTGTATCAAGAATAAGAGAAGAGCCAACTTTGCACTTACTCTTGGTGGAGCCTACCGGGCTCTAAGAATATAGCATATGAATTTTTGAGAAAATTCAACAAACGTCTCCCACACAAATTCAGGAACAGCAGCAGAGTAAAGAGAAAAAGCGCTTTAATTTAAAAACAATCCAGAACGCTTTTCACCAGAACGCCGGCTTCATCAGCTGGTAAATACAAGTATGTATGTACAAGATACTTGTATTTACCAGCTGATGAAGCCGGCGTTCCGGCGAAACGCGTTCTGGATTGTTTTTAAATTAAAGCATTTTTTCTCTTTACTCTGCTGCTGTTCCTGAATTTGCGTGGGAGACGTTTGTTGACGTCGGCCGTTTAATCTTTTCAGTTCAAGCAAAAATACTTTTTTTTTGGTATTTTTCTGGATTTCTTGAGGCAAAATTTTTGTTCACTTTTATTTTATTTTTGGCTTTTTTTATTCTGTAACAGACCATTTTATATATGGTTTTCTCTTGTTTACTTTTTCTATTTTTTTCATATTACATTGTATATGAGCATGTTTAGTATCAGTGGTAACGCCTAACAATGGAAAGGCACATTGGACCTCAGTGGGGCCTGTGCCCCCTCCCTGGAACTACCAGTGGACCCTCCCTGGAACCACCAGTGGACCATGGGCTGTTGTTTTACCCCTTGTTAGTATATGCATTGTTGCTGAATTAAATATGCAAATAAACAGCATCTGCTCATACTTGAAAGTATTAGCAAATCCAGTAGCACCCGTGTGTTCACCCTATCTCAACTAGTCCTTTTCCTTTAATAAAATTAATCTCACCAGAAAAAAATATTAGTTTCTATGATTTTTTTCATTTTCTTATTAAAATGCAAGGTTTTTTCCTATTCATGAATCTACATATCAGGCAAAAAGGCAAGTAATGTATTCCATTGTATGTTAAATACTTTTGGAACACTTTTTCGTGTATTGCATAATAAACATTTGAAAGGGATATGACACGTGTAAAAACAATGCTCTATATTTCAGAAGCATGACATTTAGTCTTGGTTATAATATTTCCATGGCAACCTGTCCCATCCTGTAAATAGGAGAGGAGGGTCCAGGGTGCCATCAGAAGAAGAAACCGATACTCCAAAGAAAGCACACTGAAAACTGCTCCTTTCCAAGCTGTTGTTGTAAGTAGCATTAATATTTTTATTTTTTTTGTACAATGTGTTTTAGAAGATCTGGCACTAAATATATATTTTTTTTGTTTATAAGCATGATAGAAATTCCCAGGGCAGCATAAATTCATTAAATTATTTTAGAAAACATTTAAGGAGAGAATCTCTTTAGTAGGTGTCACAATATATCTTAACACTATTAGTATTACAGCACTGTAAGGATGTAGTGAAATGTTTTGACATTTCTATATAAGTTTGTTTTTATGGTATGAAAAATCTTTCATAATTTTTAGGTAAACATTAAAGCACTATGCAGCATTTGACCATGACTATGTTAAATTAAATATTCATATATACAATAGAATGCTTGATAGTATAAAAAAATGCTGGAGTGGAGAGTAAGAACTGTAAAATGTGAGAAAGAGCAGACTTAATATTCTATGGAGTTCACAACGCTTTTATCATCAATGAATATCTTATCACTTAAAAGTATATGTGCATAACAGCATGAATGGCTTTAAATTAAATGAATATTATGTTTAGACTATATTGTACTGTAAAATATGAAATTGAAATTAAAAGAATCAAAGGCTGCTTTAATGGTTAAAGATGTTATAACAGCTGCCTGTGGTTTTTGTGTAGAGAAGCTGCTTCTCTAATGGTTCTTAACAGGGTGGGGTGTAATCGGATCTTTTACCACTCTAGGCTATTCTGGCATATCAGTAAGAATCAGTCACGTTTCCTAAAAAGTTCAAATTATCTTCCAGTCATCTAAAAAAACTGCTTAATCCAAATGGTATTGAAATTTAGTAGAGATTTAGCCATAGGTTCATTTATTTCTGTAAGATCTCTGGTGCAACAAAAGGGTCTATTCACTAAGCACCAAACTTACCACCGAATGGTGAATTTCACCGTTCGTTGCAATTTTGGGGCAGTTCGTCTATTCCCTAAACTGTCAATTCACCAAATTTTTGTATGCGGTGCGTTTGTTAAAAATCGCGTAATTTTCCCCCCAAAAAAATGTAACGAGACCCCATTTCTAATTTTTTTAACAAGCGCAACCCATAGAAAATATAACCGCAAATGCTTGCATGTTAAAATGTGAAAAAAAAACACTTTACACATTGTAAATTATTGAAAATTCAAATTTTATTGCATTTTTTGTTATAATATACAGACAGGACATGACGTATACATATAATAATGATATATTATGAATCTGCCGATTCGGCCGGAAAGAATGATATATAATATGTCTGGGTCATATATTAAAATAAGGCTTCAAAACGCAGTTAAACATGATGAGCGAAACCGGTAAAAATGAGTTCAGCACACAGGCGTTAAATGCCTCAGCAGCGAAAGGGTTAAACACCTATTCCTGGTATATTTACTCACCTGTGGGTGAGGGGCTAAATATGTTGGCAAAACCTTTCGTCCTTTTAAATTAAGGATTAGAGAGTATGTGAGATCGGTGAAACATCTAGATACACTGTAATGTCAAAAATTCAGGAAAAATGTGTTTACACTCAATTACGCGATTACTATCAGTATTTGAACTATTTAACCTCAGATCAATCCAGCTTCCATCCAAATCATTCAACCACAACTGCCCTTTTAAAAGTTTCCAATGATATCCAGGCTAGTATGGAACAAGGAAACTTAACTGGAGCCATCTTCCTTGATTTTGCCAAGGCCTTTGACACAGTAGACCATGGCATCTTATTACAAAAACTTAAAAACTAGAAAAGTGGATCAATGATAACAATTTTTTTCTAAATGCTGACAAAACTGTAACAATGCTCTTTGGAACAGCACCTAAACTACACAAATTGCAAACACCCCATCTATGTGTCAGGACAAAATCAAATGGCACGTTGACCACAGTCACTTCTCTCAAATATCTAGGTATGTGGTTAGACTCAAATCTATCCTTTGGCCCCCACATCGAAAAACTTTCATCTAAACTTTACCCCAAACTAGGTGCCCTGTACAGAAACAAATCCTGCCTGAGCCCCGCGGTAAGAAAGCAGATTGTTCAACAAATGCTTATGCCGGCTATTGAATACGGAGATGTAGTATATGCAGCTGCCCCTCAAACACACCTCCAGAAACTTACTACATTGTATAACTCATTCTGTCGCTTTGTGCTACAATGTAACTACATAACCCACCATTGTGACATGTTAAAAAAACTAAACTGCCATTGTTGGAATCTAGACGCACTCTTCACCTTTCCAACCTGGTATTTAAGAGCTTTTCTGGGAAGCTACCACCCTACCTGAATAGGCTGCTTCCCTCTGCAGTTCCCTCATCCTATAACCTCCGATCCAGGACCTGCACCTTACTTGCAATACCACAATACAAAAAGAAAGTGGTTCGATCCTCATTTTCCTACCAAGCACCACAATTATGGAATAACCTCCCAGACGCCATCAAATCTTCCCCCAGTCTAAAGTCCCTTAAGAGCTCCCTATTAACATACCTCAATAAGGAATGCACCTGTAAACATGTAACATAGTGAATGTATTTCCTACATATTTATTTTCTTTTAATCTGTATATTTGTTTTGTATTAATATTTTGCATTTTACTACTTTGTATTTCTGTAACATTGTTCTTGAACCCAGGACATACTTGAAAACGAGAGAAATCTCAATGTATCCTTCCTGGTAAAATCCTTTATAAATAAATAAAATAAATAAATAAATACACTCGTAGCTCAACATGTCAGGGAGTGACAAAAAGGTGATACAAAACTCCTTAGTTTTTTTGGGCTTGAATTGGTTAAACAGCACCACAGGAAGGGCAATTATGACTTAAGACTCAGAAGAAGGAATGCTTTTGGATTTACACATTGAATACTTTGGCTCCAGAGGATTTGAATGAAGACTTTACTTTTTCTCCCTTCATTTAGCCTTTAGTGATGCTCTAAGAATATGCCCAATGAATTTTGGGGAGGTCCTCTTTTTTCATTGCACTTGATATTTTTATACTATAGTGTTGTCATCCTAGTGCCTCCTATCCACTCTGGAAAATGTTTGCTCCTGATATGACTCTGGTTTTATATATTTACTAGTTGTTAAGCCTGCCCAGAGGGCAGTCTAGTGTTTTTGCCAGCTCAGAATTCATGTCCGCATATTTGTCTTTCCAATGTCCTATCCAAGAGTATCTCCATATATAAATGTGTTTGTAGTGCGTCTGGCGCCATCCCATCCACAACGGGAGGGCCAAGTGAGCAGCTGTGATGGGTGCATGCGCAGCTGACAGAGCAGGTTCCTCTTCTCTCTTAGATTGCAAGCTCACGGGAACAGGACCCCTTAGATTGTAAACTCACGGGAAAAGGACCCCTCTTAGATTGTAAACTCATGGGGCCAGGACCCCTTAGATTGTAAACTCATGCGACCCCTTAGATTGTAAGATCATGGGACCCCTTAGATTGCAAGCTCATGGAACCCCTTAGATTGTAAACTCATGGGATAGATTGTAAACTCATGGGACCCCTTAGCTTGTAAACTCATGGGATAGATTGTAAGCTCATGGGACCCTTTAGAGTGCAAGCTCATGGGACCCCTTAGATTGTAAGCTCATGGGACCCACTTAGACTGTAAGCTCATGGGACCACTTAGATTGTAAGCTCATGGGACCCCTTAGATTGTAAACTCATGGCATAGATTGTAAACTCATGGGACCCTTTAGATTGTAAGCTCATGGGATAGATTGTAAGCTCATGGGACCCTTTAGATTGTAAGCTCATGGGATAGATTGTAAGCTCATGGGACCCTTTAGATTGTAAACTCATGGGAACCCTTAGATTGTAAGCTCATAGGACCCCTTAGATTGTACGATCATGGGACCCCTTAGATTGTAAACTCATGGGACCCCTTAGATTGTAAACTCATGGGACCTCTTAGACTGCAAGATCATGGGATAGATTGTAAGCTCATGGGAAACTTTAGATTGTAAACTCATGGGACCCCTTAGATTGTAAGCTCATGGGACCCACTTAGACTGTAAGCTCATGGGACCACTTAGATTGTAAGCTCATGGGACCCCTTAGATTGTAAACTCATGGCATAGATTGTAAACTCATGGGACCCTTTAGATTGTAAGCTCATGGGATAGATTGTAAGCTCATGGGACCCTTTAGATTGTAAGCTCATGGGATAGATTGTAAGCTCATGGACCCTTTAGATTGTAAACTCATGGGAACCCTTAGATTGTAAGCTCATAGGACCCCTTAGATTGTACGATCATGGGACCCCTTAGATTGTAAACTCATGGGACCCCTTAGATTGTAAACTCATGGGACCTCTTAGACTGCAAGATCATGGGATAGATTGTAAGCTCATGGGAAACTTTAGATTGTAAACTCATGGGACCCCTTAGATTGTAAGCTCATGGGACCTCTTAGATTGTAAACTCATGGGACCCCTTAGATTGTAAAATCATGGAACCTCTTAGATTGTAAACCCACGAGACCACTTAGATTGTAAGCTCATAAAACCACTTAGATTGTAAACTCATGGGACCCCTTAGATTGTAAACTCATGGGACCTCTTAGATTGTAAACTCATGGGACCCCTTAGATTGTAAGCTCATGGGACCTCTTAGATTGTAAACTCATGGGACCTCTTAGATTGTATGCTCATGGGACCCCTTAGATTGTAAACTCAAGGGACCCCTTAGATTGTAAACTCATGGGGACAGACTCAAGGTGGTGGGTGCTCAGTTGCAGGGAGGCCAATACTTACCTTGTTCCAGCGCCGTGATCAAGTCCCCAGGTCTTCGCCGCGCTGGTTCCAGCATGTGGCGCCCATAGCCTCCCCTGCACCAGCCGCCGGGGAGACTCAGGGCAGGGGCGATCCGCGAGGGGAAAAAAAAAAACGATCTGTTGGAGAGGCGCTTTCAGCTCACCTCTCCAACAGATTTTTGTGGTCCCGCATGCACGCCGGCTGGAAATTACATCGGCTGTGCGCGTGCCGCAGCGGTTGGATGAGCACGCACCCAGCAGCACGCACCCAGCAGTACGCTTGTTAGGTTGTTCTTCCTTTATGCGTCTTGTTGACAGTGTGTGTCTTTAAGGAAATATTAAAAATGGTAAAGGTGTGCATATAGACAAACAATAGTATTAATCAAAGTATAATAAATTCCATGCAAGCATTGCAGGTTAATAAAAATAGTTAAATATACATGTTAACATTTGTCCTGATTTTAAAATGTATCAATGTACAGAATTATTTGGTCCTCTTTTTTAAATATGGTTAAAATTAAAAAAGTGCCTGTTTCTAAAATAATACAGAAAATAATTAGGTTTGGGAAGCAGTATGAGACTTTTTGTCATGATCCCCCTCGCTGACTGTTTTGTGGCTGCATCATGTATCCAGGCAGTGCATGTAAAGTGCTGCCTCACACCAAACCAGCACTGAAAGGGGTTAATCAGTCAAAACACCAAAACACACACCCTCCTGTCTGCTAATTAAAGATCCACACCCCCTCTCTACCCTGGTTCAGCATTAGAATCTAAACCTGAGTGCTTGCAGACCTGTTCTTTGCTCCATTGTGCTATACCGTGTACCAGACCCTCTGCTTGCCCACCGACAACGACACTTCGCCAGCCCCTCAACCTCAGATCGCCCCTCGACTATTCTACCTTGAATTATCCCTCTGTACATTTTCTTGGAGCTGCCCTATATCTATTTGCCCACCTTTACCCTCAGTGTGTGTATACCTGCAAATTGGGCTCTAACGCCCTGTACCTGCGGTGCCAGCCTGGTACCATCCCTGACACTTTTCCCATGCATGCTCTATTTATAACAGCAACATTTTTTTCTGCACATATTGAATTTAACAGATGTTTTGTGGAACAAAAGTTATAGTCTCAGACTTGTATTCATCCATGTTGGTCGGATGTTTGGGACATTATTAATTTTTACAAAAACAAAGAAAGAGAGCAGAGCTCACTAATATAGGAGCAGAAATATCTCACTGTGCAGAAGGTACCTGACTTTATCAGGCCCACAAACTGTATCCAAGGTATAGAAATACTAGCACAACTTGGATTTTGTACTGTGTGCTTTATTAGGGGCTCAGAAACACAAAAGAGGGTAGGCTGAATTGTAGCTATCATCTTCTCTGCATGTGAGCACTCAACAAAGAACACAAAACAAAACCCATGTTGTTCTGGTGTTTATATTATTTGAGAACAATTAAGCATATCTTACATTTACATTCCAACAGAAATTGTTAACGTTAAGTGGATTCAGAATATTAATTCACAAGTTATGGCATAACTGTGATGCAATAATCAAACTCCATTTGCTGCGTGAGGTGAAATTAATCAATAATATTTCTAGTTTCTATGTCTCCAAAATAATATTCCTATTATTATGTATTGCCTGTAACCATAATTTCAAATAATGTAAAGAGGGCAAACCAAAAAATTACAATAGTAGTGGGTTTTTCCACTATGGAACTGATGGGAGTGAACAAAGAAGTTAAAAAAAACTACAAAAGCATTTAAGTGGCATTCTTAGGCTAGGGACAGATGAGCGCATTTTCTGCGGCCACCGTCAAAATGTACGTCGATGCGTGCGCACGCATTTTTTCACGGAATACGCTTAAGTGGTCAGACGATGCGCAATTCTGGACGTATTTCATGACGATGGGGTAAAAAGAAGTCTAGGGAAATCCGGCTGTTTGAACGTTATGTTGGCCGCACACTAGCAGCGTCTGACGTCTCCTAATCACGCACACACGCTGCTATGCGGCCGCAGCGCACTCTGTACGTCAGTACCAGCGGTTTAACGTTCTCGAAAAAAATGCGTTCATTTTCCACTTGCGTTGCGCGGCCGGACTTTGTTGCGACCGTACGTCGTATATTGGCCGTCATTGCCTGTCATCTGCTGCTAGTTGCGGCCGTGATTATGTGCGCCAGAACGCGCGTTCGCACTGCCTCAGTCTGACCTAGCCTTAAGTGGACGCTCAGAGTTGATTCCTGGAGTTTTATCCAAGATCCCCTACGCCATCACGATCCCTAATTCCTGTGTCTCCTCTCTCCACAGGTAGGCATTATCACCCATCATCCACAGACACCCACATCTCAACTGAACCCCTGCATACTTTTGCTGGTAGGTATTATCACCCATCACCCAGTATTCGCAGGCACCCACATTATAACGTTACCTTGGTTTTTTTCTGGTTTTTTTTAATTTATTTTTGTTTTTCTCCACCATTTGCTTTGCTAATTAGCATGTGAATCTCCTGCCCTATTGACACAGCCCATCTAGCTTCAGCTGTTGACTTTTTAACTGCCTGAATGCAATCATTCCGCCCTATATAACAACTATACCAGGCTCCATTTGAGCCAGGCTTCAGTGCCATTTAAGTGGCAATCTTAAGTGGACGCTCAGAGTTGATTCCTGGAGTGGAGGGACTGGAGGAAGGAACTGCAAGGCCCAATTTTACTCTGGGTAAACGCACGTCTATATCATGCTTTCTCTCACGCTTCTGCTCTTTACTTCTACCTTTCTCCTTAAATGGAACTCCTGCCCCTCTACCACGACCCCTACACAATCTGCATCTCTCCCTCCCTCCTCTCGTCCCACATGATGGCCTCACATGAGCTCCTTTGTTTCCTCAGAACATGGTCTCCCTCTAACTCTCGTGCTGCCAATCACTCCCACAAATCCCATTCCCACCTTCTCTTTCTCACCCTCCTGCTGTTACTCTATTCAGGTGACATATCCCCTAACCCTGGCCCCACAACACATCCAATACTTCCCTCTCATCCTATCTCCATCGCACATAAATCACCTCCCTGCAAGCCCAGCAACCTCATTCCCATAATCCCTCAGCGCCTGTCCTCTTTCTCCTGCGCCCTCTGGAACGTTCGCTCTGTGTGCAACAAACTCACAGCCGTCCATGACCTCTTCCTTTCAAACTCCTTCAACCTCCTAGCTTTAACTGAAACCTGGCTAACTCCCTCTGACATGGCCTCCGTTGCTGCTCTCTCACATGACGGTCTACACTTGAGCCATACCCCCAGACCGGGTGAGAGAAATGGTGGCGGGGTCGGAATCCTGCTCTCTCCCACCTGCACCTACCAGCATCTCCCTCCACCCCCATCCCTCTCCTTCTCCTCCTTCGAGACACACTGCATCCGCCTGTTTTCTCCTCTGGCTCTCAGGGTGGCAGTCATCTACCGCCCACCAGGACCAACCTCCCAGTTCTTTGACCACTTTGCTACCTGGCTTTCTCACTTCCTGTCTTCTAATCTTCCATGCCTAATTCTCGGGGACTTCAACATTCCCATTGATGATCCTTCCGCCCCTGCTGCCTCCAAACTTCTTTCACTCACGTCCTCCCTTGGACTCACACAATCCTCCCTCCTCCCTACCCACCGCGATGGTCACGCTATTGACCTTGTCTTTTCCAACCTCTGCTCCATTTCTGAGTTCAACTGTCGCCCTTTCCCACATCTCTGACCACCACCTTCTCTCTTTCAACCTATCTGGACTTCCTAAACACCCTGCTCCCCCACCCCGCACACACACTCGCAGAAATCTACATGCTGTGGACCCCCATCAATTCTCCAACCTACTTCACCACCTCCTCATACCTCATCCTTCACCTGCCCTGATGCTGCCACTAATCACTACAACACTACTCTTATCTCTGCTCTAGACACTCTTGCTCCTCTTCGACTCTGTAAGGCCCCACGCCGCCAGCTTCAGCCCTGGCACACCCTCCAGACACGCTACCTGCAAAGATGCTCCCGCACCGCAGAGCGTGCCTGGAGGAAATCCCGCTCTGAAGCTGATTTTGTTCACTTCAAGTTTATTCTCCGGTCATACACCTCTTCCCTCCACTTGGCCAAACAATCCTTCTTCTCATCTCTTATATCTACACTGTCCTCCAACCCTAAACGGCTCTGGTCCACCTTCAACACCCTCCTCTACCCACCTGCACTTCCCCCCACAGCTGCCTTCAGCGCTCAAGACCTGGCAGACTACTTCCTCAGTAAAACTCTAACTATCAGAAGCAACATCCCAACACAAGATAGTTATCTGCCACCTCCACTCCCAGAGGTCCCCTCTGCCACCCTCTGCCGCTTCCTCCCAGCCACTGAGGAGGAAGTCAATTCCTTATTGTCCTCCTCACATCTCACCACGTGCCCGCTCGACCCCATTCCCTCACATCTAATTCCTCCCCTCTCCTCCTCCCTCACCCCTGCTCTCACACACATCTTCAACCTATCTCTCTCCACTGGCTCCTTTCCATCTGCCTTCAAACACGCGCTAGTTACCCCTTTACTAAAGAAACCATCCCTCGATCCCAACTCTCCATCCAACTACCGCCCTGTATCCCTGCTTCCCTTCACATCAAAGCTCTTAGAAAAACTAGTCTTCAACCGCCTCTCCCTCTTCCTGTCCTCCAATTCACTACTTGACCCCCTGCAATCTGGCTTCCGTCCCCTACACTCAACTGAAACTGCCCTCACCAAAGTCACCAACGACCTCCCAACTGCTAAAAAACACGGCCACTATTCTATTCTCATCCTGCTCGACCTCTCGGCTGCTTTTGACACTGTTGACCACCCCCTCCTTCTACAGACCCTCAACTCTCTGGGTCTCGGTGACACTGCACTCGCTTGGGTCGAATCCTATTTATCCAACTGGTCCTTCTGTGTGTCCTTTGCTGGTAACTCCTCCTCCTCATTGCCTCTATCTGTTGGTGTACCTCAAGGCTCTGTCCTTGGTCCTCTGCTCTTTTCCGTCTACACCTCCTCCCTGGGCAAAATCATCAACAGCTTTGGCTTCAATTACCACCTCTACGCTGATGACACTCAGATCTACCTCTCTACCCCTGATCTCTCTCCCCCTGTCCTTTCAAAAGTCAGTGACTGTTTATCTGGCATCTCCTCCTGGATGGCCTCCCACCACCTAAAGATCAACATGTCAAAGACTGAACTCCTACTTATTCCTCCCTCCAATGCCTCCCCACCTCCTGACTTCTCTATCACGGTGGAGGGTATCACCATTTCCCCATCAAACCAAGTTCGCTGTCTTGGAGTTACACTTGACTCTGCTCTTTCCTTCATCCCCCACATCAAGTCTCTTTCCTCCTCCTCCCGATACCAACTGCGTAATATTTACAGAATTCGGCCATTTCTTACCACTGTCACCACAAAACAACTCATACACGCCCTGGTAATCTCCCGACTCGACTACTGCAATAATCTCTTATCTGGCCTCCCTCTGTCCCGCCTCTCTGCCCTACAATCCATCCTGAACGCCTCTGCCAGGCTAATTCACCTCACCCGCCGCTCTGTCTCTGCCACTCCCCTCTGCGAGTCCCTTCACTGACTCCCCATCCACTGCAGAATTAAGTTCAAAATCCTTATCCTTACCTACAAAACCCTCACTAACTCAGCTCCCCACTACCTGTCCTCACTAATCACCAAATACACCCCAGCCCGCTCCCTAAGGTCAAACAGTGACCTGCGACTAGCTTCTCCCCGCATCACCTCTTCCCATGATAGACTGCAGGATTTCTCACACGCAGCCCCCACTCTCTGGAACGCTCTCCCTCGTACTGTCAGACTTTCCCCTAACTTCTCTTCCTTCAAACGCTCCCTTAAAACGTTCCTATTTAGGGAAGCCTACCACCCAACTCACTGACGCAACCATCAATCACTCTCACCTTACAGTCCTCTCCTCCTGTTTCCAACCCCAACCCTCCCAGATTGTGAGTTCCTACGGGAATAGGGCCCTCATCTCCTCCTGTACTGTTTGTCAAATGTTGTTCAATGTATTGTAACCCTGTCTATACTGTGCTTATTGTACAGCGCTGCGGAATATGCTGGCGCTTTATAAATAAAGAATAATAATAATAATAATAATAAATGAATGAAGACCAATTAGAGTTGTTAAAAAATATGTATATTTCCAAGTTACAGAGGAATAATGTGAGCTTGAGAGCCAGCCGATCATAATGGACAATAGAGTGATGCCTAACAATACCATGAACTACTCTGATATAGGTTCTCCAGGACACTTGATCCTGTAATTACAAGAAAATGGTTTACTTTACTTTTTATAACTCTACTGTTGAGCAATGTAAAATTGCAGGCTGTAATTAGAATGATTGCTGCAGTGTGTAAAATATTACTTAAATCACAGTAGGACAGTAGGTATTATGTATTTATTTCTACCCCTCTTTACCCTATCCCTCCTTGTCTTTTCGTGCTCTTCGTGCTATTTATATTTAATTATTTTTGTTCCTATACCGGCTGTGCATCCTTTTTTTTTTGGGATCCTATCCCCTTGTCGAGTATTGTTGCCCAATTCATTCATTGACTATTTTTTTATGTTTTGTTTTTTGCATTGTCGCTAACTGGTTACAATAAAGGTTATTTTATAATATTATTATTTATTATTATTTTTTCTTTACGTTATTATTTTTCAATTTTTTTTTGTTTTGTGCTTCAGTTCTCCTTGTACCTTTGGTACTTTGCTTTTTCTATTCCTCTAACCGGGGGTTAAGCCCCATTTTGTGAACCGCTGCATGCCTCTATTGTCTCCTAAGGCTGGGGTCAGACCAGCGCACTTTTAACGTGCGTTCTGGCGCACATAATTACGGCCGCACTAGCAGCAGATGACAGGCAATGACGGCCAATATACGATGTACGGCCGCACAAAAGTCCGGCCGTGCAACGCAAGGGGAATTTGAACGCATTTTTCTGAGAACGCTGAACCGCTAGTACTGACATACTGAGTGCACAGCTGCGGCATAGCGGCGTGTTTGCGTGATTAGGAGATGTCAGACACTGCTAATGTCCAGCCTACATAACGTCCAGACACAAAAAGAGTTTTATTGATGATCCGTACAAAATCACGCCCGAAAATGCGCGTCGTCTGACCGTTTTTGCGCATTCCGTGAAAAAATACGTCAATGCGTTCGGACGCACTTTTTCACGTTCGCGTGGAAAAATGCTTTTGTCTGACCCTAGCCTAAACTGTGTCATTATAGGGCTATTATACTTCATGTCTGACCTTGACCTGCAGAGTCCAGTACATATTAGCTTCTTTCAGTTTATTATTCTCTATCCCCGACAGTGATTTTTATGTAGGAAAGAGTACTGATATTGACCTTAAAGGGATATGCATACTTTCCTAGTGTGCTTTTAAAAATGTGAACTGCCTTTTGAATGAGTCAGTAGTGTCATTCTGCAGGCATAAAAAGCAAGTAAACATGATATTTTTTCATATTTACCTGCTTTTCTTTCTTGGCATTTTTCAAACCCACCCCAGGAGGCACTTTGAGCTAACTAGGTATAGATATAAAAAACACACTGAGCATGTGCGACTGAGTTGCTCCTCCTCCTTCCTGCACTATGAGCTGAGGGGAGGGCAGAGCTAAATTCAATTCCAATCTGTTACTCTTTCACTCACAGCTACTGCAGAGATAGAGAAGGACAGAAATCAATACACACAGGGAGAAAAAAAGACAACTGTCAGGTTGGCACCTGGCATGTGCCTTGGTGGGACCCAAGTTCAAGGGGTTTGAGCCTTTAGCGCAGGGATATGCAGGGAATACCTTGGAGTGGGCTGACTGATGCTGGTAGCAGTCCATGGTGCAGTACAAAGGGTATAGAGAGAGCGTGGTCAGGACGGACCTTAGGGCAATAGGCTGACAGCAAGAAGGCAGGGTCGGTGGGCAATGCAGGGTCTGGTTCACGGTATCAGCAGAATTACAGAGTAGGTCAGCACAGTATCAAAGTTTGACTTGTAATGCAAAGTCAAGTTGCATGGGGGAATGATTCTTTATTGACAGACAAGGGAGTGTGATGTGTGTTTGTGCTTTCACTGTTAACCCCTTCAGTGCTGGACAGGAATGAGGGCAGTACTTTACATGTATTGCACACATGCAGGAATGGTTATGCACATGCAGGCACTGATCCCTGACATTTCCCCCGGTCAAAGGGGTGCACTCCAGGCAGCCCAAGATTGGTCGTACCCAGGGCATCTGCGGGCAATCGCTAAGATGTCGTCCCAGGCAGGCACACATTCAGGATCAGAATCTGAGGATGAGTCGCAAAGTGGAATAAAGTCTGTCGCTGGGTTATAACGGGGGACCACAGCATGATGAGCCCCTCTGCAGGACGTAGTAGGGAAGGTGGTACCAAGGTACCCAGTAATCAGACTTGGGGGTCCTCTGGAATGCTGGGCTGTTTCACATGGTGGTTCCTCATCAGAGAACAAGGTGTCCCATTCTTCTGCCCCAGAATCGGATGGAGTGCAGTAGTCTGCAGAAGGCAATGGATCTTGCTGGATGGGAGTGATGGGAGTAACAGTCGGCATCACCTGGGCAGTCTTGGGCAACTTTGCAGCTTGTTTGATGTTCAATGCCTCCTCGAACTGTGCCAGATCTTCTTTATGCACCACCGTGCCAATGGATGTGTAAACACAGCCTGGTGGAATGGGGTCTGGGGAACAGGTGGTTACAGCAGCAAATTGTTCGTCGCATACAGGTTCCGGGGTGGTATGAACTGTTACAGGTCTCGGGAATGAGAAGGTTCCCTGTACACAATAGGGAGCCTCTGCCATAGGTGCAGTGTTCTTCCTGGGTGCTGAATTCGGGGTACCAGCAGCACTGGTCATACGGTGCTGCCTGGAAGTGATGGGAGTCGTACCTGGGGTCTGCATGGTCATAATGTCCATAGGAATAGGAAGGTCAGACTCCACAGGTCTAGTGGTCTCGTACTCCATAGGCAGTTTGGTGGACTATGCAGAAGAGGAGGAAGAATCCAGAGACTCCCTACCCCTGGACTAAGCGGGCTTGAGTCTTCTGGGGGCAGGCTTCGGTGTAGGAGGCTTTCTGGGAGCAGGCTTGAGAACTGGAGGCCTCCTAGGAGCAGGCATGGGTACATGAGGTCTTCTGGGAGCAGGCGTGAGTTCAGGTGCAGTGAATTCAGGTTGGGGTGCACCTCTGTACACCATAGTTTTTCTAGGTGCAGAATTTTTTATTGGGGTTTGCCGTCAAAACCGTAGCCCACTCGGGTATGGGAGCTGGCCTTCTTTCGGGTCTCACAGGACAGTTCATCGGGAAATGTGAGGAATCCCCACAGTACAGACATAGGTTCTGAATCATTCTCCTGGTACGCTCCTCTGGAGTCAGCGGGCCTTTAGGTTTCTTCCCTGGAGGAACATACATTCTGGGAGTGGTGCTTCTTCGGGAGTCCATAACAGCCGATAGATCCTCCAGTACAACTCATAACAGGTGGGCCAGATCTTCCTGGGCTGGTAGCATCCCTGCGGGCTCAGTTGGTGGACTTTGCATTTTGTCAGGGTGGCACCAGGCATGGGCCATGATGGGACCCAAGTTCAAGGGGTCTAAGCCCAGTCTGCAGGGATATGCAGGTTGTACCTTAGGGTAAGCAGGTTGATACAGGAGAGTATCCATAGCGCAGTACATGAGGGTAAACCAGGGAGAATAGTCAGACGGTCCGTGGGTCAGTGGCTGGCAGCAAGAAGGCAGGGTCAGTGGGCAATGCAGGTGGTCTGGTACACGGAATAGCATAAGACAGGTCAGCACAGTATCAAGGTATGACTTCTAATGCAAAGTCAAGTTGCATAGGGGGGAGTGATTCTTTTATTAACAGACAAGAGGGTGTGGTGTGTGTTTGTGTTTTCACTGTTAACCCCCTTCAGTGCTGGACTGAGGGCAGCAGTTTACATGTATGCACACATGCAGGTGTGGTCTTTTGCACATGCACAGGTACTGATCCCTGACAACAGCAGAGAGAGGGACAGAAAAAACAAAACACAGAGACACAGCAAGAAAAGCTAAAGAGAGAAGGACAGCAAGAAAAAGCAGAGAAAGGGCAAGAAAAAGCAGAGAGAGGGCAAGAAAAGAGGCAATGAAAGAGCGAGCACAAGTTACAGATGACACAATAAAGAGTGAGAGAATGAGTGACTGTGTGAGGGAGTTTGAGTGTGACAGGAGGTATGTAAACCACAAAAGAATGCAAATGAGTGTTTCAGTGGATGAGTGAGTGAGTCTGTGTGTTAGTGAGCATGAGTGTGAGAGCGAGTCAGTAGGTGAGTGAGCCTGTGTGTGAGCGAAGCAGCGGGTGAGTGTGTGAGCGAGCTTTCACAGTTGCAGAAATAACTAATATTCAGTAGACATGTGCACAACGAAAAAAAAGAATTGTTTCATTTCGGATCGCTTTGTTCCATTTTTCAATTCATTTCGTTGCCATGATTCGCATTTCGGATGGACTTGTTGGTTCGGACGACCGGTAATAAGGCTAGGGTCAGACAAACGCATTTTTTGCGTTGTCCGTGAAAAAGTGCGTTCAAACGAATGGACGTATTTTTTCACGGAATACGCGATAGCGGTCATACGATGCGCATTTCCGTCCGTGATTTTGTACGGATCATCAATAAAACACTTTTTGCGTCTGGACGTTATGTTGGCCGGACGTGTGCAGCGTCTGACGTCTCCCAATCACGCAAACACGCCGCTATGCGGCCGCAGCGCACTCTGTATGTCAATAGTAGCGGTTTGACGTTCTCGAAAAAATGCGTTCGTTTGCCACTTGCGTTGCGCGGACGAACTTTCGTGCGGCCGTTCGTCGTATGTTCCCCGGCATTGGACGTCATTTGCTGCTAGCACGGCCGTGATTTCGTGCGGCTAAATGCACGTTAAAACTGCTTTCGTCTGACCTTAGCCTTAGTTTTTCAGACTGAAGCATTATTTCCTTTTTATTGGTAATTTGTTATTCGGATCATTTCGTTTTTCATTTTTATTAGTTATTTAGTTTTCCATTTTTATTAGTTATTTTGTTTTTATTCATTATTTCGTTTATATTGGTAATTCGATTTTCGTTTTTATTAGTTATTTAGTTTTTCATTTAAATTAGTTATTTCATTTTTATTTATTTTGGAATGTGAAATGGATGAATTACTTAGATCAGTGGTTCCCAACCGCGGTCATCAAGTACCCCCAACAGGCCGGGTTTTAAGGTTCACCTTGGGGAAATACAGACTGAATCCTGCAATCACTGAGCAGAAAATCATATCACCTGTGCTGTGCTTCAGATATCTGGAAATCCTGGCCTTTTGGGGGTACGTGAGGACCGTGGTTGGAAACCACTGACTTAGATTATGGTAAAAAAAAAAAATAGGTTTCAGCACCCTGGATAGCAACTCCATGGGGCTCCAGAGGCTCGGTGAGCTGCTATCCATGGTGCTGAAACCTATTCAGCACAAAGGACAGCAGCCCCACAGTGCTCCAGAGCCCTGCCGAGCTGCTATCCATGGTGCTGAATAGGTTTCAGCACCATGGATAGCAGCTCCGTGGGCCTCCAGAGCCCCACTGAGTTGCTATCCATGGTGCTAAATAGGTTTCAGCACCAAAAATAGCTGCTGGCCTTGGTGCTGAAAAGGTTCCAGTACCGTAGACAGCCCCTGCCATACACAGCCAGACTGAAGGAAATAAAAAAAATTGTTGACTTCAGCAAAGAAGAAAACCCTCGTTAAGAAAAAATAGGAATCCAAAAATTTCACCAAACAATCATGAAAAATGGCAAAAAAATTATAAAAAATAATTTTTGCTGCAAGTGAAAATAATAAATGATAGGAATAAATATTTTATAGAAACGAGGAATATTTTTTACATTGAAACCTATGAGATTCGCCTGTTTAAATCTCTCAAATGAACCACCAAAAATCAGAGCATTTCACTGACATTTTGGTGCTGTTCAGCGTTCTCTGAATAGATTAACCACTTCTTCTCTATGGGGAATATCATTGCTGCCGAATCGCACCGAACAGCACCATGGCACTGTCCATGGCCTGTGGTGCTGAATACAACAGACTCAGCACCAAGGCCAATGGACAGGGACGCGGTGCAGAATTTAACTAAAACGATATAACGATTTGATCAGTAAAAACAAAGTCAATTTGTTTTATACAGTTTTGTTTTCGTTTCATTCCGAATCTATTAATTTTAGGACCGTTTCGGATGGAACCGATTCGTATTTCGGAAGCAAATTTTAATTTGGACCAAAACTAAACACACAGCCTGCCGGCTGGGTGGAGTAGAGACAACATCACTGCTCTGCTTGGAGAGAGCCTGTGGAGACATGGGCTCAATTCCAGCAAGAGTACCTCTCTAGTAAGTGTCCTTGGGTAAGACACCCAATGGCACACACTCGCCACCCAGGACACACCTGAAAACGAGAGAAATCTCAATGTATCCTTCCTGGTAAAATATTTTCTCAAAAAAAAAAAACATCTCTAATATTCAGTTCTTCGGTTTCCCCAGCATGAGGTCCTGAGCATGCACTGGCCTGCACATGCACAGCCTGCACTATCTCATGTGAAGCCTTGATGAGTGCAGTAGTGGGCAGCGAGGAGGGGGGGAATACTCAGGAAGTGGGAGCTGAATAAACTCCCCTAGCTGAGGGGCATGGCCAGAGAAGATGAAATGACAGAGTTTAAAACTAGAAAATAAAACATTTTTGCACATTTTTAAAACTTTTATTGATTTATTCTAGTTTGTCTATAGGTATAAAAAAAAATGTCAATTTAAATTTATTTTCTAGACATGCAGATCCCTTTAATGCGCTGTGATTAGATTTGCCCAACTAATCACCTAATCTTTGTCTATTTTTACTTTTTACGACAAAACTGTGAGGTTTTTTTTCCAATACATACAAAATAAAGCTAGTACAGTGTTTTGTCAGTATCGATTATCTAGCCATGGGGTTTGGTATTTTCTTTCTTTGTTGCTGTGCATTATTAATTAAAAATTACTCAATTTGTCCTTTATGAGTATATATCTTATTCTTAATTTTAAGACAAAGAGATTCAATAATGTCAACAGAATAATGTCAACAGAGAGATTGGGTAAGAGAGAACACCACTGTAAAATTTTAAGTAAATACAATTATTGGTTATTTTGTAATATAATTCATTAATGATGGCTAAGGATGAGTCATACTGACCTGTCCCAGGGAGCGATGGATTAAGATTCACCCAGTAATGTGTTGGAAACATGATATCTCTTGCCTTCTGGTAAAAAGCTTCACGCCAGATGAGGAGGATGATCCTATTGTTTCCTTTCCTGGTTTACCATATGTTGGTTTAACAAAATTACGCTATTGGTAATAAAAAAAACTACTATCTTGGGCTAAATTGGAACATTTACTTTAAACATTAATTAATTGAACATTGATTTCTGGGAAACAATTATAGTTTTAGTCATAATGGTATGTTCTATCTTTATCATCCTTACGTAATAGTTTAAAGTTCATCATCTTTTTATTGAAAAGAATATGTCTTTAATTGTGCAGTAAAGGAAAATCAAATGTTTGCAAATTCATGCTTTTGCACTACATTTTGAGCTTAATTTTCATTATTATACAGTCTAAAGGTTAATAAATTGCACTATAAAGGTAACACTGATGCACAAAATATCCTTAGTTATCTCTGGTAACAGTATTAATTATTGACTTATAAATGGCAGAGAAATGAGAAAACATGTTTAAATGTTCTACATTTAATGTTTATTAAATAAACAATTACCATTAATGACAAAATTGCATAATAATATAAATGATGTTAACCAATGTATTAATAAAGCAATTTTTCCAAAAACACTTTCCTGAAAACATTCTACAACTAATATATGTTTATAATATAATAAATTATATACATCTCATATATATTGAAATAATTGAAGTTGTTAAACAGATACTCTGCTAGTTCCCGTATGTAGTTGTATAAATTTTGTAAAACAAAATGTATATACAGTAAAATGCCATGTTCACTTATAAATTTGGAGCAGCACCCCTACTTTTTGGTTTCTTTATTTTTCCTCAAAATTAAGAATAAATAATAATAAGTAAGGAGTAAGGGCTAGTTTTGCTTTCTTTGGGGACAGCTAAATATTAAAATAATAATAAAAATGATAGCAGATAAGGTAAGGCTTGTTTACATATTTCTGATTGGTGGTGGTAACAAGGAACAATAGTGACAACTGTCATGTCAAGATTATATAGTTTTTTAAATCTGGCATATCCGAGGGACGTTTGCACTGGCTCTGTCAGGATCATTTACATTTTGTTGGGGTCATAAGAGTCACACATCTTGGCACTGAAAGAGTTAGACTTGGCTCAGAGCACCAGGGGCAGAATTTGGCATGACTGGATTGTTTTCAGTTCCCTTGATGGTGGAAGAGGGCAGTCAGACTCCTGGCAGTCACCTTGTTACCTTGTTCCTTCCCTTTCTATAACATCCGAATAACAGTTACCCCTTCATGGTTGTGCCCATGGTATCATGCCATGTGCCTGGATGCAACTGTAAAAGTAAAGAACATATTTACAATCATTGAATTTTGCAGATGCTGATCCAGCATTTGCAAATACTGGCGAATTGACAGCTTAATACAGTGCAATTCGCAGCAGTTCGGGGATCTTTGGCAGCAACTAAATTGTCCCATAGAGAAATCATGGTTAATCTATTCATAAAACGTAGAACTGCACTGAAGTTCCAGGGAAATGCCCTGATTTTCGATGATTCAGTTCAACAGTTTAAACAGGCAAATCCCAGAGGATTCAATGTAAAAAAAGATTATTTTTTTTAATCAACGATTTGTTCTTTTCATTTTCAGCAAACCGTCTTTTTATTTATTTATTTTTTGGAACATTTTGATGTAAATTTTTTATTCCCAATTTTATTTAAAGGCTTTTTTAAAATTCTGTAACAGACTATTTTATTATTTTTTTATAGGACCTTATTTATTATTTACACACATTTTGATGCATCTTTATTGGTTTAAACACCTTTTGGGTGGGGTGTCCGGCACTGATGAGAGTGGCAGCCATTCTGCTGAGCTCCGTGCTGATCTGAACTTTTCCTGGCTCCAGACAGCTCTTTATCGACCTGATTTCAGCGCACTCTCCTCGGCCGAGTTCCAGATCCGTTTGGTGTTATTCTGGGACAGAGGATCCGGTATTAGACACTGCTTTGGAGCATTTTCTTCTTGGGGCCTGTCACGGACCGTGGCCATTTTGAGGTCTACAGTCGGATCCTCATGGGGAAGAAAACGAAGAAGACGGAGGAGGCGGAGGGTCAACTACCTGACATCCGATTGTCGCTGGGCATCGGGTGTACTGGAGAGAGTCAGGGTGGTGTAACCGGAGCAGTGCCAAGCTCAGATGTTTCGGCGGATGGTGTCTTGCCCCGGCTGGTGGAGACGGTCAAGACGCAGGTACCGCCATCGCCACTTACTGCTGCAGATCTGCATCGCGTGATGGAGGAATTTCGGGTACTCTGGCACCGGGATCTGCAGGAGGTGAGAGCTGCACTGGAACCACTGCAGTCACAAATTGAGGAGGTACAAATCCGGACCCAGGCAACGGAGGTGGCGCAGGCGACTGCTGCTGTCGTGTTTGTGGAGTTGCAGTCGCAGGTTACGCATCTCAGCTCAGCGGTTTTGACTCTAGAGGCTCGCCACCGGTGCAGGAATCTTAGGCTGCGGGGTGTCCCGGAGTATGTGGGCCGCAAAGAGCTCCAGGCATACGTGGTGGGTCTGGTGGCGCATGTTTTGCAGACAGATGAAGATATAGTGGCTTCCCCGATTATCTCGGTTGCACGCCTACGGAAGGCGGCTACTGCTCCGGCAACGGCCCCCCGAGATGTTCTTGTGGTCACCAGGGATGTAGATGCCCACTCCTGAATTCTATCTGCTATCGGTCCCACGTTCCAGGTCACCTACGCCTCCAGCGATCTGGTGATTTATCGTGACTTACCGTTCATGGCGCTGGCGGCCCGCCGTCGATTCAAGGAGGTCACATCTTTCATGCGGGCCTGTGGAATAAGATACCGATGGGGGTCCGCTGCCACATTGATCATCTGCCACAATGGTAGGACTATCTCAACATTGTCCCTGGAGGAGGCAAAGGCAAAGCTTACCACTCTTGGGATTGACCTGGTGCCAACGGATCTGCTTTCTGACCCCGGCTGAACACGTGTTGTCTAACCTCACACACTTTTATTGTCTTCCCCGTTAGTCCTGGCTGATGGCACTTTCCCTGCTGGGTTTCTCTCCCCCACCCCCTTCCCCAAATGTGTTTTCACTCACTGCTGGGTCCCCTCCATTATTATTATTGTTTATTTGGGGGGGTTTTACCCACCATTGGCTGAGAGTTTAATCCCCCTCCTGATGACATACCCTATTACCACCCCACCTTACTGGGCAATTGAGACTCTTTCTGCGGATGTTATTGTTTTACGTTTATCTGCTGGGTGCATTGTATCCCCCCCTTTTTTCATGTTTGTTTCATCTGAAAGCATCTACTGCCCTACTTGCTGACAATTGGGACTTGCGGAAGTGTCAAAAGGAGCATTGGGACTAATTTCATTTTTTTATTAAATTTATTTATTTATTTATTTATTTCCTCTCTATTATTATTCTTGGGACACCGGGTAGTCTCCTGGGTGAGCCGCTCGGATGGTAACCTAGGCTCTGGCCATCCGTTCAGCCCCAGACCTCCCGGCCCTGTGACCTCTCCATGGCCCCCGGCCTCTTTGAGGGTTCCGGGGTGAGCCTGGAATGTCAAGAATTATTGGGCAGTCCTTTCCCTCTCCCCTCCTTTTTTTTTTTTTAAGCCCCAATATCGGACTACATTGTTTTTCTTGTCCTGACCGTACCCACCTGAGTTTTACTGCAGTACTTGCTTTTTCTTTATTTTTTACTTTTTCCTTGTTTGGCTGTATCTTCTTATATTTGAGTTTGCCTGGCCCTGCGCGGCCATTGGTGTTTCTTCTTGTCGTTGATATTTTTCTATAATAAAAATTTCAAATATAAAATAAAAAAATAAAAAAAATAAACACCTTTCAGAAGCAAAGCATAGTACCGTTTTTTTGTTTGTTTTTTACTGCAGTTCCGCAGTCAGTTCAGCGGTCAGTTCGGGAGTCGGCTGCAGTGTTCGACAGGCTGTTCAGTGGTAGACAGTGGTCTTCCATGGCTCCATGTTCAGCGCACTTCAGGGACCCTGCAGAGAGTAGTGAATTCGCTACAGGGTCGGTGACATGAAATCAATGAAGTGCACAAACCAGAAAGTGAAATTTCAGTGCTTTCTGAATAACCCCTTAAGTGTAGATAGAATAACCTATTCCTGATAAACACACACGTAGCTGCATAGCCATGATATATTTTGGTAAAAGCAACACCAGGGACAAACAATTCTCAGTAGGCACAATACCAAAAAAAGGTCTACCTACACATAATCACCCAAAATGAAGAATTCTAATAAACCAAAGTATATGTAAGGCATTAAAAGAAATCACAATTCTGCAACTCTAGCAAGAGGACTAGATGTTAAAGACAAGGGAAACTTAATATTTCAGCAGCTGTTTCCTTTACGAAAGAATGCAACACTTGTTTATAGGAATACTACTTGGGAGATTATGTATAAGCCTTTTTTTAATTTTGCCAGTTACAGTTACAAATACTTATAAAGTGCCAACAAGTTCCGTAGCGCTGTACAATGAGAGAGTCATAACAACAAAAATACATGCAAGTTAAACAAACACAACAGTAAGAGGGAGGACCCTGCTCGAGATTTTACAATCTAAGAAGAGGGGTGACACACCATGTGAGGGTAAATAGCTGGGTATTGGAAGTAGCAGGGTGCATGTGGGCTATGCAGGAAGAAGGGGCAGCTCAGGAGAAGTCTTCAGTCTGTTCATTAAGATACAAACAGAAAATACAGGAAACATGTACATGAAATAAAAAATATCCTACAGTTTAAATAAAAATGGTTTCTTCTGGCAAAAGTCAGTATTTCGTGTGACCTCCCTTGGCACTAAGCACATCTTGAGCTCGTTTGGGGAGACTGTCCTGAGGTTCTCTGGCAAAATCATCTGATATGTTATACCATTCATCTATCGGCACTTTCCAGAGCACTTCCTTAGATTTACAAAAAGTTGACAGGCGCCAGCAACTAGTACCGCCACCAACAAACCAACGCCAACCAGAGTATAGTGGTTTCCCCCAAACCAGTGAAATACAGAAAACAATGGTACGTATCTGGTGGCGAGATGATGGTCGCTGAATGGTAGGTGGTGGTTCCCTTAGTTCGTATGAAGCATATGAAAAAGAATAATAATACAATATATAGTGCAGATGGTACTAACACAAAGATTATATGTGCCAATGTGGTATATTCCACTCACAAATTAAAGAGCCCGAACACTGGCTCTAAGTGGGTCGAGGCTTTTGGGTGTTTTTTGCTTCTCCGTTCCTTAAGGTGACCCACGCCTTATACTGGATGGAGAATGGCTCATACAAATGGACATGGAAAGAAAACAGAAACAACTTCCTTGTGCAGATCTTCTAAAGTTCAGATGGCATAGATATACATAGCTGTTAAACTCACATTTGTAGGAGCTTATAGACCAAGCTCGTGGTTTGTGCGCTTCAGGGCTCGCATAGGGTGGAGCCCAAACCCGTCTTCAAATCCAGAATGTCAAGGGGACAATCAAATTTAAAGGTTTAAAATTATTTATTAGAACATAAATAAAACAAATAAAATACTGGCTCAGCCAGGAGACCAGAACGCGTTTCGCCAGACGTGCTGGCTTCTTCAGCTGGTTTACAGGCTGGTTCACATTCGTTTCTTAAATAGTTTAATTCATAAAATCAATAAAAAGTCCCCACATGTTCCAGATAAAGCAATTAGTGCAAATTCCCTGTCTCAAACCGCATGAGACAGAGGTCGCCATCTTGCGCATGCGCTCTATCGTCCTGTGCGTTCCATTTTGCGTTCCACAGGAGATCCCGGAAGTAGCGTGCGTTCCACTTCGTAGATCTTTCCGAATCTCCAGACGCATTTATCGGCTGGCTTCTAAATTCCTCTGAGCCGACGTGTGGCCACCCTCAGTGGCCCTCGGGCACAATAAAAACCAGAGAAAAGGGCAATACATTATAATAAGACCTTCCCCAACTCTATAACATAGAGGAAATATAATGCTTTTGGGTATGGGAAGTAGCAGGGTGCATGTGGGCTATGCAGGAAGAAGGGGCAGCTCAGGAGAAGTCTTCAGTCTGTTCATTAAGATACAAACAGAAAATACAGGAAACATGTACATGAAATAAAAAATATCCTACAGTTTAAATAAAAATGGTTTCTTCTGGCAAAAGTCAGTATTTCGTGTGACCTCCCTTGGCACTAAGCACATCTTGAGCTCGTTTGGGGAGACTGTCCTGAGGTTCTCTGGCAAAATCATCTGATATGTTATACCATTCATCTATCGGCACTTTCCAGAGCACTTCCTTAGATTTAGGTTGGCTTTTATTTAGTTATCTATCCAAGTGATCCCATACTGCATTTATAATATTCAGGTCTGGACTTTGTGGAGCTGTTTTTCTCTCCAAAAATTATTTGCTTGGGATCATTATTATGCTGAAAAATAAAGCCATTCCCAATCAGGTGCTTTCCAGAAGGAATGGCATGATAAATTAAAACTTGTCTGAACTCCCCATCATTCCTCATCCCATCAATTCAGATAATATCTCTAACACCATTGGCAGAAATATAGTCTCTCCACTATGTTTCACTGAAGGCTGCAAACACTCAATCTTCCATCTCTCTTCAACTGCTCTTCTCACATAGTGTCGAGAGTTGGACTCAATTGTTTTTCAAATTTGGATTTGTCTCTCTAAATACTGATTTAGACTGATCTTCTGTCCAGTCTTTATGAACTTTCGCATATCTACACCTTTTCACCCTCTTCCCCCAAAAAAGTGACTTCCTGGCTGTTATTAGACATGTGCATTCGTTTTAGTACTAAAACGATTTAGTCCGAATTTTGGGATAATTTAGTTTTAGTATGACTCAAGAGAAACGAAACTGCTCAGTACAAAAAACGAAAGAAACTAAAATAAAATGCACTACATTTTAGTTTCAGTCCTTTTTGTGATATTACATTGATGAGTGAAGGAGACCAGCAATGAAGATCGCAACATCCGAAGTTCTGCACCCTCCACATGCCAATGCAGTAGGATGTTCTATACAGAGAGTGGCATTAATTAATGCAGGAGTATGTTCTATACATTATACAGAGAGGGGTATTAATGCAGGAGGATGTTATATACATTATACAGAGAAAGGTATAAATTGAGGAGAATGTTCTATACAGAGAGGGACATTAATGCAGGAGGATGTTATCTACATTATACAAAGAGGGGTATTAATTAATGCAGGAGGATGTTCTAAACATTATACAGAGAGGAGCCTTTTTTTTTTAGCCCTTTAAATCCAGTGGCTGTGAGCGCTGAGATCGGCTGCTTGTTACATTATATCTCAGTACAATGTATCAGGCTCAGTTGTTACAGTAACTGACTGTAACAGCGCTCAGAGTTTCAGTAAAACAAGGAAATAATATTGTTCTAACCTCTTATATATGAAAATATTATTTACTAGTTTTACTGAAACTCTGAGCGCTGTGATGAGCAGCAGTCAGTTACTGTAACAGCTTTGCCTGACACGGGGCAGTATTACAATGTTGGTGCTAACTTAACCTGTTGTAAACTGAAAACCTCCATAGGCTATAATGGCTCTGGGAAGGTTACAACAGCTCTGGTTAAGTTAGCACCAACTATGTAATATGGCCCACATTGTGCTGAGAGTGAGAGATACTGTAACAAGCAGCGATCTCAGCCCTCTGAGGAGCCACTACAATAGTAACTGTATCCACTGGTTTTCGGATGAATGAAATTAGTTGTCATACTAAAGAACTGAAAACGAATTTCTTTAGCAACTAAATAAATTGCATTTTAGTACTAATCCATTAGTTCAAAACGAAATTTTGTGCTGTGCACATGTCTAGCTGTTACCCTTCCAAAAAGACCATTCCTGATCAAGCTTCTGCAGACTGTAGAAGAGCCAACTAGTCATCCAAGTGAAGCTGCCAGATGCTGAGTCGGGTCCTTCTGTACTTCTTCTGGTTTCTCAAAGAAGAAACTCTGAACAAAAAGTGCATACGAAAATATGCATTTCAATGCCTTGTTTAATGTCTGATATATTAATAGATAAAAAATGTGTTTTTAACATACTTACAGAAAACCTTTCAGAACATCTGATTAGAGGTTGTGATGTCCATATGAAGACAAGACAAGGAAATATAATAGAGATGTCTCAGAAAAATGAACTGGAGAAAAAACAACCGCGCAGAAAAGATACACCTGCTTTAAACATGGCACCATTTATACCAGGTAAGAATTAATATTTCACTCACAATAAAGCACTTTAAAATATCTTACAGAGTTATTCAAAGCAAGCCAAACTAGCCCCAAAATTGCGCCGAACACTGAATTCCCCCGTATGGTGCAATTTCATGGCCAATCAGCTATTCAAAAAGTTACCAATTCGTATTGCCAGCGAAATATGGCAGTGAACACCCCATAGAGAAGCAATAGTTAATCTATTCAGAGAACACCAAACAGCCCCAGAATGTCGGTTGAATGCCCTGATTTTCAGTGGTTTCATTTCACAGGTTTAATCAGGTGAATCCCATAGGTTTCAATGAAAAAAAAAATTTCCATTTCTTTTTTTTTTTTAATTCTTTATTTAAAGCATTGCATGTCCAAAAGCACATATCAAAAAAAGAAACAATGAATAATATAATATATTAAAGATAGGACATGACAAGCACAAAGTTTCCAAATATTAGAAAAGCAATCCTGCAAAAAAAAAAGAAATGAAACAAACAAAAAAAACAACAACCATCAACAAGGGGTATATCAATGAAAATAAACCAGCGGTACTTTGGGCCTATCGAGAAAATAAGGTCGGGAGGCGATAAGCCCACTGTTAGAAACCAGAGATGTACTCATGCCAAAGAGACCATATCCTATGGAAAGAACGAAGGGTGTCCCTAACCTTAGCCGTCAGCTCATCCATAAGGTCCGCATCTATAATTTTCTCAACTACTGTACTCCAGGACGGTAGAGTGCTCCGACGCCACGATGCTGCGAGGGCCCGCCTAGCTGCAAGAGCCATCCTTTTGAACAAAAGTTGCTCAAAATTGAACAAACCAGACAAGGAACGGGAAAGAAGGAACGCCCAGGGATCCCCATTTCTTTTTAAATATTCATTCAACCGTTTATTCTTTTCACTTGCAGCAAAAAAGTATTTTTATGTATTTACTTTTTAGGATTTTTTAGGCATTTTTTGGCAAAATTTATTTTTCTTATTTTTTTAAAATGGAATTTTTTTCTGTAACAGACCTCTTCGTTATTATTCATAGGACCTTGTATTTTATTTCCAGGCATTTTTGTGCAGTAATTAGTAGGTTTTTTGCAAACACCTTTTAAAAGTCGTGGAGGGGGTTTAAACCTGTTCATCGGCTTGTCTGCTTTTTCCAGCGGCTGGTTGGTGCTCTCTTTGGCGGGTCGTTGGCTTTTTTTGGATAATTTCAGCAGTTTTGCTGCGGAATGCATTCAGCGGGTTTTCAGTTCGATTCAGTGTTGTTTGGGCAGGCAACCTAATTAAGAACCTGGAAAGGTCCAATTAGTCTCCTAAACAAAAGTCCATGTGATGGGCTTAGAAACTCTAATTTGACAAAAAAAATCTTGGCTGCTAATTGCAGCCCACACACAGGACGTGTATTCTTTAATATATAACCTTTATTGGCTTTTTAAAATCTGGTCACACATAGGAAATGACACACACATATATAGACAAAATAAAACAAATTTAAAAAATAACAAAAATCTAGTTCCGACAGGTTGATATTATCGATGGTAACAGTCTCCCCTATGATTTCACAAGTATCACAATAAAGAACTTCAGGCATTAATGCGAAGTACATAAAAAATTACAAATAAGTATGTAGAAATCTGCCTTACTATGAATTCTGATAGTATCTATATTTGACGTATCAAAATGATGAGAAAAGAAGAAAAGAGTCCTGCTGTGCTGTTAAGCTGTATTTTGGTTAACCACATGCCAAAGGAATTGTATTGTTAGTTAAAGATTTATTTGCTTAAATAATAACGATCGCTTGGCCAGTTTCACAGTTAAACAGTATCAAGGTCAGTAATCCAGTCAGACCTATATACTCTGCACTGGGTGTATATCCAGAGGTTTCTTGCCATTACTGATAGCCGTTTGCTTTTTGTGATTGATTGTTGTCTGACATAATCACCTATTATTCAGCTATTCAGACAACTCATTCTCTACCTGACTTGTTTGCTATGCTAACTATATTCAATTGTGAGTATTCTTACTTGCCATGACATTCAATAAAGATAAACACAGCAGGCTTTAGCACAATGTTTTATAAAGAGCATTTATTTCTGCAACTTTTGCAGTTTTTCAAATCAATTCAGCGGTTTTGTGGTGTTTTTTCTGATGCGTTCGGCGGCTTGTTGCCTGCACTTCAGGGACCCTGCGGTGAATGCTGAATTCACCGCAGGGTTGACAAATCGGACTAGCCAAAGTGCAGGGAATGGGAGAGCACTGAAATGTATTTCAGTCCTTTCTGAATAACCCTATTAGTGTTTTTAAATGCTAAAATAGCTCTTAAGAACAGTTTCTCAGTCAGCTTATTATGAATGTGTATGATAAATAATATAGTTAAATGTTTAAATCTAATAGACATGTATACTACAATAAAACCTTTTATGCTACACATATACCATATGTCAAAGAACGTAACATTTACCTTGATTATGATAAAGAAAATTGAATGACTGCTCCAAGCACAACATATGCTTCCTACAATATCCTGTTCAAAAGACAAGGGAAAAAAGCCAGGTGAAAAAAGTTGTGTCCTTCTCCCTTCCGGTCGATTGTCGGAATATATCTGACACAACCTTTTGCCGCTGCAGTCCATTGTCGAATATACTCCGACATGACCGAACCGACTCTCTCTGCCTATACTCACTTCTCTCTTAAGGGTCCCATGGAGATCTGACTTCCTTGAAGTCAGATCTCAGTTTTTTAAACCCCTCCAGCGTGATGACATCAGTTTCAGATGCCCCCCACCAGACCAGCTCCTTTGGACCCCTCTATCTCCCCATCGCTGAGTGGTACCTCGTCAAGAGAGGCATCACTGGAAAGGTCCAGCGATGCCTCTCTTTAACCCTTTAGTTGCCAGTCCACGATCTGGTGTTAATCGGGACCGGATTGCAGACTGCTCCCGAAGGTGGCTCCCTTCCTTACTGATGTTGTCGTGCCTCGGCACAACGACATCAGTTAGGGAATTAAGCTGGAAACCCTATGTTCGAGATAAACGGGGTCCTTTTCCACTGGTAGATAAAAATGGTGATTACACTCACTTATTATCCAAATTATTAACACTCTAACATAAAGAGTAGTTTTCGTTTAATCTCACTGGGAAGCTGTCCTCTCCACAGGTTACATTTTCTTAACTCTATATTGTTAAGCAGACTTTATTTCTTAAAATTTTCAACAAAAAGGAGTGTGTTTCATGTTAGTAATAATGCAGGGAAGCACCTAACCTACACCGAGGATGGTGCGTCCCACAGAGAACCGTTTTGTAAAGGGATGACAGGTGATTGAACACCCAATCTGAAATACAACAAAGCACAACTCCTAGCAAGGAGAGAAAGTTGCCATCCCAAACCACAATTGTGATATCAATTAAAAATTAACTTGTATTAGTAAATATAAAATTGTATATATGAATAAAAGAATATCCAAACACCAGTGAAGTGGTTATTTTCTGAGATATGACAGCCTTGATCGCAAAAAATGGTTCAAATTACAAGACACCTTGATAACTATATGAGTATCAATTTGCAAATCTTACATTGTAAATTGCATTGATTGTGTCTGTTTATTACACCAAATTGCAGACCTTAAGCTGTTATTAGCATTAATTGTATTCATTAATTCCACAATCATTTGCTACGTGAGATGGATATTAAGTATCTGTCACATTGAGAGCTTCTAATGCTTGCAAATAATAATCAGCTAGTGTGCCAATTTGTCTTTTAGCGCTGGTGAGTTCTAGGACATTACAGTTTAGGAAAATTAATGTGAGCATCAATACTTCCATCCATTGAATCGTAAAACACCACCGAGCATAATTGAAAGGATTGTGAATTCAAACAGACCATTAATTCAAACAGCCGGTTGTCAGTAGCTCAATTTAATGCCACACAGAAATTATTGCAATGTGGGTGTATCATAACACCAGTAGCTCAATTTAATGCCACACAGAAATTGTTGTAATGTGGGTGTATCATAACACCAATGGGTCACTTAAACAAGCGAACAAAAAATAGACATCAATTGGCAAAAAGTTGCCCAACTTAATCGGTAAGCATCCGAAAGTATTCGTTGTCCATTGACACAGTTGCATCAGTTGGCAAACATGTCCAACTCAATTAGTAGGTATCACAAGTCTTTTTTGTACATTGAAATGGTCATTCGTATAGTGACATTGATATAGCATGCTCAACGCACGTTTCACTGCCACCCACTCGGCAGTTTCCTCAGGAGCTAATGAGATTCCTGAAATCAGGATCTCTTTTTATAACCGAGCAGATTAATTAATTAGGTGATCAGATGGCACATCAATTAGTTAATTACGGATCCCCATTTGCGTTTTGTATATTCGTTAGAAAAGTGAGTGAGGTGGGTCAATGTGAATACTTTGCTGATCGTATGGTACCTCAAAGGCAATCGGCATCAAACAACACAAACTTCTTATATGGCTAAAAAAAAATATTAGTACAAGATATCTGTATATAAATAGTGCCAAGCTTCAATTGATTGTTATGTGTTATTCTAAAATGCACATCTTGTCAAAGAGTACCTTTATTCCCAGTCCGCTTCTCCATTCATACATAACTTGCGGGGATGAAATATAAACTTATGAATGAGAGTGCCACTGATCACAGACTGTAATCCCATAATAGGGTGCTCATACTGTTATATTAAATGTGACATTATCTGAATGTCACATACTCCTAGGATATGGTAAGAATTAAACAATATAAAACTTGAAAATTTCATAGGTAATGTGCTGGATATTAGTACAGTGATTCCATATCATGTTCCTATGAATGGAGTAAAACTGAAGCCTTCGTTAAGTCCCATCGGATTAAGTGTTTTTAGCTGGTAAATCCAAAAACTCTCACGTCCTCAAAAATAGATCATAGTCACCTTGTCTTTGTGATTTATCGACTTTTTCAATCCCACAGAATTTGAGGGCATTGTTATCATTGTTATGTTGCTGTAACACATGGCGAGCCACTGGGGTATCATGCTGATTTTTTATAGAGCGAATATGCTCCAAGATTCTTTTTCTAAAGCATCTGAACGTTTTACCTACATACATCATTCCACATGTGCATGTAATGGTATATACCATTACAGTTGAAAAAAGATTTAATAGGATGTTGGATTGTGCCTTCCGAGTTTTTAACCACTTGGCTGCTAAGGACGCGCTCAGTGCGTCCTGCCAAGTGGTTCTCCTGTGCTATGGACGCGCTGAATGCGTCCATGCACAGGAGGCATCAATCGGCCGGGATTCCGCCCGATTGCTGGCCCCCCACTCGGGGACCCCAGCGGGGCCATTAGATGTCATCGCGGCGGCGCGATGACATCTAATTCAGACGCCCCCCCGCGAGTGTGGAGGAGGCACCTGAAAGGGAGCGGGGAGGTCCTTCAGACCTCTCTCCCTCCCGATCGCCGGGGGCCACAGGGTTAAGGCAGGCACCGTTTGGAAGGGCACGGCCTGCCCTTCCAAACGGTGGCTGACATTAACCCCTGGGGAGCCGGATCACGAATCGGCGCCGAAAAGCACGATGACGCAGTCCTGGAGTTAACCCCTTGCTGCCAGCAATGGTGGAGATAGGGGGATCCAATGAACCCCATATCTCCCGATCCGTGGCAGCTGTGGGTTAATGTGGGATAAAGTTTGATATCATTGGATCGGCCAGAGCATGGCCTTTCCAACGATACCAAACATGACCACGTAGAATGTTTTGTAAAAAAAAAAAAAATATATAAAAATAAACAAATATTTAAAAACAAATTGTATTTTTTGTTTTGTTAATGCAGCAATATTGTTCCCATTTCAATTATAATGTGAACAATGATGCTGCACTAACGATTTTTGTTTGGGGTGCGTTTGTTAAAAATCAAGTAATTTTCCTCCAAAAAAATGTAACGAGACCCCATTTCTAATTTTTTTAACAAGCGCACCCCATACAAGATATAACTGCAATTGCTCGCATGTTAAAATGTGAAAAAAACACTTTACACGTTGTGAATTATTGAAAATTCTAATTTTATTGCATTTTTTGTTACAATATACAGACATGACATAACGTATACATATAATAATGACATATTATGAATCTGCCGAGTCTGCCGGAAAGAACGATATATAATATGTCTGGGTCTTATAATAAAATAAGGCTTCAAAACCCGTTTAAACATGATGAGCGAAACAGGTAAAAATTAACTCACCACAGAGGCGTGAAATGCCTCAGCAGCGAAAGGGTTAATTTTATCAGAGTTTTTTTGTACGAATTTACAAGCACTGCATCTACCGCATTTATATGTTCCCAATAGTTTATTAGTGAGCCACGTTGATCTCTTTTTCTTTGTGTTATAATGGCGCCGGACTATATTATCTTTAATATTGCGGCATCTTTGTGTGGTAACAGTTGCATGGGAGGGAAGCACTTCTTTTAAATGAGGATCCCATATTAGAAGTGGCCAGTATCGTTCCATAATGGTTTTAATATTATGCCAGCCTTTATCAAAATTGGCAACGCATCTTATGATGTTATTATCTTCTATCTTTTTGTTATCTTGCAGCAGAGAGTCTCTTGGGATATGAAGTACTTTTTGATATGCTCTTTTTAGAAGTTTGTTCAGAAAGCCTTTAGCTTTGAAATTTTCTCTAAGTTCTTTAGCACGTTCGACAAACTCTTGATTATCAGAGCACGTCCTCTTCAACCGCAAGTACTGACCATATGGGATGCCACGTTTTAATGGTAAAGGGTGAAAACTGTGCCAATTAAGAAGGCTTTTTGTAGCCGTATCTTTCTTGTAAATGGTTGTTTTTAAACTTGTATTACCTGCCTTATTGTTTTGTTTAGAAATCGAAAAGTCCAGAAAGTTAAATTTTTGAGATTGTATTTCTCCAGTAAATTTCAAATTATACGGGTTGTGATTAAAGAAGTTTTTAAAGTTGTTAAATTCGTCCTCTGTGCCTTCCCAGATGACCATAATGTCATCTATGTATCTTTTCCAGATGGCAATTTTTGGTAGAAAAGGATTGATTTGTGAATTTTGAACTATTTCCTCCTCCCAGATACCCAGATATAAATTGGCATAGGTAGGGGCACAGGGACTTCCCATCGTGGTCCCCCGTAACTGTAGGTACCACTTATTGTTAAATAGGAAATAGTTGTGTGTTAGGATGAAGCGATGCAGTTTAACCACAAAATGAATCTGTTGTACCGGCATGTTGCTTTGGTTTGTTAAATATGACCTGATATTTTGTAAACCCTGGTCATGTGGGATGCAGGTATATATAGCGATTCCACATCTAAGCTGCATAAATATGCAGATTCTGACACCAGTGTGTCTTTAATGATGTTTAAGGTTTGTTTTGAATCACGTAGGTGAGATTATTATTATTATTATTATTCTTTATTTATAAAGTGCCAGCATATTCTGCAGCGCTGTACAATAGGCACAGTATAGACAGGGTTACAATACATTGAACAACATTTGACAAACAGTACAGGAGGGGATGAGGGCCCTATTCCCGTAGGAACTCACAATCTGGGAGGGGAAACAGGAGGAGAGGACTGTAAAGTGAGAGTGATTGATGGTTGCGTCAGTGAGTTGGGTGGTAGGCTTCCCTAAATAGGAACGTTTTAAGGGAGCGTTTGAAGGAAGAGAAGTTAGGGGAAAGTCTGACAGTACGAGGGAGAGCGTTCCAGAGAGTGGGGGCTGCGCGTGAGAAATCCTGCAGTCTATCATGGGAAGAGGTGATGCGGGGAGAAGCTAGGCGCAGGTCACTGTTTGACCTTAGGGAGCGGGCTGGGGTGTATTTGGTGATTAGTGAGGACAGGTAGTGGGGAGCTGAGTTAGTGAGGGTTTTGTAGGTAAATTAGTGACATATTTCTTTAGGAGGTTCTCCAGATATTGGCTACAGTTTTGCGTTAGATTATTGATACCAGAGACTATTTGCCTACCGGGTGATTCTCTCTTATTTTTGTGTATTTTAGGGATAGTGTAGAAGGTAGCAATCGTAGGATTTTTTGTATCTAAAAATTTGAATTCTTGTTCCGTAAGTAGGCTATCTTCAAATCCCTCTCTTAGTAGTTGATGCAGTTCAGATTGAAACAATTTTGTGGGGTCTGAAGTCAATACTTTATATGTGGTTAGATCTTTTAAGACTTCTGCGTCATTCATTCATTCCTTTCCCTTGCCATAACCACAATATTTCCCCCCTTGTCCGCCGATTTTATGAAGATTTCTTCAATTGATTTTAATTCTTTCAATGTTACTCGTTGTTGTTTAGAGAGATTATCCACTACATCTAATTCAATTTCCCTTGGATTGATTTTTTCAATTTCGTTGCATACCAGATTACAGAATAAATCGATATTCTCATATTGTTTGATTGATGGTGTGAAAGTACTCTGTGTTCTTAACGAGGTATGTATGATTTGATTCCTATTGTCCTCGTTATCTTCTAATAATGAACTAGATCTTTTATACATTGATCTTCTTTTGCTGTAAGTCCCAGTTGTTTCAGTTTGTTTTGTTCTCTTATTGCATGATGTTTATGTAATGCAAGTTTTCTTGCAAACAGATTGACATCGTTAACCCAGGTAAATTTATCGAACTGTGGGGTGGGTACAAATGACAGACCGTTCTGTAATACTTCAACATGTGTTTTAGTCAATGGAAATTTAGATAGATTTATAACTTCAGTCTCATGGTTCAAAACTGTTTGCTTCTGGTGAACCTCCTTTTGAAATCTCTGTTTCTCCCCTCTTGCGGTTTTTCTAAAAAAGACACATTTTTCTTAAGAATGCCTTTGGAAGTGCTTGTCTGTGCTTGAGGTCTATCTATATCAGAATCAGATATGTCTCATTCACTAGTGGAATAATTCCAGCGTCTTGTGCGATTTGTGTTTCTTGCTGGTTTAAAAACCTTATTGGATTTATAGTCCTGCAAATCACGCATAAATTTCTTATGTGTCCTCGTTTTAATCTCAGTTTCAAAGCGTTCAGTTTGTAATTTGAATTTTGCTTCGAGCTGACCAAACAGTGGATCTTTTTTGTGTGTATTAATCGCATCTACACCTTGTTGTACTTTCTCTTTTAACTCATTAGTTGACTGTTCTTCGTATTTACAAATAATTCCATAAATGTTCGTGAACACAAGACAGATGCTGCTTCCCACTCTTCTTTAAACCCGGGTTTATCAATATGTGTAGCTGGAGGGGTATAAATTCTTAAACCTCTTGGTACCATATCTTTTTTTAAATAATTGGTTAGTGTAGTGATTTCCCAATTAGACTTAATTTGTTGTTTCACTGCTTTAGAAAGTTCATTAAATTTCCCACCTAACGATTCATCCGTTAAAAGCATGGGAATAAATTTGTCAGAAAATACTCGTTCCACGTCTTTTCCCCATCTATTTCCTTCTTTTAATGATACCAAAAAACTGGACATGATTCTTATAGGAAATGGAATTGTTCTCGAGGTACTAAAACCTATCTATACACTAGTAATAATGCAGGGAAGCACCTAACCTACACAAAGGATGTAAATAATAAAACTTATTTTTTAATTGATATCACAATATTGGTTTGGGATGACAACTTTCTCTCCTTGCTAGAAGTTGTGCTTTGTTGTGTTTCATGTTAGTTTATTTTCTATTATGTAATCACAATATTCTTTTTTTTTCTCAGGAAGATTGATAAAGCCCTGTGATATGGTGGATATGCAAAAGAAGAGCAAAGCACCTGTCCACAATAAGGAACAGGAACTGAGTAAACCGAGAAGAAAAGATACACCTGCTTTACAAATATCACCTCTTCACCATGGTAAAAGAAAAATAGAATACCACTGCACACAGATATAATACCAAACCACTAAGAAGTATCAATAACAAAAGCAGGTGGATGAATATTAGGGATGTGCGTTTCTTTTCGTACCGATTAATTATTCACACGAAATGGGCCGATTCGGTGCCTATGATTCGTCCGATGTTCCGGACCTGACCGGCAACGAAATACACACCATCCGAAATATTTCCCGATACGAAATGAAAAATGTTGTTATTTCGTATGGACATGAAATTTGTAAAATCGCAAGTCATTTTCGTTCTATTCGCGATTTTGGTTCAGTTTCGGTTTATTTCAGACAACGTATTTTCGTATCGTTTCGAGTCCGTTTCGGTTCTGTTGCTGATTTCGTAATTATATATCATCCGTCACTTTTTTCACTTGTTCCAGTGCAAAATTCCCGTTTTTATTAAATATATCTTAAAGCATTTATTTTTTTCACTTACAGCAAGAAGTGTCTGCATTTATTTATTTGTTAGGATTATTTTTGCATTTTTCGGGAATTTTTGGGTTAATATTTAGGGTTCTTCCTAACTTATTTTAAATGTATAACGAGGTCTGTTTTTTTCTTTGCAGATGCAGAACACATACAGCTGGATTATCTTCTCACAGTCCGTCCGTATGTGTTCTGTTCGGCAATGAATTTTGATACAATACATTTTGTCAGTATTAGTACCATGGATAGTAACAAGCCTGTCATTATCCATGGTGCTGATATGAAGAAATAGATCGATAATATGTTTCTCCATTGGCAACTGTCCATGGTTCTGACTCAGATCAGAACCATGGACAGTCGTCGATGGTGAAACACATATTATCGATTATTTCTTCATATCAGCACCATGGATAATGGCAGGCTTGTTTTCTGTTTCTCCATTTTCAATCCCTCTACGTGTCCTGCCCCTCTGCTCCAAACCACCATTTGTGTTCCTGCAACTCACTGCTCACCAGATATCCCTGGAGTGGTGCCTCACCGCATCCTGGGCCCAGAATCTTGCCATCCCGGTGCCATACTGGTACCTGCACATGACAGTATCCCTCTACATTTATTCATGTTCCAGGGTTACCCCCTTATTTTTCCCACTTGATACTGTCTGCAATGCTGCTGATGAGGGGTTATCACCTGTGCTCTTTCTGACTTAATTAGCACATACCATATATTTTCAAAGATTCAGACAACTAATTCTGGATTACCCGAGTACCTACAGGACAGGAGTTTATCAGCAGAAGCTGCTAAGTGTTCCCAGGGAGGGATTCAGAGAGGGGAGAACCCTGAGGTGCGAAATATCCACAGCTTACTTAACTAGACATATTTTTGTACTATTTTGCTATAGATACAGTTGCAAGAAAAAGTATGTGAACCCTTTGGGATTACGTGGAGTTTTGCATGAATTGGTCATAAAATGTGCTCTGATCTTCATCTAAGTCACAACAATTTGAAAAACACAGTCTGCATATAATAATACAACACAAACATTAACAGGGTTATCCAAAGAGATTCGAAAAGTCACCGCACGTTCGGTGACTTTTCGTTCTCTTCAATTCGGTTCCTTTTGCCGATTGCATTTCGGTGACCCTGCGGTGTATTCAGCAAGTACCACAGGGTCCCCGAATTGCAGGGAAAAGCTGCCGAAAACCTGACGAAAACTAACCGAATGCACTATGAAAACAAGCAAAAACATCTGGATTAACCTTCGAAGAGGAGCCGAACAGGAGCCGAAAAGGAGCCGAATCACACAGAGCCGAAGCAGCTGTGACGTAGAGGAGGCAGTGAATAAATTAGAAAAACCATTTGTATGAATCTGGGAAAAAGAAACGCTGTTTGCAAAGAAACTACTGAGCGAAAATGTCTGAAATTTTCACAGGAGGTCCAGGGAATGATAATAAAGAGGGCTGTTACAAAAAAAATAAGCAAACTGAAAAAAAAAAAAAAAAATCGGACTTTTAATTTTTTTTTAAAAAATTCAGAAAAATGCTTAAAGTATCCTAAAAAATCTATAAATAAAGAGACTTTTTGCTGCAGAATTTTATAATGAACGGTTTATTAGATATTGAATTAAAACGGGAATATTTTTAACATTGAAGCCTATGGGATTCTCCTGAATAAATTTGCCGAATTAAACCACCGAATGGCAGGGCATTAGGGGAACCTTTCACTGCTGGTTTGTGTTCTCTGAATAGCCGAAGCAGTGCTTCTCTATGGGTATTTCACTGCCCTCGAACAGGGACCGAACAGGCACCGTATGTTCAGGCAATTCGACAGGATTTGGCGAATTGCCTGCTCTCTGGATAGCCGAATGGTCAGGAAAGGTAACCGAACCCTGATTTTCAGCGTTCGGTTACCTTTCTCAAGCAATTCGAATCTCTTTGGATAACCCTGTATATGTTTTAATGTTTTTAATGAACAGAACATGTAAACATTCACAGTGCAGGGTGGAAAAAGTATGTGAACCTTTGGACTTAATAACTGGTTGACCCTCCTTTGGCAGCAATAACCTCAACCAAACGTTTCCTGTAGTTGCAGATTAGACCTGCACAACGATCTGGAGTAATTTTGGACCACTCCTCTTCACAAAACTGTTTCAGTGTAGCAATATTCTTGGGATGTCTGGTGTGAATCGCTCTCTTAAGGTCATGCCACAGCATTTCAATCAAGTTGTGGTCAGGACTCTGACTGGGCCACTCTAGAAGGCGTATTTTGCTTTGTTGAAGCCATTCTTTTGTTGAATTACTTGTATGCTTTGGGTCATTGTCCTGTTGCATCACCCATCCTCTGCGAAGCTTCAGTTGGCGGACAGATGGTCTTACGTTTTCCTGCAAAATGTCTTGATAAACTCTGGAATTCATTTTTCCAACAATGACAACAATCCGAAGGAAAAGGTATCCTAAGGCGCTGTGCGGTGTTGAGATTTTTTGGTGGGTGTCTAGTGTTTGACCATGCGGGTGTGCTGCCAACTTTGGGGTGGTTGCAGAGCCTTTTTGCTGCTACAGGTTGGAAGGGAAAAAGGTGTGGGTTCCCCTTAGTACGGCGCTACTCGCGGATTGTGTCTGATAAAGGATCGATGCAATCTCTCTTTCGGGATTTGGTATTCTGATACTCGATATAGACAATGTCAACATATATGGAATAAACAATTTGATATTATTTCAACATATAGTGACCTGGTGCGACTTCCAATTTAAAAAAAGTAAAAAGTCCTTTTAGAATATGCGCCCCCTGGTGTTGAGGGTGGTGTATGACAGTCTCTAGAAAAAACAGTCTATATATTGCACAAAACAGTCTATATATTGCACAATTGAGTCCTTCTGATCTTGACTGCTTCCGCTTCTCTCATCCCTTCAATATTCCTCCGAGAAAGAGAGAGGGGATTAAGGGTGCGTCCGCGTCTGTCAGATATACAGAGAATATGAATTGATGCACTTACGCTAGTACGATGATGGATGCTGCTCGGTCTGTTGCACTCCGCCAAAAAGTCCTCTTTACATCTGCTCCTTGGTGCTTTGTCTTTTAGATTTCCTCGTCCAGGATACTGCAGAAAGCTTCCCTTTTTATGGTGCTTCTGGTTGCTGGCGATGTTTAAAAGATGGCAACTGGATGCAGCGGGGGGTTGGGTTGTGCAAATATTTAATTGAAACAGCTCACATCAAAGTATAAACGTAATAAAAAATTAAATAAAAATAATGTTAAAAGTATAAGCATAAGAAAATAAGAGACCATAAAACCATTGGTGGTAAAAGTCTATAAAATGTGGGCATAGGGGTCTCCAAGACGCGTTTCGCCGGCTCCCTTTCCAGCTTCATCAATTGGATGCCTCCTATGCTGTAGTGCAGTGTTTTTAAACTGGGTTTTTTCGGCGGGAAATGTTTTGCTCGTTTTTCGGCGGGAAATGTTTCTCTTCTTGCCGTGTTGTTCTGCGCATGCGCGCAGTGTATGATGTCATCCTGATTCTGCTCTATCTCCGGCTGGAAGTGGGTTGGAACCTTCGCATCTGTATTAGCCGGGTGTTTCACTTTCATTTAGATCTTGCAGCAGGGAATATATCCAAAGATGCTTCATACATACAGGGGACTTAGAAAAAAGGGGGGAGAGACATTTGCAGCCTTATCTGGGGGTGTATACATATTGCACAAATATTTCACAAATCATTTACCTCTTATATATATATGGAATATTAAAAATAGAGACACAGGTTATTTTATATAAAAAACATTGGGAACATAGTGGTTGGAACATGGGTATTAGCAATCATATTAGTGTATATTGCTAAATATATACATATTATTGTGGTGGGATTGTGGTCTCAGGTTTGAACACTGGAAATATAATAGTGGAGACATGTGCAACCATGTCTGGGCGTATATACATAATGCACTAAATATTTCACAGGTCGTTTAGAAAACACAAGTTTTTGTATGAAAAGAGTTGGGAACATGGTGGTTGTAACTTGGGTATTCGCAATCATATTGGTGTAGATTGCTGGACATATACATGGTGTGTGTTTTTAAAGGGAAAAACAGCTTTCAGCAACACATCCAATAATATCACACTGATTGGACTCAAGGTTGGCTCACTCCTGGCTCCAATTAGCTCTTGGAGAAGTCATTCGGCTAGGGGTTCACATACTTTTTCCACCCTGCACTGTGAATGTTTACATGTTATGTTCAATAAACACATGAAAACATATAATGTTTGTGTTGTATTATTTTAAGCAGACTGTGTTTTTCAAATTGTTGTGACTTAGATGAAGATCAGAGCACATTTTATGACCAATTCATGCAAAACTCCACGTAATCGCAAAGGGTTCACATACTTTTGCTTGCAACTGTACATCAAGTTGTCATTGCCACTCAGCTACCTGTTTAGTAAATAAACCACTATTAATCTCCTATTGACCTCCTTGATAATTTACGTTCACTGAGTTTCAATAATTCAATGTTATTTTCTTTCCCAGGAATCAAATCTGTGAAAAGGGAAACAAGAACTAATATTCAAGAGGTTGATGAAAAAGATGGATGACTATGAATTCATTCACTAAACTGGCTACCGAAGAACAGTATTAAACAGTGTCTTTCTGGTATTTTCTAGAAAAGCTAGAACATATGAGTCAAAAGATTATGATGAAATGTGTGTAACTGAATTAAATTCATTATCAGGGTTATTCAAAGAGAGCCGAACTGGCTCCGAAATTTCACCAAAAGGTGAATTTCACCATACGGTGCAATTTCGTGTCCATTCAGTTAATCAAAAAGCTGTCAGTTTGCCAAATATTGGTGAATTGCCAGCGTAATACGGTGATTTTCTGAGGCACTGAACTCTGCATAGAGAGCTAATGGTTAATCTATTCAGAGAACACCGAACAGTACTGAAATGTCAACGAAATGGCCTGATTTTCGGTGGTTTTATTTGACAGATTTAAACAGGCAAATCCCATAGGTTTCAATGTAAAAAACAATTCCAGTTTTTATTTTAAATATTTATTCAACCGTTTATTTGTTTCCTTTGCAGCAAAAACTCTGTTTTTTTATTTTTTAGGATCTTTTAGGCATTTTTCGTTGGTTTCAGCAAACTTTTTTCCGATTTATTATAAATTGCGGGGGGGGGGTTCTGTAACAGACCTTTCTATTATTATTATTATTATTATTTATAGAATCTTATATATTATTTCCAGGTATTTTCATGCAGTAGCTTTTTGCAAACATGGTTCGAAAGTTGTTGTGTTTTCTTTTTGTTTTTTTACCCCTGTTCGGCAGCTTGGTGGCTTTTTCTGGTGACTGGTCGGCAGTCTGTTTGATGGGTCGTTGGCTTTTTTCGGATCAATTCGTCAGTTTAGCGGCAGATGCATTTGTTGGGTTTTCGGCGGGTTATCGGATCGATATGGCAGTTTTTCAGCAGTTTTTCGGATGCGATTAGCGTGTCGTTCGCTGCACTTCGGGGACCATGAGGTGAATGCTGAATTCATTGCAGGGTTGGTGAATTTGACTTGCCGAAGTGCAGTGAACGGAAGAGCACCAAAATGTCGGTCACATTTCGGTACTCTCTGAATAACCCTGTGTATATACCAGTACTAAAATCAATCTTCACAGTTAGACAGTAATTTTTACTTCTTTGTTTTAATATGCCTTTTAGAGGTAAGCTATTAAACCTAAGAGGACCACTGTACACATCCTGACCACTTTATATTTTTGAAGTGGTCAGGTGTGAGGCCTGCCCCCCCTTCTATCCCCCCTGTCCAGCAAAACTGGTTGAAAATGCTCGGTAAAGTAGAGTAGTTTCCTCCACCCCACCCAGCGTCATCAGTAGCCGAGGAATTTGAATTTCCAGGCTGTTTATTACTAGTTCGGTTACTGGTGATTTCTGCATGCTGATGTCATTATCTCTGAGACCAAATGAGTTAGCAATCGGTCCAGGTAGGCCACAATGGAGCAGAGCCGAGCTTGCACAGAGCTTCGATCCATAGTTCTGCGCAGGCGCTAGGGAACTTGCATATGTAAGGCTCGCAAGTCCTGTTGCAGTGCATGATTTGAGTTTCCTACGCTAAGCAAGGGAGCACAAATTGCAGCCTTTGCCTAATTATTTAAGGACAAGAAAAAGTACACTCTACTTTTCAGTTGCGTGATGATTTAAGTATCACCTCTATTACAGATAGTTCCATGTGCATGGCATAACCACAGTATTTTAGTCATACTTTTAGGTTTTAAATATTAATACATATTTACAACAATAAATACAAACAAGACGGTGAACCACCTCCCAAATCACACCTTATTATAATATCTGTGCCCCACAGCTGTTATATACCACAGTGGAGGTTTCCCCAACCACCTATGCAATCAACAACAGGTACAGCGCACATTATTCCAATTTGCCTGTGTCAATAATTACATACAACCAGGAGCAGTTCTTATGTTGAATGCCTCGTCCTCAGCATTTGTTAAGGAAAAAAACAAATCTAGAATTGGGTAGTATTTTCAACAAAAAATCGCTTTTCTATAAAGAAGGCGAAGAATCCCACTCACAAATTCAGAAGCCTAATAACAGCTCAAGGTGAATACAAAGGTAGGTGTTTTTCGTCCATCTTCTCAGGTGCCCACACAGTCACACCTTACGTCTCCTAAATCTCTCACTCCAACCACCATCCGGTTCCATAAACGAGAAGAAGATATATTGGGTTTCCCCTAGTGTGTCCTGTTGGATCCAATTTATACAATCAAATATTATAGCCAAATACCCACTTACTCCATGAAGAGCCCACTCTGGCTCTGAACTCAGCGCATGTGGGTTTGAGGAAAAGTCCAACAAACCACCTCCAAACAATGCAGCAAACTTGAAGCAATAAAAGAGCTTCAATATAATCAAACAATTAAAATAACTGGCCAGAGCACATTTTGACGATACAAGGCTTTCTCAGCATGTAATTAACCACACAGGCAAATAGGACTAATTTGAGATATACCTGTTGTTGAATATGCAGTAATAACAAATATTTATTTTTAATACTTAACTACAATATTATTGTCATACCTTTCAGTAATGCATAGTTTTAATCAGCGTGAGAAACTTTATATGTGATCTTCGAAATCAGAAATTTGAGAATTAAATGGATTAGAGATGATGTATAGATGCCTTTTGGGGAAGAATGAAAACTAAGCATTTTGTAACAGTTATTCTTGAACCTAGTTATGACAATTTGTTCTGCATCTTCTGTGAGTTAATAAAGCAATTTTGACATTTTTGCTATTTAGTGGTTTCACTTTAATTTTATGGTCTATTCTTAACCCCTTCACTATCAAGTACTTTGATAACAACAACAAAAATAGCAAAACATATCATATGTCATTTGAAATTAAACTGAACACTAGACGATATTCCTTATCTTGCAATATTTGAAACATAATTTGCATTAAAGCATACAAGCAGTTCTATCCTTTCAATCAAAACAATTAACGCAGTGGATTTAGGTAAACAAAAGAGACCAAATGATGTGTTTGGTCTGGGCTCGAACATAAATAATTGCTTATTAATGGAAAGTGTCATTAGGCCAAGATAATTGACAATAGTTAAACACCTTCATCACTCTTGTCTAGGAAGAACTAATTTCCTATCAGAAACATAAGTTTGTTTAAGTAAGTAATCAGAATTACCAGCATCACCAGGTTGCATAGGAGCGCAAATTGTACAGAAAAGCTTCAGGGATCTGAAGGTTCAGGAAATTCCTGAGCTGAAGAGGAGGAGCTACAGGTGGAGAGGTAGAAAAGATCACCAAATTTTTAAAAAAGAAACAATAAAAGGCTGTCAGCAGCATCTACCTAATTATTTAACGGCAAAAAAACAGTTCTCTTTTCAATAGACTATTCCTTTTAGATTATAATTGTATTTTAGGTTCGATTTACAATGTGTATTAGACATGTTCACAGCACAAAATTTTGTTTTGAACTAATGGATTAGTCCTAAAATGCAATTTATTTAGTTGCTAAAGAAATTCGTTTTCAGTTCTTTAGTATGAAAACTAATTTCATTCATCCAAAAACCAGTGGATACAATTACTATTGTAGTGGCTCCTCAGAGGGCTGAGATCGCTGCTTGTTACAGTATCACTCACTCTCAGCACAATGTGCCAGGCAAAGCTGTTACAGTAACTTACTGCTGCTCATCACAGTGCTCAGAGTTTCAGTAAAACTAGTAAATAATATTTTTATATACAAGAAGTTAGAACTAGGGATGAGCCGAACACTCCCCGAGTTCGGTTCGAGCCCGAACCCGAACTTCCCATTTGTTCGGGACCGAACCCGAACCCGAACACCCATGCAAGTCAATGGGGCTGAAAATTCGGTTTTTTGGAGTGCCCTCCAAGAGGGCATATATGTTACATATTTGCCATAAAAGGTGTATGGGGGTCCGGGTAGTGCCCTGGGGGACAGGAAACAAGGACAAAAAGTTTTAAAAAAACGTTTTTAAAGGGACAGTGAGTTTGCCATGAAATAAGGGTTAAAAATAAAAATGAAAAATTCCTTCAAATATCGTGCCTAAGAGGTCCCCATAACCTGCCCGTGAAGTGGCAGATTTCTAGGATGTATAGAAATATGTAAAAACCAAAAAATGACATTTCAAATGACGGTAAATGCTTTTCCTTTAATCTATCCATAAACAACTGCTTGGGGAGGCAGTCTGTATGAAAAGAGGAGACATTTTCGGACACGCAGAAAAAGTTTACAGATTTTTTGGCGGTGAAAAGCAGGAGAATGGAAACTTCTAGACCAAAAAGCCGATTTGGAAAGTGAGATAAATGGGCAAATTTTTCTGGTTTGGCTATTTTGACCTAGAATTTTCCATTCTCCAGTCATTCTCCTGAGTTTCACCTTTCTCTGAATAACCCTGTCAGGGTTATTCAGAGAGCGGTGAAGAGCAGGAGAATGACTGGAGAATGGAAAATTCTAGGTCAAAATAGCCAAACCAGAAAAATTCTCCCATTTAGGCTAGGGTCAGACTAGCGAATTTTTAACGTGCGATTAGGCGCACTTAATCACGGCCACACTAGCAGCAAATGACGGGCAATGACGGCCAATATACGAAGTACGGTCGCACGAAAGTCCAGCTGCAAACGCAAGTGGAAAATGAACGCATTTTTTCAAGAACGCAGAACCGCTAGTACGGACGTACAGAGTGCGCTGCGTCCACTAGCGGCGTGTGTGTGTGATTTGGAGACGTCAGACCCTGCTCATGTCCGGCCAACATAACGTCCAGACACCCAAAGTTTCCTGGTTTGGATCCGTAAAAAATCCCGCACAAAAATGCGCATCGTAGGACCGTTTTGGCGCAATCCGTGAAAAAATACGGCAATGCGTTCGGACGCACTTTTTTAACGGTTGCTGCGAAAAATGCGTTAGTCTGACCCTAGCCTTATCTCATTTTCCTAATCGGCTATTTGGGCCAGATTGTTCTCTTTTCCTGCCATTCTCCTGGTTTTCACCTTTCCCTGAACAACCCTGAGAGAGAGGTGAAAGCCAGGAGAACTGGCAAGAGAAGAGAACAATCTAGACCAAATAGCCGATTTGGAAAGTGAGATAAATAGGAGAATTTTTCTGGTTTGGCTATTTTGACCTAGAATTTTCCATTCTCCAGTCATTCTCCTGAGTTTCACCTTTCTCTGAATAACCCTGTCAGGGTTATTCAGAGAGCGGTGAAGAGCAGGAGAATGACTGGAGAATGGAAAATTCTAGGTCAAAATAGCCAAACCAGAAAAATTCTCCCATTTAGGCTAGGGTCAGACTAGCGAATTTTTAACGTGCGTTTAGGCGCACTTAATCATGGCCACACTAGCAGCAAATGACGGGCAATGACGGCCAATATACGAAGTACGGTCGCATGAAAGTCCGGCTGCAAACGCAAGTGGAAAATGAAAGCATTTTTTCAAGAACGCAGAACCGCTAGTACGGACGTACAGAGTGCGCTGCGTCCACTAGCGGCGTGTGTGCGTGATTTGGAGACGTCAGACCCTGCTCATGTCCGGCCAACATAACGTCCAGACACCCAAAGTTTCCTGGTTTGGATCCGTAAAAAATCACGCACAAAAATGTGCATCTTATGACCGTTTTCGCGCAATCCGTGAAAAAATACGGCAATGCGTTCAGACGCACTTTTTGACGGTCGCTGCGAAAAATGCGTTAGTCTGACCCTAGCTTTATCTCATTTTCCTAATCGGCTATTTGGTCCAGATTGTTCTCTTTTCCTGCCATTCTCCTGGTTTTCACCTTTCTCTGAACAACCCTGAGAGAGGTGAAAGCCAGGAGAACTGGCAAGAGAAGAGAACAATCTAGACCAAATAGCCGATTTGGAAAGTGAGATAAATGGGAGAATTTTTCTGGTTTGGCTATTTTGACCTAGAATTTTCACTTCTCCAGTTATTCTCCTGCTTTTCACCGCTCTCTGAATAACCCTGTGAATGTTTAATCCCGAGGTGAAAAATAACATTGCTTTAGATTTTTTTCAAACACTAGTTAAATGCAGCATATTAGGATGTTTTAGGGAAATTAATTCTCAAATCAGAAGCAGACACCACCCCACCCTCAGTATATTGTACAATGTATCAAATTGATTACCAGACTAAAAACACCTGGTGTTATGCCCGTTTGTGAACAGAGGTCATTTAGGCTAGGGTCAGACGAAAGCAGTTTTAATGTGCGTTTAGACGCACGAAATCACGGCCGTGCTAGCAGCAAATGACGTCCAATGCCGGGGAACACACGAAGTACGGCCGCACGAAAGTTCGTCCGCGCAACGCAAGTGGCAAACGAACGCATTTTTTCTAGAACGTCAAACCTCTAGTACTGACGTACAGAGTGCGCTGCGTCGGCTAGAGGCATGTGTGCGTGATTGGGAGACGTCAGACGCTGCTAATGTCCGGCCAACATAACGTCCAGACACAAAAAGTGTTTTATTGATGATCCGTACAAAATCACGGACGAAAAGGCGTATCGTATGACCGCTATCGCGTACTCCGTGAAAAAATGCGTCCATTCGTTCAAACGCACTTTTTCACAGACAACGCGAAAATGCGTTCGTCTGACCCTAGCCTTAGAGTTGATAATCTTTCCAGGTACACATTAGTTTTTAATTCGATATCTAATAAACCGTTGCTTATAATATTCTGCAGTAAAGAGTCTCTTTATTTCTAGATTTTTTTAGTATTTTTTTAAGCATTTTCTATACTTTTTTCAAAATTTCTTTTTTTTTCGAAACCGAACCGAACACGCCCAAAAAGTTCGAAATTCGCGAACTTTCGAACTGCCAAAGTTCGGGTCGAACTCCGAACCGTCCGAACCCGAACAGCTCATCCCTAGTTAGAACAATATTATTCCCTTGTTTTACTGAAACTCTGAGCGCTGTTACAGTCAGTTACTGTAACAGCTGAGCCTGATACATTGTACTGAGAGATAATATAATAAGCAGCCGATCTCAGCGCTCACAGCCACTGGATTTAAAGGGCTAAAAAAAAGGCTCCTTTCCGTATAATGTATAGAACATCCTCCTGCATTAATTACCCCTCTCTGTATAATGTATACAACATCCACCTGCATTAATTAATGCCCCTCTCTGTATTAAACATCTTACTGCATTGGCATGTGGAGGGTGCAGAACTTCGGAATACAATGCTTATCCAGCACAGGAGAGGAAACTTTTACTAAAACTTTGTATCTCTGTGGGGGAGGCACAGGAATATAAAAGCAGGGGAGAGGGAAAATATTAACGTAAATTGGTCTGAAAGCTCAGAGAAGAGATGACTGGTGCAAATTGATTTTTATAATAAAATAAAGCACTTTAAATCTAGGGAAAACATTCAAATAAATCACACTGAAGGCTTATAATTACAGAGCAACTGTGAGAGCTGGATACTAAATGTATCAGACGTAAAAAAAACTTTATAACAAGCAGCACCGGGAGAGGAGAGGGACTTTATATAAAACGTGTATTATAGATGAGGAAAGGGGGATAGTGCTCCTGGATAATATAAAATGTATCAGACCTAAGCCCCTATTATGCAGAGAGGGAGGGGAGATAATAACACACGTTTTATAAAGTCCCTCTCTTCTCCCAGCGCTGCTTGTTATAAAGGGGTTTTTACTAGGGTTGCACCGATACCGATACTAGTATCGATATCGGTGCCGATACCGGGTACTGCAGGAGTACTTGGTACTCGTGCAGTACCCCAATATTTTTTTCCGATACCGGAAGCCGGCATTGAGCCGGCTTGCCGGCATCCTAGGGGCTTGGGCGGCTGTCCGAATGCTCTATCGGCATTCGGACAGGCCCTGCAGCTGCTCACCCCACTTTGTTTATACTTACCTTCCTTTAGCGATGCCGGGAAAGTCTTTGCGCGCGCTCCTTGGAGGGTCCCCAGCCGCGACCACGTGGGACCATGCGATCGTGGCTGGGGTCCTTCCAACGAGCGCACACGGGGAAACATTCCCGGCATCGCTAAAGGAAAATAAGTATAAAAAAGTGGGGTGAGCAGCTGCAGGGCCTGTCCGAATGCCGATAGAGCATTCAGAGAGCCCTGCAGCTCACTCTCCGCTCATACTTACCTTCCTTTAGCGACGCCGGGAAAGTTTCCCCGCATCCACTCGTTGGAAGGACCCCAGCCGCGATCACATGGTCTCACGTGGTCGCGGCTGGGGACCTTCCAAGGAGCGCGCGTGCACGAAGACTTTCCCGGCGTCGCTAAAGGAAGTAAGTATGAGCGGAGAGTGAGCTGGGGGCATATCCATGAGCTGGGGGGCATATCCATGAGCTGGGGGGCAAATCCATGTGCTGGGGCATTTCCATGTGCTGGGGGGCATTATCCATGAGCTGGGGGGCATTATCCATGAGCTAGGGGGGCATTATCCATGTGCTGGGGCATTTCCATGAGCTGGGGGGAATTTCCATGAGCTGGGGGCATATCCATGAGCTGGGGGGCATATCCATGTCCTGGGGGGCATTATCCATGAGCTGGGGGCAAATCCATGTGCTGGGGGGCATTTCCATGTGCTGGGGGCATTATCCATGAGCTGGGGGGCATTATCCATGAGCTGGGGGGCATTATCCATGTGCTGGGGCATTTCCATGAGCTGGGGGCATATCCATGAGCTGGGGGCATATTTCCATGAGCTGGGGGCATATTTCCATGAGCTGGGGGCATATCCATGAGCTGGGGGCATATCCATGTCCTGGGGGCATTATCCATGAGCTGGGGGAAATCCATGTGCTGGGGGCATTTCCATGTGCTGGGGGGCATTATCCATGAGCTGGGGGGCATACCCATGAGCTGGGGGCATATCCAGGAGCTGGGGGCATTTCCACAAGCTGGGGGGCAATATCCACGAGCTGGGGGCAAATCCATGAGCTGGGACAGTATCCATGAGCTGGGGGGCAGTATCCATGAGCTGGGGGGCAGTATCCATGAGCTGGGGGCATATCCATGAGCTGGGGGGCATATCCATGAGCTGGCGGGCATATCCATGTCCTGGGGGGCATTATCCATGAGCTGGGGGCAAATCCATGTGCTGGGGGGCATTTCCATGTGCTGGGGGGCATTATCCATGAGCTGGGGGGCATTATCCATGAGCTGGGGGGCATTATCCATGTGCTGGGGCATTTCCATGAGCTGGGGGGCATATCCATGAGCTGGGGGGCATATTTCCATGAGCTGGGGCATATTTCCATGAGCTGGGGCATATCCATGAGCTGGGGGGCATATCCATGTCCTGGGGGCATTATCCATGAGCTGGGGGAAATCCATGTGCTGGGGGGCATTTCCATGTGCTGGGGGCATTATCCATGAGCTGGGGGGCATACCCATGAGCTGGGGGCATATCCAGGAGCTGGGGGCATTTCCACAAGCTGGGGGGCAATATCCACGAGCTGGGGGGCAAATCCATGAGCTGGGACAGTATCCATGAGCTGGGGGGCAGTATCCATGAGCTGGGGGGCAGTATCCATGAGCTGGGGCATATCCATGAGCTGGGGGGCATATCCATGAGGTCTGTTCTTATTGGAAAGCGGTCACATGACATAAGATAAAAGTATCGGTACTCGGTATCGGTGAGTACTTGAACAAAAGTATCTGTACTCGTACTTGGTCTTAAAAAAGTGGTATCGGTGCATCCCTAGTTTTTACTATCCAGCCCTCCTCTGTCATTAGCTTTCAGTGTGATTTATTTGAATGTTTTCCTTCTCCAGCTGCTTTTATCATCTTGTCTGCCTCATAGACATGCAAGGGGTAAGTAAAGGTTTCCTCTCCTGTGCTGGCTGTCTGTGCTGCGAGTGAGTATTCTGGAGCTCTATCACTGTCAGATTTTCGGGTAGGGGTCGGGAAGGATTACACATACAAACTTTTCTGTAGCTTTGCAATGTAGCGTTCAATACTGGTCTCCTTCACTCATCAATGTAATATCATAAGAAGGACTGAAACTAAAATGTAGTGTATTTTATTTTAGTTTCTTTCATTTTTTGTACTGAGCAGTTTCGTATCTCTTGAGTCATACTAAAACTAAATTATCCCAAAATTCGGACTAAATCGTTTTAGTACTAAAACGAATGCACATGTCTAATGTGTATAGTATATCTGGTATCATTGAAAAGATCAGTTAATGACCTTTCCAATCATACTTTCACTTACTGTAACTTTGTGGTTTAGCACATAGGATTCTAAAGAACGTCCCCTCCTTCACAGATTCATTCAAATCAATGCTGGGTTAACTGTAGTGTTGATGTATTTACACACAGAAATGATTAGGACATTGTGTTGGTGGTGTAACCACAGTGAGGTCATACTATGGCAAATTGGCACCCTGCTACAGAGATCAGTAGACAGGTGGTCGCACCACTTCCTGTAAGCTGCTGTAGCTCGTAACTGCCTGGAAGCAGCTAATTATTATTATTTTTTAAGCGCCAATGCATTCTGCAGTGCTGTACAAAGGTAAAATGGGTAATGACAAGACAATCCTACAATATACCAAAAGGGCAAGTGAATATTTCACCAAAAGGAGGAATTTATGGCCATATTGATGTGGAAACTTACAATTTAGATGGGTGGAGGGTTGAGAAACAGGAGGGGAGGACTGCAAGGAAGAGAATAATGTTAATGCAGAGAGAGATGAGGAGAGTTATTGGATAGGTTGAATACTTTATTACAGAGTTATGTGGTAGGCTTCCCTAAACAGAAGTGTTTTTGGGAGCATTTAAAAGAAGCTAGATTAGGGGGAGTCTGACAGTGTGAGGAAGTGTCTTCTATGGGGTTGGCACCAAACAAGAAAGTCCTGTAATCTGCCATGTGAAGAGGTAATAATTGAAGATACCAGAAGCAGATCATTGTCGGATCTTAGGGGTGGGCTGTAGCACATTGCAGGGTAATTCAAAGAGATCCGAATTGCTTGACAAAGGTAATCGAACGCTGAAAATCAGCATTCGCTTGCCTTTCTTGGCCATTCGGCTATCCAGAGAGCAGGCAATTCGCCAAATCCTGGCAAATTGCCTGCACATACGGTGCCTGTTTGGTGCCTGTTCGAGGGCAGTGAAATCCCCATGAAAAAGCACTGCTTCGGCTATTCAGAAAACGAAAACCAGCAGTGAAAGGTTCCCGAAATGCCCTGCCATTCAGTGGTTTCATGCGGCAGATTTATTCAGGAGAATCCCATAGGCTTCAATGTTAAAAATATTCCCGTTTTAATTCAATATTTAATAAACTGTTCATTATAAAATTCTACAGTAAAGAGTCTCTTTATTTATAGATTTTTAGGCTATTTTAAGCATTTTTCTGGATTATTTTGTTTTAAAAGTCTTATTTTTTTTATTTTTTTTAAGTTTACTTATTTTTTCTGTAACAAACCTTTTTATTATCATTCATTGGATCTCATATGTAAATTTCAGACATTTTCGCTCAGTAGTTTCTTTGCAAACAGCGTTTCACTTTTCACTCATTCAAGCAAACTGTTTCCCTAATTTATTCACTGCCTTCTACAGTGTCGGCTTTTTCCGGCGGCTGCGCTGTTTGTGATCGGCTCCTGCTCGGGTTTTTCCGGCGTCTTCGACTGGTTAATTCAGATGTTTTTGTGGGTTTTCGGCGTGCATTCGCCGGGTTTTCGGCAGGTTTTCGGCGGGTTTTCGGCATCTTTTCCCTGCACTTCGACAGCCCTGTGGTGCTTGCTGAATACACTGCAGGGTAGCCAAAATGGGAAAGCCGATTTGCACCAAATTGAAGAGAGTGAAAAGTCACTGAACGTGCGGTGACTTTTCGAATCTCTTTGAATAAGCCTGTAGGTGATTATTGAGGACAGGATGTGGAGCATGGCATTAATAAGGGATTTGTAGATTAGGGTGAGTAATTTGAATTTAATTCTGCTCTGGACCAGGATCCAGATTAGGGGTTTACAAGGAGGTGCCGCAGAGCCAGAATGACGGGTGAGATGGATATATCGGGCTAATGCGTTTAGGACCGGCTGCAAAAGGGAGAGGCAGGATAGATAAAGGCCAGTCAGGCAGTGGCTGCAGTAGTCTAGGCGGGCGAATATAAAAGAGTGGATAAGATTCTTGGTGGTGGCAGCAGTGAGAAATCTTCATAGGCTTAAAAAGAAATTAACTTATTTTGCATTTTTTTCTAAATATAAGATCCAACTTGAAACCATGTAGAATTCAAAAACTAAAAATATAAAAAATATTTACTAAAAGTTATTTTTTAAGACTTTAGGTATTACTGTTACTTAAAAATAATTGTGCAATTTTGAAAGGCAAGAGGCTCTGTGGAGCAACAGATAGTGCATTACATTAGAGTAATTCAAAGATTGTGGGTTTGAGTTTCACCAGAGTTGTTTTTTTGGGTCTCAGTAGACGTCACTGAGATGTATCTTTAGTAGAACGAAACCATGAAGTCATAAGCCAATTTTTAAGAAGACGGAACTATGCTGAAAAATATAAGTATGAACAAAAAATAGGGATCATCCTGGAGAAATTTGAAGAACGGGGATAAAAGATGGAAGAACTTGTGGAAACAAGAAATCAAGTTGGAGAGTTAGATAGAGAACAACTAATAACGACTAGAAATAAAGCTAGTGGTGGACTAACTAAAAATCTTGTTGGTATATGACTATAACTCAGAGAATAGAAAAATCAGGCAAATAATCAATAAATATAGGTGGATATTAAAGCAAGACCACAACTTGGAAAAAATTGTAAGAGAAGTACCGAGGTTTGCATGTAGGGGAGCCAATAACATCAAAAGTATGCTAATGAGAAGCTCTATTAGGAATAAACCTCAACCAACATTTTTGGGAGGAACAAAGGGTTTTTATGGATGTGATGGATGCCTGAATTGCAAGGTGACTAACAGGGTTATTCAGAGAGAGGTGAAAACCAGGAGAATAACTGGAGAAGTGAAAATTCTAGGTCAAAATAGACGATTTGGAAAGTGAGATAAATGGGAGAATGTTTTCTGCTTTGGCTATTTTGACCTAGAATTTTCGCTTCTCCAGTCATTCTCCTGGTTTACACCTCTCTCTGAATAACCTTGTAAGACAAAAAAGGCATACAGGGTTATTCAGAGAAAGGTGAAACTCATGGGTAATGGCAGGAGAAGAGAACAATCTAGACCAAATAGCCGATTTGGAAAGTGAGATAAATGAGAGAATTTTTCTGGTTTGGCTATTTTGACGTAGAATTTTCACTTCTCCAGTGATTCTCCTGAGTTTCACCATTCTTTGAATATACCTGATATTATTCAATATCCAGAGGAAGATGAGGGTCGAAAGTATAAGATTCAAGATTTCATTAAACGTAGAAGTAAACAAGTGATCTATATGATCGCATGGCTTTTTATCTCACTTTTTGTCCTCCACCACAACACTTGTAAGTATATATGAGTAAAAAAAGGATTTCTATCGTCCTGTCAACTTTAATTACGTATTAGATATGTTTTATGGGTTTGACTATGATAATTATCTGTGTTGAGACAATCTTATTGGCTAATAGATGTGTCAGAGGTTTAATAAAAGAACTGACTGGACAAAGACACGTCAGGTATTTCAAACAAGAACATTGTGTCTGCTTTCTGTATCTCCGCTCAGAGCGTGTTTTCAATCAGATACAATGCTATAAAATCCTTATGAGGACAAGCTCCCAATTCTGCAGAGGGTTAAAAACTAACTCTTTCAGAAGTCCAATGCATGACATTTAAAGTTGACAAATGGTCTATATATAATTATAAAACTTCAGAGATCTCAAAATAAGTTCAGCTATTTTGGATATTTTATTGAAATTTGTGGTCCAACTTGAGATGTTGAAGAATCAAAAACTAATATTTACAAATCTTTTACAAAAAGTGATATTCTAAGGTTTCGAGTATTACTGTTACTGGGAAAAAAAACGTACTACTGCGCTATTGCATTACATGAGGCTCTGTGGTGCAATGGGTAGTGCATTGGACTTCTAGAATATAAAAACAATCCAAAGATTGTGGGTTTGAGTCCCACCTGAGTCATCTTTTGGATATCAGTAGACATATTTGTGAGGTATCTTTAGTAGATCGAAACCATGAAGTATCGTAAATGCAAAAATAAAGGCATTACTTTGTGTTAAACTGATGTAGTATGAAGTGCAATTATAAAACTTCATAGACTTCACACAAATAAAGCTATTTTGAATATTTTATTGTAAATTTATGGTCCAACTTGAGATGTTGTAGAACCCAAAAATTCCAAATCTTTTTACAAAAAGTGATAGTCTAAGGTTTTGAGTATTACTGTTACTGAAAAAGACCCCTACTACTGCACTTCCAAATTGCATGAGGCTCTGTGGCACAACTGATAGCCCATTGGACTTCTAAAATATTATAGCGATTCAAAGGTTGTAGGTTCGAGTGCCACCTGGGTAAGCTTTCAAATATCAATTCTGTAGATATCTTTGAAAAGTATCTTTATTAGATCGAAACCATGAAGTATCGTAAATGCAAATATAAAGGCATTACTTTGTGTTAAACTGATGTAGTATGAAGTGCAATTATAAAACTTCATAGATTTAACACAAGTGAAGCTATATTGGTTATTTTCTTGTAAATTTATGGTCCAACTTAAGATGTTGTGAAACCCAAAACAAAAATTTCCAATTTTTTTTACAAGAAGTGATATTCTAAGGTTTTTGAGTATTACTGTTACTAGAAAAAAAACACTACTACTGCGCTGTTGAAACACATGAGACTCTGAGGCGCTATGGATAGCACATTGGACTTCTAAAATATTGAAGCAAATCAAAAGTTGTGGATTTGAGTACCACCAGAGTAAGCTTTTGGATATCTTTGTGATGTATCTTTAGTAGATCGAAACCATGAAGTATCGTAAATGCAAATGTATAGGCATTACTTTGTGTTTAACTGATGTAGTATGAAGTGCAAATATAAAACTTCATAGATTTCAAACAAATAAAGCTGTTTTGGATGTTTTATTGTAAATTTATGGTCCAACTTGAGATGTTGTAGAACCCAAAACTAAAATTTCCAAATCTTTTACAAAAAGTGATATTCTAAGGTTTTGAGTCTTACTGTTACTGAAAAAAACCTACTACTGCAGTCTTGAAAAGCATGAAGCTCTATTGCGCAATTGATAGCGCATTGGATAGCGTGTTGGATTTCTAGAATATTGAAGCAATTCAAAGGTTGTGGGTTCAAGTCCCACCTGAGTCAACTTTTGGATATCATTGTGAGGTAGCTTTAGCAAATCGAAACCGTGAAGTATCGCAAATACAAATATAAAGGCATTACTTTGTGTTAAACTGATGTAGTATGAAGAGCAATTATAAAACTTTATAGATTTCACACAAATAATGCTATTTTGGATATTTTATTGTAAATTTATGGTCCAACTTGAGATGTTGTAGAACCCAAAACTAAAATTTCCAAATCTTTTTACAAAAAGTGATATTCTAAGGTTTTGAGTCTAACGGTTACTGAAAAAAAACCTACTACTGTGCTCTTCAAAAGCATGAGGCTCTGTGGTGCAATGGATAGCACAATGGATTTCTAGAATATTGTAGCAATTCAAAGGTTGTGGGTTCAAGTGCAACCTGAGTCAGCTTTGGAATATCAGTAGATATCTTTGCGAGGTAGCTTTAGCAGATCGAAACCATGAAGAATGGACTTCTAGAATATTGAAGCAATGCAAAGGTTCTAGGTTCGAGTCCCACCTGAGTCAGCTTTAGGATATCAGAAGATATCTTTGTGAGGTAGCTTTAGCAGATCGAAACATGAAGTATGGACTTCTGAATATTGAAGCAATACAAAGGTTGTGGGTTTGAGTCCCACCTGAGTCAGCCTTTAGATATCTTTGTGAGGTATCTTTTGAAGATCGAAACCATGAAGTATCATAAATGCAAATATAACGGCATTACTTTGTGTTAAACTGATGTAGTATGAAGTGCAATTATAAAACTTTATAGATTTCACACAAATAATGCTATTTAGGAAATTTTATTGTAAATTTATGGTCCAACTTGAGATGTTGTAGAAACCAGAACTAATATTTCCAAATCTTTTACAAAAAGTGATATTCTAAGGTTATGAGTCTAACAGTTACTGAAAAAATCCTACTACAACACTCTAGAAGTGCATGAGGCTCTGTGGCGCAATGGATAGCGCATTTGACTTCTAGAATATTGAAGCAATTCAAAGGTTTTGGGATCGAGTCCAACATGAGTCAGCTTTTGGATATCAGTAGATATCTTTGTGAGGTAGCTTTAGCAGATCGAAACCATGAAGTATGGACTTCTAGAATATTCAAGCGATGCAAAGGTTGTGGGTTTGAGTCCCACCTGAGTCAGCTTTAGGATATCAGAAGATATCTTTGTGAATTAGCTTTAGCAGATCGAAACATGAAGTATGGACTACTGAATATTGAAGCAATGCAAAGGTTGTGGTTTTGAGTCCCACCTGAGTCAGCTTTTAAATATCTTTGTGAGTTATCTTTTGTAGATTTAAACCATGAAGTATCATAAATGCAAATATAACGGCATTACTTTGTGTTAAACTGATGTAGTATGAAGTGCAATTATAAAACTTTAAAAATTTCACGCAAATAATGCTATTTTGGATATTTTATTGTAAATTTATGGTCCAACTTGAGATGTTGTAGAACCCAAAACTAAAATTTCCAAATCTTTTTACAAAAAGTGATATTCTAAGGTTATGAGTCTAACAGTTACTTAAAAAATCCTTCGACAACACTCTTGAAAAGCATGAGGCTCTGTGGCGCAATGGATAGCGCATTGGACTTCTAGAATATTGAAGCAATTCAAAGGTTGTGGGTTCGAGTCCCACCTGAGTCAGCTTTTGGATATCAGTAGATATCTTTGTGAGGTAGCTTTAGCAGATCGAAACATGAAGTATGGACTTCTGAATATTGAAGCAATACCAAGGTTGGGGGTTCGAGTCCCACCTGAGTCAGCTTTTAGATCTCTTTGTGAGGTATCTTTTGTAGATCGAAACCGTCAGACTCAAAACCTTAGAATATCACTTTTTGTAAAAAGATTTAGAAATTTTAGTTTTGGGTTCTACAACATCTCAAGTTGGACCATAAATTTTCAATACAATATCCTAAATATTGAAGCAATGCAAAGGTTGTGGATTCGAGTCCCACCTGAGTCAGCTTTTAGATCTATTTGTGAGATATCTTTTGTAGATCGAAGCCATGAAGTATCGTAAAATGCAAATATAACGGCATTACTTTGTGCTAAACTGATGTAGTATGAAGTGCAATTATAAAACTTTAAAAATTTCACGCAAATAATGCTATTTTGGATATTTTATTGTAAATTTATGGTCCAACTTGAGATGTTGTAGCACCCAAAACTAAAATTCCAAATCTTTTTACAAAAAGTGATATTCTACAGGTTATGAGTCTAACAGTTACTGAAAAAATCCTACTACAACACTCTTGAAAAGCATGAGGCTCTGTGGCGCAATGGATAGCGCATTGGACTTCTAGAATAAATGAAGCAATTCAAAGGTTGTGGGTTCGAGTCCCACCTGAGTCAGCTTTTGGATATCAGTAGATATCTTTGTGAGGTAGCTTTAGCAGATCGAAACATGAAGTATGGACTTCTGAATATTGAAGCAATACAAAGGTTGTGGTTCAAGTCCCACCTGAGTCAGCCTTTTAGATATCTTTGTGAGTTATCTTTTGTAGATCGAAACCATGAAGTATCATAAATGCAAATATAACGGCATATACTTTGTGTTAAACTGATGTAGTATGAAGTGCAATTATAAAACTTTAAAAAATTTCACGCAAATAATGCTATTATGGATATTTTATTGTAAATTTATGGTCCAACTTGAGATGTTGTAGAACCCAAAAAAAAAATTTCCAAATCTTTTTACAAAAAGTGATATTCTAAGGTTATGAGTCTAACAGTTACTTAAAAAATCCTACGACAACACACTTGAAAATCATGAGGGTCTGTGGCGCAATGGATAGCAAATTGGACTTCTAGAATATTGAAGCAATTCAAAGGTTGTGGGTTCGAGTCCCACCTGAGTCAGCTTTTGGATATCAGTAGATATCTTTGTGAGGTAGCTTTAGCAGATCGAAACATGAACTATGGACTTCTGAATATTGAAGCAATACAAAGGTTGGGGGTTCGAGTCCCACCTGAGTCAGCTTTTAGATCTCTTTGTGAGGTATCTTTTGTAGATCGAAACCGTCAGACTCAAAACCTTAGAATATCACTTTTTGTAAAAAGATTTAGAAATTTTAGTTTTGGGTTCTACAACATCTCAAGTTGGACCATAAATTTTCAATACAATATCCTAAATATTGAAGCAATGCCAAGGTTGTGGATTCGAGTCCCACCTGAGTCTGCTTTTAGATATCTTTGTGAGGTATCTTTTGTAGATCGAAACCATGAAGTATCGTAAAATGCAAATATAACGGCATTACTTTGTGTTAAACTGATGTAGTATGAAGTGCAATTATAAAACTTTAAAAATTTCACGCAAATAATGCTATTTTGGATATTTTATTGTAAATTTATGGTCCAACTTGAGATGTTGTAGAACCCAAAACTAAAATTTCCAAATCTTTTTACAAAAAGTGATATTCTAAGGTTATGAGTCTAACAGTTACTTAAAAAATCCTACGACAACACTCTTGAAAAGCATGAGGCTCTGTGGCGCAATGGATAGCGCATTGGACTTCTAGAATATTGAAGCATTCAAGAGTTGTGGGTTCCGAGTCCCACCTGAAGTCAGCTTTTGGATATCAGTAGATATCTTTGTGAGGTAGCTTTAGCAGATCGAAACATGAAGTATGGACTTCTGAATATTGAAGCAATACAAAGGTTGGGGGTTCGAGTCCCACCGGAGTCAGCTTTTAGATCTCTTTGTGAGGTATCTTTTAGATCGAAACCGTCAGACTCAAAACCTTAGAATATCACTTTTTGTAAAAAGATTTAGAAATTTTAGTTTTGGGTTCTACAACATCTCAAGTTGGACCATAAATTTTCAATACAATATCCTAAATATTGAAGCAATGCAAAGGTTGTGGATTCGAGTCACACCTGAGTCAGCTTTTAGATATCTTGTGAGGTATCTTTTGTAGAGTCGACCATGAAGTATCGTAAAATGCAAATATAACGGCATTACTTTGTGCTAAACTGATGTAGTATGAAGTGCAATTATAAAACTTTAAAAATTTCACGCAAATAATGCTATTTTGGATATTTTATTGTAAATTTATGGTCCAACTTGAGATGTTGTAGCACCCAAAACTAAAATTTCCAAATCTTTTTACAAAAAGTGATATTCTAAGGTTATGAGTCTAACAGTTACTGAAAAAATCCTACTACAACACTCTTGAAAAGCATGAGGCTCTGTGGCGCAATGGATAGCGCATTGGACTTCTAGAATAATGAAGCAATTCAAAGGTTGTGGGTTCGAGTCCCACCTGAGTCAGCTTTTGGATATCAGTAGATATCTTTGTGAGGTAGCTTTAGCAGATCGAAACATGAAGTATGGACTTCTGAATATTGAAGCAATACAAAGGTTGTGGGTTCGAGTCCCACCTGAGTCAGCCTTTAGATATCTTTGTGAGTTATCTTTTGTAGATCGAAACCATGAAGTATCATAAATGCAAATATAACGGCATTACTTTGTGTTAAACTGATGTAGTATGAAGTGCAATTATAAAACTTTAAAAATTTCACGCAAATAATGCTATTTTGGATATTTTATTGTAAATTTATGGTCCAACTTGAGATGTTGTAGAACCCAAAACTAAAATTTCCAAATCTTTTTACAAAAAGTGATATTCTAAGGTTATGAGTCTAACAGTTACTTAAAAAATCCTACGACAACACACTTGAAAATCATGAGGGTCTGTGGCGCAATGGATAGCACATTGGACTTCTAGAATATTGAAGCAATTCAAAGGTTGTGGGTTCGAGTCCCACCTGAGTCAGCTTTTGGATATCAGTAGATATCTTTGTGAGGTAGCTTTAGCAGATCGAAACATGAAGTATGGACTTCTGAATATTGAAGCAATACAAAGGTTGGGGGTTCGAGTCCCACCTGAGTCAGCTTTTAGATCTCTTTGTGAGGTATCTTTTGTAGATCAAAACCGTCAGACTCAAAACCTTAGAATATCACTTTTTGTAAAAAGATTTAGAAATTTTAGTTTTGGGTTCTACAACATCTCAAGTTGGACCATAAATTTTCAATACAATATCCTAAATATTGAAGCAATGCCAAGGTTGTGGATTCGAGTCCCACCTGAGTCTGCTTTTAGATATCTTTGTGAGGTATCTTTTGTAGATCGAAACCATGAAGTATCGTAAAATGCAAATATAACGGCATTACTTTGTGTTAAACTGATGTAGTATGAAGTGCAATTATAAAACTTTAAAAATTTCACGCAAATAATGCTATTTTGGATATTTTATTGTAAATTTATGGTCCAACTTGAGATGTTGTAGAACCCAAAACTAAAATTTCCAAATCTTTTTACAAAAAGTGATATTCTAAGGTTATGAGTCTAACAGTTACTTAAAAAATCCTACGACAACACTCTTGAAACGTATGAGGCTCTGTTGGGCAATGGATAGCGCATTGGACTTCTAGAATATTAAGCAATTCAAAGGTTGTGGTCAGCTTTTGGATATCAGTAGATATCTTTGTGAGGTAGCTTTAGCAGATCGAAACATGAAGTATGGACTTCTGAATATTGAAGCAATACAAAGGTTGGGGGTTCGAGTCCCACCTGAGTCAGCTTTTAGATCTCTTTGTGAGGTATCTTTTGTAGATCGAAACCGTCAGACTCAAAACCTTAGAATATCACTTTTTGTAAAAAGATTTAGAAATTTTAGTTTTGGGTTCTACAACATCTCAAGTTGGACCATAAATTTTCAATACAATATCCTAAATATTGAAGCAATGCCAAGGTTGTGGATTCGAGTCCCACCTGAGTCAGCTTTTAGATATCTTTGTGAGGTATCTTTTGTAGATCGAAACCATGAAGTATCGTAAAATGCAAATATAACGGCATTACTTTGTGTTAAACTGATGTAGTATGAAGTGCAATTATAAAACTTTAAAAATTTCACGCAAATAATGCTATTTTGGATATTTTATTGTAAATTTATGGTCCAACTTGAGATGTTGTACAACCCAAAACTAAAATTTCCAAATCTTTTTACAAAAAGTGATATTCTAAGGTTATGAGTCTAACAGTTACTTAAAAAATCCTACGACAATACTCTTGAAAAGCATGAGGCTCTGTGGTGCAATGGATAGCGCATTGGACTTCTAGAATAATGAAGCAATTCAAAGGTTGTGGGTTCGAGTCCCACCTGTGTCAGCTTTAGGATATCAGTAGATATCTTTGTGAGGTAGCTTTAGCAGATCGAAACATGAAGTATGGACTTCTGAATATTGAAGCAATACAAAGGTTGTGGGTTCGAGTCCCACCTGAGTCAGCCTTTAGATATCTTTGTGAGTTATCTTTTGTAGATCGAAACCATGAAGTATCATAAATGCAAATATAACGGCATTACTTTGTGTTAAACTGATGTAGTATGAAGTGCAATTATAAAACTTTAAAAATTTCACGCAAATAATGCTATTTTGGATATTTTATTGTAAATTTATGGTCCAACTTGAGATGTTGTAGAACCCAAAACTAAAATTTCCAAATCTTTTTACAAAAAGTGATATTCTAAGGTCATGAGTCTAACAGTTACTTAAAAAATCCTACGACAACATTCTTGAAAATCATGAGGGTCTGTGGCACAATGGATAGCGCATTGGACTTCTAGAATATTGAAGCAATTCAAAGGTTGTGGGTTCGAGTCTCACCTGAGTCAGCTTTTGGATATCAGTAGATATCTTTGTGAGGTAGCTTTAGCAGATTGAAACATGAAGTATGGACTTCTGAATATTGAAGCAATACAAAGGTTGGGGGTTCGAGTCCACCTGAGTCAGCTTTTAGAGATTCTCTTTGTGAGGTATCTTTTGTAGATCGAAACCGTCAGACTCAAAACCTTAGAATATCACTTTTTGTAAAAGATTTAGAAATTTTAGTTTTGGGTTCTACAAATCTCAAGTTGGATCATAATTTTCAAATACAATATCCTAAATATTGAAGCAATGCAAGGTTGTGGATTCGAGTCCCACCTGAAGTCAGCTTATAGATATCTGTTGTGAGGTATCTTTTGTAGATCGAAACCATGAAGTATCGTAAAAATGCAATATAAACGACATTACTTTGTGTTTAAACTGATGTAGTATGAAGTGCAATTATAAAACTTTAAAATTTCACGCAAATAATGCTATTTTGGATATTTTATTGTAAATTTATGGTCCAACTTGAGATGTTGTAGAACCAAAACTAAAATTTCCAAATCTTTTTAACAAAAAAGTGATATTCTAAGGTTATGAGTCTAACAGTTACTTTAAAAATCCCTACCGCAACATTGGTTGAAAAGCATGGGGCTCTGTGGCGCAATGGATAGCGCATTGGACTTCTAGAATCATTTGAAGATTTCAAAGGTTGTGGGTTCGAGTCCCACCTGAGTCAGCTTTTGATATAGTAGATATCGTTGTGAGGTAGCTTTAGCAGATCGAAACATGAAGGATGGACTTCTGAATATTGAAGCATAAACAAAGGTTGGGGGTTCGAGTCCCACCTGAGTCAGCCTTTAGATATCTTTGTGAGTTATCTTTTGTAGATCGAAACCATGAAGTATTAAATGCAAATATAACGGCATTACTTTGTGTTAAACTGATGTAGTTGAAGTGCAGTTATAAAACTTTAAAAATTTTCACGCAAATAATGCTATTTTGGATATTTTAATTGTAAATTTATGGTCCAACTTGAGAATGTTGTAGAAACCAAAGACTAAATTCCAAATCTTTTTAACAAAGTGATGATTCTAAGGTTATGGAGTCTAACAGTTACTTAAAAAATCCCTACGACAACACCCTTGAATAATCATGAGGGCTGTGGCGCAATGGATAGCGCATTGGACTTCTAGAATATTGAAGCAATTCAAACGGTTGTGGGTTCGAGTCCCACGAGTCAGCTTTTGGATATCAGTAGATATCTTTGTGAGGTAGCTTTAGCAGATCGAAACATGAAGTTATGGACTTCTGAATATTGAAGCAATAAAAGGTTGTGGGTTCGAGTCTCGTGAGTCAGCCTTTAGATATCGTATCCTGAGAGAGCAGAAAAGGCACCGAGCAGATCCATAACCCGGGGTAAGGAGGTGGGGGGGTCTGTCAGGGAGAGAAGACATCATCGGCAAAAGCCGATAATTTAAATTCTAAGTCACCCACCGTAAGACCCGAGATACCCGCATCTGATTTAATCTAGCAATATAAGGGTCCAAAAAAGGCAAACAAAGCCGGAGACAGTGGGCAGCCCTGCCTGGTACCATTCCGAATCTCAAGGGGATCCTATCGGCGCCCGGTATCAAAATCTGCGCTCCCGGAGAAGCATACAAAGCTGAGAGCATGCAGAGAAAAGTGGGGGGGACCCAAGATGTTTAAGTAACGTAAATAAAAACGGCCACTCCGCCCTATCAAAGGCCTTCTCAGCGTCTAAAGACAAAAATAAAGAAGGCCTCTGATAGGTCTCTGCGAACCAAACAAGGTCCGCCGCGCGTCTCGTATTATCATACGCTTGCCGGCCTGGGATGAACCCCACCTGGTCCGGGGATACCAAAAACAGGGAGGAGAGGATCTAGGCGCATGCCAAAATTTTTGCTAGGAGTTTAATGTCCGTATTTAAAAGGGATATGGGCCTATAGCTATCAATATTCTCAGGGTCTTTTCCCGGTTTGGGGAGGAGAACTATGGTCGCTAACAATGACTCAGAGGGGAAAGGGGGCACCCTCCCGTGCGGCATTAAATAGTCGGCAAAGAATGGGCTTCAATTTAGGATAGAACGCTTTATAATACCGGTAAGTGAAACCGTCCGGCCCAGGAGCCTTTAATGGCTTCATCAAGCCCAGTGCCCTCCCTATCTTCTTCCGTTATAGGGGCCCACAATATGGACTGAACTTTATCAAGAGTAGGGAGGCTCTGATGCTTCAAGTACATTTCAAATACTATCAATCAGGTCTCTGTTTCCTATTTCGTGGGTGGGGGAATGATTGTATATATTCGTGAAATACTCTGTGAAGGCATCCCGGATAGCCTCAGGAGATTTATGAACCTGCCCTTTTTTTTCTCGATCAACGGGAACAGGACAGTGCGGTGTCTAGGACGGGCAGATCCTGGCCAGAGGTGTATCTGCTTTATTCGCTCGTTCATAATAGCGCCTTTTGGACCATAGCAAACGATCTCCCCACATCATCTAAAAATAAACCGTTAAGGTCTGCTCGAACTCTGTTA